>OX419336.1:11221894-11281894 GCA_948470475.1 Galaxea fascicularis | reverse complement strand
TGAGCAAGGAAATTGTTTAGCAAGATGTGATGCGAGGAGCTGTTACGGATTCAAGGGAGTGTCCACCTCAACCCAATCACCCACAAGATTCTATCCCACAAATGGCATTTCCTACATCAGTTGGTCCTCGTTAATTTTGTATTTACCAGTTATTACTCTTGTAAGAGTGGTATTCAGCTGACGTCAGTATACTTCTCGCGCCATTCTTTCTACCAATTCAAAGGAAGTCAAGCAAAACCAGTCGTGACTATGTTACAGGCATCACATCAGTCACTGTTAAAATTTATAATTAAACGCTGCCTGCGGTTAATGTTGCCACAGAACATTTAGTATTGCTGAGGATCAAATCATATCGATAGACGGATAAATCTACGGTTCTTCGGCCAGAAATGTGCATCGTTCGAAGGACCTCAGAATTGGTTAAAAAAACAATAAAATAACAATAAAACAGTGGAACCTAGCCCTACTATGAAAAATAGAGCTGCTTCCTATGAAGATCCAACGAATTTAGAAGTCTCAAAGAGGTGAAATAGCTTGAAATTCAGGAGGCCGACACTAGCACTCTGGTAGCCTGCGTAGCTTGGCGGTTTTGTTGGGGTAAAACGCGCGTAAACACAAGCGGCGAAGCCGCTAGAGGACTAGGGAGGAAAAGTGTTTACGCGCGCTTTCAGTTGCCCAACAAAACCGCCACTGAAGCTACGCAGGCTAGCACAGTCTCTGAGACTGTAATGTTCACGCCGACGGAAATAGTCGAAGAAATTACAATTACCGGGTGTTACGATAACCAGGGAACAAAATTTATAACAAAAGCTATCTCAATAACAACTTTTATTTATTAAAGCACCTTTCCCGGGCTAGCCTACAACTGAAAAATACTGCAGGGGTAAAGCACAACTCCCTAATTTTCACTGTTGTCATTTTTTGGAGAATGGCTTTCAATCGATGTCACGTAAATGTTAATAAATGGACCAAGCCAATTTAGAACGGCCAATAATGTACGTTTTTATTAAAGATTATCTGGCAACGTATTTCAAGAAAGTACGTGACAATGCAGTGCAATGCAATGTTATTATTATATGTTCGCTTTGGTCAAGTATAAACATGTGTAAGGCGCGGTTCACTCAGAATTTTGCTCGCAATCATTAACCTCATTTTAACTCATTTCCTATGTTTCCCATGGTGACCTCAGCAGCGTGGGTAGTTAAACACGTATCACCATTTATAAATGTAAAACTATTCCAATTATAGTATATTCCAGACACTTACAACAGTAAAGAAAGGTGCACCTTTTCAAACTTAATGGGTAAACCAGGGCAAGGGCTTAAAACCTTCCGAGTAGTGATAAAGGAATGAAATTATCCCCGTTTGGATTTCCTCGGATTTCCTGCATACTAACTTGGATTTCCGCACTCTAACAATTTGGATTTCCTGCATTCTTCAACTGCCTTCATGCATACTAATCAGTGTCTTCCTCCCCTCCATACTAATGTTTATTTTGACTTTCTCCATACCAGTAAGAGTTTAGTAAGTGCCTAGGTTTTCTAATGAATAATTATAATGAGCCCTCGAGTCGCAAACAGCACTAAATTGTGGCGAAAAATTCTCAGTTTCTCGGCAAACTTTAATCAAGTCAGTTGCGAACTAACGATTCTGTTTTTAATCGCAGCTAACTAGTTTGGCTTGCCTGGGCTAAGAATAAAATCGCCTCATTGCGACACTTACAAAAAATTTTCGTGACGTGATCTGTCCTACTGCACGGGCACGGTTGTCGCTCAGGCTAAATGCCCGACATTCTGAAAATTCAAAACAAAACTCCGAAAAGGTATTCTTAATCATTACTGAAGACTGTACGGGTGCGATGTGGGTTGGCCAGGCGTTTCAAGTTAACTCTCTGTGATTATTAGCGTTTGAATTGATTAACTGACCGAATGAATTTGTGGATTTACCAGTGTGGATGACATGGAGCTGTAGCTGAATTCATTGGTTGGGCATTAGCTGTAGGTGAAGGCACAATGCTAATTTTGAACTGTCTGAAGAACTGGTGGAGTTTTTAAAGCCCAAAACGGCGATACTAATAAGTTCAGTACCTCCGGAAGCATATTACGGCGATGATACATCCAACTAATCTGATATCGTGAATTTTATGGGGGCATCTTTGATAGTGATGACAGACGTCGAGCACGTAAGAAAGGAAAACGGGAGAATGTCAGATCTTACATTGTGCAGATCTCAGTTGCACTAAATGAAGCCTAGCATGAACCAAAACATTTTTCCCATTTTTTGTTTTTCAAGTTTGTAAGTGCGTACACAAACAAAGCACGTGAACATAACAAAGGCGTAACAAAAACATGACAAGAACCTGAAAGGAGACCTTTTTAATGCTCGTGCGACCTTTATGTAAGGCTTATGTCTGGCTTAATTTTAAGGCTTGTAGTTAGTGTCCTGTGCGGCCGCTGTTAGGTTTTTAAAAAAATAAGGCCTAATTAAGGCTCCTGTCAGGCCTACAATTTTCGTGCGGGAAGCGGGTCTGAACCGGGCAGAAGCTGTTAGAATTCCACAACTCGCCCGTTAGACCTTAAAGTTACTCTTTTTATACTTTTGATCTTATAATTATCAAGATACGCTGTTAATTTGTGAAGGAAATGCATTTCTCCGACTCGAAACGCTCCACACTCTTATATTTAGCCTTCCATGCGACTTCCGGTTGTTTTCTGGAATTGTAAACTACTGTGAAAACAGGCTTTTGCCTTCACAGACGGACAATCGGACGGGACGAGAAAACTCTATAAAACTTCTTTGGGAAAGGCTTCTTCCTGGGGAACTCGCTGGCTGCGGAAAGGCCGGGATCTATTACGAACAACGACTATCCTTGAGACAGTAAAACCACACAGAACTTGGCTCCAACGTAGGGTTTAATACCAAGACTTCACCAAGGGTGTAACTAGGAATTCACCCCGGATGTAACCAGAGAAGCATCTACAATGCACTTCTATTTATGTGAAAACCGACAATCTTAGGTGATGAAGTCACATAATTAAAAACTCATAACTAACCGTTACCTGATACAGTTGTAAGGTAATGATTGGTTATAACGGAATTTAGCCTTTACAACATTAATTACTTTCAAAAGTTACACAGGTGGATAACGGCTTCTTACAGGTTGAGTTACAGCTTGAATGCTCATTATAGTTATGATCTTACAGAACAGTTAACGCTTCAGTGACTAACAACAGGTTGAGTTCACGGATTATTGCACTTGCAACAAAAGACTAAATATTTTCTACGTTGGCTTTTATATTTTTTTATCAGCGAAAGCAAAATAACTAAATACCAATAAATCCTCTCATCACACTACTATTAGGTTTTTAGCAATAATTATTATTGTCATTGGACTAGTTGTATTTTGTTGTATTATCATTACTTTTTTTCCTTTTTCTCTCGGAGATATCAGCATATTCATTTGCTATCTTAAATTTGAGTGAAAGTTAGTTGTCACGTAGACTGAATATTGCATGACATTTAAGTTGTTTCTTTGAGAAATTCAGGAACTATAACATTTTCTACAAATGACTGCATCTACAAACTTAACTATTGAAGTATCCGTTCAGAAAACGATGTAGTTTTATTAATAAAAATTATCAAAGTACAAATTGTCTATGATGACCGCCACCCCTATTATTATAAAAAGTATTATGGTCGGCAGTCCGACTGGGTTCCTTTTAAGGCCCGTACGTGTTATCTTTAGACTTGGTACTACGGGTGTGTTTTCGGTCGGAGATTAGAGCTAGGAGTCAAGGAATATGAACGTTTGTCTTAGGCTAGGCTTGAAGATTATGATCGGCTGTCGCACGACATGAAATGCTCTACTTTTTCGTCTGCGGTGGAACAGGTAATCCAAGGAAAAACATGGCTGTTGAAAAGATCTTTTGAAGGTGAGAAATAACTTTGGAAAGATTTCCACACAGCCCCATCGGCATTAACTGTTATACTACACTCTTTTTTTTTAAATAAGAACCAGTAAAATTTAGCTCAGGCTCGATGTTCTTATTTTTTCGGCCATTTCAGCCTCAAAATGTTCTTATTTTGTTCTTAAAATTCTGTGTTCTCTAATGGCCCCAAATGTGGTTATACCGTACTTTACAGTACTTCAATGAAGTGTTCATTGTTCATACTCATAGATGTAATCTGTTACTGTTTACACACGAAAAGTGTGATAATGAAGTTAAGAGTGATATATATATCTGAAAGACTGTATAGTAAAGACCCTGAATTTTGAAAAGAATCATTAGCTTTACACTGTCGTCGCGGACTGATGTTTGTTTGTTGAAAAAAATTTCAGCCTCAGATTGTTCTTAAATTGTTCTTATTTTTCTACTCAGCGATTTCAGCCTCAATGTTCTTATTAAGTTTGTTCTTATTAAAAAAAAGAGTGTAACCCAGTGTTCCAAAAACGAATTCTTGGTTTTCACGTGACGTCATAAAATTCAAAAATAAAGAGACTGTTCCATTTTTAGCTTCACCACGTAAAAGACATTTTAGAAATGTATCTGCCTTCGTGTTTTCAGCTCGAAAGCGTGCTTTGTTTCGAAAATAGAGCAGTTTGAATTTCAGATTTTCTCACTGTGCGTGACATAAAGATGTCTGCACACAACTCATCTCACGTACACGAAAACATCGATTCAGCGTGTTTTTAGAGGTTTGAAAAGCCAACATCGCAAGAGAAGCGTCTATGTAAATGTTTGCAAGCTCAAAAGAAAGAAGAAAGCCTTTGAAATAAGCCAAAGTAAATTCCAGATGTTTTCACTCGTTTCCGGCTGCCATATATTATTGGAGCCCCTCAGAGGGACTCCATCATGGCGCGTCCATACTAAACTCTGTAATTTTGAGTGGTACACTTTGCCGAATAACTCGAGTATGGGATATTTATTACTCTTCTACAATATCTTAATTTCTTGACTTAATCTATTGAATGGTTGGTGTTTTTATTTTTTAACTTGCGTGACTTCCACGTGACTGAAAACCAAGGATAGAGTTTGGGTAAAAAATAAAATGTATGCATAATTGCTGTATGGGGCTGTGTGGAAATCTTGCCATCACTAATTTTTCCTGCATTTTTAATTTGGTGCTTGCAGGTGCTCGAGACAACTCAGTTACATCTCCGTTTGTTTCAATTACTATTCAGTACTCAAGATCGATTTTTTGGGGGACGTACAAATTCCCAAGCAAGATGAAATATTGTCTTTGCAGAGAAAAAGAAACAAGTGGATGTAAATGGTCTAAATGTTAATGATGAATAGGCCGCGTCAGTATTTATGAATAATTTCTGACAAGAAAAGATGTTAAAAAAGTCAACATACAGTACTTCTTTCACACGAAAATGTAACAGTGATCGATCAGTTTGACACTCAGGCTCTTGATGACTCTCGGCTTTAAAAGAAACCAGACTAGATAGAGCTGTAGACACACGTATTGATTGAACGAAACGTTCGTGACCTCTGACGTGCATTAGCGTAAAGCGTAACCACTGCTCTGGTGCTGTTGTTATGATACAATTTTCTACTACACGCTTTATTTTTTATAAGAACCTTTTTTATAAGAACGTTGAGGCTGAGATTAACCAAAATGGAAAGATTTTCACGCAGCCCCATACATTAATTACACGTATACTGTACATGCATCACTGTCATACTAACCCTGTTCCAGAAACGAACAGAGTTTGAATCACAAAATGCATGCATAATTAATATACTGTATTGGGCTGCGTGGAAATTCGCTTTGTGAACCTCTGTGCTTTTGCGGGCGACCCAAGAGGAGCCCGCAATCATAACCTCCAGGTTGGTCAAAATGTAGCATCCGCGTGCTGGAACTTCGACCAAGAATGATAACAATGCAAAGAAATGCGGAGGAGGCACGATGGCCGAGTGGTTTAGGGCGCTGGATTTCAATGCGGTGACCCGGGTTCAAATCCCGCTCTGACCACTAGCTGGTGTTGTTCTGGGTCAACTCCTCGGTTATCCTTGTAAATAGCCTACTGATCTGCCTCCCGCCAGTTGGGATTCTTATCATGTTACGTTTATTTGAATTATTGTTTCATGTATTTGCTTTGTGCTAAATAAACTCCCGAGGGTAACTCAGGTCTTATTTTATTTATTATTACGCATGGCTTTAATCACGTGGAGTTACCCAAATATGGCTAAAATACGCATGTAAGTACAAAGAACACGTATACGTCACTGATTTCCAGACCTCCGACTTCATATAACCTCTGGCACCAGCGTAACTGCATATACAGTCTTTAGAACGTGTCTTTGACTTCATCGTCAAAACTATACACGGGTGAGTAGATTGTTTAACTATTTTTCACATCATTTTGACTTTGTAGAAGTATATTCAAGTAGCATTGCCATGTTTCGACTCGGGAATTTTACTCAATTTGAGGGCTGTTGAACATGCAGAGCTTCTGCGATCGATTAAAAAACCATTCGTCATACATCGGACTTAAATTGCGCTTATCACGTTCGAGTCTGCAATAAAGTGAATATCCGAACGCGGTGACGATGACCACTGGACCATGCAAGCTCAGAACAGCTAATGAGGTGAAAGTAGCTAAAGCACATTGGTTTCGCCGATCGATGGATATTTTTGCTCGCTGTTTGAGAAAGCTAACGCTAATCGACCGGTTTAAGATTCGAGATGTGGTTAAAGAAACCTTCGAAATGACTCATCGAAACATGAGAAACGAAGGTGAGATGTGAAACCATCGTTGCAAGATGACCGACCTTTCGTGCAGCCCCCAGACAAACTGGACCGACCTTTCGTGCAGAGGTGCACGCAAGGTCACTTAAGTCCATAGGATGCCCGGACAAACTGTGCCTTTGTATCTTTTATAGAAATATCGAAAACATTCATATAATCGTAATGTACTGCGATGAATATTTTTACATAAGCTCAAATAAACGTGTTTTTACCGGAAATGCTTTGTGTTGCCGTTCTTGTAGCTGAAAACGACGAATTTTGGCGGATTTTGCGTTGGGCGTTTCACCTGAGCGTACTTAAGGGGGCAGTCTGGTCAAAAACTAGGGTAGCTAGAATAAAAATATTAAAATCTCATAAAAAAATAACCAGCAGGCCAAAAACACTGGAATTTTCACCAAAGAGGTATCTGGTCAAGCTTTCTTCAATTTTGGTCTTAACATGCTGACTTTGCATTTTTGTAGTTAATAATTAACCCTAAAAAGAGCATTATTATTTCAAGACTTGATTTACTGCCCCCTACTTTTTCCAAATGAAAATGTAATCAAACAAGCTCCTATTTAGCACATCAACTCATTACAAAGAGGGCTACAACTTAATGGGACGGAATTTGGATACAGCGCATAACGTTGCCATAGCAACCAAATAAACCTTCAGTTTACTTTTTTGTCCATAAAAAAGTTTCTTTTCAATAAAATCCAATTTTGCCCCATTAAGTTGTAGTGCTCTCTATGTTAAATAAATGAGCCACATTTGACTGAAATACCTTAAATCTAAGTGGCAAAATAATGGGGGGCACAACTCGCGTTAGCAAAAATTGCTATTTTTAAAAAAATGCAGTTAAACATTTGCAAAAGTCTAAACATGATTAAAATGACTTTCTGAGTCTCTCAAATATGTTTTTGTCACAATTTCACCATAATACTGCATAACAACACTAATAAATTAAGTCAGGTAGCAGTTTTAAAGACTTTTATGGCCTTTTTCTCTTTCTTTGAGGTGCATTCCTCATTCCGAGATCATCAAAGCGATGAGCCTCATACGTTACACCTTCCCTGTTGGACTGTAACTCTTCATCCCTTTGCCTTGCTTGCCTTCTGAGAACTCTATAATCCATCATCCATCTCCAGAAATGCAAGTTTTCTTGCCTCAGCCCTATTTTTGGCAAGTTCTTCCTGAATGACACTAGTGTGGGCATCTAGGAGAGCATTCTCATGTTTATACCATGTATCAACTGAGATAGTGAATGGCATGTCCAGCAATTCACAGAGCTTAGCTGTACCTTCCCTCCCCGTTCCCATCTCAAAAGCACCATAAACAACTCTGCAATTTATATCTTTTCCTTGGGTTGTATTATTGGTGATGTGGCATTGGAGGTATGGTGGCCAGTTACAAGTAGTTCTGACATCCCACATTTTTTGCACCTTGCATAAATAGAACTGATCAAGCCAAATCTGTTTGTGGAGTCTTCCTCTAACTCAACATGACCTAAGAGAACCAAAAATAAATAGTGAGCTTAAAAATTTCATGAGATGGTTAAAAATCTGGGCAGATAGCAGTGTGAAAGACAGATATGTTAAAAGGTACGTGACAAAAATTGATTCTTACCTGAAGAGCATGAAGAGTGTGAATGAACTCGGTTGCAAAATTTCGTCAAACTATCCATGCTTACGAGGCGATAACCACTTGCTGGCTCCCATGAATCGTATGTATTCTCATCGGAGGAACTTTCAGTTTCAGAAATTTGAATTTTCCGGGAAGATGCTGGTTCAGCAGGCGGTGGAATTTGCTCACTCACCACGTCGTCTTCACCGATGAAAGTAACTCCTATTGTGGGTCGCTTTTCCTGGTTCTGACGCTTTAAAACATGACTCGAAGTGCCTCTAAATCCACTTTTTCGCTTTTTCGAAATATTTTGTCTTAAAACAGCTTGTTTGCTTCCTTGTTTTGGCATTGTTATTTGAAATACTGATTGTGAAATCAAGAGCTTACCCGGAGATAGCTCGAGGAACGTTTTTGCTTGGTAACCTAGCTTGGATCGTAAAGGGGCACGCGTGGAATGGACTCCGGTCAGACCTTGCGAAAGGAGTGGGTTTTGAGGAATAAACATGCAGTTTAGGCACGAAAATCGAAAAATTTTAATTCTGTTGCCATGGAAACGGAACAACAACAAAATAACAAGGCTCGGAAAAGTATCATTTTTACTAACTCGCAAACTGAAATTGAAAGAAACGGAAACAATCCCGTAAACTACAAAGATGTACCTTACTCTAGGAGCCAAAAAAACATTTCTGAAAAAATTTCGGATTTTTCCTAATTTTTGACCAGACTGCCCCCTTAAGCAGGAGACGTGCTTGAGATCACGGACGGCAGGAAGGTTGCGCGGGTCTGGATCGACAACGGTGTTTTTCATGCAAAATGCGAAAGCTATAAGCAGTGAAAGGTTTTCAGCACAAAACGCGGGTTGCGGACGTCGAAATCGTGTTTACATTTTCATAATGTCTTCGCTAAAAGAAGGAAGAGACGTGGCTTTTACACAGTCAAGGTCTTATAACGGGTGAAGAGCTCGTACTTCTTTTAGATTCAAACAGACCAAAAAATTCCGAATTTTCGCACAATAGTTGAGTGTAAGGCCGAATTCAGGGTAAAGGAGAGAGAGATATTTTTCTGATGAACATTTGATCTTCAATTTTATTGAACAAAGCTTGAATTTTTTACCTTCTTGTATTTCAGTATTTGGTTATTGTAAAATGAGGGTGGCAAAGGGGGGGGGGGGGGGTGGGGGTCATGATCCTGTTTTACGCACAAATTTTATCAAAATTCACGCGTCACGTACAGTTTTAACAAAATGTCACGAATCACGAAATTCAACATAAATGAACATCAATCCAAGCTCTTACCTTACCCGCTGTTATTAAAACAAAGGAGCCAAGAGACATAATTCATATGCCCAGAAAGAGGCTGTGGTTCACGCCGATTTATCATAGCAAATACTGAAATAATCAAATGTTTGTTTCACGATGTAGTCAATTGAGATGTAGATCGCAATGTTTCAGCTGCTTCCAGTGTTAATCAGGTGATGAGCGACACCATTTGCTGTATATTACGATGGTATTGTTGTACTAAAATTTACCTAGTCCCAAAGCGAATAGTGGCCGGGTTGGTGGCGTGCTTAGAAAATCCTGAAACCGGCGACCGAGGTCACAGGCATAAAAGTGTAGTGTAGTAAGTGGTGACCTCGGGATTTTGTCCGAGGCCTTTCGTTGAGGCAATTTGCTTGAGATCGGTAAATGCAACCATGTGCTTGGTAAGATTATGTAAATCTTTATGGCATATATTGGCACATTAAACTTCTCCTCGTGAATAACTTGCGTAGCAGCTGATCCGCTGGACTCGCAAAGAAAGAAAGAGACAAGAATCTTGACGTTCACGTTCGCCGCTGAAGACAGGATTTCGATTTCGTTTTCCATGCAGCAGCGATAAACAACAAGAGATGATGACCTGTCAAGTTCTAATGATTGACCGTGACGGAAATGCCATTGACGCCAAGGATTCTATGGGCAAACACGTTTCAGGCCGTTTTGAATCAGCTATTGTCTGAAAAACCTCAGGAAAATGAAATTTTCACGACCAAAAACAAATAATTCACGAATCACGCATACCTCATGAGATAAATCACGCGTCACATGCATTCAGGTATTCACGAATCACGTTTCTTTTTAAGTAACTTTCACGCGTCACGTACAAATTTTAGCCCTTATCACGCGTCACGTATAAACCCATTGCCCCCCTCTAAAATATTCAACCTTTAACAATCTGTTGTTGATCTGTCGTAGTTTGCGGTTCGCTCAATCATTCGAGACAGGATAAAGGCTCATTTTCCAAAAAAAAAATTAACATTTATAAACATCAACATTACCACGCCATCTTGAAGGCGAGCTCATTCCTACTCAATCCATAATACATTGCGAACATAGTCGTGACGCGATGTCACGACATATGTAACGATATCCGTGTCAGGTAACAGGTTATGTAAACAGAAAGTGAGCGAGTAAAACTGAGGTCATACATGACATCGACGCCATTTAATCATTTTTTATTCATGTTTATAGTCGGTTGCAAAAACATGGTGGGTATTCGAGAACTCAGTTCGGCAGCGGCGAAACCTTCATTTGATAATCAACCAAGCAAATGTATACAGACACACTGCAGTCATTTAATATTTCAATTTATAATTATTTATGTTGTCATGGTTAGGCTAGAGTCACAATTATCGGCCAAAAAAGTTACAAGAAAATATAGCCCAGTAAATTGAGCTCTTAGTCTTGTAACTGAGGATTCACATGGATGAGAAATCAAATAACTGCGGTGATCACCCAGGATTGGCGAGAAGTTTGTTTTCCATCTTCACGTTTAATCAGGTCGTTCAACTTATATATCGAGGTCCCAAAATAGACTTTAACATCTTTTCAAACATCGATAGAAACGCACAAGGGATTTTTCTTGGCATAGAGTCAACAAGTTTTTTTTTTTTTTTTAATTTTATTTAATATATAACTTACATAATATTTACATGATACTTACATTACGACATATTACAACTTACATTACGATACTAGCATACCATACCTACATACCACGTGTTACTTACTTACATTACTTACAGGAGGCTTACATACTATTGCAAAAAAGAAAAAATAAATAAATAATAAAGTTTACACTAGTACTAACATATACGCACATACGGTTACGGATTCAATGTCCATCAGTTGTCCAAAGGAATAATTATATTTCTCTAGTATTTGGAAAACTGTAGTATTGGAATTTTCTAATTGCTGCTCTCCAACAAGTTAGCGGCAAATTACGCGTCCCACGTTAACGCCTCTAGGCGTCTTGTTTTATGTTAACTGGAAAATGTCTACTCTTCCCTGTCACAGTCAATGTTCCTAAATACAATCAACTCTCTTATGGTGACCACTTCTCATAAGCGACCACCTCCCGTGAGCGACCACTTTGCAAATAACCGTTTTGTTTCTCAGTGAAAACCGTTTCAAAAAGTCTCGGTAAGGATGATGCGTGTACTCCCTGAAACAACTTTAGTGCTTACCCACATACGACTTTTTTTCATTTTATCCCCTCTGTAGAGTCAACAATCCTTGCCACTGTACCACACCAACTTTGCTACAACCACAGGCACTTCTCTGTTTTGGATATAAAATGGCAATTGTGCTGTCCATACTGACGTTTTCGTTCCTGGCGTGCCTTGGAGCTGTAGACTCGGAAACTAACATAACAAGTTGTACTTCGTTATTGAATGACCAGTGCAGGCAAAATCTCAAGTCTTGTCCTCAACCTCCTTGCGAATTTTCATGCGGTAGAACAGAACCTCAGCGGTCTTGCAGTCAAGATTGCTCGCCGTCAGGTAATCTTACCACAGGGAAGCTATGCAAAGGGTTAGAGTGCCAGGCGACAGATTACTGTGATCAATCATGCTCAGGACTTAATTGCGATACCACGAGCTGCACCTCCAAAGATTGTCGTCAGAGGAGCGTACTTGCGGACTCCGGGAGTATGGCATGCAAACAGAGTGTTGTAACCTGCGATCAGGCTGCACTGTTGTACCAAAATGGCCAGATCATGACCTGCGCAGCTAAATCGTGTGACCAGATGTGTGACCGAAGCAATAAAAGCGACTCCTGTGACATGACGTGCTCGGAGACGGTCGAGACATGCGAGCAAAGAGGACTCATTGGCAGGTTGCACTACAGGTGTTCGAGAGGTGTTAAAAACTGTACTCAGAAAGCAATCCAGGCGATCGCTGATATGGAGTGCGAGGCTGAAAGTTGCAAGCAGTCGTGTTCTTTCAGCAGGTGCGGCATGAGTTGTTCGGCACGGACGCTCGCCTGCATGCAGAGTCAAGATGGGTTCGGTCATGAGGAAGTTAACATGTACTGCGACGCAGGTGTGTGTAGACAGCATTGTGATGGTAGCAAGTGTAACATGACTTGCTCGTCGTCTGTGGAAGAGTGTTATCAGACATGTGAGCAAGGAAATTGTGGTTTAGCAAGATGTGATGCGAAGATCTGTTACAAAGTCAAGGGAATGTCCACCTCAACCCAATCACCCATAAATGGCATTTCCTACATCAGTTGGACCTCGTTAAGTTTGCATTTACCAATAATTACTCTCGCAAGAGTGATATTCGGCTGAAGTACTTAGTCTCGCGCCATTCTTTCAACCTGAATTCAACAACCTTGGGAAGCAAAACTAGTCCTGACTTCTCGTTTGTTTTTTCCCGTGCTTAACGCGTACTCTTAGGGCCCGATTTACAGGGCGAATTTCAGCCCGGCTTCTGAAACAAATCCTCTAAAAATCAAATTGTCGATTACATGGAGAGTGATTCAGCCCGGGGCGCAATTCAGCCCGGGCTGAAAATCCTAGCCCAGTTTGCTCGGGCAAACGGGCCAGAAAATCTGAAAAAATCTCATGTAATCGAAACGGAATTTCAGCCCGGGCTGAATAGTGAGCTTGGACATGCGCAGTGATTTTGTTTTCCAGGAAACAAGATGGCTGCTACTAGTAGGAAGGAAAAGTTAATATTTCAGCCCGGGCTGAAGTTCGTCATGTAATCGCAACAAAATTTCAGCCCGGGCTGAAATTCGCCATGTAATCGGGCCCTTACACCACATCGGGGAACAGGGCTGGCGCAGGGTTGGCGCAGTGGTGAGAGGGCTCACCCATTCTCGTCCCTAGAGCCACTCGTCTTTATGCTTGAAATGTCGTTGACGAGTGGCTCTGGACGCACCAAAAAATTCGAATTTTTTCATTGGCTGACAAAAAATGAATGCGCAGCAGAAATAAAAATCACAAAGTACCACGCAGTCCATTTTACTTCCGGCCCGCATTCCGGTGAGCAACCAACGTGCGGGCAAGCCCTCTTTGGCCCTAAGGATTAGTTTCTGAGCATGGGCAGATTAGTTGGTAAAAATTAAGCATGCGCTACCGGATGTCCGTGATTTACGGACATCCAGTATTGGCTGCTACCAGAGCCCTTCGTTTCTCCGACCACGTGACCAAAAGAAACGGAGGCTCTGGGGACGAGAATGGGGCTCACCTTCCACCAATGTCTCCCGGGTTCGATTCCCGCATTCGGCGTCATAAGTGGGCTGAGTTTGTTGGTTCTCTACTCTGCTCCAAGAGGTTTTTCTCCGGGTACTCCGGTTTTCCCCGCTCTCCAAAAACCAACATTTGATTTGATTTGGTTTGATTTGAGAATTGTCAAGAATTTAGAATTGTAAAAATTTAGAATTGTAAAGCTTATTATTGTAAGGCGCATTTGATCATATTCACATGCTTATTGACGCATAAGTAAAAGATTATTATTATTACATCAGTCGTTGCCGAAATTTATAATCAAACGCTGCCTGTCGTTAATAGGGAGTTTAAGAAATGAAGACGGTAACGGCAACGAGAACGTCATTTAAATATATGACTTCTCGTTTTTATAACTCTTTCGCAATCATTCCAACTTTTTTAACTAGGAAAATGCTGGCGAACTCTCCAGGAACTACATTAGTATGAACGACGTCAAATAAGGAAAAGGAAAGAAGATTTTGTCGTCATACGCTCACGTTCTCGAGAAAACCTAAAATTTGGTCATTTCACGTCGCTGTTTTGTAGAGGACGGTAAAGAAATGTATTAAAAAGTAAAACGCACGCACAAAGCGATTGTTTTTGCTCATTAAGCCCATTGTTTTGTGGCGTTCTCATTGCCGTCGTCGTCCTCTTTTCTTAAACCCTAATAGAGCTTACGCTACGAAGACAACGACGGCAACGAAAACGTCATTTGAAAATGAAACTTTCCGTCTTTTTGGGATTATTTCAACCTGTTTAACTTCAAAAATGCTTCCAAACTGTCCACGGTCTGAATTACCGTGAACGGTGTTAAAGTTAAGAAAAAGAAAGAAAAATTTACTGTCATGCGGTCACGTTCTGGCAAAAACCAGAAGTTAAGTCATTTCACGTTGTCGTTTTGCAGATGACAGCAAGGAAATTTACCAAAATGTAAAACGCACGTGCAGAACTATTGTTTTTGCTCATTAAGCCCATTGCTGTGTGGCGTCAGTTCTCGTTGCCGTCGCCGTCGTTGTTGCGTAAGCTCCCTAATATTTCCACAGAACATGCATTATCGCTGGGGATCAAACCATATCAATAGACGGACGAATCTACGATTCAAAGCCACAAATGTGCACCATTCATAGGACCTCATATAATTGGTTAAAAAAAATGGAACCTAGCCCTAAAAAATAGAGCTGCATCCTATGAAGATCCAATGAATTTTGAGATTTTAAAGAGGTGCAATTCAGGAGGCCGACACTAGCACTACTGCTACTACTACTTTATTTCATCGAAGATTAAAAAGACAATTTACACAACCCGCGTACAGCATTAGCTAATCTTAGTGGGTATTAGTAATAAATACTAAACATTATAAGCTAAAAGATAACATTACCACTACAATATTACTATATTATAAGCTCTTCATTAGATTACTACATTATAAGCTAAAAGATGTGTACAGTTATCGTACATGTTAAAAACAATAAAGTTACTAGTAAATTGAACAACACTCACATAATAATCAAGTCCAAGCGGAGCAGACTGGAAACTAGAGAGGAGAGAATGTGATGTACGACTGTAAGCGAAGTACCATAGTTATAAGGTTCAATTATTCCTGATATTGAATTTCAATATTAGAGAATGGGTGTCAACATAATAGTCCTCAATGCCAAGTACAGTCACGTGTAACAACTTATGAAATTTTTCTTTTAAATGCTCTTTTCCTGAGCTTGCCCCAGTCAGGGTGTAGACAATTCCGTGATCTCGTACCAAACGCAGAGAAAGACTTAAGTTTCACATGCAATCTAAGGGCCTCCACAGACGAGGCAAATTGTTATCGATAACTTTTTAGTTGTCGATAACAAAAAGTTATGTATCGATGACAAAAAATCTCGTGTGTGAATCAAGTTATCGACTACAAATGGTGAAAAATAAAGCCGTCGACGACGAAGTAGCTTTCCTTTTCAAAAGGAAAACTACTTTAGTTGTCGATGACAAACGCGACAGTTTTGTTATCGACAATTCAATATCTCCCGTCTGTGAGCAAGGAATCTCATTTAATAATAAACGCTTTCTTAAAATCAAGAAAAATGCTACATGTGAACATTTGCTTGTTCATATTTGTCTGTACCGTATTTACTATGTTCAAAATTGCATACTGAGTAGAAAATGTATCTCTAAAGCTATACTGGGCTTTATATAAAAGTACATCGATGTATGATTTCAATCGGTTGTACATTAATTTTTCAAAAATTATATTGAAGACGAAGAGAAGCGAAATAGGACGGTAGTTGCTAGGTTCGGTCTCATCGTCGCCCTTGTATATGTGCTGGGATAATTTTTGCATGTTTTAGGTTGATAAGCTCAGCTAAGGGTGAAGCAATCCCGCACCCCGCATCCCGCGCCTATTTTTGACTCCATCCGGCCTTCCCGCCGCACTCAGAATGTCTATCCCGACCCCGCTTGGTTAGAGACGCAGTTCTCCTTGTAACTTCTACGTTTTTAGGAAATTATTAACTTATATAGCTATTATATCTCTCAGATAGTACGCTTTTGCGGGTCCTACTTTACTGTACAGCCCACTAAATTTGAACGTTTTCTTTCTCATGCGCCCGATTAACCTCAAAGATATAATAAATATCTTACTAACCTTGTTTTCTCAGTCCATACTGTAAGTTACGGATCCTCGTTTTTTCCCGTTCATTTATGGCCCGCGCGCTTCGCGCTTGGGCCATAAGCGAACGCGAAAAATCTCGGTCCGTAACTTACAGTACGGACCGAGAAAACGAGGTTAGTAAGAGGTATGTAGTCACAGATGAGGACGTTAATGAGAAGCGTATATAGCATACGCGTTGAAAACGTTTGCGCGGCAGTTTGTATAGGCGAGACACCAAACTCCACTCAGCATCGTCGTCCAGTACAGCAGTTATTTTCGTTAGAAATTCGCAACACGAAGTGTGAGAGCCGCACTGTGCAATCAGCAAGTACAGTCCACAATCAGAGTGTAAAGGAAACTGTGAAGAAACCAATCCAAGCACCTCAAGGTGAAAGTCTGTCAACGTGGAGGCTTGCAGCTCAAGAAGGAGAACAAACACGACGACTATTAACCAATGCTTGCGTTGATTGGTTAAGGTTGGGGTGTACAGAAACCCCTTGGACCCAAACCCCGTGACAAGAAATCACGGACTGATTACGTGAACTCTAGCCGTGAAAGCACGTGTTATCGTTGCGTTATCTGTTTCGACTGATTCGGTCGTCGAACGAACTCTGAACTCAGACAGGATTGAGAATCGTACGGCTTTGTTTTCGTAAGGTTTTGGAGCTGTGAAACTCTCAAGGAAAGCAATTAAGTCATTGTCGGTGTCATCATTCTGGTTTAATTCTCTACACAGGATATTTGGAACGCAACTGAGTGGCCACCCATTATCGATTAACGGACGGATTTCCACTTAGAGGACCAAAATCAGGGGCACCATACAACAAGTTCCAGTAGATATCTGTTCGGTGGAGGGTAGTTCGCCTTAGGATCAAAGAGTGCACTCAGATTTCCGTAACTGAGACGTGGCCCGGTAAAGAGTCACAACAGGGGAAATAGTAGCCCCTGACGGAAAGGTTATATATATTTGCAGCTTTTGGCGGTCAAAAACGTTAGGTAGCATTTCCGGAAAGCAAATAATTCCCTAGAAAGTTCGTGGAAAGTTCACTCTGACTAGCAATTTCTTAAAAGGAAGATTTTGGTCCCTAAAATTTTTGAGTTTGTAAAATTTGAAGGAATCCGAATAGATTAAATTCTTCAAGCTAATGGAAACATCACTTTAAACAGGCTTCAAACACCATAAGGTACTTAAAAATGCTGGCTTTCTACAGCTTTTGGTTGATTTGGCTCGTTAGGTGGCCCTGATGTATAGCGCGGCGACCTGTACTTTGACCAGTGGAATGTGACTAGAAAGGGGAGGTTGCACCTTGTGCGCGATCCCTGTGGATGTAATGCAATCTTCTCTTTGACGTGTGGTCGTCTATTTTATCCATCCCCAATCCCGCCTGTCAAAATGAGCAAATCCTATTCCCGCCGAAGTATTTCTATCTCGCATCCCGTCACTTAAAATTTCTTGCCGATTCCACATCCCGCCTCCATTTTTGCCCTCATCCCGCATCCCGCCAAACCTCTGTTGGACCCTCTTCTCTTTGCACATTGAAAACAGGAACAGGGCATGAATATAGTTCATAAGCCTTGTTTGATTGTAGAAGCGAGATTTCTAGTTCAATGCCTGTTCCCTGAAGACTGTAATGTTCACGCCGACTGAAATAGGCGCAGAAATCAATTACCGGGTGCTATGATAACCAGAGAACAAAATTTATGACAACAGCAATCTCAGTAAAACAGTGATAAAAATCTTAATTTATTAAGCACCTTTCCCGGGCTAGCCTACAATTGAAAAATACTGCAGGGGTAAAGCACAACTTCCTAATTTTCACTGTTGTCATTTTTGAGAGGATGAATTTCAATTGATGCCACGGAAATGTTAATAAATGGACCAGCCAATTTAGAACGGCAAAGGTTATCTGGCAACGAAGAAGTACGTTACAATGGCCATGTATTCAGGACAGCGCTAGCCGTCGTCTCGCTTAACATTCCTGAAACTGGTTTGTTTGCATAAAATATGATACGTGTTTTCACGGGTAAGATAAATAAGAGCACGTGCCAATACATCAATTTAAGTAATATGGCGGGAGATCCAAACGAATAAAAATAACACGGCTGTTGTATTTGTAATTTGAATAACCGTAAGCGACTTAATGAATTACCCACTCGCTTAAGCTACCTGGTGTGGTGGCTTCCATTCAATGAGAATTCTATTGAAATTTGTCGCGGAGTTGGAAAAGCAACTGTTTTCACGCCACTTCCGGTTGTCATTCGCTAAGCGATCTGAGAAACCGCTCGTGAAAACACGGCCAATGCAATGCAATATTATCATTATACGTTCGCTTTGGTCAAGAGTACACATGTGTAGGGTTCACTAAGAATTTTGCTCGCAATGATTAACCTTATACGTACATACGAACTCATTTCCCGTGTTTCCCATGAAAACCTCAGCAGAGTGGATAGTTAAACACCCATCATCATTTATAATTCTCAAAGGGTAAAACTATTCCAATAATAGTATATTCGAGACACTTCTTCGGCCTTGACGTAAAAAAATCTTGTGTTATAATGTTATTTCCAAAGGTTCAGATGGAAGTGAGACAGAAAACTGACGCCAAGCAACGAAAAATATTGCGAGCAAAAAAAAAAACATAATAATAATAAAAAATAAATAAATAGATTTCAAAAATGGAGACTGAGAGAGGCGTTTTCTTTCTTCTTTTGCTAGTCTTTACTATTTCTTCACCCGCTGGTTTTCGCTTCTCTTCAATATCTGAACTCCTGAAACAGGCTACGTCATTAATCTTGTGTTAATGACCATGAGACATGTCTAAAGAAGTTACAGAAACACGAACATACCCTAATTTGAAAACTCACTTTGTATGTTTTTGTAATTCTATGTGAGCGGTGTTGCTCTATCTACTTTAAAGATGGTTTTGTGTTTTTGTAATTCTGTGTGAGTGGTGTTGCTCCTACAACTACTTGAAACATGGTTTTGTATGGTTTTGTGTGTTTTTGTAATTCTGTGTGAGAGGTGTTGCTCTTACAGCAACTTGAAAGATGGCCGAGTTAGGCAACCTCGTTCCCAGCAGGGAAAGGTCCTGGGAACTAGGTTGCGAATTAGGCCCTTTAACCCTTACACTCCCACGATCTCAATATTGATTCTCCTTACTGTCTGCCATACATTCCTTATAACGTTGGTTGCGAGAATTAGGTGTTCAATCAAACAAATCCGCTAGTTGATTTCTTTTCTTAATTCTCATCACCTGTCTGTCTGACAATGCAATGACATTGTAAGGAGAAATTAAGCAATATTGGACACTTCTGGGAGTGAAAGGGTTAAGTTAAGAAAAGAACTCTACCGGATTGTCTTAACAAAGGTCTGCTGGATGGGTGGGTCCAGGACAATAACTCTTCTATCCTCATCTCCAATTTATAATATTAATAGGACTGAAAGATTCAGTCTGTAATCATACGAGTGATTAACAAACTCGGACGACCGCGCAGCGGGAGTCCGAATTGTTTCATCACGAGTATGATTATAGACCGAACTGGACAACACGGAGTCCTGTTACCAATTAATCGTATCTATGACAAAATTCAAGAAAGAACTAAGAGAAAAACGTTTCAGGAAAAAATGTTTTTCACCCTAGATACGGCTAAGCTGCAAATACATAACTTGTCTTTAGACAACTGTTCCACGGCAGGAGTCCTCGTGCCATTAAAAGCCATTTTTACCAGCCAGTATACACCGGGTATTGTCTTTCCAACAATCTCTGTTTCTGTTTATTATTTCTGCCAAAAACAAGGAAAACTGGACTTTAAGTGCTTTGACACTCAACAAGCCAAACAATTACTTAATAGGTCATTTCCGAATTACCTTAAGCCTCTTTTTCAAAGCGAGTCTAGGTGCTCATCCTTTCATATGCAAATCAATTTTTATTCACACGCAAATTAAACTCATTTCCATGTGAATGAAAATTGACTTGTATATGAAAGGTGAGCACGTAGACTCGCTATGAAAAAGAGGCTTAAGATAATACGGAAATGGCTACTGTTTATTAGTCAAAACAGAAGTAACAAGAATAGCACCATTTTCCGGAGCAGGAGGCATACAGAGATTGTAAAAACCGGTGTTGCGTTGCTCAAAGCACTATTAACGAAACCCGAATACTAACCATGACATCTTGAAGGACTTGTCGGGAAATAGACGTAACAGAGAAAGACTCCAGGAGAAAGGACAAGAACCAACAAATAAACCCCGTCACCATCAATAAATAATTAAGATTCTCGTATGGATCGCCATGTGTGTATGCATACACTTAACGATTATTGAAGAGGCTAAGCTCGAGAAGACATAAGCACCAAGAGCTTCCATTTTCATTGAAGATTAAGCAATACGAAATAAAGTCAGTAGCAAACTGCTATTGGTCTGAATTGTCGGGGAGGAGACGGCTGACATTTCAGACTAAAATCGCTTTAAGAGTTCACTAAATAATTAGAATTCTTTCTTGGATATTTGAAGGTAATGGTATTTTATTGAAACCAATGTGTCTATTGCAATGAAAGTGCTCAGTTTCAACAATTAAGAGTTGATTGCTGAGAGTTCCTCTATGAACAAAATGCTACAAGTTGCAGACACAAGCCAACGGTGACATAAAGTGAAAACAAGAACAACTCTCTCTTTTTATCGGTTTTCATTTTTCACTCAAATTTCTTTTACAAGTACGCGGGAAAAACCTGCAGCAATAATGAGCATGTAAACCACAAATAAATGTTTGTACTTGCTTATATTTCTCTTACCGTTTGTATCTTCTGACCATTACAAATCCTACTCCTGCCAAAACCACTGAAACAATTAAAGCAACAAACAGTACCATTAACTGGGCGGAATGTAACCAGCGTAACAGGCGTTCAGCCAAGCGCGAAGCGTGAGTCATGTACTTTGCGCGCATGCGCTCCATATCTCGCGCCTCGCTCTCGGCTAAATAAACGCCTGTTATGTAGGCTAGGTGTAATGTTCTACCATACACTAAATGTAAGTGGCGTGTCAGCCTACGTTGTTCACTGCTTTTAAGCTGTAAAAAAAATTTGAAATTATTTTTAAAAAGTCCGCAGCTTTGCTAGGTACTTACAAACAGGTCAACATGCTGAAATCATTTTTGATTCTTAAAAGAATGTACTTTACGTCCCAAAACGTCAATTCGATTATAACGTTGCAGAAAACCATCAATACTTCTTTATTTTGATACATTTTGCCACCATATCGCATACAATAAAGTTTTAAAATATTTTTTTAGTGTATTGCAAGATGCAACTTTCAGGAGAAACATTTTTTTAGAATGAATGGTTTTAATCGAGTGTCGAAAGCATTAATTCCCTTTTTCTCTGCTCCGCTCTCTGATTAATAATGGTAATTGAACTAAGTGGAGTGCAATTCGGTCTGAAATCATACGCGTGATTTCAAAATCGAACGAGCGCGCAGCGCGAGTTCGACTTGAAATCACAAGTATGATTTTAGGCCGAAATTGCACAACACAAAGTTCAATTACCACTTGATTATACCCATTTTGAAATCACACAGTTTTTTGTCCATAACAATATTTATTTAATGTTCACTTCAGGAAAACTAGTTTTAAATTTTGATAGGCTTAAAAAGAGGATGTGATTAAGAGCAAAAAATGGTGCAATTTGGGAACAAACTGCACTGTTGGGAGGCAATCAGATTTAATGAATGACGAGTGATTTGAAAATGGGTGTAATAAATTGGCAAAACTCGCGCCCTTTCTCAAGCAAAGAGGACAAACCAAAACTACCGTTGACATTATCATCATCAACCTTATTTTAACTTGGATTAAATAGTAGCGCGAAGGCGCTAATACCTCCGGGAAAAACAAGTTACAAAATAATTGAATAATGATAATACGTGTGTAAAACGTAACAAGTAATTTTTAAATAAACCATAACGCTAAAGTAATATTTCATGTTCGCACTTTTCGCACTTTCCATCTTGACCTTTACGCTGGTTTGCATACAGTATACAGCTGTATTGCTTCAATTTCGGATTACGTTGTTTCAAAGGAAAGGACAATAAGCTCACCTGCTACTGTGCCTCCAATGATTATATAAACAACAGAACGAAGCTCACAATCCTGTTAAAGAAATAGCAACGTTTAAAATGAATACATCTTAAATGCTGTTTCTAGGAAGGTCAAAGACATAAATTGTTAGAAAAAAAGAACAACCTTTCCGTAGAATATGCATAGATAGTAACGACGACTAGCAGATTTGGTCAAATTCTGCCTCAATAATTATTACACTGTAGTTTTCCATGTTTCATTATTCAGCCTCCCCTCCCAACAATAGCTGGCGCAAATCATTGGTAAAAAGCAACCGATCTAAAGCTAATCTGGACATAATTTCAGTTGCAACGCACGAAACGTGTGCTGGGTTCCCTGAGTCCGATGGTTGGTCAAACTAGCCACCAAACGTTGTGAAAAGAACAAGACACACAGCCTTTTTGATGAGGGTCCCCAATAGGTTTGGCGGGATGCGGGATTTGGCTTTTTTTCACGGTGATATTCGGGATTTGAGCTGAAAAAAGGGGTGGGAAGCGGGAATTTTAGTTGCTAGTGGGAGCGGGAATTCGTGTTTTTATAGGGTTGGGATGCGAGATTGGCAAGGGAAACAGAGCGGGATATGGGATTTAAATTCCAGCGTGACTTCATCATAAGTTGACTAACGCAAAACCATAAGCTGGCGAAAATGAACCCTTTGTGTGTATAGCTGTGTCTGGTTTCAATTCATGAATAGCAGGACCTAGCAACGGCTTTGTACCTGTCAGGTCCTGTCAAGTGCATCCATCGCTTACCCTTCGTTAGTATCCAGACGAGTCTGGTTAGTATCACACCGTATGAGGTATTTGGGTCCTATTGTGATCTTTTGTGTTGGCCTCTGACATAAACGACATTTGCCCATTTCCGGCATTTGCACCTGTAGTCTCTGACCGTACTTTTGACCTCAGTGTCCTCAGCGTCTTCTCAGTCCCGATCTTTTCTAGTTTTTCTAGTCTTTCGAGTTTTTTGCGAGCGCCAAGTGGTTTGTTGTGGCTAGTATGGCCACGCCGGATAGCGGTGACAGTCGATTTACCGAAGGAACCGTCAAACGAAATATGCGACATTATAAATTGCGTCGCCATTTACTATGAGAAAGGTGCGAGCGGCAATGCCTTCCTTCGGAAAGAAAAGTTCCGAACACAGGTTTCAAGGAAAGTGAGGAATATGGAGGTGAACAATCTCTTTCTTTTACTGATACGTGAAAAAAAATAACAAAAAAGTGAAACGTTTAAAGAAGGAAACGCAACAATCATTTCTGGTTACTTATCTGCTACCCATTGCGTACAGGTAGGCCTTTTATGATCTTTTCTGTAATGTTTACTTTTTTAAAGTTTCTGCGTTAATTATTATTTAATATATTAATAATTAACGCAAAAATGTCTTTGCAAAGTGGGTGGGATCGGGATTTCCAAGTGAAAAAGGGCGGGATGGTGGGATTAACGGGAAAAAATGCGCGGGAAAGCGGGATCTGAGAAGCCTATTGTGGACCCTCTTTGATTGGGCTTTAAAACGTTTATTACTTTTCTGCACAACTAAGTACCTCTGTGCCGTGATTGCTTTTGTACATCATACTACATTCTGATCCAGCAGCATAAGAACCTCGAGGACATATCTGGTTTGGATCACATTTTATTGGACCAGCGTCTTGCCACTAAAATGAAAACAGAAGAATCTGATTGTTACGTCAACATTAACCTCTTCTTGCTATAGTGAGGCAAGTTCCAGATATATTTTTACGACACGATGTCAACAAGTCAAATTCCCACAACGGCTCCCTCCCACCAATCCGATATGGATTACTCCTAAAATAAGGAACTGTATTCCCCATAATATCCGTTCATCATAGAAATATAAGTTCAAAGTAGCAATCCATCGTCTACACTGTACTTCTAGATATTTTGTTGCAAGAGGACAACTATCCTCTGTTATTTCGTTTTCAAGCAATAAACGCCTATGTCGAAAATAAAACAATCAACGATCAACATTTCAAATGACACTCGGGCTACAGTTGGATGATTACAATATTCAAATTAAATTTGAAAGTTTGAAACGAATAATGCAGTCTGTTCACAGTTAATTAAAACTATTCTCAAGTAATAAGTGGCAAAAGTTGAGTATTTTGACTGCAATATTAGTGACAGTTGAGTCATACATGTACAGTGTGCCTCACCTTCATCAGCAACTTACATACACACACAGCTGTAGTTTTCAAAGGTGATGTCTGAATTTGGTTATAATATGTTCAAAAATGGAAATTTTGTACTTACTGGACAATAGCACCCTTGAGGACATTCCTGGCATTTTGTCTGGCCTCTGTCTACCTGGTACCATCCTCTTTTACATAACTTGCAGACCTTGTATCCGGCGTCTGCTTTGACATAACCTAATTATGACAAAAAATATACCAATAAGTCGCACAACAACAATGTAATATTGAAAAAATAAAAGCCAGGCCCAGTTGCTCGAAGTGATCTATAGGTTGTCAAATACCATGACAACCTATAGGTTTTAATCCAACTTGACCAATGGTTAGCACTAACCATGCTTTGAACAATTCAGCCCAGTTAATTAAAATGGGGAGAAACCAGTATTTGTGTCCTTCTTTATTCATGTACGGTACATGTTTTGTTAGAATCTATTAAATCTACATCTTTATGACGCTGCTTTAATTAACAAGTAGATTTCATTTTGTTAGCAATGTGTGTACTCTGGTAAAGCATGGATGATCCCAGAATGCGGTAACAGTTGATGTATGTTATGAGTCACAGGTAAGTAGTATGACTGACATAACATGTTTTGACGTGAACCTCTGTGCATCAAAGTACACACACATGTACAAATTAAATCTATTTGTTACATAGGTATATATATATACATTAAATTATTTTTTGACTCATGATGCCATTTGTGTGCCTATACTGAAACAGCAACTCGTCTAGACCAATCAAAGTACGACAAAATGCAAAGTTATGGTTTACATACAGTAGTCCAGTCAAGGTTTTAGCCAGAGGGGCATCCAGGCATCCTGTGGGCAGTCACTTTTAGAAGGAATTTTGACTCAAGATGTCATTTGTGTGGTTATAAATACACAGTCCCTGCAAGGTCTTAGCCAGAAGGGCATCCAGGCATCCTGTGGACAGTCACTTTTAGAAGGAATTTTGACTCAAGATGTTATTTGTGTGTATCAGAATGCAAGCCTGAGTCCATTGTTTAATTTGTGATCAATATCACTGCATCAGCAAGAAACTGCTTGGCAAACTGCCACAAATTCTTTAACTGCACAACATCATATCCTAGTCTCATAATTAATTATGTTTTTACACAACTTGTTTTTACTTCATTTGCTTAAAATAATATTTATAAATACAACCAATGGGGGAATAATAACAGTAGATTTGAAGTATTAATTAAGAGACAGTATTGGTGTGTAGTTATAAAGGTAAAATGTTTGTTTTTCTAGATTCTTGTTAATGTGGTAACTTGCTCTGATTCTGTTTATGACTAACTCATGTAAAAACTAAACAGGAATACCTGCATTGCAAAGAGTACAATTCACTGCACCCATTCGTCTAGCCTCCTTTCCAGGTGGACATGAAGAACAAGTTGTACACCCAAGTTTGCTAAATAAAATAATATTACAGTTAAATAAGAAACAAGATGCCAGTATGTCTTTCAATTGTCTAGTTTTTAAAGATATTTACTACAAATTGGTTTTCACAGCTCTAGCACACTGACAAGGGGAGTAGCTACATGTAGCTAACTTTATTTCAAACACAATTCAGTAAATGCACTTGATAGGAGTATATAGCCTGCTTGCAAGTAGTTTATAACGTAAACAAGTTGCACATTTAGTTAGGGTTGCAAGCTAAGTGTTCTATACTTGCAATCCATTAGTATAGGTAATCACTTGCGTGCATGGGCCAAATAAAATTACAGATTAATCATAACACATGCTTTCATGAGTTGCTGTTCAGCAACTTCTGAAAACACAAGTGATGACTACTGTGAAACTTGGAAATCTGTGAACACCAGAAATATTTCAAGAATGTCTATTGTGTTGCAGAAGAAAACCAATCAAATTCAAGATGGCTAAACTACAATCTATAACATCAATCTCTTTTGCGGTTAGTGGTTTCTTCTTGCAATTTCATCATGCATCTGATTGGTTGAAGAACAATAACCACTCCAGAAATAATTCTTAATGTTCACAGTTTTCTGAGTTTCACAGTAGTCCTTAACTTAATGAGGAAAAATGCAATTACTAAAAAGGTAAAATAAATTAGGGAATCATGCATGTGGTTTATTCATTTCTGGGAAACCACCACAGTGCAAGGACAAATTTCAATCAAATTTTTAAACTAAAAATTGATTCAATGAGATTAATTTTTAATCTCCACTAAAGTCATTGAAAAGTCCTAGCCCAAAACCCAAAAAACAAAGTTTGATTACTAAATTAAAAAGTGATTACTAAAATGTTGAATGCCAGTTAGCGTTCAGTAATTTTGCTATTGAGTGACAAAGGTACAATGCAGTTTAGTTGACTGTGTGTCGCACATCCTGTAGTTAATCCTTAGGCTGGCTGCAAAAGGAGACATGTAGCTAGCTACAATCTTGGACAAACCTGTTGAGAAAATAGAGCTCCAAAGCCTCTTTTTGTGAGAACACTAACTGAATTTCACCACCCCCCCCTCCCCCAATTCAATGTTGTTTGTGGCTCCTTAATGTTTGCCTAAGAATTGTGGCTTCCTAAATTCAATATTGAATAGGGGTAGGGGGAGGGGGAAGTTACTGTAGTAATACTGTTGAGCCAGAGGTTTTCATGAACGATTTTTGGACGTGAAGAGGCCAGTTCTGTCAAGTAGTTTTGTCCAAGACTGTAGGCTTCCACTGCTTAATTATTCCAGGGGACTATATATCTCCAGCCACACTAATACTTCCATGATATCAGTACTACTGTCCCAGGATGGATCTTGTATGACTATAATGCAACATGGCAAATTTTGATTCAAACATTAAATTCAGTTAAATTAATATTCCATTGGCTCTCACCTGCAAAAGCTGCCATATGGACATGATATACATCTATGACCTCCTGGGGAGCTTCAGTATAAAATGTACAGTTAAAAAATAATAAACACTCACTGTACTACCTTTAAATGCAATTTTGCATGCTTTAAGTGCTATGTATAACATTATTAATAACAACTTAATACTCCATGATAGAAATGCATCTATAACATCAAATAGAAATTTGGGGAAAAAAACCCAAGCTCCAGATGGGATTTAAACCCACAACCCTCCGTGATCTAGATGGACGCTCCAGCCACTGAGCTACTGGGACTCTATGGTAAGCAAGGGTGAAATGTGGGCTTTGACTGGAACCGTATCACACAGTCACACAGCCAAATGATGATTAGCACATAACATAACTCATAACTGCATCACACAGTGATCACATTAAGGCGTATCATGGCACAAATGACTCATAACAGCATGATGCAGTCACATTGAGGCAATACCAAAGATGCAACCAACCAAACCTCTAAAGTGAGTAAATTAAAAACTTCATACTCACCGGGAAACAAATCCTTTGGGACACTGCTTACACTTTGTTTGTCCAGTCTCATCTTGATGTTGTCCTGCTGGACAAAGGAGACATGATACCTGCCCAGTGTTGTTCTGGTAATGCCCCTCCAGACATGGAAGACATTTGAATTGTCCTATACTGTTTTGGTAATGCCCAGGGGGGCATTTCTGGCAATTCTGAGTTTCCTGACACCAGCCCCTTGAGCAATTCTGACAATTGGGGAGACCTGAAGATGATACAAAACAACAATAATTATTTTATTTTGATTCTCGTGAGTGTACATGTCAGTGCTGACGAAAAAACATCTAAACTAAAATTTATGTACTTGCACTTGAATAATAATTTATATGTTGAAGGTAAAAATGAAATTCAGGTAAAAAATTTCAACCTAGGTTGATTCTCAAATCCCTTTGTCTCCTAAGCCTAATTATTCAAAATTAGGGTTGGGCCAGACAAAGGAAAATGATTTTCAACCTACAGAGTAGGTTTAAAAATTTTTTACCAGAATTTACAGTATGTATAAGTCAACCCCTATTTCTGAGGGCAAAAACTGGGTTTTCCTGATTTTTGAGTAAAAATCTTTCTTGGGAAAGTAAGCTTGTATATCTTAGAATTTTATTTAAGGTACTCTGGAAACATAAAAAATCGCAACAAGAAGTTTATTATTGAGAATTTTAGCAGGCTTTGCAGAACATTTTGTCCTTAGTTCTTAAAATTGGCGTATAAAATCGAACATACTAATTTCAAACCAACCTTTCTAATTGTTGAGGGGTAAAAAGGGTTTTGAAAGAACATAAAAACATCACTGAAGCTTGAGAATCTATGAGAAACAACTTGATAAACACCATGAAATGAGCGTGTGCCTTGAAGACTTGGTAACCAAGCTTGATTGAATACTGGGGACTAATAGCCACACCCACCATGCCAGGTTACTAAGCAGTGAAACATGAAGTGCTCTTCAACCTTCCTCACAGGCGCCCCAAGTTCAACATAAGTGATGTGTAAACATGCATGGTTTTGTGTTATACAGTTTGAATAAACACTTAGGCGGGAAAGTATCAGTAGGCAGAAAATACCATACTATCTTGTTAATAAAATCTACCTATTTCGATACACTGTTGTTTTGTTTGATGTATAAAAGTTTTCCAGGCTGGTTTTAGGGCATTTCAGCCGGATTTCTCAGTTTCGTAGTCTGAAATGTTTTGATTGATTCTTACACATTTGAATTAGATGACTTTTTATCATTGGTTCAACACGCCAACCGGTTACATTCGCAAGAAACGTTGGGGAACACAGAACTTCTTAGTATTGCGTTCATAGTTTAGATTTATTTCATCGCGGGAAACACACACTACGATTTCAACTCAATATTGGAGGCACCTTCGCAGGGATTTATTGAGGTTTGAAGGATGAACAAAGGACTGCTTTGCTTTATCTTCTTTCTGGATGTTTTTGTCAATAGTTTAGATTTATTTCATCGCGGGAAACACACACTACGATTTCAACTCAATATTGGAGGCACCTTCGCAGGGATTTATTGAGGTTTGAAGGATGAACAAAGGACTGCTTTGCTTTATCTTCTTTCTGGATGTTTTTGTCAACCTTCACATCGGGATTTATTGACAACTCACACCTATGAATGATTGTTCCACGGCTTTCATGGGGATGCTAGGGGTGAAGTAAGGAATAACTCCCTTTGGTTCACTATCTTTTTCCAAAATTGCGCACAAACTCATCCGTTATTGACGTTATTGTAGGCAGATTTTCCCCGAAGGACTTTTGCGATGACAGGGAAAACACATAAGCGCACTGTTGTCAATTGCAAGCTTTAACGGCAGTTTCGTCAATTTGAGTTCGATTGGAAAAGAAGTATGATCCCGTAACTTCATCGTCAAGCCTAACGGCACACAAAACCCAGACACCTTCATACATATGCATGCATCGACACTCATGGCCGCTGTCCAGGTAAGAAATTAAATTTATGCAACATTGCCTAAATTAAAATGTGACGTCACCGGATGGCATTACAACGCTCGGAATTCAGACGTCTCTCTCGCCCGCGCCCCCTGTGGGTTAGGGAGAGGAGACGACTGACATTTCAAACTATCAGTTTCAGTTTCCTACGGAAAAGTGAAACGCAAGGACAAACACTCCCTGCAGATTGTCAGCCGCTCAGAGCGAAGAAAAAAGCATTGAAAACATACACTGTAACTGCTTACCCAATTCCCCCACATGATCAAAGAAGAGATGTAACGCTTCCTATTACATGTAGCCCAATCTCAACCCAAAACTACTGCCATAGCTCCTGCTTGAAAGTTTTTTTTCGAGTTAGCTTCCCTGATTAATTTTGTGGATAAGCTCGGCCAGACTGCCATGGACACATTGAACTTTTCAGAGGCATGCTGGGTTACAAAACTTATCCTGGCAGGAGCGGTAGGCAGGAAGTTGTTGACCGACTAATAAATTTGCTCCAGGGGTCCCCCCCCAGGGATTTCTGTCAAGGTCAAGGACGCAGAGGGGGGCACCCCTGAAGTAAATTGATTTGTCTGCCGACAACTTCCCGCCTACTGCCCCTGCTGGGATAAGTTTTGTAACCCAGCATGCTTCTGGAAAGTTTAATGTGTCCATGGCAGTCTGGCCGAGCTTATCCACAAAATTAATCGGGGAAGCTAGTCTTAGATTTGTGTTGACATGTAAAGGTAATTATGGTGATTTTGAAGAACTTATTTAGCTGGTGCTTGGTTCTCAATATTTTTTACCCATGTATAAGACGAGGGTGAATTTTTAGAGCACTTTTTACGTTGTAATAGGTCGACTTATACATGGGTAAATACGGGTAATTTTCAACTGCAACATATACATTATAAATGCACTACTGATTTACTACTGAGTATTTATGCAATAAAATTAGTCACTGCAGGACCACATCACTGGTTTTCCTATAGGGTATGCACATGATGTACACATATCATAGCTGTATGAACTACAAGTATGTGTCACTGTGAAGGGTATGCTTTTATTAAAGTAGTTTTAGTTTCAGAAAGGATGTACATAGAGATCAGAGATCTGGGTATAGAATAGTATATAATTATCCTTCCAATAATGAACAGTACACTTAGCTCTCCCGACATGCTCACATCACCTTTCCATACTAGTTTCTATAGCACTGCATCAGCTACATGTAGATGGGTCAGATATTATAAGCAGTCTTATGCAAAATGTCAGTAAAAAAAAAATATTGTGGAGCTCTGCCTTTAGTCTTGGTTGAATCAAGCTTTTTGTTTTTGGCTAGCAACTGGCAATTTTCACTGCCTCTGAATGGCTCAGTCACTGGCAACTGCATGTCAAAGAATCACTGAACATGTTAATAATTAATTTTGCTGACAAGCCCATAAAGTTTACATCTCTGCCTGTGTTCCTCAAGTCGACTGCAACTTCATTTGAAAATGAAAACCCTGTTAAATACATGTATATGTTGTGGTTCAAATTTATCTTTGGTTTAAAAATTTTCAAATCAGTTTCATTTTGTTCTCCCTTTGTCTCAGAGTCATTACCATAATCTGAGACAAAGGAAAACAAAAATGAAACTGGTTTGAAAATTTTTAAACCAAAGAAAAATTTGAACCACAACATATATAATAGATTGTTACCTAACTCAAGATTCCTGCTGCAGTTGAATAATGAGAGGATACGAACATACATGCACAAAAGAAGCTCCTAAACTGTTCCATTGCTGATCACTGACTAAGGTACTTACTATTATTTGCAAAGGTTCCATTTGGACAAGGGAAGCAAACTGTTTGATTAAGAGCACTGGAAGCATGAATTCCAAGAAGACCAAAATTCCAAAGCAGATCGGCTACAAGGAATTGAACCACAAAAACATTAGCTAAAAGTTGCACTGTTATGGAACTTCAGGCTTCTTTATGCAATTGCATAAATTGTGTTCACAACTGCAAGTATCAGTCTTCATTTGATTTATGGAACTTCACACAAAAAACACCATTGACTAATCCATAAGGTAGTTAAGTGCTGACTGACACTAGGTATTCAATTTACACAATAAGAATTTTTGGGCTTTTGCCTTATTGCAATGTTATATCTTTAATAATTCTTCAATTTTATTTTGTTATGTTATTTACATGGTGATGCTCAACCATGAAGAACTCTTTGTGTCAACAACTAATATGCTCCTTGTTAGTATAAATTTTCTGTCAAGGTGAAATCAGCAATATCTTTTCTCTAAAGTTAAGTAGTGGTTTGTCAAGTTGGTAAGTTGGTTGAGTGGTTGTATAAGACAATAATTATTGCAAATGTCACCAACTGGAGGAGCAAATAACAGTTCTTATTGTATTGCTTGGGTTTTTCCCGCTACAGCACGCCTATTCACTGGCTAGTTCATGGTCACATGACATCTACATGCAACAATGAAACAGTTTACCGCCAAATGCCATGTGTGGGCAACATTGCAAAAACTATGGTGTCAAATGGAAAACAGTTCATGATTACCCGTGAAATGTTGACCACTGTTGCACATGATCAGAGTGTGCAGTTGAAGGTGGCCTGATGTTGTCACTGGAATCTCAGCACGTTTTTCAAAATTCGCTTTTGTTTCTGTTTTCCACCGGTTTGATCCATTTGTTTTGCTATATAACAATTCACTTAATGACTAGTCCCAAGAGGAACAGTGAATGCCGTTTCCTGAGAATCTCAATGCTTCCCAAGACAAAGTGGAGGGAAACATTGAGATTCAAGGGAAACAAAATTCACTTTTTCCCTGGGAACCAGTCATTAAGTGTTAATTACTTCCCCAATTAATAATGGTAATAGGACTGAGTAGTCTCCACTGTAATCATACAATGTCCACGTGATTATCAAAATGAAATGACTGTATAGTGGGAGTCCGATTTGTTTCACAAGTATGATTACAGACCAAATTGGATGGCATGAAGTACACTGTCTAATTACACTGTACTATTAGGGCTAATATCATGGCTGGCAATAGCCAATCAGGTGCGAGAATTTTGCTATAGTTATGATTAAAATATAATTTTTCAATTTATTATAATAATATTACAGAGAGCTGCAGAGAGCTATAAATTGACTTGTGTGCTGGCCCTGGTACTGGAATTTTGTTTCTCCAGTTTCGTTGTCTTGGCTGTAATCATTCACAATCCATTCACCAATAATTAGGGTTACAAAACAAAGGAAATTGGCTTTGACCTGAAATTCATTTTGACTGACAGCTACACAAGGGTTAATAATCCTGGCAATATTTTGTTTTCATGACTTTTTAACACAGCTAACTGCTTGAAAGTGAAATTTGACTAAAACAACTCAGAAGAAATTGTTCTGGCCTGTAATTCCTCAAATCAACCTTGTGATACACTCTTGATCAATTCTGGAAATTACTTGCAATTGCCCAATCTTTATTGTTACCATTACTAATAGCAACCCATGGCTACCGTCATACATGGCACCTGTAGATTATTCTGGAAAAGTTATTATTTGCCAGACATTTTACTTGCAAGACTTCTAGGTATTTCGCTAGTGCTCGTCCTATATAACAATTCGAGTAATCGCATACATGTCTCTTTTTATTTTATCTCACCGTGACGCAATCAAGTTCAGCGCTTCACGCGCAAGCTTAGCTTAGGAGCTGACCTTCTGTACATGTACTTCGCGGCCAACAATCAAGTGACTTACAATTTAGGAACAGTGGTGGTTAACGAAAATGTACAAAGAAGTTACCTTACGTAACTTTAGGTACTGAATCACTGAAAAAGCGGGCTATTGTAAGGAAGCTAAATTATCCAGTGATATAAAGCTTAAATCACGTGAGAATTATTATTTCACTCACCTGCAAAACAGAGCCATAATACGGTAAAATTGATGAAGTTGTGACGATGTACCATTCCAGAGACTCCTAAGGTCATCTCAGCAACATCTCGGGGTTTTACTGAGGTGTTTTGTTCGTTTTCGTAATTATCAGACACGCCACGTTTTACGGTCCGAACCCGTGACAGAGGGAAGGAAAACATAAACAAAGCTGTCAACGCTGCAATGCGCTGCGCGTATAGGGTCATGTAAGACCGCTGAAATAGTGCCAGTGTCTTCATATGTCTTCACAAGATGGCGGCATCGTGACGTTTGTTTGATTGAAGACTGCTAAAACTTGGAAAATGTGAGACCCTGGCCGATTGATAATTAAGATTTTGAGACTTTAGGAAAGAGTTGGATCGGCATATGAAAAAATTACCACTCGAGAGTTAGATAAAGTTGGAAATTTGATTCCAGAGTGGCTTTTATCGCTAAAAATGCAGCGGGTAAGGTCTTTTCTTGGTGCGTTTGTAAGGACGCGACGTCTTGTGGGAACTGATTTGCATGGAAATGAGTATTATGAGACCATCAGAGAAGGAAGGAAGCCCAAACGAGAGATGATCACAAAAGTAAAGCATATGCAGTACACGCCAGGCATGATGCCAATAGAATGGGAGTCGTGGATAAGAGGGAAAAGAGCTGATCCCCCTACTCATGAAGAATTACTGGCGCAGCAGAAAAAAATTGAGACTATCAAAGAAAGGGCGAGACAAGTGGAAGAAAAGGACCGCAAGCAACAGGCCTTGGAACATGAACCGCCACAGCTGGTTGCACAAGTAGGACATGCATCAACACCGTTATATGAGAATTTGGAGAGCAGAGCAGAGCCCACTAGCACCGGCACAGAGTTCCAGCCAGGCGAGTGGACTCCAGGGAAAAAGGTGTCAAGTGGAAAAGAGAGTGATGACAATTTTGAACCCGAGTCTTGGGTGCCACCTGGTAGTCAAGCAACAAATAAGAGGCAGTAGAGCGGTTTTAGGTCATACACCTGTATGAAATTTAAGACATTATTTTGCTAATGAACGTCTAAAAAGTGGACTTCCTCTCCTTCTCTCATGTACAAAATACAGCAAGTGAGAAGCAAATGGTCCATAAGCTGCATATCAAGTAACTACTTGCAAGTGAAATGAGTAACAATAATTGCATGACTTGAATCGAAAACAGTGTCAGAGGACACAGAACAGCAGCTAATGTTTTCTTGGCTGAATCAGTATGTCTTACTAAGAGTTACAAAAAATGGCCATTCAAATTAATCCTTTGGACAGTACTTTCCTGTGCAATGTCGACTGTTTAACATGTGTATTGTGTGAATAAATGGGTAAGTTTCTAAAGAAACTGTGGTGCTGTGTCAGTGAGGGGAGTTGTACACAAAAATTTGGTTTTACCAATGGAGTTGATTATTGGCTGCCATACAGGGATAATTCTTAACGCTGATGTTTTGATTAGCCCTTTGTCAGAGCAAATCAAGGAATTATGGGTTGTGTTTGGTTTATATGGAGGAGATGGAACTATGCTGTTGGTGGTAACATGACAAAGTGAAAAACAGGAAAACATTAATGATTATTATTGGGTGCTTTTCATTCAATTATTGAAAAGCATCTGCTTATACCATGAGGCTTAAAGGTGCCTATTCAAAAAATATATTTTTTTTTTAGATTCTCATAGCTTTCCATGCTACCTTGAGTGCAGTGGTTGTGGCAATTAAAAATGATGAGTGACTGGCTTGGATGCATCTTTGTCATCTTTCTCCACATCACGAGGGTGTTTGTGGAATTGGTCATCTATTCGTGTTTCTGTCTCACCAATGTATAACTTTTTGCAAAGGTACAGGTTATGCAATAGATGGCATTGGCGAAGGTACATGTGAAATGTTCGGTGAACTTAACAGGTCACTTAGGCAACTTTTTGGTTAGAAGCACATTTAAAAATAAACGAGCTCTTGATGCAAAATTCCTAAATTCATTCTGAAGAGGGGGTGGATGCTAGCCTCTCACAAACACATTCTTTTGGTTTGTCATGCAATTTTTCTTCCCTAACGAATGTCTGCACAGGAGGCAAGACTAACACTCAAAACATCAGGTTTTAGAACTCCAGTACAGTGGTGAATTTACTTTATCAACTCTGTTGATAAAACCAAATTTAACTGTTTAACATTGTCTTCTTCTTCTTCTTCTGACAATCACAAGAAATAGTTCTTTTTTTTTTTTCAAAAAAAAGAAGTTACCTTTATGGTCCATGTGGCTAAGTAGTTTCTGGGAGTAGAATCTGGGTGGGGTTTGGGTTGCAGGGTTGAAACTGGTGGGAGCACACACTTTGCACCAGTGTGACCCAGGCTTGATTCCCAGACTCAGAAAGTCATTAGAGGATTAGCTTGGATTACCAGTTGTCAAGGGGATAAAATAAGATGGATGACAGGGTTGTTTTTCATCATTATTGGTTTATTTAATGGTAACACCTACACTTGATCAGAATAAAGCAGCACTGTAACAGGCCATAGTGTTTTAGCTTGTTTTCATTTTTAAAATAAAATTTTAATGGATTTGTTGGGTGAATGAGTTTTGTCTGTTGTCTGTTTGTTTTGATATTTTATGTACTTTATCAGAGACCGCAACAGGTCAAATCTGAAAGCAAGAAATCGAGGTTAAAATGTGAACTGAACTAAATTGTAACTGAGCCTGGATTCAAGGCTAAATCCCTGAGATTAACGTGAATGGAACGAATGTTAGCTATAATAGTTATAAGATGAAAAACACAAAAAAGGAAGAAAGAGAACAAGGAAAAGTTACCAATTTGGCCTTTTACGTCGCATTCCACAAGGACCGGGAGTCCACTCCAAGTTCTCCTTTTGTTGATGATAGCAACACATAGCAACCAAATTCTCCATCGCCAAAATGGCGGTTCATCATCGCGGTCATTCTCTCACTGATCTGAGATCGAAACCTGGCGAAACAGTGCAGCGACGGCGACGAAGACAATCTATAAAGATCCAGAGAAACATAGATGATGACGTGGTTATGGCTTCGACAATCGGAGATGTGACATGGCTACAGCAAAGTCTGTACGACACGCGACAAGCTTACTCGGTTTCCAAAGAACACGTAAGTGATTATATAAAACGTTCTAGAAAGTCATTAATGATTGAAATGACATCTGGAATGGGCAAGGAAAAGTCACCTGAATGCCCGAATATGTCTTGTTTTAGTTTGGTATGTGCTTTTGATGTCTGAAATGAACGTATTAAATTGTGACATTTTTGTACACACGCGTCAATTGTTACAAAGAACTCCATTCTTGACTCGTGTCGTATTGTTACTTTATCGCAAATCTACTGGCGATCTGAACACCAAAAGTTGGCCAACCTGTACGTTCACACGTCATAGGAACACTACGCCAATTCGCAACCATGGCGGGCGTCCGTAGTGCAATGGCACACACGGAAGGTTACGGCGTCATACTTGCTACTGTTTGATACTCTCCGTCGAAGAAAAAACAGAAAACTGCTATTTCCTCCATTATAGTTTTCAATGACACGTCTTACAAGCTGAATCGTCCAAGTCCTTTGACACTGTCAGACGGTTGCACTATTTTGTGAAGTGTCTTGCAAATTATGTGAAGAGAGCACCAATTTTGATTGGTTAAAAGTGTTCAACACACGTTCACATGTCAATTGCAAGTTTGCTAACATGTAAAAAAGGTTGCAAAAATAGAGGCCAGTTCTTTTTGTTGTCAACAGTTTGGCAACATGTTGCATCATTCATATGCACCAACTTGAGTTCGCCAATGAGAGTTGACCAACATTTTGATTGAAGGCAGCTTTACAGCTGCTGCACGCAATGCAATGATTCTGGTGTGTGCATTGAGAAAAACATTATTGTGTGTGCACTTGCCATACTCTGTGGACTGGCCTCTACAGTACACATTGTATAATGGTAAAGACTGAAGGCCCTGCTACCCATGGCTGGAGGAAGTTGATGAAGAGGTTTAAAACTGTCACAGCACTTGCATATGCCATGTTGTTTGGGTGTGAACATTGGCTTGTGTTTTTTTGTGCACTAATATGGCTAATCAGTAAAATTTTATTTTTCATAGCTATTTAAGGTCACAGCTATTTGGAAACCAGCCTTGATCAATGAATTATATTATCATGGTGAAATAAAGATTACATGACGGTACAGGTGGACATTGTTTGGATAAAGTGACCTTAAATTCATCAATGACACTATTATACATTTACAGTATCTACATATGCATACATGTAGACATCTATCACTCAAGACCTGAATCAACAACCATCCTTTCTCCCACTTTCATGCAGGCACACAAAGTTTGACACTAATTTTTCACATTATTTTTGTCTTCTTTAAATTTAGGGACTGGCACCAGTTCACCTGGCAGCACAGAATGGACAGCTGGAATGCCTTAAAGTAATCATAGAAAAGTACAAAGTAGATGTCAATTTTCAGAGTGCTTCTGGCTGGACTCCCCTTCACTTAGCAATCAACAAATCAACAAACAAGAGAGGGCTCAGATGTGTGAAGTACCTCCTGGAAAAAGGTGCAGATCCTTCCATGTAAGTGGCTATTGTGATGTGAAAAGAGAAACAGAACCAAGGTTTTAAAAATACATTGTGTAGTTCCAAGAAATATCCATAAATGTACCCCCCTCCCCCCAGGAGGGTTTGGTTTGCACCCCCAATCTGCTGGAAATTCCAATCTATTGTAGCTACATAATATTATGTTTCTTTCAAACTTTTACTTTTGCCACCCCCCTCCCCCTTGGTAGTTCCTTTGACCCTCTATGGGGGTAGGTATGGGTCTTTTCTGGAGCTGTATGATCATAATACTTGATTAACCCTTTGAGCCCTAACAGAGACTAGGGCCTACTTTCCCCCTTACAGTAATAACCATTTCAGCTAACACATAGGTAATAAGAATAAAGGAAACAATCATCAAATGTGAAATGTTTTGATGTTTAACCAAATTCTTCATATTAGTAGTATAAGAGATATGAGAAGACCAGTGAAGAGAAAATGCAAGTTGATGTTTGCTTTGCAATTAAGTAACTGGGTGTTCACTGCTTACAGACTTACACATGATTCTGCTTTTAGGAGGAAGAGAAGAAAAATTGTTTTTTTTATGCGGATTGCTTGCCAGCTGCTAAGGGAATAAATGCTTAGTTACTCTTTGCTTATAAATTATGCATGGGAGGTGAGAAACCTCCTTTGAGATATTTAATTGTGATAAACAAATCTATCACTCCCTTAATTTACATGGAAAACATTAGCCTATTTTGGGGTCGGGGGCTGACATTTTAGCCCATCATCTGGATCAAATCCTCTTGAGAAGTTGTTTGTGACTACTTAGTTACCTAGTTGTTAAGTTCCAGCCTGGGCTGAACTTTAGCCTAGTGATATAATTATTTCAAGCCTGGTTTACTCACCCCAAACTGGAATTTTAAGCCTGGCCAATGTACTTCATCATTTAATTTAATTCGACCCTTGGCTGAAAATGAACTTCTGGGCTGCAAGGACCACCTGTTTTCTTCACCACTTATCCTGACCACATTTACATCTTAAGCATTTGGAGGAACTTTGGATTGATATCGAATGCTGAGTACTAAGTGTGAGAAATGTCGAGAGCACCAGGGATGGAGTTTTTGAGGAGACACCAGACAAGAACCAAAGAAGCTGAGATCAAACTTGGCAGAATAGGGAAGATATCTGTTGACAAACATTGCTTTTGATATTCAGATGTGCCAACCGCAGGAACAAAAGACCCTTTGTTTCAACAACCAATGAGGCTCTGTGGTTGGCACATTAATGACAATACAGTGTTGTCTGTATTGTCATTAATGTGCCAACCAGCTGACGTCAACAATATCTTCCCAATAGATCAGGTCCCGGTTGTTCAAAGGCTGGATAGCGCTGTCCACTGGATGATTATCTATCCAGTGGATAGTGCAATTAGCTTTCCCATTACTTATCCGCTGGATAGTGATTTATCCGGGGCCAGAACCTTACTCCTCTTTACCTGCTCCCTCCGCCACCATTTATACTCCCCTGTCTACAAAACGTAAAACGCATTCATCACTTAATATTAAATATTAACTCAAATTTGGATAGGCCAACCCAAGCAGGGATAACGCCAGTCCATCAGGCTGCCAGCGAAGGGCTTGTAAAATGTCTTCAAGAGCTTATAAAATGGGGCGGCAGAATTGACGCTATTGATGGGAACGGACACACGCCAATGTTTATAGCACGCGTATGGGGTCACAGAGCATGCGCGAGGATACTGTCGAATCAGCAATGGTACTTGGACAAACAGAAATACTTGATAGAAAAACTTGAGGAAGAACAAAGAACCAAACGACTTGAAGAAGAAATGCAAAAACTTAGCCTCGTGCGAAAAGCAGAAGGTAAACATGAGAGTCAACTCGCTTTTCAACGTTGGCTCGCAGACAAAGGGATCTCTGATATCGCGACAATGTACGGGCCAGTCTCCGCTGAGGAAAGGAAAGCTGTTGATGAAATACGCGCTTCGCAGTCACTGCGCCCCTCACCCACTCCGTTAGTAGCGGAATCGTCAATTGTAGTTCGATCTAAGACAGAATACGAATCATTTGATGGACTTCCGGCGTTTGTCTCCAGGAGATCAATTGAATTTGACGATCACGATAGTGACAAGAGACTCGAGCTAATCCCACTTGAGAGGATTTCTGCTTCAAAGCTGAGGAAAGGACAAAGAACAGAAGGCTTACAGCGCTTAAATAGATCTCGAATGTTGAAAAATTCTTCACCAGTGGGGAGGTAGAAACATCATGTAATCTTGGAAATGAGGGCAGAAGACGATGCGTTGGTCTGTTTAATGCACCTGTAAATGGTTTCCCCCAGGGGAGGGGGATCGGGCATACCCACGGGGTTTGATATTTTTCCTTCAAATCTTGGTCAATTTTTCACCCTGGGGCAAAAATGTTCATTCAAATTCCCCCACCCTAGGGAAATTTTGTAAAATATCGAAACAACGTAAAGAAACCATATTAAAATCGTCAAAAGTAAGAGTCTTTAATTTTAGTATTTTACTTGCATAATGACTAATAATTGTACACGGTTCAAATGAAATACAAACTACTCTACGCCTGCAGGTGAAAAATCGATCTGTTGGCTAATAGTGCAAAGAAGAAACTTTTTTTAAGCATAAAAGATCGGAGAAATATTGTAAATAACTCATCATTTACCCTCTCAAGATTCTGTGAACGCCTACCAATAAAAGGTGTCAGGTTTGGTGGTAGATTTAACGTTGTGTATGGTACTTCTACTGTCTTCATGGGGCAACACAGACTCGTCAAAATCCCAACCCAAGGCAGGCAATTTTAAGCCAAACCCCGTGGGCATGCCCGATCCCCCCAACTGGGGGAAACCATTGACAGTTGCATAAGCATGCGTAGCAAGTGCTGGAGATTGGAGAAAAACGAAACGTGATTTGGAGTGGAGCGTGCGTTGGAGTGGCGTACTGCTGCAACGCGGGTGCCGGGGGACACGCAAGGGGAAAGAAATAGCGCGCTTTTCCCCCGTCGTCCTTGGGTGCGCCGCTCTTACTCGCGCCCCGTTTTCGCGGAACTCGTGCAAGGCAGGATAAACATCCTTTCTTGAGTCCTAAGTTTGAGCAGTGGATGAAATCTGACCACAGTCTTACAAGACAGGTCTTCCTTCGGTTCTTGGCACTTCTCAATTCCCACAAAAGAGGAAACTTTTAGAAACTGAATTTTAACATAATCTCCTCTAGCTGAAAGCGTTTCAGATAAAGCTGCGAATCTTTTTTGTAGACCATGGAATTCGCACCTGAATAACCATCCAAGAGACAAGATTTAGTGCTCGTTTTCAATATTTTAATAGAGAGAATATTTTATTTATAGGTACACAATTACATGCATTACATGGTGTTTTGTACATTTGGTGCTTGCAACTTAAATAAGGCAAATGTTTGCAATTATAAATGTTGTGGCTTAATTTTTTTTAAACTTAAATGAATAAAAATTTTGTAATTCTGATGGCCACTTGTAAATGTAAAAATAAGCTCAAAATACGAACCACTAAAAATGTACCTTTATTGTAGAAGGCCTTAACTTTGGTACGGTACCCTCTAAATTTAAGTTCTCTCAATGAGCTCTGAAGGTAACATCAAAAATGTGAATACCGCGGCTTACAGGGTCATATTTGCATTGGTACGGGAACACCTTTTACGGCACTTTGAAATAACGGCAACTGGCCGTTTTAATGAATTGACGGTCTACTCTTTTCATTAACCCTCCTTATTTCGCAACATCGGATAGAAAGTAAGACTTAGATAGCGCTCAAACAGTTTCATCTGAAATTTTTCTGAAGCAGCTTTCAGCAACGAAGACACATCGCATGATGTGGAATTTTTAGCGGAAGAGCAAATAAACCATGAAAAGCGACCAAATTGTTATCAGACCCTACACAAGAAAATATAAATTTCAAAATGAAAACGGAAAAGATACAGCAGAAAAGCTGAGAATTTAGACTAAGAGGATTATCCATATTGAAACGTGGTTTCCATGGTAACATCAAAGTTAATGACCGTAACGAGGTAAAAACGGAAATAACATACGAACGTCCAAGCCCCGACGGACATATTCTGGGCGGGTTTTCTGCCCTTATTGCTAAACTATATTACGTTACTCATGACAAAATTAGCTTTGATTGTCTACCCCATCTAAGCAGATCCATGTTACTCATTCCTTTCGATTGAGCTTGGACGAAAGCTTATTGTGTAGCAGGGCTACATGTCTTACGCGGTACAGCGGGTAAACTCAGATTTCATCTAGTCGTGGTACATTTTCCCCTAAAAAGAGTCTCTGTGGAGGCTTCCTTTATCATTTACACAAAGGGGTCAGTCTCTCTATTCATAGCCGGCATTGACAGATCCTCTTCTTCGCTGGAGCTGCTTACGTTGTTTGCAAGAGTGCAGTAATAATCGAAGTCGTCACAGTTCACACTGATGTACAACTCGTCGTCTGCCTCGAGCATTTTCTCCAAGTCATTTCTCAATTGTGTGAAACTCGGTCTGTCTTCTGGATTCGCCGCCCAGCAGGACATCATGAGCTGGTAGCTGTGGGAAGGAGCCAAACAAATAACTCTAAGGATTATGCATCACCCCGCCGGGCATACCCGGGCATTTGATGTCAGGTTAGCTGCGTGTGGTGGGAAAATTGATGAGAAACGTAGCCCGCCCGGTCGGGCATTTGACGAACACAAAAACTGTTCGCCAGCGGTAAGAAGCTAAGGGATTATTTAATCTGTTCGTCAGGCGATTGCTTGCGTCACTCCTTTTTCCCACCTGGGTTAATTGTTGAAGAGAATGTTTTTGTTTAAAGATTGGAGCGATGACAAAGAGACTCGAAAAGCGGCGATAGCCGAGAAAATTATAGTGAACTTGTGTTAAAAGTTAGGGTATCACCATTCACGATTAGTTTTTCTTTGAGCTCGAGAGCTCAAGCTACACGGACAAAAAGAGCCCATACATTAGCATTTTCATTGTTTTGTTTTAGGTTATCCTTTGTGTCTGAGTTTTCAGTTCGCACTTCTTGCAAATGATTGTTTATTTTACATTGAAAAGTGCGCAACAGTTTGAATATTAAATTTGCATCTCTCAAGAATGAAATGGAGAATGAAAGAAAAGAATGAAACATGTCTTGGGTGCATTTGACCGTAAAATAAACCGGTGACAACACAATGGGGAATTTAACCAAAATTTTTCTAAATCGTCAAATACCCCGGGGTTTCCAAGATGGGCGTAGTATGGGCTTCTCGAGTCTACGAGTCTACAGTTGGGATAAGGTTTAACCTGTTTTCAAGATAAGAAGTGACTTGGAGTATGAGTGCTTCACTGAGATGCAAGTCCACATCCGATTTTGGCGGTAGTGGCGAAATTGAAAGTAGAAACTTCATCCTACCGCAAACTAAAATAAGCAATTTTTATTCTTTTGAAATCTTTCAAGTTTTGACAGGTCTCCAGGCAAATAATTTTCATCAAAGTGTTCCCAAAATTGAGCTCCTTTTTCCATCAAACGGCTAGACCAAAAACTACGCCAGTGCGACTCGCTTCGGCTTCGATGAAAAATTCTTCACTAATGGGGAGTGAGGGCAGAAAACCATGGGTTGGTCTGTTTGAGCATGCGTAGCAAGCGACTTTATAATCAAGTTAATTCGTCAAAATGAGAGAAAATTTGGAACAGTTGCCGGAGCATGTGAGCCAAGTCATGACCATTTGTTTGCTGCAATTTTAAAAGTACAAGGTGTACATGCATGTGGCCACAATTCCTTACAGTGATGAGAATGTCGTTACTCACAGTTGCTGGCTGCAGTTTTCTGGTTTCTCCATTCTGTAACCGTCCTTCACCAGTCTGTGGATATCCCGCACAGCTACTCCAGGATACGGAGAGCTACCTGTTGAATAACAGATTTATAAATCAGATCTTGGCGGCTATCAGAAAGGAAAATTAAAAATGAAATGGCGAAGATTTTAAGAAAACTTTTCCTTTCCGCTACACTGATTTGGAACGCAACCTCGGCAGGAATGCTGAATTGCGAAACTGTGCAGAATTGATAATAAGCTAAATGCCGAGTCGGAGAGTGGAAAGAAAGACACAAAAACTAAGAAGATATGGCAACACCCGCATCAAAAATGTAACATATAACGTCATGGTGGCCGTACAAGTGCCTATTGATTTTAGGTTGGTGAAGAGTTTAATTCTGAAGGGGTTCGAAAAGATATATATCAATGAAGAAATGAGTGAGCTAGGGCACCAGCGAACTTTTCTGAACTCGTATCAAGGCTTCGTTTCATCGCATACAGTCGTAAAGGAATAGGTGAGGCCCTTGTGGAAGTCTACGGCTTGAATTACAAACAAAGGGGGTGAAATGTCCACCTTTAATGACTACTTACCAAGAGTGATAAGCTCCCAAAAAAGGATGCCATACGACCACCTGAAACCAGGGCAAATTCAAACAGCTCAGGGAAAGACAACTTCGTCAAAACTTTGTTAAAGTGCCCCTAATCCCACATATTTTTTTCGCTAAGATGAATCTTTGCTCCTGTTCAAAGGGCATCGATCGCAACAGTTTTTTCCTTTTTTTCAGTTGTTGTGAACTGCAGGGAAAATGGATTAAAATATTCGCCATAGCCAACTTCATTGTCCCTCGACAATCTTATTAGGACAACCTTATTCTTCGTTGGCGAGGGGGGACTAAAATCGAGTCGCTCAAAACAAAATTAAAAGTTAAGCTAAAACGTTGTGCTTACACGTCGCTTTCTATGGTGTATATGTTGTCGAGGAGTGACTCAATAGCCATCCATTTGATGGGAAGTTTACCCGCACTTTGTGCTTTGTGATATTCGCAACTCTCGTAGACATCTCTGGTCAAACCAAAGTCTGATATTTTCACCAGGTGATCGTCACAAACCAAAACATTTCGAGCTGCAAGGTCCCGGTGAATGAACTTTTTCTGTGACAAGTATTCCTAAGAAAAGAAAAAGCAGCAGACATAGGAAATTTAAAAATTCAAATATCTCAGTCGGACGCAGTAGCCGTTTGCATTCTAATGCCCTGGATTTACATGGTGGCCGGGTGCCCCGGTTAACCGGGCTACCCGGCTAGGAGGGTTAAAACATTAAACGCCTTTTCATGTAACTCACCTAGGCGGGATAGCCAGTGGGCTATCTTTTGAGTGGCCACTGAGCATAACAAACAAGATGGTGGACAAAAGAAACGCGTTGGCGACAAATTTTTTTTATCTCTTGTTCCGCTAGCGGCCGCTCTCCTAGGGCTATTTTTTTGCGCTCCACTAATTGAGTGTCGGTAGTCACCGCGGGTAGTTAATTAAACGTTAAAAGCTGCATTGGAATACTGCTTAAGCTGATCTCATTCGGCTATCCGGGTAACCTGGCACGAACTGTTGACATTGCAAAAAGATAGCCCTCCTAGAAGGGTACCTCGTGCAAGTAGACAGGATGTCCCAGGAAGGCAGGTTACCCTGTCTTGCAAGTAAACGCTTCAGTGCGTTTTCTAAGGAAACGTATGATAAATTGGTTCTCCTAGGGTATCCTGTTAGCCGGGTAACTTGGTCTAAACAGGCGCTAATAAGTGACAAATAGATCTCATAAGTAGGTTAGACGCGCTGTGAGGTTTACAGAGAGAGTATAACAGTAACAGAAAGTTAACCGTTTTCAAACCGCTGCTTAACCCTCACCACTGAGGATTAGGTCTGAGCTCCAAACACTATTCTCTGTTTAACTGGGGCTATGCTCTTTCACTGATTTGTTTTCCAGTTCTGCTGGTGAGGATGATGGGCAATCATTACATTATGTAAACATCAGAAGGTGTCCAGATTCCTACTTAGCTAATGACGACGTCGCAAACATCGCAATTGTAATTATATGTAGCTCCTGCATCGGTCAAATTTAGTAGTCAAGTTGAATAATGTTTTACCACTATTTATAGATCATAATCAAAATCATAGTCATAGTCATTGCAAAATATCTTTTCTGTTGCTATTACGTAACGGTTTATTTTTGGGCTGGTGCCTGTCACTGACATATAACGAGCTTTTTGATTGGCTACTTTCAGGGCGGGATTTTTCTGTAATACCCACGGGCACTACAGTAGATATATGCCCAACTGGCGGAGCTTGTTTCAACAATCGGATGTATTTTTGTTGGATTTCAAAACTCCTGTAACATATATTACGTAGTGATTAATATGAAATGAATCATATATGAACTGCGGAAATGAAATCAAGTGAAGACTGATCCTCGCAGTTGTGAACGCAATTAGATGCAATTACGTAAAGAAGCCTGAAAAAACCCCGTTGACGTCTTGAATTTTTTTCAGGATTCTTTACGTAATTGCATATAATTGCGTTCACAACTGCGAGGATCAGTCTTCACTTGATTTCATTTCCGCAGTTCATATTTATTTCATATACATCACTCACATTCATCACATTCACAGTAACATATGAACCCACAACTGACCTGCTCCCAACGTCAGTGGCTTCATAGCTGAGCTAGTTAGAGCACTGCACCGGTATCGCGAGGTCAAGGGTTCATGCCCCGTTGAAGTCCTGAATTTTTTCAAGTTTTAATTTTTACGCAATTGCATATAATTGCGTTCACAACTGCAAGGATCAATCTTCATTTGATATCAAGCTACGTACTTGGTGCCAGTCGAAGTATTGATTATGGTCTATAGTGAAGAGAGTTTTTACGAACTGAGGATGAAAATGAAAGTTGTGTATGATATGAACAGCTGCTTGAAAGTTGTGTGGTTAACATTTGATGCATTTTAAATATCAAATAATAAACAGGTCGTTACCATGCCGACTGCGATCTGTCGGGCAAACGAGAGCAATATCTTTTGTGTCAATTCTTGTCTCGGGTCTTCCCCATTACTGCCATTCACCGATGAAGAACCTACGAGAAATGAATAGCAAGCCGTATAGTAGCCACGCCCGCGCCCCCTGTGGGTTAGGAAGAGGAGACGGCTGACATTTCAGACTAACTCAAAGGAAGCTCGAACACGAAGGCAAAAAGACATAACAAGGGAGAATACAGACAAGAGAGTCCATATCCAGAACAAGTATTATCCTCTGTGATAGTTTAATATACCGGTAGCAGTGTACAGTTGAAGAATTATGCATTAACTCCGAACTGAAACTAAAACTGTTTTGCTTTTAACAGCCGTTTTTTAAAGCCACTTTACAAGTACTGGTGTCAAAAAGTCGATATCTACATTACTTGAGCAAAGTATCCGAGAAATTCAGAAACTATAATATGACAGTAAATTTTCTTCTGCTCAAAAGGTCAAAGGACTATGATCTTCACAACCTCGTTCCCAGGGCCTTTTCCCTGGCTTGGGGGCGGCCAGGGAAAAGGCCATGGGAACGAGGTTGTGATTTTCAATGAACGCGTCAACGTTGTAGCTAAAGCTGAAAACGATCGATCGAAAATTCAAGGACATTTGATTTCCAGTGTTCTTTTCGGACTAGTAAGATCGAATCCGTGTTGACTTGAAACGGCAACCGTTATTATTTAGTGAAAAAAATTGTGCAAAGAAGAGGGCAAAGAATAGCAAGGCATGCTCCTACAAATCCCCCCAACCATCATATTTCTAATAGCCCGTCCCTAACATCGAGAGGTGGTGGATCAAAGTTGCTTGAACTTTATCATGGACTGTGGGATTATGTGAACCACAGACTGCCTCTGGATGGCTTATGTTCATGACTTCGCGCGGACTAGATTAATTAAGGAATGGGGTTAGGTACTCCTTTGTGATCGAGAAACAGGGGACTACGTTATTTAGTGTCACTGACGTCTAGGTTTTCAAACCTGGAGATGACGGTCTTTTCCTGGGGGAACTCCTCTCCATAGATTCTTGAGCAATGATTGCGGGAAAATTCGCCATCCAGGGCGCCCCCTTCCGCTCCTTTTCGCAACTACCCCATGGATTAGATCTTGGATCGGCATCTGTTACGACGATACAGATATCATCCCCTTTTTCTTGGACGCTATCACCGCCCTGGCTCCAGCTGCTTTTACTTTGCTTTCGTGAGAGACAGGGAGAGATACTCAAGGGCGATGAAGCACCTTCTTGTTGGGGAAGCTTCAGGTTTGAAGCGAGATGTCCTTTTTGGGAAAAATTTGATTCCTGGCTCCAGCGACGGCGGTTCAGGTAGTCGCTGCCGACGGAGGACGAAGGGGAAACTGGGAGGACTGCGGCACAGGTGCACGGCCCCGTGCAGAAACATTGGCTGGAAAAAAACAGAGAGACAGCTTGATGTTAAAAGGCGAACATTTTCGTTCAAAGTATCAGTGAATGCTTAGCCCCAAAGGTTACTGTGTTAAACGGAAGAAGTGTAAAAAAAGTTTACTATCTCGTTTACGAAATGTTCTTTTTTTATAATCGAACTGAGACTCAATTCGTGCGAAAGTTTCTATGAATTGATTAAACTCTTTGCTTTCTTTTATTATTTAACCACCTCTTTTTTCACATTTTTACATTTTCACACTTTTACGGGTCTTGATTTTTTTTACCTTCCCACGTTGATTTCTTGTTCATTTTTGGATAATGTGGAGACAATTGTAAATAAAATCTGTTTTTGGAAAGAAAAGTAGGGGTCACCGACCATTTACGAGAGTAAACTGAAGGCGAAGGGAACGCAACAGCTACCATCCTTTTACTTGCTTAGCTTTCTTCTTCAGCGTGCCCCCCAATGGCTGACGTGGCATGACCTTGCGACATGGATTTCGTGCGCAGTATGGATGCGCGTGAACAATTAGCGCGAACGTCCTTAAGTTCAGTGACAATAAAAGTAAGACATACAAGTAAATGGTAGTTAGTCTAAGACAGAAGCTGATCAGACACGGATCGATTGTTAAGTGGCCTACCTGGTGGATGACAAGACACTGTGGCTGCGAGGCTTCGAACTGGAATTCGAAACTGAAATTCAAACATGATTTGTTTTCAGGACTGAAGCAATTACATAACCTTCATTTTTCTGACCAGCTGTATTAAAAGTCTTGCATACTACTTTGCTAAAGTTAACCAGTGACTCTCTGACAAGTTTATGCCAGGTTTTCGTGTCACGATTCGAGAGCAGTATTGGGGCATTACGATTTCATGCTTTATATTTTAAACACGATTCTGCCGGTTCAAGTCCATCTGGCCAAGGTTTTGTGCTTGTCCAGAATACCATAAATATATCATAATTTCTTATGTTTGTATGAATCTTATTAAGAAGCAAAAGTAAAGGGAAAATTAACTTAACATTAGCTATATAGTTTGTCTTCGGTTATAAGGGAGCTTAAGCAACGACGACGACGACGGTAACGAGAACGCCTCAAAACAATGGGATTAATGAGCCAAAACAATACTCTGCACGTGCGTTTTACATTTTGGTACATTTTTTTGCCGTCCTCTGCAAAAGAACAACGTGAAATGACCAAATTTTAGGTTTTCTCGAGAACGTGAGTGCATGACGGCAAGTTTTTCTTTCGTTTTCTTTGCCTTAACACCGTTCATCGTGATTTAGGCCCTGGACAGCACGCCAGCATTTTTTACATTAAACAAATTGAAATAATCGCGAAAGAGTTACAAAAACGATAAGATATATTTTGAAATGACGTTCTCGTTGCTGTCGTCGTCGTCGTTGCTTAGGCTTCCTATAGACGTTTCTCCCACCACCACGTAATCACATCACAGATCTACACAGATCAGCCGCCTGTGGATAGGTACCCACGAACATTCCCGACACTTACCGAATGTTCCCTCGGTATTTTCTGAAAAGTAAAAGTCGTTGCCGTCGCTGCTTTGAACCTGAAGGCAGCTCCCGGAGAAAGCTTGCTGTCGGAGAACATTAAACGAAACAATAAATGTTGAACCTTGACAATGACTGTAAAAGTGTCATTCCCTTCAGTCGCGGGCTGAGAAACTGATGCGAGTTAATTGGCCAATCATCGATCACCACTGAGCAAAGTAAGCCAAAAGTGAACCAAACACAAACGTCTTCCAATACTGTGACTCAACTAAAAATTCTCTGTAAATATTTTAATACCTTGAGTTTTTTCACTGGACTTGGACTCTTCGTTCCTTTATTACCCCGCGCTCCCTTTCTCTTGCAGACTGGACTCACAAAGCCGTTCGGAAGAACAAAGTGAGGATTATTTTTCTGAGGAAAGTGAACGAGGTGAATCAGCAAACACTTCGTTTAACAGAATGTTTACCATTAAACTGACGTATTTGTTGGCCAACCACTGCTCACTAAAGTGAAGACGCAACAGTGCAGTCGGTTGAACCTGGCATCATTTCTTTTCAATTACTTTGACCAATCACAACAGAGGAACAATGAAGTAATTGTGTGGAAACGGCGCCAAGCGCGGGAAAATGCGCGTGTGCCACCATGCGGCCAGGGATTGGTTTTGGTTCTGTTTCTCATTGGCTGAGAAAGTGGTGCGAGTTTTGTCAACCAATCACAGAAGCACAGCAAAACCAAAGCAAATGCGAATCCACTCAGTTGAAAACCGCTCTGTATACGCCATTTGAATGAAATGCTTATCTTTTTTTCTATAACCTCGTTAATGATGGGCACTGCCTATAAATGTAGTGGGCAAGTATACGATTGACTGGCATTTCAACTGGAGTGTCCATAACTGAGTGCGCTTTCCATTTTTCAGAACTGGCCAGCCAGATAGACCGGTCATTTTAAAAATTATTAGGCTTCTTTGGACTGGTCTGGCCGGCCAGTTCTGACTAATGGTAAGCGCCCTTGGTATCAAGCTTAAAGGTTTGTAGCGCCTTCAGTTTTCTGCTCAGAATGGCTCCTGATTGAACACTTAGGTTCAATTAACAAGTTAGATACTTATCTGACCATTGAACTTATTTGAAGCCAGAAAGGTTTTCTGTTCCCTCTACATATGATTCCCGATTTAAGAATTAGATTGGTGCATGCATGGGAAAGAAGATATGGAGTTCCCACAAGTTTACGGCGCCCACACACATGCTGTTTCACCAGTTATTTCTTATGACGTGCAACACGCCCGTATTAGTTAGAATTTTTGGGTTCCATTGTGAGACGACTCTGAATTTCATTTCGTGGTGCTTTTCTTATTAGGGAAAAATTTCTGGAGTTTTTGACGGGCCGTAGCTAGGGTTTTTGTAAAGAGTCGGGGGGGGGGCACTTTCGCGAGTGCAGGAGGCAGAAACCTTGTAGGGGGGTCTGGGTTATTCTCACCCCAAAAACTGGATGTCAAATTTGGATGCTCCGAAACGCTGTTTTCGGCACTACATATGAAATATCCCTTCCAAAAATCAACCTGGAACAAATGATAAAAGGCAAATGTTTTCTGTTTCAGTGCCTAAAAAAATAGTTTGGCAGCGACAACTGCAAGTCATCACAATCAAATTGAATGAGTCGAAAGAGAAAAATTCCGTTGAATAATGAAAATCGTCGATTGATAGAATTGATTTGCCTGGCTTTCGACGTGTCCAGGGGGCTAAACCCCGGTAGCTACGGCCCTGAATTTCGTATCCACTAAAAGAATCCCACTATGCACTCACCTTATCCCGTACAAGCCTGAGATAGTTCCTGAGATCTCCATGTGGACAGAATTCAGTGACTAGACACAGAGGGCCTCCACTTGTCACACAACCAAGCATGCTGACGATATTCAGATGTTTACCAATCTCTTTCATCAGTGTTATCTCTGTGATGAAGTTGCGTCTGTCCTCCAGGCTTGCATTTGCTAGCAATAACGAGGGCCTTGGTCAGTAAATATACCTCCAGTCGGTGGGAGGGGTACTTCCCGCAATTCTTGATAGTGGTGTGCCACCCTGTTTCTGACGATCTTTCAGTCCAAAACATGCCATTTTTCGACAGCCGTTTTCCGGTCGACCTGGCGCGCGTTTCTCGAAACTCCCGAAACTTTTCGGGCCTATTTTGGGTGTCACAATTTCCTACGTATATTAAAAACGAAGGCATTTTCGGGCAAGAAGTTTTGTAAAAGGCCAGGGTTTTAGAACAAGCGGATCGCAGTTTTTGAAATGGCTTTTCAGGCTCGAAAAGTTTACGGGACTTTCGAGAAACGGGCCCGGCGCGTTCGTTTCTCGAAACACCCGAAACTTTTCGGGCCTACTTCGGGTGACATTTTCTTCGTGTCTGAAAAGCGAAGGCGTTTCCAGGCATGAAATTTTGCAACGAAGTTGCCCTTTCCAATCTTGAAATCATGGTAAAAGACCAGCTTTTTAGTGGATCACACTTTTAAAAATGGCTTTTTGGGCCCGAAAAGTTTACGGGACTTCCGAGAAACGGGCCCCTGGTCTCTAAAATCCATACCCGTTTTCAGGCTTGAGAAATTTCCTACTGGCTTAGTTGTAGCATAATTAAGCTTCGCATAAGTCAAGAATTGGTAAAATTCAGCTATACTTCTTTTCAGTCTCCATTACTCGTTTGAAGTTGAAGACAAAAGCGTTTATACGCTCTCGTGGTTCCCTTGCAAACCATACCCGATTTCAGACCATAGTGGTCAAAATCTATACCCGTTTTCAGATCAAAACCGCTCGAAAACCATACCCTCTGGGGCAGCACACACCTGTAGGGAGTACTCCCCGGGAGCAGTACAAAGAGTCGATCAACTCTTACTAAGGCAAGATTAATTACGCCTTTAAAATTTTCCCCTCCCTCAGCTTCAGAAGACTAACCTTTTGTAAATGAACGTTTTTCATATTCTGTTTTTCCTTGCATTGATTTAAAATGCGATGAAAAGTCCTTGCGCGCTTCATTTTTGGAAAATATATTGACTCACCTTTTCTTTGCCTTATCTATTTCAGTCAAGCGACTCATAAACACTGAAACAAACCAACAACTAAGCGCCGTTTGATAAATATGGAGGCTATTTACGCTTACGAAAAAAACCCTTCTGAAACCTCCCACCTTTCAATTTCTTGACCGCCACAACAACCTCCTTTTGTGGCGGGAAACCCAACAGGCCAGTTACTGTTGCCTTGGAGACGGTCCCAAACGCCCCTTCACCGACTTGTTTTCCGAACGCCAGGCTGCTGTAATCCACCTCCCACTCGTCGGGTTCAATGGTGGGAAGGTCGTTGGAAAAACCGTCTCCCGGTAATAGCAGCCTGGAAAAAAGAAAAAGAAAGGAAAAATTATTTCAATGCGTTCTGCATACCAGAAGAGACAACGTTTCGCCCCTGTAACGAAGGTTGCAGAAATCGAGAGAACAATTTAGAACACTAAACTACCGTATCACTATTTCATCAACTTTGCTAGAACTTCTCCTTATTCCGGAACATTCTCTTCAGTGATGAGCGTCTAGAATGTTCTTTCTACTAAAAATAGTGTTTTAGAAATAGGTATGATGCAATCGACTGTTATATATAAGGCTCGAGATAGTATGACCTGGAGAATCTTCTTTGAAGTTTTACTACAGACAAATAAAGTGAAAAAACAAGAAATCTGCTCTTGGCTTCGTGAAACGGCCCCAATACGCTGAACCTTCTCCGCAGCAAACAACATCCGTAGAACAAGGAGGGCATTCAACCTTTTTACTTTCATGATCATACCAACACTTAGTTATCTTCCGTCTCATAATTTGCTCATGTAAAGCTTTGTAGTTTAGGTCCTCACACAATTAAGGATTGGTGAATGACGTAAGAATGGTTTTCAATTCAATTGAGTGTCGTAAAACCAAACCATAGCAATTACACTGGCCAATCAGAACAGACGAAGACAGCTCAGTGAACCAATCAGAAACTGAAGTAATAACATGCAAACGGCACCAAGCGCGGGAAAATGTGCGCGTCCAACTAGTGATTGGTTTTGGTTTTGTTTGTCATTGGCCGAGAAAGTGACGTGAGTTTTGTCAACCAATCACAGAGTAAAATAAGCAAAACCAAAGCAAACGCGAATTACCGTTTCGGCACTCAAGTGACAACCACCCTATGAGCGTCAATTTTCATCTCTAACGTAAATTTTACTGAAACTGATAGCGGCAAGAAAGTACACATTTTGGCAAATTTTTCGCTTTGCGCGGCTGAAATGCATAAATTTCTCTTAGATCATATTTTGCGCTACCGAAGTGTATCAGAGACAATAGGGGTGAAAAGTCTAACAGGCGTTGTTTGAGGAACACTGTGTGTAACTTTAAGTAATCCCGGAAATTTGGAAGATCCTCAGTCTCGAATTTTTCAGTGACATTCTCATAAGTATGTCGAACTTCGCTTTTCAGTTTTGTAATATCCCAGAAATATGTCCCCCTCCGTATTCCCGAAAAAATCTCCAGATTCCCGAAAGAATTTTTGTCGTTCTTCCGAATCAGGCCTTCTTACAGTTGTCACCTCCCCCCCCCCTCCTAGAGACAGACTTACACAGCTCGCCTTCCAATGTTGTGCTGGACTTGCATCTGTTGCACAGCCGTGGACATACTTCCGTATTTTCGTTTTATGTATACGTAGCTGACGACAATGAAGCAGCCGAGAACTGCTAAAACCAAGAGTCCCGTCAAGAGTAAATACGAAGAGTATTGACTTGGTTCTGTTGGAGGGACTTGAGCGTACTTTGAACTTGGGAGTGGAGGTTCTGTGGATAATGAAACACTGTTTAGAGCCCATGGGTTAAGTCATCACAGGGAGCCTAACCTGAGTTTCTCACTGCCATAGTTGTTTCGAGGTGAGGTTTCACGTTCTTTTGACTCTCAAGAAATATAAAACGGCGTATCGCAGATACCCTCTAGTTCTAATGTTTAAACTGTATAAGGTGGATCTAAATTTTGAGTTATGGATGAAGCATTCAGTATTTCAGGTGGAAGCCAGTTGAGTAGCATTTTCACTGATTAGTGGTGTCTTAAATATGTATGAAGTATTACTCGGGAGACGAAATCCTACAGCTTTAATGCGATGACCAATTGTTGTATAAACCTATTTACCAATTGCAAGTTGAGTTTAGTGTGAGTTAACTATGACATCATTCTTGTTTGTTTAAAAGTGTTGAATGCTACTGACGCAGCGATCGGGCCATCATGATAGCTATCAATGCTTCAGTGTTAGAGTGTTAGACTTCAACAAGAATAACAGGCCTGTACTAGTAACTTTCAAACTCGACTAAAGTTGTCTTTCGGGTGGCTACGGACCTCACACCAAGAAAATGCCTTTGTTTGATTTTACCTGAGGTGTTAAAATAGAGTGTTGCCTCTTTTCCTTTCCCTGTTATAGCTGATACGGCAGCTACCTGTAAAAACACAAAGCGCAGTTAAACCGCCAGAAATAGTAGGCCTTCCTGGCCGGGGAAGAAAACAACCACCAAATCAAACTAAAAGTAAAAAACCTTCGGTGATTAGTGTAAAGGACTGGAACTTGGGTAATCGGTGGTAAGAACGGGAGACTGTTATCTGCAACAAACCGGTATAAATGTTTCCAACTGCGGGAAGATAAGCAAACGCAGCTAGGCGGGGAAAATGAGTGACCCGTGCGAAGCGCTGGAAACGAGCAAGCTGTGCAAAGCTGGTGAAGAAAAAGAATTGATCGATGCTGTGCGCTGGAAACGAAGGTTAAAAAATACATGTACAAAGGATATGTTTGCTTTGATCCTCTCGGTCAAAACAGAATGCGTAGAGTAAAACTCTCAGATCTCTTTTTTCCGTACAACGCCGAACTGTAGAATTAACATACTGCGTATGTTAATAGCCCTTATTCACGATGTCAGCCATCTTTACACGCGCACAGAGAATGATGGGATAATTGCTTGGTCACATGATCTCTTGGGGGGCAAACCACATTTTCAATAGCGTCCTAAGAGGACATTTTGACAAACAAGATGTCAATACAGCTGTTTTCTAAGTGGAAGGTGGATCAGTTTAAACCATGTCTCCAAATAGAGGAGTTGTTTTGTTGGGGAGAAAAGCAGAGCTAGCTGAAAAGGCGTATTACGCGTGGAAGCTGAAACTTGAGGTCTCAAGTCGAGAGGAAGAAGACGATGTGTCAGCGAGACGAAGGGGAAAGTTGACCATAGAATCGGGTCAGTTAATCTTCCTTTTCCCAACAGCCTTAAAGAAGGATGAGAAGAGAGCAGGCTTAACTTTCTCAACGTTTTGGAGGATGAGGTAGACGCATGCAGCCGTCAGCAAAGGGCATGAAGCAAGGAAAGAGTTTATTGAGCTCCGAACACATACACAGTGTTAAATTTCACCATATCAGTGCAAATGTGAAATACTGTTTTATCCATTGTCAAATATCCCTTTAGATATAAGCTTGGAAGTGAATCCTATGTCATGGGTTTGCTAACACTGAAATGGTTGAAGCAAGCCTTCGTAAACTTAGTAATTTTGAGGCCTTTCCTGTTGATGAGCTGTGGCCATTTACCGTGCAATTTGTGATTATATTAGGACTTCGATGAAAGTGCAATTCTCTCTCCTCGCCGTTATAAATGTACCTATGGCAAACAAAGACGTTGCACTGAACCAATTTAACTTATCATTAAATGAAACAACTCACGGGACAACCAAAAAAAAAGATTGCCAGAGAATAATACCTGTCCGGATTTTTTCGATCGCTGTCGCATTCGTAAACGGCACAACGGTCCTTTTTTCCAATATCAAGTATAAATTAGCTTTCAGAAATCTCAAAAATTCGCGAAAACCGGATTTAAAAAAGCACTGTTTACATCACAACCAACTGAGAATTTTCCGCGAATTCAAATGTTTGCCCCCTGGGTGACCACGTGACCTTAATATTTTCCCGACAACACCTAAGCGCCCGCAAAGATGGCTGACATCGTGAATAAGGGCTATTCTACCATAGTTAATGGACAGCTACAGTTCAACCCCTATTAAGTGGCCGTCCTCAAGGAAATGGGGGTTGATCGCTAAATATAGGTGAAAAACAATCGGGTAATTGTACTTCTATTAAGAATTATCATAAAAACAAAGTGCTGCACAAGAAGAAAATAATTACCTTTAAGACATAAGGGAATCCATTGTGGAGATCAACCAGTCGAAAGCTTGTGTTTTTCTGAAAGAATAGAATCACAGTTTGTCGCGCGAAGAGCTTAAAAGAAACACCGCTTTTCCAAACTTAAGGGAGAAGTTAATTTTAGAGAAAGTTGAAGTATCAACGAATTTAAGTCGAAAAGATCTTTCGTCAGGAGCCCATTACTAGGAGCGTACAACTGCCCTATATTCCTGTCACGGCGTTTTCACAGACCGATTTATTTTTAGATTGCATTTTCCGCGAATATGGGACTCCCTCAGGAGCCCCACTCTCTCGTGCGAAACTTTTCCTCGACCATTCTTTTGTTCTAAAGTTTCTCTGCGAAGCTAAGAAACTTTAGAACAAAAGAAAGATGATGATGATGCGGTATCACGTGTACCTTTTTTCACGGGAAAGATAGTCTTTAAATAAATCGCTCTGTAAAAATGTCGTGACATAGGCTTAGTATGGGAGTTGTATGCTCCTAGTGATGGGCTCCTGCTTTCGTTTAATGGAATAATTCAGTTGTTTGAAAGGAAGTGGATATTTTTTTCAGGGACCGCGCAGAGAGAGGGGCCGGGAGGGCCTCGTCCCCCCCTCCCCCCCCCACTTTTTGTGGGAAAATAATAAATTTAGCAAAATAGTTTTCTTTCCTGTTTCCTTTCCTGCTCCGCGGGCCCTGATAATATATAGCTCATCAATCAACACGGTATATGCAATGAGACGGTAACAAATTGGCCGTTTCGAAATTCAAAAGGAAACTGGGGCGAGTTTCAAATTTTGAAGTAATCGATAAATAGGCCATTTCCGAGTTCATATCTGCCTCCTCTTCAAAGCCAGTCTAAGTGCGAAGTTTTTGTTATGAAAATTAGTTTTCATTCATATGTAAAGTAGAATAATTACCATCACAAAAACTTCGCACTTAGACTCGCTTTGAGGAGGAGGCAGACATGAACTCGGAAATGGCCATCACATGAAAGATAACATTGAGATTGGTAGTTTGACCAAGTTTGACTCTTTTAGGTTGAACAGAGCTCGAAACATACCTCAAAATCCATACAAATGTCTCTAATTTGTGACACCGTTCCCCAAAACCATAATGTTAGAGAGCTTAAGAACGACGACGGCGACGGCAAAATATTTCATATTTCAAAATATGACTTCTCGTTTTCGTAACTTTGTCGTGATTATTACTCGGGCTTCCTGTGGAAGGCCCGAGTCTAAATCTGTCGTCCGTTTTTTTTTTTTTTTTTTCGTCGTTGTTTTCCACAAACCTCATTTCCGGCGTATTTGCGCAGGCGCTAACGATGAACCTGTAAAACCCGGTAAAAACTTGTTTACGTTTTGTTTACGCTTGCCTTGTCTGTTGAAAAGCAAGGCACAAAGCAAGTGTGGATTCCTCGATGGATTTTCAAAGGAAAAAGTTGACATGTCTACAGCTATGACAAACGGTGTCGTATCCAATACGCTCGAACCAGTTACAAACGCACACGCCGTTCGTGGTAGACCCACACTAAATGATGATGGTGAGCGTACATTTCGAAACGGCTCGTTCCGCGAACTCGAAGCAAATGTGAGAAATATTATGAGATCAAATGAGCTGAATGAGCTATCAATGAGTACAAAGAGTGCACAAACTTTGACTGCCAATGACAAATGTTCCTTGACGAACTTGAGTGGAACTTTGACACGAACAGTTTAGGTGCTGGCGAATACAAGATACCCGTTGATGATGAGATTAGAGGTACAAAGACGAACAGCAGTAGTGGCCATGTTAGGTGATAAAGAACCCACGCATCGAAGCGAAGATGCAAGTGACGTTTTTACTTTTATGGCTATTGTCACCAGTATTTCATTTCTTTTGCATACTTTAGATTGTGGATTATCAGCTGTATCAAGTCTGTGTAGTGTGTTAGTTTTATGTGTAATCTTGTACCTTCGCGTGTTCTACATGAATGTGTTATCAGTTTTATCAACACAAATGTCGGATGTACTTGAAAAATGCGAAGAGGCTATGCGAGTTATTTGAGATGGCAATGCAGTTATCTGTACATGATCAACGTGATGCGTTAGTGAAAATAAAATATAGAAAGGAATTCAGATCTCGTTATGCGAAGTTTGTGTATTTTAACGACAACCGTGAATGCCATGTGCCATCAAGACGTGATCGCGAGCCCAGTAGGATACCAGTGAAAACGCTAAAAATTCTGTCACAGAAAAACAGAAAACTAAGGGCCCGATTACATGGCGAATTTCAGCCCGGTCAACCGGGCTGAAATTTTGTTGCGATTACATGATGAACTTCAGCCCGGGCTGAAATATTAGTCTCGGCACCAAATATGAAATTTGGCGCG
>OX419336.1:11211894-11219394 GCA_948470475.1 Galaxea fascicularis | reverse complement strand
CGCTTCCTTGTTGCCGTGATAAATCGTTAACAATGTCAATGAAATTGTTTTCTTACCTACGGAAGACGTCGAAAAATATACAGTAGTTCCACTCTCCTTATTGGAAGCAAAGGAATACACCTACAACGGCAGAGAATTGTAAGAACAAAATGCATCAATTATTGATTGAGAACCGTCTCAAAATATGAGCCATATATCATTTTGGAACTCTCAAGGAAAACTAGGAAAAACTACTCATAGAAATTCGAACTGACTGCAATTTGATTTGTGAGGCTGCTTTTCAGATTTTGGGGCGACCGTTCACACTGTATTGGAGTTTTTCCTCCGAGATAAGGATGGGTTGGTTTTCTTTGTTTTGAAGTTTTGCTGGGGCGGGAAGTGGGTAGGGGTTAGAGAGGAAAGGCCCGAATCAAAAGACAAAATGGAAAATAGTTTCTATTTGGGGTGGTGCACTTGAGTTTTTAGTAGCCTTTCCCGATTTAACTTTAGCGGGATATCACGGATTCAGGACGCAAACACCAACATTCATGAAACAATGGTATGGGTATGCCAAGGGTCCAAAGATGAGTATTTGACATGCAACAAGCCCTTTGGACCATTTTCCTCTATTTACATCACAACAAATAAGTTGGTAACACATTGTGACTCACTTTTAAGGTATAGATTTCTTCAGGCATTAAATCTGTCATGACGTAGTGAAATGGACTTGAGAATTGCTGAAATAACGACGAAACATACTTTATCACGGATACACACATCATTAACACGTTACGCAGTCACTCATGTGAAGATCCATAGTGTAAAACTTTAAAACACAACGTTGCAACGGAATTTGAGACGATGTTGGACATGGAGTTCTTACATTTGCTTAGTAACCTGGCTGTTAAACGAAAGTGAGGCTGTGTTTGGCACTCCCTTATTCGTCTAAGAGACGAACCGTTAGGAAACTGAGGTCGGGTAGGGGATTTCATCTTATATGATTTTCTTTTCGTCCGTTGACTGTGCATAATGTTTTTATTTGCCTTCTTCTTTGTACCAATTATAGTCATTTTTCCTTGCATGAATTGTTTTGGTCCCCCCCCCCCCTCCTCCTTAATCCCCTTATCATGTTTGTATTGGTTTGTATTGTCACTACACGATGATATCTGATGCCTAGCACTGAGGAGAACATTAAGAAAGTTTGAATCGAAGCGATGTTCATTCCCACCCCGACAACAACGCACTGAACAAGACATGTAAGTGAAAGAAGCCACGTTCACGACACACGTAGTACCTAAGAAATTGGTTTTCTTGAAAGCTGAGCTGCAAGTTTGCCTGTTTTGCTGAAAATAGTTTTTGGGTGAAACTGCCCTGAACTTTAAGTCGGCGACCTCCAAGACAAGGAACCTTAATGCTCTGACTTAAAAGAGAACGTTCTTAGCATACTGTTCTAGACGTCCATGTACATCAGTTCCTGTTTCGTTTTGGGAGTTCTCTATTTATCATTACAAAATTACAAATTTTCCTGCAATTGCCAAAGAATGGTAAACTAAAAAATCGTCTTTAAAAAAATGGTTTTGGCTCGATAGTGTGATCTATATTCTATACTCCTGGCGAGCGTGATAAATAAAAAGAAAAAAGAGGAAAGCAAATCAGAGGTACATTAACATTAAAACTATTCAACACCTTAACCTGAACGAAAATCGAAAAACAGATTGGAGTGAGCTTAGTTTTACTCAAAGTTGATCAAAGCTCGGACAGAGCACTTCTTTTTAATATTTAAGTATTTAGTTGGATGACCATACTATGTTGCAGTAGCTGAGATATGTGTAGACTAAGCCTATAATGATACAGAAACAATGTTTTATGCCGGGACAAAAGATAGCACGACCGATAATTCCAACTGATTTAGCTATTTTAATACAAATGAAATTAATGTTAAAATCTGTGATTTTCAACGGTTTCATTCGTCTATTCAGAGATCGCTTTTACCTTCTCTCTATTGGCATTAAATCCTTTCTCACCGCTATCGTCTGAGACTGAGGCATACCAATGAATTTTGTAGTCACAAGTTTTACCTGCAAAATGTTCAACGAAGGGAACAGTTGTATAAACACCGGGTATTTTTCTGAATTTCAACATGAAATTAAAAGTACACTAAAAGTGTTGATGTAATTTAGACTTTTCTGGTCATTTTTCATCTTACCTGAAAATGGACAACAGTGATTATACCTGAATTGAAGACTTTGAGTTGCGCAAGCTTTCGCACATGCGATTACGGATTAATGTGCCAGCGCTCTAGTCGATTGAACTTATGGCAGTGTTATGAATCATCCTATTTTGATGTAGCAGAATTTTAAGGGAATCATGCATTCCCTGTCATCAGCTAGCTAAAAGTCTGTTCAACAGAAATGTTTGCTCAAAATTGAATTACATGCAATGGACTTGAACGTACTTATAAAGCTGATTCGGCCCGGGTAAGAGCTAACTATAGCCTAACGTAAATGTTGCTTACTGAGTGGTGCCAGACTCCAAGTTAGATTTCCATGGAACCTTGTTCCGTTCTGTGTGGCCCGAAGAGAAACATGAACGTCCGTGGGAGGATCCAGGACATCATGATCTGAAAGGCGATGTTGTGCAAAAAATAGATTACTTATCCACATTTCAAAACTACACAAGACAGTTAAGATAAATTATTTCATCGTTAGAAAAACTTAAGTCAAAACAAATGTAATGTTCCTTGTCGTCCGTTCTTACCAACAAATTGGTCAAAAGGGATCAAATGACACAAATTTTTTTCAAATCAAGTCAAGCAAGTATATTTCACAACATTCCCTGAACTGTGATGACATCACTCAGTTGTCACACCTTGCAATTAAAACATCCCTAAAATTTAACCCTTTTGATTAAGTCGTAATGGATACTGGGTCATTTATCCTGAAAGTGGCGAAATCGTACTCTCGCTCTTTATGCTGGGTTTCCTGTAACAGACTGGTATCTGTGATCGACTTGTAATCATCCATGGCTGAGCAATCAGACAGAAAAAACATGTCTTTTCCTTATAATGGAAACGCATAATTCCCCGTAAATTGCTGGTTAGATGGGAAACAAAGGTTAAAAAACATTATGGCTGGGACAATGGCCCTGTGCTGGTATGCACGAGGAATGGTTTAGATGTACCCTTTTCGGCGATGACGACAACCTCGTTCCCAGGGCCTTTTCCCTGGCTTGGGGGCGGGTCGCCCCCAAGCCAGGGAAAAGGCCCTGGGAACGAGGTTGCGATGACGAGCGAATTTGACCGGCTTGCCAAATAAGGAACCTTGGAAAATTTAGTCAAGGCGAACTCCTGAATCATACACTGGAGATAATTCTTGATCTGCGCATCCAACATAACTCACCACTTAACGTTGACATCCATTCCGCATAATGATGGTCCTGTAGTCCGTGGGTTGTGACCATAGCTACAGCAACTTTTATGGTGAAGCCCTCCGGTAGGGGCAAGTGGATAGGAAGACGCTTAAACTGCAAAATCAATACACCATTTTGCTAATGATCAGTTCCAAGTGAATTGTGGGTAGATTCAGTCCTTTGTGGGGGCAAACGGTCAAAATCAGAATTTCGAATTTCAAATTACGTCTTTAAATGGCCATTTGCCCCCACAAAGGACTGGATCTACCCACAATTCACTCGGAACTGATCACTATCATGTCCTCCTTTGTTTGTAAAGCAATTCTTTGGGTAAAGGAAGGTTACTAAGAACATCCTCAATTGATAGTTTTATTGTATTTTATTCGGCTAGTAAGAGCAGAAGTGACTAATGTATGCCATATCTGACTCACGGTTAATTCACGTCATAACATCTATCAGTAGCTCAACCCACATATCCCATACAGGCCCGTAGCAAGACCAAATTAGGGAGTTTTAGCAACTAGGACGGCAACGGCAACGAGAACGCCAAATCAACAGGTTTAATGAGCAAAAACAATCGCTCTGCACGTGCGTTTTACAGTTTCATGTTCATACATTTATTTGCTGTCCACAGCTAAACAACAACGTCAAATGACCAAATTTTATGTTTTCTCGAGAACGTGACCGCACGGCGGCAAAGTTTTCTTTCTTTTTCCTTGCTTTTACGCCGTTCAAAGTAATTTATAATTAGTTCCTGGACAGTCCGCCAGCATTTTCCAAATTAAACAGAGTTCAATAATCGCGAAAGAGATACACAAACTAGAAGTTATATATTGAGATGACGTTTACGTTGCCGTCGCCGTCGTCGCTGCTAAAACTCCCTAACAACTGGTGGTGGGGGAGGAGGAAGGGGGAGGGGGTCTTAGCAAACTGGCCAAGCGAAGCTACCACTGACCGACAAGGCCCACCCCCCTCCCATCGAAGGCATTAGGGATTTTAAGGTGGCACGCTGGTGACGACCAGGAAAAAAAAAGCAATAAAGCAATAGGTTTAATAAGCAAAACATCAACTCTGCACATTCGCCACACCTTCTGGCACATTTTCGTTTTCATTTTCTTTTTGTTTTTGAAGTGGGTCCTTAGAATTTGACTGCGGGGAAATTCGCCTATACAATGAAGCGAGTTGGAGCAATCGCGATGAAGTTTGAAAGAACGCGAATTCACTTTATGAGGGGATGTTTTCGCTGCCGTCAACGCCGTGATATCCTCCTTTGGTATTTTTTTCCGAGTCTAGACAAAATACAAGGAACATAATTTCGGCATGTACTGTTGTTTAAGTATCAACACCGTTTTTCCAAAAGCTAGCTACGCACGCACCTGGATGGTGAAATTTGTAAGCGTGATGTAAAGTGAAAGACGCATATGGTGAAGAATCCAAACACTAGCAATCAGATGGTAAAAGGTTCGACCCCTTCTTCCGTTTTCAAAACAAAAAAATTATAGACGAGGATGACTTAGGCCACATTTCTGCCGCTCCGTCGGTTCCGGCTTCCGATTGATAATCGTGATAACCAGAGATCTCGCGACGTCAATGTTGCTATGGCAGCACTGCTACCAATCACAATCAGGCCTCCTTCCTTGCACGTGACATGACAGGTGACCCATAAAGTGCATTAGCCGGCTCTTGTGAATGGTTTAATCCTTAGCACGACATCTGTACGACCAAAAAACACTTACGAATTCAGCTGTTGTCCAGGAGTCGGACCCTTCCCCCGGCAATTGATAACGAAGGATGAACCCAACGGGTTCCACAGTGGATGTATTGCCTCTCAGACGGATCTCATCAAAGTTGATAAACAGTTCGGTAACCGTGCGGCAGAAAAGATAGGGGGGTTTGGCAGTTATATCTCTAGTGTCAGTCCAAATTCCATACGGACCGTCACCTAAAGAGAAGAAAGAGTTGAATACTATAGAGTAGTTTTCAGACCGTTCAAATTTAACATGAGTGGCACAAGTCGTTTGACTTTCGTTTGGTTTGGTTTGTTTTTACGAAGTACGGGGTATTAATCGAGGTGCCCGTCGCATATTTGGTAAACAACATCAGAATCTCGGCTAGTGACGTAAGCTTCAATGACAACAGGCAAACGTATTTTGCGGCTTTACGCCAGCAGTCTAGAGAGGGAGATCCCCATTTCTTCGCTACGAAGACTTTCTCTATGATTTCATAGCTACTAATGAATGGTGTACGCAGAGATCCAAGCGACACTTGTTCGCACTCGATCTCCCGCTTTTGATGCTTTTGGAAATGCCTTTGTGATTGGCTCGCTGAGTGAGTTGCGTTTGTACAGTGATGAAGTCGTTATTGGTTTTGGTTGTTATCATAACCAAATCTACGTACCATCGCGGCGCGTTCCCTTGTCTTGAGGCTGAAACTAGTTTTGACGATAAATTGAACAAAGGTACTCGGAAACCACGTCTTAACGAGCCCGCAGCAGACGAGAACCCTAACGAAGGCTGCCGACAACCGTATTTTAACTGGCCAGTTGTAAGGCATGTCAAAAACTCAATGGTCTAATTTGAGCATTGTATAATACTAAAATTATTTACAGCACAGGTTTCTCACCCTTAAAAATATCCTTCACTTACCAGAGGACACAACCTGGTGAAAATAATGACATCCTTGCCGGCACGGCTCCCCATCTCCACTCTGAAATAAAATCATGATTGCAATTTTAACGAGAAATGAAGATCCCCTTTTTATCAACATTGATCTAGAGTGCCATGACTAAGTTTTGAACTGGAGCTCAACCAGGACTGAACGTTCTGCGCGATTTGAATTAAAGTTCAAAACGGTCCTAAGTCACAGTTTTATGATATCGTTAAATCGTGCTGGATTTTTGAAAAGGGAACCCTGGAGAGTCAGTCGGTTCATGCTTGACACCGACTGAAATATATCTCTTTCTCTCTATCGATCTCTCTATCGATCTCGCTCTTTGCGATTTGAAGATTGGTCAGAGTCATTTTAATAACGCTTGTGTGAGTGGGGTGCTGGAGAAACGCCATCGACGCCCGTTCGTTTAAAAACCGGGTTATAAGCAGATTACTGTGCCAACAATGTATTGGCGTTGGACAGGTATCTTGTTACTCCCGATAACTGACACGTGCGATAAGGGATAACGTGACCAGCATACGCAAGCGCACTAAGGAGCATAAAATTTTGGCGCAATGGCACGACTACATTTCAGCGTGACATTTGATTCCAACAAGGTGGTCGTAGCTTCTACTTATGCCTGCGACATCCCTGTTAACACGCATGACGTAACGACGCAAGCATAAGTACAGGGACAAAAGAAATAAATTTTGTAATAGGGTGTCATTAGAACCAACTTGTTCAGCCGGAGGTATGTCATTGACATATTAACTGAATTCGTAAGTTTCATCCCTTTTTCAGTTGCTTGCTCTTAGAAAATGGTTCTACCCAAGAAGGAATCAAACAAAAAGTCCCGGGGGGTGTACTTCCTTATAAGAGGCTAACGGGGATGTGCCGCTGGATGGGGTCGCATTTTCACGACTGGAGTGACTATAATGGGGTTTCATTTTTTGTAGAGTTACTAGAATGGGGTCGCGCATTTTCGGGATTTCTGGGATAAGAAAATTCTGGCAATCAGGGATTTAAAAGTAGGAAGATTCGCGGTTAAAAATGGTTCGTGCTGTTGTTTTAATATTTAACAGTTGGCTCGTATTGTCTTCCGTTCGTGAAATCACAACTTAAACATTAACGACTTGCACAATAATGCAGAACCCCCGGGTCCAGAACAACTGAAGTCCAACAAATCATCCGTACTACGATATTTATTTTCCGGCTATTCTGCGTTGTTATACGGTCCATCGAAGTTAACACAACTTGGATCTTCTTTTGGATTAGAAAGCGTTTGTTCTCTTTCGCTCGGGACTTAATAGTTGTACAGGTACCGATAAAACGGTCTTGCTAATATTTTTATTGGGAGTATGAATCTTCTGATCTGTAGGTTCTAAATAATTTGTTTTTATCCATGTAAGAAACCATTATGACGTTCCCGTTAAAGAAGAATGTTTGCATTTCAACTATTTATGA
>OX419336.1:11174394-11209394 GCA_948470475.1 Galaxea fascicularis | reverse complement strand
AAGAAAGGGAGTGTGTCAGTAAACCAAAAAACTCGCGCTACTAATGAAAGGCACTCGTTACTGTGTGAGATACCCCAATGAGTGAGTCGCTTGGAGGTCAAACAGGCAATTTAAGAGAAGGTACGGAATTATATATATTCCATCGCTGCTGCCCGCCTCTGGGCGGATTTCGTGTCTTAATTCCACTTGTTAGATTTCGCACGGAACCGAGCAGAATCCTGGTGTATGCGTCAAGACTGGAAATGAATTTGAGCAACAACCTCGTTCCCAGGGTCTCTCATCTTACCGCTCCCTGGAGCGAACGAGGAGAGACCCTGGCACACGCTGGTCACATGTCTCCAAGAGCAAACTAAATCCTTAGTAGGAATGCCTTGTTTTGAAGGTTTTGTCGCTTGTTGGGTTTGTCCACGCGGGAGCGAGGCTGGTGCCAATCGTGACATCCGCAATGTATTAAGGTAAAGTGGGGTTGGAAGGCCCACACGACTCCTGTTGGCCCGTTTGCCGCTTCTATCTCGGTTCTATTGACCGATTTAGCTTCTTGCCTGTTTTAAGTGGAGCAACACGGTGGTTTAGAGGATAGCATGATGGTGATTGAAACAGCCATGTGCCTAAATTTCGCATGTAATGTATTTTAATTCCAAAGGTCATTTCTGGGTTTAAATTCTGCATTTATTGCCTGTTTGTTTTGACCCTTCTTGTTTCTGTTTAGCGACCGTGGTCCTTTATATGCCATCTGAAGCATTTTGTCTAGCCTTAGTTTGGCTCATTTCAGTGCGTTCAGTGACAGGAGCGGCCTCTCTCTTGTTATCCAGGATACGAATTTTGAGCCGCGTAATATGATCATCTTTATCTTGCAGTGTTTGTACATTACCGGGCCCGGTTATTTGGTTTTGTAGCAAGACGTTGTGTTTCTTTTGCGACTATTCGTCTCTTTATCCTTTCTTTAGTGTTGTAGCTTCTTAGAGAGCTATGTAACACGTGAAGTTGAGCGCTCAAATCCGCTCTAATTATGGCCTTGTCTTTGTCATCGTTTCACTCCGCTCTGTAACTGCGGTTATAGTATTTTCCTCGTTTTGTTTATGCCAGTGGTTTTGGCTGTGTTTGGGTACGCCATTAAATGATAGGCAAGACCATGGTTTCGATCCTCCCTTGTGGATCTCATCAATAGCCGGGAATGGCTTGAGTTATAGAGTTGCTCTTTAGGCAACGTCATCGTCTTTCTGTGAGAATGGCAGAGTATTTCACCGAGCCACATAGCCTACAGGAACTTGTATTTATGCTTGCAGACGATGTATATCTTTTTTCGGCGTGTTGAATTGACCTCCACTTGACATTATCACGCCGCAACTGATCGCGAAACGTGTGATTGTTTTGAAGACAAATGTTTCCCTTCTACCCTGGTCTCCGTTTTGACAAACTTTATACTAAGGCGCCCCTCCCTCAAACCTTTTGTTTGTCATCTCCAACATTCTGGGAGACACGTGACCAGCGTGTGCCAGGGTCTCTCCTCGTTCGCTCCAGGGAGCGGTAAGATGAGAGACCCTGGGAACGAGGTTGTTTGAGCAGCTGATCACGGACGAATTTTGTGGGAAGACAAAAATTTAACACGGCATTTGAAATTTTCTTTTCACGACATTCTCTTCGGATTTTCAAGTATACAAGAAATTTAAACTCTAATAAAATAAATAAATTAATTAATTAAATAACCTTTAAATCGGCTTTGAACTATTTTTAGTTGATAATTATTCATTTCACACAGTACAGTATGCTGTTCTTGACGAGTCCACTAAGCCTGTGTGTTGCTGCTCCATTATTTTTTGCGGGTATATTTTCCATACCAGACTTCAATTGAAACTTTACCTTTGCAAAATTCCTGATTATTCCCGTTGCTTGCCTATGTTTCGTTTAGCTTTATTCCAATTCGAATTTAAAGAACTTCGCCAAAAAGTACGTACTCTTATCTCACAAAAAGTACAAAGTTTTTCGTTTTGCTGAATAGTTACTTTTTAAGATGAACAATGCGTACGCAAGTTCCTTTGCTTAGTCTCCGCCTAGTGGAGTTAGTGATAATATTGGACTGAGAAAGTCTCGAAATCTGGATATAAACATAAAACTATTGGCAACTTGTGAATGCTATTAAAAATCTCTCGAAAAGTAACCAAAAGCAAATTAAAATTGAAAGTTATGAGTATCAGTGAAACAGTCTCTATAAACACAAGCAAAATATCCAAAATTTACACTTGTTGTTTCAACTCGTCTCACAGATCAGATCAGAATGAACGACTTCAAATTTATCAAGCACATTTGTTGGGCCACATATAGAAGAGAACCAGATACACAACAAACTAAGCGACCTTTCGTTTGCTAAAAAAGCTTTTTAGCAAAGGACTGCAACATAAGATTAAAGTGATGGCACGCCGCCGGCAATTAGAAAATACCGTTCGTTTGCCTGTTGAGCGGCCATCTTGAGTCATTTTCGGAAGGGAGCACGAACTTGCAATTTTCGCTGTTGTTCAGCGAAGGGAAACTCAAACTTTTGTCGGTTCGTAATTCAGTGGAAATCCCAAAATAACATATACAAAATGATCACGACTTCAACGGCTGAGGGCGTTTAACTCACTCAATCAAACGTAACTTCAAACCGCATATTCTAAAGCTTGAGTGGATCACCATAAGGCCTTAAAAGCCGAGGATCACAATCACAAAAATGGATTTGCCGTGTAAGCTCCGCTAAATCGCTTTAGTAATTAAAATCATGTTAAGCTATTTGGATAAGTTCAATTTTTGAAAATTGATCGACTGGCGAATCTTGATCTTCTCTGTTGCTATCAATAGAGCGGGTTTTTCCCGTACTGAACTATAAAACATTTGGAACATCAATTGCTAGAAATTGAGGTCATTGATCATGAAATTCCTTTCGATTTTTCACACTAAAAAAATTTAATCAAAATAGCAGGAAAAAGGGTGTTGACCTTCGGTAAACTTATTGCAAGTTGAGCTGTATTATTAGATTTTTTTCTTTCTTTCCGTAAATGAACCTCTACTGAAGGATACATCTCACGGTTTTCCTCAACTTTTAATCGTTTCTCTTAATCACTGCACATGTCGTTTCCATTCTCGAGCAGGTGTGCAACCAGCTTTGGTGTAAAGAGCGGGAAATTAAAGAAAATTTTCATGATTGTTATTTTCAGAAGTTATTGTTATTCAATCTTGTGTCGAATTCGCACCTTACTAAGCAGATTTTGCTGTAATTATTAGCGCTAGCGCAGTGGAAGTTTGCCTTCCCCCAATTCCATGATAAAGAATCTAGATTTCCGTCCAGAATCAGAGTATACCGGACAGCATCACTATTTTTTCCGAAAATTCAACTATCTAAAATACACAGTGACGCTTGATTAGAAACGGTACAATGTGTAAGCTAGAGCAAGAAAATTGCAGCTGAATTATAAATCAGGTCAACTGATCATTCCTCGATTTTATTAAATTACATTTTTACCTTAAAAACTGATGATCTCAAATGATTACTTCGCTCCTTTCATCGTAGCATCATCACAGTTCATCACAGTTCACAAATTTAGTGGAATCATCATGCTCGCCTGCGTTTCAGATATTTTTTGCGTTTCGTTTTTCTTGATCGTATGCAAAGGTTAAAGAGCACTCGAGGCCCGTCCTTAGGTCTTTAAAAAGACCAGGATGATCGAAACAAAGGAAGGACTGTTAGGGAACTGAGCAGTGCATTGTATCACACTTCGGGTACACCAGTAAATCGGTTTATATTTACGCTTCTAAGCACAATCGCGAAACAAAAACTGACAACCTTCTTGTATGCTGTACGGAGCAATTAAAGCAATCATCATAAATTTGGGGCTGTTTATTTCTATTTATTTTCTAAAGTCTCAAAAGGAAAGGTTGGTTTCTGTAATATCGAAGGAAAAAAAGCTTTCTAGATCGCTTGCCAATATTATAATAAATCATCAACATAAGTTATTTTTTCGCTACTCACATTCGTCGCTGGTGGTTGGCCATACTGCAGGATCAAGGCATCCAAAGAAACAGATAAAAATATCAACATCATTCTTAGCTATTTTACTGTGTACGCGAACAAGCAAGTGCATTTTCAAAGTGTACAAGATTAATTAGAATATTGTCATTTACTAGTAAAGAAATCGTCATGTCAGTGGTGGTCATCCTATAAACATACCTTTTGCTCGCATTTCATCTTCATATGTCCCTCTTTCACCCTCTGAAAAAAGTTTTCATCTACGTTTGCGCCTAAACGTGACTGTGCAAAAACGAAAAGGAAAACAAGATACAGCCCAGTCATGTTTTCCTTCAGATAAAATAATCTGCGAATATTTTTCGCCAGACTATGCTCCTATATTTGTGATGAGCGCTTCGTCAATCGACTGGAGGTCTCCACCAATATTTCGGCAAGAAAAAGTGATCAAAGCTTGCGACGCATGCCGCAATTCATTGCCAGGCTCGAGTTGTTTTTCCCTTCAATGATGGAGTGATAAATTTCCTTTTCGCAATTAGGGGCCAGTTCGAGGAGTGTTATACCTCCGCTGTTTATATTTAAAATGTCAGGATCTCACAAACAATTCATCTAGTGTTCCTAAAAGAACTGAATACCAAAATAAAGGCTCTTTTCAGCTTTTCAAAGCGAGCATGACGTCAGAACTATATGGTTCAAATTTGATGTTTTATTTCTGGTATTTTAAAGGGCGAACTGCCACCGTCATCTCAGTTAGCGCCATGACTAACAAAACACAGGAGTAAAGCGTTATTGATAAGGTTTTCGATCCACTAAGAAAACATAGACTAAAACTACACAAGAATATTAAACTAAAGCCTGTTTCTCTTCAGAGAAAAACACATCAGGCAAGCCGTGGACGATGCTACCGTTATCTTAATTACAACGCATCAGTCATGCGGCTACAGAATGTTACAATTTGGAATAGTTAGACCTTATTAAATGGCTATCAAGAAAAATACTGTTAATTACGATGTTTATTTGTACTTTTGCAGATATTTGTAATCGAGTTGGGCAGCTGGCATAGGTAATTTATTATGTTAATTTCATTGAATAGCCCCACGCGCATGCGCAGGGGTGTCATTTTAGCTCCCAGTGACATTATGCTAGCATTTTTTCGAGCATTTTAGAGAGGCAAAAGCATTGAGCATCATTCGAGCATTTTGGAGGGAATTTCCCGGAAATTATTTTTTTTCGAGAAAATAAAATAGAATTTAAGTTTTTTAGAGAAAATGAAGACTAAAACTCATAACTTCACAAAAAGCCTAATACATTGTACTTAGCCTCATAGATGATTACGAGGATTGTTATTTTTGGCCGTATTTGTGAACTTGTATACGTTGTTGTTGTTGCTTGCAACACTTGTACGTTTTTGTGAGTGTAAACTTTGAAATTAATTACTGACAAACCGTTTGTATAATGAGCATTATCTGGGCACTTAAGTGAATTTTTTTGGGAAAACCGAGGATTTAAGTGGGAAAAATGGAGCATAAGGATGGAGCATTTTAGTGGGGAAACAAAAGCATAATGGTCAAAAGTCCAGCTCCCAGTATCTTTTACGTGATTGATTTTCATTTTCACGATACAAATGTGTGAGCGGCGTTGTGCTCCAAAATTTGGAAATGTTTTTAGGTGCTATACCATGCCTCGAAAATTGTTTTCCAAACGGCGATGAAGAAAGGAAGAGCATATACTCTCTGGCCCTCCTTAGCAATGAGGATATGACTATAATTAAGAGAAAATGATAGACGTCGAACAGCTTTAATCTTAATAGTTTTACAACAAAAAAGAAGAAAAAGATGACGAAAAAGATACACATTTACATGCGCTAAGAGTGACTGAAGCTATGTCTTCTATAAGAGCCACAAAAATTACTTTGATTTTGGAATGAAATTTTAAGTGTCATTTCGCCTATTTGGTGTCTCTACAGGTGTATAAAACTGTTTTGGCCTCTTTTGTTTTCCTTAATTTGTGTTTATTATTCTTTTTTCTTCCGTTTATATAAGTTTATCTTGCACAAACAGTGCTTGTGTTCGATGTCTCCAAGAGAAGTACAAAATGAAAGTACAGTCACAAGCCTATCGTGACACTAGAAATTAACCTTTCCATTTATTCCATGTCTAATGGATGTGAAATGACGGAATGTTGTAAGCAGATAAGTCTCCGATAATACACTTCACGATGTTTTGGAGTGTTTTTCCAATGTAAAATCTGCACGCATCGGTGTACTTAAAAGGGCACATTTTCCTAGAGCTGAACCGTCAAGTGTGAAAGTAATTTTTGCTTGCAGCTTGTTTGATCCATATTTCTCGTATGTATTAATTAATGTCCAAAGAAGCTTAAAAATTTTTTTCGTGATGGCCGATTTAAATCATAGTACACTATGTTATAACTCCCTGCCGGGCATGATGAAGCCATAATTGCAATTTTAATTTTCAGCGGAAATTATCTTACCCTTGACCGTGAGCAGTTCAGTTTTGCAGTTACCTATGATTTTAAGAACGGTCAAACTAATTGAATTGAATTGAATTTAGATAAGACTAGATTCTTTGCGGCGCGATAGAAAAATCGCAATATTGTATTTCCTATGGTGAAAAACCGAAGATGTTTCGACGTTCTCGGACGTCATTATCCAGGAATACTGAAGAAATAATTTCCTTCCGCTTGTGTTGCTAAAAATCAAGAAACGAGAGTAGCATATTCCATAGCTAAGGAAAACTTGTGTATAAAATAGAGGAAGATGTTCAAGACCAGGAAAGTTTTTCAGTTCTGCTATTAGTAACACTATCGTAACACGTTTTGAACGGGTAACGAGAAAATAGCAGTTAGAAAAAAGATTCGAAGGAATTAAGGCTTGAATTGATGTGTGTACTGATTTATTTAAGCAAGGTGGCGAGGGATCTTTCTGGAGAAGTTGACCGAATAATTCATAGACTGGAGATGAACCTTTTAAAGTAGTAAGGTAAAAAAAAAAAAACACATCTTCCGTGTCCAAGAAATTAGCAGACAATTTGTTTACAAAAAAAGACGAACAACTAAATTATTTTTTCTCAGCACTATAAACCCAAGACTTCAGTGCTCTTTTATTTACCTTACCACTCTATCCAATAGAATTATTTCCTTGCTGAAACAATAAAGACCCGGTCTCTCACAGTTTGGGGTTCTTTAGTTTCCGAGCTCCAAGCCGGCAAAAATTCAAATCGAAGCTCTTGGGTACATAGTCAGGGTCTCTCTCCTAAGAAATGGGCCTGGTTGAAATGCAATAAGAAAGTACGCGGGGAAGCTAAAATTCAGCCAAGAAAGTCTTTTAGACATCCCTGCAAATTGTAGAAAGAATTTTAAACTCCTATTGGTGATTAACATTTGCACACCCATTTCCATAAGCTGCCTCGGCTGGATATCAAAAGAATTATCAGAAGTCTATTGGGTTGCCTCTACTAGCACCTCTCTTTTCTCGCTGGAAAACTAAATTTGAAAATTAAAAATTTCTGTGCTATTTATATAACATTTCATGAAATATTTCTCACGTTTTTGGTGTGACTGCAAGAAGAGAAGAGAAGAGACAGTTCTATGCACGTGTTGCAGACCAAATGTCTTTGGCGCGGTTACATATTGAAAAGAGTGGCTACGCAGCCCAACATTTTGGTGCACGTTCTGCAAAGTGACGTCGATCGTTGTGTAAATTTGCGAAAATTGCAACGTATCGAGTTCCTTCCACGATGTTTCTCTATTTTTTAAGCTGGATTTCGATGATTTTTCATGTCATCTTTTTGACCCTCGCTTTAGGTATTTGCTATTTCTGTAGATCAGAATTATTTGATTCATTGGTATGAATGAGTCGGGAATGCATTTGTTTGTCCGAGTTCTTCTTCATGAGCGTTTTATTCATGTTTTTGTTTTGCTATTGATTTTACCTAGCTGCTGCTCTTTTCTACTTGGCTGAGCTGGTAGAGGAATACACAGTCATCACAGCAAAAGTAATTAGGGTTACAGTCGTGGTAAGTTAAGAGCACTTGTAGATAAGCTCACAAACACGATACATGCACATGTATACACTACAGTTATCTGCAGAAGTTCCTAACTGCTAAAAGGCATGATATCAAAAGCTCTTTGTGACACCTGTTAGCCCACCAGGTATCGTGCGTCTTAGCTAATAGCCATAACCTAGGCAGCCCTATACAGTTCATGTTACGTTTGCATACGAAAATACGACTTTGCAGAATGCTCTTAACTGAAATTCTGGGACAGGTCCCATGCGACCAAGCGTTATTGTGTTATCTTTCTAAATTTAAGGTACTTCTCACAAATTTGTGTGCATCACAATGGTATTATTATGGCATCACATGTATGCATCCCAGTGTTGGGTTGACGCTGGTCCGTGGGCTGAGCCACCTGTCCTCCAAAAAGCCTCAATTGGCTACAGAAACCAACTTGCTACAGAACTCCCACTGGGGCATGTACAGCGTGATGCATTTTCTGTGCTAAACTGCTGAAATACCTGGCCACTTATTTGCATATGAATAGCATGCATTGTTGTCTGTTTTGTTCTTCAAACGATGCCGCTACAAGAAGAAAAAGTCCGAAAATTTGCTTATGTGGGAAAACTCTGTTCCATGTTGGTCTATTCCTACTGTGCCTCTGGTTTTTAACTCTTTGTTGTCAAAGTTTTGTTGAGCCATTTCTGAAATTTTCTGAGTGTCAGCGATCGAGACGATCTGGTGATTCCTTATTTGGCGTTACCTTGATGATTTTCGCTGATCTTGAGCACTGAAGGCTCTCTTGTTTTTGTCACGCTGGTCACGCTAGCTGTTGCTTGTTTTCAAGCGAGCACTTGGCGTGAAATTTGGTAAGTATGCGACTTATAAGTGTTTTTTCGAGCCATTTTCCGCTTCAGAAGCCCCTAGCCTGGCATCATCAAGCTGGTTTGGGGGTAGAGGCAATCCTCTGAAAGAAACCAGAGGTGAAAAACAATTTCACAGCGATTTAGCCGCCACGAGTGTGTCGCCGAGTCATGACGGTTGAAAAGTGAGGTTGTCTTTCTGGCCTTTCTGAGAATGGATTCCAGGACCTAGCGTGGCAATTTTGGCTTGTTTTGACTTCTAAATAATGCAACCAGTACAATATTTCGCCAGCAGGACTGGGTGGCTCAACACTTATAAAAAACCTATGAAACAGAAATTGGCGGACTTCCATGTCGCCGTTATCAAGGAATTACCCAGAATTCATTTCGCTCGTGACGACGAACCTTTCGGATGAGTGGGGATAGCTCTTCTTCAACAGCTTTTCCTCGGCGTGCTAAACAAGTGAGCAGAAAAATGTGGCAGAGAATTAAAGTGCTGGAGCTGAACTTTACTGCAAATGTCGTTTTTGGGCACCAGGAGGAGTTTTTGTATTGAAAACTTAAAGACAAAAATCGTATATTTTGGTGTTGTCTGAGGGCGTTCACTTCGGACAGTTTGGGTTTTGTAGGGAACCAAACAGTCATGTTCAATGAAAATCGGCCATGGTAGCGCATTTATGGGGTGTTAAAATTCAAAGCACTAACCATTTCAAAGTATCAATGCCTCATTTCAACTTTCCAATTCTTAAAGAGTAACCATGCATCTGTAGAATGTACTGGTCCATATGGGCCAAGACATTAAACGGCCTGACAAGAAAGGTTTAAGGCATGTTATTTTAATTTGTTTGTGGAAAACTGAATAATAATTATGTAGCAAAAAGGGATAATTCTTGGAAAGATTCCCATACAGCTCCCTCCATTAATTCCATGTATACATGATTAGATCACTTTCGTATTAACCATGTTCCAGAAATGAATAGCATTGGAGTCACAAAAGGAATGTATAATTATAATAAATATTAATTTAGGGTCAGCTGTATGGGAATCTTGCTGCATTCTTTCCTACTTGCCAGGTCAATAAACATTTCTGAAATTAATCTGAATGCACCAGACCCTTCACTGATAACTGATAAGTAACCTGGTGTGATATTGGCTGGAAAGACGTGAGATACACATGTATCATTTTTAGACTCTTTGAAGTAAAAATTTTCTTGATTGATGTTTTTCTCTTGTTTGTGTAATAATGGGTTAAACTGTAATCAATTGATTTGTAATGGTAATAGGACTGAGTGGAGTCCAATTCGGTCTGTAATCATATGAGTGATATCAAAATCGGACGACCGCACAGTGGGAGTCTGATTTGTTTATCACAAGTACATTGTATGATTACGCACCGAATTGGACGACACAAAGTCTTATTACCAATTATCACAAAAATTACAATTTCCAAGAAGAGGAGAAGGAACTCGTCTTCTAAAATACTGTCGTTGTCCATTTTGAAGAAAGCCTCAATTCAGGAGTCTGTCCACCATTACTACATGATGATTGAAACCAAGGGTGTGATTGGTTGATTTAAACTACAACTTTGAATGTGATTTGTTTATTGAACTGTCCGATAACAAACTGTCCAATAACAAAGTGTCTGATAACAACTTGGCAAGTGAATTAGTGGCAAATAGGAGTTTTTTAAACCAATCACAATTGAGGAAATTATAATTTTTTATGATTAATTGTTATAATATACACTGTACATGTAGCTTGTACATCTGTTCATTGAATTTGAGCATACCTTGTGAGAGTATAAAGCACAGAAATGATACCATTTTTCTGCACATGTAGCTTTAAAATCATATTGCAAATCTAGCATTTTCTGGAAGCAGGGTTAGTGCAGTGGTGAGAGCACTCGCCTTCCACCAATGTGGCCTGTTTTTTGATTCCCGGAATTGGTGTCATATGTGGGTTGAGTTTGTTGTTGGTTCTCTTCTCTGCTCTGAGAGGTTTTTCTCCGGGTTCTCCAGTTTTCCCCTCTCCTCTAAAACCAACACTTCTATAAAATTCCATTCTGATCTGGAATGCTCATATGTTTAATACATGAGCCTCAACTGGTCAGGAGCTTGGGCAACTGCTCCTTACGCTATTGAGCTTAAATCAACATTGATTTGATTTGGTTTGAATTGAACTTTTGGATTGAAATAATATGGTTGTGCTACAGAACTGTTGACTGTCACAAATTCTAAGGGCTGCTTGTTTTTTAAAAATAAAGATTTATTTTTAGCCACCTGCTTAAAAGATATTGTACAGCAAGACAATGGTAATGCAATCACACACACCTTGTGCAGTCAATGACACACTAGTCTCCTTCGCAGCTGTCTTTAGGCTCGTCACACAACGTTCCTCCCCACAAGTGGCTACTTTCTTTCAAACTACATTCCTTTCCCTTTGTTTGTCGGTACAGGCGATTGACCAATCATATTACAATTATTGTTTGAAATCGAACCAATCATATTGCAGCAACAATTTTATTGACGTCATCATTTGACTTTTGTGAGATCATGAAATCCGTACTAAAACTACTCAGCCAGTGAACAATTATTCACCTGTAGAGCGCAGTGTTACCAGAGATTGACGAAATTTAAGCGTGCATTGGACAATCTTAAAAAAGCAAAAAGTGAATTAGAGGAGGTTTATAAAGCGACTGTTCACCGTACGAAGAGACTGTGTAAAGATGATGCAGATGGAGAAGTCGCAAAAGATGGTAAAATGGGGTTGGAAGGTCTACACGACTCCTGTTTGCGTGTTTGCTGCTTCTATCTCGATTCTGTTGACCGATTTAGCTTCGTGCTTGTTTGAAGTGGGGAAACACGGTGGTTTAGAGGATAACATGATGATGATTGTGATTGAAACAGCCATGTGCTTAAATGTTGCATGTTATGTATTTTGATACCAAAGGTCATTTCCGCCTGGGTTTAAATTCTGCACTGATTTATCGCCTGTTTGCTTTGACCCTTGTTGTTTCTGTTTAGCGACTGTGGTACTTACCATCTGAAGCATTTTGTCTAGCTTTGGTTTGGCTCGTTTCAATGCGTTCAGTGACAGTTAACAGCCTCTTTCTTGTTATCTTTGAAAGGATAGGAATTTAAGCCACGTAATAATCTTTATCTTGCAATGGTTGTACATTACCGGGCCCGGCTATTTGTTTTTGTAGCAAGATATTGCGTTTCTTTTGCGACTATTCGTCTCTTTATCCTTTCTTTAGTATTGGAGCTTCTTAGAGAGCTATGCAACACTTGGAATTTCTTCATTGAGCGCTAAAATCCACTCTCAGAATTACGGCTGTGTCTTTGTCATTGTATCACTCTGCTCTGTAACTGCGGTTATAGTATTTTCCTCGTTTTGTTTATGCCAGTGTGTTTGGTTGTGTTTGATTTCCCGTAGCCAGTTGGTAAGTTTACGAAAACATCTTTTCCCCCTTCTGCAACTTCACTTATGCTCTCTTCCGGTGCGTATTTAAAGACAATAAATTAAACTTAGAAGCTGCGAGGGAAAAGACATGTTCATTGTCGAGAGAAGGCATTTTGATTGTACATATAAGACACGCACTGTGATTGGCTGTTTCCCAATAGCGCGAACAGTTTCTGGATATGAGAATCAAATTCTGATTGGTCACATAAGGGAAAGGAATGTGGTTCGAAAGAAAGCAGCCGTTTGTGGGGAGGAACGTTGCGTGACAAGCCTAAAGACGGCTGCGAAGGAGACTAATGGCACACACTAGCTAAGAAAAGAACATTTGTCAGTTATATTCTCACAAAATAACAATTAATAGTGAATAAATTTTCTGCCTGTACAAATGTGGATAAAACTGCATCATAAAACAAGTAAAAAAGCCTTAATTATATAAATGCTTTGTTCTGTTATGAGGCATGCTAGGAAGTGATGAGAGCCTGTCACTCCTTGCATGCCATATAACAGAACAAAGCATGGTTATGTCTTTGTCATTTGTTTATTGAAATGTTTGTATGTCTATTTATAATTAATTTTTATTTTTCAGGTAACAACAGTTATTTACATAGGTCTTCTTGTGATAGAAGGATTTCCCATTAGCCTAATTATTGCAGGACTCTTCACCAATGGCCTTTATTTCCTACTTCTCAAGGATTTTCCTTTTATTCAGTTAACATCTCCAGTGTTTATTGGAGGAGTAGGTGAGTAGCCATACATTTACTGAACTGATTGGCAATGTGAAATGAAAATAATTCAATTACTGGAAAATACTACAAGAACAATTGATGTTTCGGCCAATGATACCACACGGCCCTCATCAGGAAACTGCTGAGTCAGCTTGGAACCTGTATGTGTCACGTCATAGCTGACTCGGCACGTCCCATAATGCACAGCACCCCCTTTCTTGTTAAGAGAAGGGCCCTCTATCCTCTTCCAAATTGCTTCTTTAATGCCACGTCTGACCCAGTCTTCTTCCTTGTCCAGGATCTTGACATCGCTTAGATCAAAAGAGTGCCCGGAGCTTCATCTTACTCGCAACTTGATGACTGATACAATTCATAGTGATTGGCAATGTGTTGAATGTATGAACAATTTCAACACTTTCTGTAGTTGCATTTTTGATACCTACATAGCTACCATAATTATGATGTTAAATCTTTGGACCTGTTTCTGTACATGTGCAAGCTTAAGTAGTCACTGTACTGTATATGAACTAAGATGAGAAACTGGAGGCCAGAACATGAATTGGGAAAAGTGAGATGTTCTCAGTCAAATAAAATCTTGGTTATTTTATGACCCAATGATTTGAGGGAAAGTTTACTTTTCTGTGAGAATCAGTCCAGTCAAAATTTGCTATTAAAGCTGGTGAATTATTTGCTGCCTTCTCCATACTTAAGTTCATAATCATTGATAACAAGATTTCTACAGTGTACTACAGCTGTAGTTCAGGTTTTAACCAAAAATTGCCAGTGTTTTAAGACTGGTGAATTCAGAGCCACGTTAATAACATGACCAAACATTGCATGCTGAGCAGTGTGGTTGCCGGAACACCAGGCCAAGGCATAGGAATGCCTTGAACATTACGTAAGAAAATAGGCTGCTTGAACAGTCAGTGGTCAATGCTCTTGCTCAAGCTTGTGGTGAAATTCCATGGGTGCCCACCTCGCCTAAATTGCATTAGCCATGTAAAAAAATTAATAAAATAAATAAAAATTGTTGTGACGGAAATAATTCAGTTGCAAACCTGGACATCATTTTGCTTCTTCACCCACAAGCCACACAGAGAGTGCAAACTTGACATGATTATCCTTAGTAATCATGCACTGCGGTCATATATGATATTATTACCAGTGACCTTGATTGTCCTTGACATGATTACTGTACAGTATATTAATATGTGGCTTCATTGTACAAGTCATGTAGATGCTGCCACAGGTGTTGATTTCGAGAAGTGCCAGATCAGGAACTCGCCTTTGGCTCATGCTTCTCTAGGCACTTCTCTCATGTTCTGAAAAACTCCCGTGCTTATTTAACTCAACATTGCACTCAGCGCATTTTTTTATTACTTTATTAATGAAGTACCTGTACCTGTAATATGTCTCATTGCAGCAATGATGTTTGTAAACCATTACTTGGCCTTTGACCACTTCTCGTCTGTTTGGTATCCATTTTCTGAGGTATAGTTTAGTTTACTGTTGTGTTTGTTGTGTTTTCTGAAATAGATGTAATACAACATAAATTTTGTAATTTGCCCAATAGTTAACAATTATTCACCAAAGTGGAGGTGGATAGTGAGGGATATTTACTGAGCTTCGAAGTGGCGAGGTAAATATCCTCCACTTTCACCAACACTGAGGTGAGTAATAATTGTTTCAGTACCGGTATATACCACACAAGCTGAATAACTAGCATTTATTCAAATAATTTCCTCTTCGGAAACCGAAACGGAACACAGTTTTGATTCTCTTTTTCTGCTCGGAGGTGAATAGTACTTTGCTTATTCACCTCCGAGTTAACCAATCAGAACGCGCAAAAAGTACTATTCACTTTTGTGGTATATACTAATTATTTTTGTCTTGAATTAATTATTCTTTTTTTCATCAGTGCTGATTTTGTGGTTTGAGTTTGTTTTAGCCAGTTTGATTTTTATTGTGTTTACAATCTCATGGTAATGATCATAATCAGTGACAAAAGAAATTTGAGATCAATCTGCTGTAAATTTGCAATAACCAAGAGCAAAATAATTAAAGTGCGACATTGATGACTGATCCCCTTAAGGCAGACTTTAGTAAAGATGTCAGAATGATAGGAGTTACATGTGGAGAAACCTTTACATGTAAAAATGATGCAGTCATGTAAATAGATACATGTAAACTGGGAGATTTTCTTGATTTAATGCTGTGTATAACTACATGTAAACACCTTTTTTGTGTTTATCCATTTTAGATCCTAGCATACTTCACTATTTGCTTATGGATTCTGCCATTTGCGTTCTTTGTTTCATTGTCGGCAAGCGAGAATGTACTACCAACAGCATCTATGGCACCAGAGGATTCTAAAGGTATGCATACAACGTGCTGTGGTAGTGGGTTAGTTTGAGGTACTTAAAATATTTTGTTGACTTCCGTGATGCCATAGAATTAATGTGCTGTATCTCAATCTGTAGCCCATGCAGCTCTCAAGTGATGGTCATATGATGGAAAACACATTGTAACTTAGTAGAGTGCATGTCAAGTTTATGTTTTCAATTTGATTCTTCATTGAGCTAGTGATAGTTTTCAGTGTGACTTGCCCATTTTGTTTCATATCCAAGTGCAGATTAAAATTTACAAATTTGGTTGAATTTGAATCTCTTTTGAGGATCATTGTACACAGTAATAATAAATTAAAGTTTTGAGCCCAGTTACATGTAGTTATGGGACTTTAAAGGAAAACAAGCCCATGATGCTACAGTGTAGATGACACATTGGCATTTTTTTTATGAAGTATAATCTGATCTGTATTAATGGTTTTGATGCAATAATATTGCCATTTTGACACTTTATTTTTATCTGCTTTGTCACAGAACCAAACTATGATTACCCAGGCCAGAGATCAAGTCGCAGGCATGGAATCTTGGCTTTATTTAATTTCTTATCCAGGAAAACAGAAGGATATTTGCCAACAAGAACAAAAACCTATTAAGACCCAATTATCATAATTGCTGGACTTTTTAAAGAATATACACTGTATTGTTATTACTACTGATCTGGCAAACAACACTCTTAAGTCTTTTAGCATTCTTATTATCAAATGTTATTATTATTATTATTATTATTATTATTATTATTATTGTAAATGGTTTGAACCCAGGAGTCATTTCATAATTAAGTGGAGTATGATCGTCTGTGTGAGTGCAGTCCTGAGAGGGACTGTTTGTGGTAACATTGACTGATGTTTTGACAACCTGAGCGGAAGTCATCATCAGAGTCAAGGCTCTGATGATGTCCTTGACTCTGATGATGACTCCGCTCAGGTTGTCGAAATGCCATTCATTGTCACCACAAACGTTCCTTCTCAGGAAGTCCTACACTCACCCGGAACGATCGTACTCCACTTAATTATTATTATAATTATTACTATTATTGTTGTTGTTGTTGTCATCATTGCTATATTGTCTACATTTTTATGTGCGTGGACCCTATCTTACCTTCCTTTAATGAACACAATGTTGGTATCATGTATCTTTTAAGTGGCTGAACAAAGTTTGTGTGCCTTGTAATTTCAGTCACTTGAATGTATGCACTGTATTCTCTGCCCATGTAAAGGTTGAGGAAAAAAACATTTCATTAATATTATGAGTTGAAAAGTGTTAATTTATCACCTTTGCATGTTAGATTACATAATTTTCTTTTCATAATAATACGGTCAAGGGAATGTGAATCTGCAAAATCCAACATACTGCTCATTTTGCTGGCTTTTCTTCTTTTTGTGTAATGTAATTGTTATAAAAATTTATTTATATTGTACAAATTCAATAATTTTTCATTTTCAAAATGTCATCAAAAGCCAACTGGAGATAGCATGTGTGCACTTTAAATCAAAAACTTGATTTCCTGTAAACTACCAGTTAGCTTTCATGAAATTTGCAGGAATACACTGGACAGGAAGGTAGAAAAAAATTCGCTAAAAATTCATAAAGAAAATAACTTAAGATTCCAGAATAATACAACATAAAAAGCAAAGTAGATAAGGATTCACATAAAGTGACATACAGGTGAGTAACTATATGTCAACTATATATCAGTACCAAACATTACAACGACTTACAATGTCTGGTGCTGACAGTTATTACAGGAGACCAGTGTTAATGTGTGAGGATCTTCGTCAGTTCAAACCCTGAGTTGATTGCAGACAAAATGATGTAAAGGCATCTGATAAGTTAGGTGAAAAGAAAAAATACCTGGCACATTATGTCTATGTCACAAGTAAAATTTGATCTCAAGTAATTTTTTATTTAACCTTTGTGAACATGAAATTCCTTTGTCTCGTATTCCTAATTATTCATGAGAAGATAAAGGATAAAAAATGACCTAAGATCAAATTTAACTTGTAGTACATCTACATGGCCATATACAGTCAAACCTGTCCATAACAGCCACCTTGGGGACAGGGGAAAGTGGCTGTTGTGGAGAGGTGGCCGCTATGGGGAGGTAGGGATGTAACACAACACAACACCTGTTTGTCGATTTTGTCTTGAGACATTCAAGTTTGTTTTCAAATCAAAGTGTTGAGATGCTTCAAAAAATGAAAACTGAGTGAACATGTATTCAGACCCAAAACTTTTATTTGGAAAACTAAGGTACTGTTACTAAAGCACCATAATAATTTAATTTCCTCTGTTTTCTGCTTAAGTTGTAATATTTCTGTACTACAACCCAATCTTATCAAAAAGGAATTTACCATGACTTTTGTGTGTATGTGGTTCAGTGTAAAAGTTTGGATTTTTGCATGTGCAAAGAGTTAAAAAATTGTTATATACTGAGATTTGCTATTTTATATGTCTGGGACGTTCTTGGGATTTTTCTAAATAGTATTTGTACGGAGTAAATAAATAATTTATTTACTAGACAAAAGGTAGTACATCGATTTTAATAAAGATGATATTGTTATAGATTACACATTATTTTGAAAATAATCAATAATCGTAAGTGACACTCTTATTGTGAGTCATGACAAAATAATATAAGAAATATAAAATAATAAGAAATATAAGAAAGATATACTGAGATGCTCCACAGGGGAGAGTGCAAACGGGATGTAAGTACCCATGCAAGGTGCTTTTCAGCAAGTACAGAAATAAGCTTTTGATTTTGGTCAAAGAAAAATAAAAAATGGATGAAAACTTTTTACAAATTACAATACAAATTATCCATGCCCAATTAAGCAGAATAGAAGGGGAGAAAATAATATAAGTTAGTTCCTGTGACAGCAACAGTGCCCAACTGAAGACCTGGTAATAGTCTGCATTAAAGACCGCACATAATAATGAGAAATAATTATTTCGTAACTACCCTCTAGAGTTAGTTCACCAATATCGAAGCACTTGTAATGGCCTTTTTCACAGTACTTGTCTGTGTTGAAGTAAGGTAGACTTTAAACTCCCACTCCCTTAAAGTGCCTATAACCCCAAAATATTTTTTTCGCTAAAATGCATCTTTGCACCTGTTTGAAACAAATTGCGGCATTTTTTTCCTTTTTTCACTGAATCTTGACTTTTTATAGGCTTTAAAATAGAGCATCATTTGATTCATGACCGAGTCAGAAGGGGAGTTGGTCTATTCCTGATTTGACGTCACAAACACATGCATGCAAATCAGTTTGTGACGTCAAATCAGGAATGGACCCACTCCCCCTCTGACTCGATCGTGAATCAAATGATGCTCTGTTTCAAAGCCTATAAAAGTCAAGATTTGGAGAAAAAAGGACAAAAAGTGCCGCAATCCGTTTCGAAAAGGTGCAAAGATACATGTTAGCGAAAAAATATTTTGGGGTTATAGGCACTTTAAAAGGTGCACACGGTAAGGGGTCAGGGAAAATCGGAAAAGGTCTCATCAACCAGGATTCCCTTCTCACCCACTCTCGCGATGAGATCAGAGGTGGGGGCGTAGCAAACTTGTTCCGATTTAGTTCATTCGCGCTGCCTTTGGATTAAAAAAAAGTTACCATCAGCTTGCCAGAAATACCTAAAGCATTCCATTGTGTATGAAATTTCTCACCCCAACCGCAACATTGGTGTTGAGTGCAAAGGTCACATTTTAAAATATACAGACTTGAACGAGAACCTTAAGGAGGAAAAATTGGAATTTTTCTGTCAATTAAAGTTGTCGCTATTTGCAGTTTTAAAATTATAGTATCTCCAATTGGGCGAAATTGAGGGTGGGTTGACAATTTCCACTTTCCCAGCTGTTTAGGGCTGCCAGACCGGGACCTGTGGTCGTGTGGGTGGGACACGCCCGGGGGGACACGGTTGGGGCTGTAAGCTTACAAGTGATGTCATTCATCTCCAAGCTCCTTAGTGTTTATTTCCCTTTCAGGCAAAACAGCAGAAAAAGAATGAGCTCAAACACTAATGCAAGAAAAAGAAACACACACACACACACGCACACTTAGACACAAAACGTATAAATGAGGAACAACTGCCTTTTACTTTGTTTGATTCTTCGGGTAGACAGTGATATAAAGTCATGATGGTTTCGTTATTCGCATTATTTTATACTACACATGCAAAGCAGTTCACACTGCGACGGAAATCTAACTCTTCGTGTGATAAAACATCCTAATGAATATTTATTTTGAGTTATTCTTTCATTGTCACGTTTTAGGTGCGGTGACAAGAACGGAAGTGACATGCTGGAAGTGAAGAGCCGGGATTAAGGGATTTAGAGGATAACTCACTTCCGGTAGATCTTGGTAGAGAACGCAAATTCTCTTTGTACTGGCTGGAATTATTCCTCCCTAGTTTGAACTGTTTTATCCTCCATTTGCTCGCTTTTTCATGCTAAAATATAGAGGAATAGATTTAATCCATTTGACAGGGGAAGTAATCCGCTAATTTCTGCCCACACAAAGCAGCTTGCATCACAAGGTAAGTGAAGCACCATATTTGAGTGTTATGTTATTGCGCCTGTCAGCTGCTCGCTCTCTGATTGGCTGAGACACAGGTGACCAGAAGTCGTTTCACGTCGGTGTATTTCGGAAGTTGTGTTGTCGTGCGTTGATAAACTGTCAGTGTTCCAGTACTTACTAGAATGGGGGAAAGCAAGAACAAACATCAGGATCCGTTTGCTGACTACTTGTGGATGGAAAACATGGACGACTTTGATCGGCAAGTGGAGGAGCAGTTCCTTGAAGAAGAGTTCATTCGCGCATGCATTGAACAACTGCTCGAAGAAGAAGACGAACGTGAAACGCTCACAGCGGCAGAAATAATCACCCAACAGCAACTCCAGAACATGCAAGGGAAAGATTCAGCGCAGAACGGGACGAGCCAAAGCTCGTTTCGGAATGGTTTTCAAGGGAATACCGCGTACTCGCAGGGGTTCACAAACGGCTACAGCAATCATGACTACAACACTGTGGTGAGTTCTCGAATAGCTTCGCATTTGAATGATTCATTAATTTGTGCGAGTAGCAGAGGGCATGCACACCCAAGAGTTGTTGTGTATACTTTGTACAACACGAAAGACAAAAGTTTCACCTCTGCCTTTTGTAAAATTAGCCATATATTGTGGTCAAACTTGACAAGGGTCATGTCATGTCGAGGGTGTGTAAAAACTCGATACGTAAAGCATCCGTACGTACCGCGCTCTCTTTGTTTAGCATGCAGCGTAGAGAAAAAGCTATAAATATGTCATACATTTTAATTGATAAATTTTCCCAGTTTCAAGCATTCTTCTGCGCCCGTGTTTAAGTCTTATAAGCGAAATGAAACGTATTTTCAATGTTCTCTACTGGCCTCTCTTCGTCCATTACGAGCGTTGGCAAATGTTGTCGTCCTACCTTTTGTGGCATTGATGTGTGCCCTTGTTCAGTTGAACAGTTCAGTCAACCTAAATCATTTGAGTTTACGCCTCCTATTTAAAAAGAATCCCCATGCATTTGTCGTAGGACCGACGTAACTTTTTTTTAGCTATTAACTTACTTAGATATTTCTTCGGAAGTAAGTTCTTATATTTAGCTCATCCTTTGAAATTTTCAAGCCGAATGTGATTTGTCAAGGGGAATGACTTAAATTTGCAATCTGAGTGAAAAATAACTCATGAAATACACTCATTTTTTATGTAGTGTTTTTTTTTCGATGCCACCCTGTAAACACAAGATTTTCAAGTACGAAAAGTCAGTTACACATTGTACTTGACCGTTTACCTGGAGTTGCCGTTTATTTGTTATTTGATAGTATAATTTACAAGGGATCCTCTGTCAGTTTCATTGGGTTTGGACACGACTGCAAATATTGAGCTGCACGTTAATAATTAAGCTCCCATAGTCATCCCCTCAATCTATAATTCCTGTTGGTTATGATATATTTGTGACAAATCAAATTACAGTAGAACACATTTGGTCAGTTCTTGGCCGTATGACTGGCTGTCATCAGATGTCGAGGTACCTTCCCAGTTGTTCAGTTATTGCAAGAACATGTTTCAGAATTCAAATCCTATTCTTGGTGCATCCAGTGCATGTTTTGGAAATTTCATTTTTTGTAACCATTTTTAACTTGGAAAATGGATGTTATGCCATGTTCTAGGTGTGAGGTGGATTTCACTCCTTCACTTACTTGATCAATTCTTGTAAACATTTTGTGAATCCGCTGACCAGTGAAAATGCTTGGCAACCAGAGTATTGCGCGTTTCAAATGAAAACATCCCAATACATGTAACTTGCCCTCAGGCTAACTGTACAACCAAAATTGCGATCATGAAATAGCCAAATGAAAAATAAAACTTTGTCTAGGCACTACACTGTACAAATGACTAATGAAAGGTATTCAGAAGAAGAGGAGCTTACTTTTAATGTTTTTCTCTGAGATGAGTGGAACGGTAATTTGTTCAATGTTTTCAGTGAATAGGTCTATCAACTTAAAGATTTAATCATGCATAAAATATGACGCAAATGTCATGCTTCTCTTTTTGGAGCTTTCAGTTGTGAATGATCCAGCCATATACCTACCAATGGTTTATAATTCATTTTCTCCATTCAGTGGCTCGTAGCCACTTTGATTATATTTTTGCTGTTGCAATGCCTACATGTATGTGATGGTTATATGTATACAGTGTACAGTTGTATGGTGTAGGTCCCTATAATCTAGGGCATTGTCCTTTGAGAAGAAAAACAGCTGTATCTCATTTATTATGTTGGTAGTGTTACATGTACTATGGTAATGGTGATGAGGTTAATGGTTTCATTGTTAATAATGTTCAATATTAACATGACTATCACTCATCTGAAAATGTAACTTTGATAACAGGGCTCGAAATTAACTTTTTCATCTATTTGCCAGCTGGTGACAAGAAAGAAAAATTTGGTTTCCAAATAACAAACTTTGGCCACCAGTTCCAAAAAACTAGTTGCCAGCTCTAAATTTCTAGTCACATTGGCAACCAGTGAGTTGCAATTTCAAGCAACTGTCTTGTTCATTGATTTTTTTCCCATGAGTATTATGAGGAGGGAAGGTTGTTCTCTAATAAATATTTTTTTCCTCCACGTACTCAACGTAGAGGAATTGCTTGATGAATCTGACAAGTAGATTTCACAAATAATTCAAGGTTTAAAGTGTTACCATGATCAAAAAATTGTTTTCTTTTTTTCTTCAGATTTTGAAAGTGTGTTCGCTTAACACCTGACTGGCAAAATTTTGAGCTTTGATTTTTATCCAAAGGCTGCTTATTTCGAGTCTAAGGTTTGGATTTCACGGTCCGCCGTTACTCATGTTCAAAACTGACCGATTGGACTTCAGAGGTTTGGATATAGGGAAAAGTGACGTTATTTACTCACTAGCTTAAAATTTCAGCGTGCAAAGGCAACTTATTATATATGCAAAAAACGAGTTTAAAAATCTGAAAGCCTGAAACTCCTGTGCTGAATTTTAATTCAGCTGCGTACACACACATTGCATTGCATTGCAGTGAGTCTTTTACGTCATTTTCTCCTCGACCCAGCTCTCTCAAGATTTTAAAGTTAGTAATGGCGGACCAATAAATAACAAAATTCCAGTTAAAATAAGCAGGTGTCTTTTTAAAATCAGAACTTAAAACTTGGGTCACTTAGTGTTTAGTTAACATAGTTTTGAAATCCAAGGAAAAAGAATAATTGTTTTTTTGGTCGTAGTAGCACTTTAACATTAGGATTGTCTGTTTTTATTTTATTTAGTGAGGTGGTTTGCCCACACTAACCTTATCAAATGGCACTTTCTTATAATCTTGGGAGAAGTCATAATATTATTATCAATGCTTTCAAGTTTTGTTCAGATGAAGAAATGTCCTGCTGCACCTTCTTTGTTTTGTTTTTGCTGTACATGTAAATGCATTTCAACCAAAGAGGAGGATGCTGGAGCTATTGTCAGTGGTCATGGACAGGTGTGAATCATCTGTTATGGCTGAATACCTGTTATGAGAGTTACTGTGTTACAAGTCAGGGTTACAGTCACTAAGTTTTGAAGTACATGTACAGTGTAGGTGGGACAATTATTAGCCACTGGGATTCCTCCCTTATTGGTGCCAATGCCTTACTTTTCTGTCAGAGTAGCTGGAGTTGCAGGGTAAAATCCCCAGCCATAAGCCCATAATGAAAGCCCCAGAAGTAATTCATTTGGATTTATCCAAAATCAACAAGTTATGTTATGTAACAGTGCTCATCCTTATCTTTTTATCAAACTGGTCCATGGGCTAGTGGAGTCTTAAATGTACCATACACTGTTCTAGCCAAATGGTGTCATTTGGTGACCAAGCATCTACATGTATTGCCTCTCCAGACCAATATTGTGATTACCTAATTTGTATCAGATTAATTTTTTGTATTTCTTTGTTGGGACTCATTTAACTGTAAACCAGTTGAATTTCTCTTCATCAATATTACACTCCAAAGCCTCTTCTATTAGAAGTGGACTAGTGGTTAGGCCCAGGTCAAATGCCGTACTTAACAAACATGTAAGCCAAACTTAATTATTACAGTTTACAGGTAGGTCGACTGAAATTAGTTAAGTTTGCTTTTTGAGTCAAACGTCAAACTTAATTCAGCTGAACTTAACTGGATCGTGAAAGTAGACAGATTGAGGCTTATACACTGATATACAATAACATGATTATGCATTTTTTTGTTTGGCTCATGTGAAGATTGGCATTTGACCCAGCCTGCCTGGCCAGCAGTGAAAAATGCCTCAGTTGATCCAAATTAAACCAGTTGACTTAATTTGGTCAAACACTTGACATGAACTTAATGACCGAGTTTAGGTCGGCTCATGTGAAGTATGGTCTTTGACCTGGGCCTTAGAGGTTCTCAAATTGTACTTGAGGCAACCAGATTTCTACTAATTAATAAAGGGGGTAGTTTCTAAAGAAACTGTGGACATGCTGCATCAGTGGGGGAGTTGTACACAAGAATTTGGTTTTATCAGCAGAGTTGATGATGTACATTAACTACTGTCCAGGGATTCAAAAAGCTAAGCTTCTGAGGGTTACAGCGCGTCACGCTTTACTGTGGCCACCCAACAAACATTTTTGAAACAAGTTAGCCACTGATCAAGGTACGCGAATTTGATTGACAGACACGCCTCCACAGAAAGTTTCAACACGCAACAACCAAATGGAGGTGTGTCTGTCAATCATATTCACATACCCTGATTGGCTAACTTGTAAAAAAGTTTGTTGGGTGGCCACGGTAAGGCGCGCCTCACTGTAACACTCAAAACATCATATTTCTACTAGTCCAGGAGTAGTGGACTACTGTTAAGGTTGAGCTTTGTATAAGGCATGACTCAAATGATGATGAAACCTGGGCTTTCATCAACACAACAGAAACTTGTTCTCAAACTGTTGTTTTTTGTTATGTGGTATATACTGTACTTCAATTGTGTTAAGTGCTGAACAAATTTCTTGCATTCACACAATTCATCATTTTCTGCCCCTGAAGCTTTGTTGCTATACATGTCAATTTTGACATGTGACAGAAATTTTCAAACCTACATCTGTAGGCGGAGACAGAGGACTAGCTTTGATACACTGTAACTCCCTGTGTTATTATTTTCTGGCAAAACATCTCAACATTTAAACCTTCCTCCCTGTTTGTTCTCGCAAATTAATTTTATGTATTTTCAACACAAGCATTAGTAAAAGATACATCTGTGTATACTAAACTTTCCTCCTTTAACATGGTTTTTTCTCAATGTTATTTATGTCTATTATGCTTATGCTTGGGATGGATTTATTTCATTTTACTAAATTTTTATTTGTGAGACCATGTGTTTCCGTGCTTTGGACAGAATTAATATCCTTGAAGATTTTTTTGTTGTGATTAGATGGTAGATCATTATTCATTTTGCATGCTTTCTATAGAACCCTGTAATAATTAGAAAGAATGCCAGTTCTGCAGTGTAAGCTACTCTCAGTTAGTTTTTGGTATTGATAACATAATCTTCTCACTACTGTGCCCTGTTAAATTGCTACTGGCATGATGTAGGACATTCAACACAGCTGAAGGTGTTGATTGGTTGTTGAAGTTTAAGTAGCCCATCGGTAGTCTAGCAGCTCCTGTAAGCCCTAAATTTCATTGGCATGGATAGTGTTGCACCTCCATTGTTTTTGGGGTAGGGTCCATTCTTTGTATTGTTTGTTCTTTTATTCACCTGAAGGGTTGCAAGCCAATCATGTGAGACCTCACAAGAGCTGCAACATGACCCTAGCTGACTAATAGTAGGGGAAAACTTGTTTCCAGTACATACATGAGGACCTCAAAAATAATGATAACCAACTTTAAGGCTGTTCAGTAAGATGTTTTGTTGCAAATCATGAACTAGATGGAGGGGGTGGGGTGAATGTTCTTTCTAAAATAGAGACATATGTATGAAATTGTCTTAAGATTTAAATTCATGTTACCAGGTGGCTTTTCATCCAAACATGCTCATACTAATGAAATTATTTTTAGACACCTTTTCATGTGAGACACGATTTGTTTCAAATTGTTTGATTTTCACTTAAGTTCATTCGTTCCAAGTCCCTTACTATTTTCCTAAGTGGGTGCTCGTGTCTTCCAGATAAATTGAGGGGCAACTTGCCATATATTTGTACAAATTGATCTTTCTATCAGAGTCAAGCCGAAACGTCGGTCGTAGATACACGTAGCTTGTTATTCTTTGTTTTATTTGCATGGATGTCAGAGCTAATGCACGAAGGATTCTCTCTCATTTTCTTTGTAGGAAAAAAGCAGTTTGAATCCCAATGCGAAGGTATTCGTGCCGCAGAACACGAGGACAACATCGTCGTAGCTGTAGATGAGAAGCGCCAGCCTGTTGGGTTTTACTTTAGAATAGACGGACACCATGCAGATGTATGATAATGATGTACATAAGTTTGCAATTTGTGAAGAGTATACTGTAAATGGAATCCAGGCGGCTTTGTCCTGTCTAAATTTCTTATGTATTTTAACGATTAAATTAAATAAAGCTCTTATTTAATGCTTACGATGTACAGTGTAGGTGATTGTTCCCTAACGATATCAGCTGCATTTGTACTGCATGTCGTTCGTCAAGGGAGACTGATCATTCTTAGCAGTGATCTTTCGGTGTTATAATTATATGAAATAAATCATATGTGAACTGCGGAAATGAAATCAAATGAAGGGTGATCCTCGCAGTTGTGATCGCAATTTATGCAATTGCATAAAGAAGCCTGAAAAAAAAATTTCAGGACTTCAACGGGGTTTGAAGCCGTGACCTCGCGATACCGGTGCGATGCTCTAACATCGTTAGAGCTTTGCGAGGTAACGGGTTCAAACCCCGTTGAAGTCCTGAATTTTTTTTCAGGCTTCTTTACGTAATTGCATAAATTGCGATCGCAACTGCGAAGATCACCCTTCACTTGATTTGCAATGGGGTTTTCGGTAACATTTAAGAACCAAGTTCATAGGTTACACAAACGGACGTCAGACTAAAGAAAATCATTATTGTGAGTGAACTACCGTAGGTTACTACCCGACGTTACGTCCGGCGTCCAGGCTGAGACACCCCTGGGGCCCATTAGAGAGGAGGGGGGTGGGGGAGGGGTTAAATAATTTAGCGAACGACTGCAATGGGAATTGGCGTGGGAAAATTGAAGCACATTGAACGGCAGCCGCAAATTCAAGGGAATAAACAGCTTCTTTAATCTCCTTACTATACGGTAGCCAATTGACAACTCGGTTAGAGAAACCGAATTTTCGTTACCACTTCCCACTGACGCAGCACCACATTTTCTTTAGAAACGATCACCTTTATCCACTTGTTAGATGGCGGGTGCTTGTTTGCTGTTCAGATGAGAGTCCTGCTCCAACCGCGGACTAAGGCCCGTCCACATCAGTGCGTTTTCTTTTGAGAACACATACGAAGGTTTTCGAAAACTCTTACGCCAGTGATCATGTCCCAAGCACCAAGGTGAGCATCGCGGATTCAGTCCATTCATGCGTAGTTTAAAGAAAGTACGGTCGAGCAAAGCCTGGTGACGAACGGATGTTCTTTATCCGTTTTCGATGATCCTAGTGGACGGCTGGGGATGGTCCAAAACGCTGTGAAAAAGCTAATGTAAATGTAGGTTTTCGAAAACGCGTTAGTGTGGACAGGGCCTAAGAGTGAATCAATCCACTCCTGTGGAAAACATATTCCGCGTACTCCTTTATTCCTAATCAAATATCGTCGACGTTTTCCAAAGAGCAAAAGACTTAACTGTGCCAGTAATTGATTTTGTTGTTAATTGACAGCCGATTTCCCACCGAATGTGCCAAAACACTTAATCACCAAGGCAAACAATTTTTTTTTAAAGATAATGTTTATAGTGATCTAGGGAAACTGATGGACTGACTTTGATGAATGCAGAGCGATAAGTTTCCGGCTTTGCAAAAACTGGAAAATTTGACTTTAAATCTTTGAACGGGAAAGTCTACTTCCAAACTAACCTCGTTCCCAGGGCTCTCTCTCTTACTCCCTCGAGATCAATTTGGTCTCTGACCAGGCTTGAATCTTACGTTAATTACACCAACAGTTGTCCAGGGACTTTCAACTTTCAATGAACCTTCCACAAATGCAGATCATTGTGAAGCCAGGTGAGACAAGGTTTATTTGCTTGATGGCCCCTGGTCCCTGAACAACAAACTGCCGGTCACGTTCGAAACGAGCATTTGAACAAAGTTTGTCACATTCACAGTGCTAATAAACAGTTCTTTGAAACAATTAAAGGCTTCTCAGCCCTCGACGATGAGCTCCGGCACCAGCAAATGACCCAAAAGACAGGACAATTTTGACACATTTTCAAGGTAATTCTACAAACCATTCTGCCAATCAGAAAGCAAATTCAAATGTGTCGAGTATAGCACGTGGCCGGCGTGTGACCTGATGTACGTGCATACCATTCCCAGTCCCTCCATCAAAATCTTTGGAGAAACAAGACTAAATCATTCGACAAAACGACTTCAGACTTGCGTCGAGTCCCTTACAACCTTACTGGAGACGACATGAACGGTTCCTTTATGAGAGGATAGAAGGTGTCATGACGAACACCACATTTTGTTTTCTCGAACACCAAGGTGTTCATCCGAACTAGTATGGCTGACCCACGGGCGGAACATAACCAGTAAGATGTCGAATCATAACCTGGACTCTGCCGGGAGACTGAATGTCTGAACCACCACAAAGCCAAAAGAGGACGCCTCGGCCTTTCGCATGTGGTCTCTAGCGAACTCTGGGCATTTAATTTTGAAAAAATAATAACTTGTCAGTCTTGCTTTCATGTGTTTAGATGTTAATAAAATAATACAGTAATAAAAGTGCAACTCCAATCCGCTATATGTCCCTTATGCAGATTATTTACACAGCCGTTTTTACCTTCTGTTTGAGCGATTGATCTGGACAAAAAGTAAGAAAAAAGTGCTTTTATGTTTGCTTTCTTCCGCGTTATTCCTGTCATAATATGTTGTTTCGGGCGTTAGAGTGGTTCAATAGACTTTACAAGTTATTAGTGTAATGTCAATCGACCAGCAACTCTTCTCCCTGTTCTTTCTTTTAGCAAAAAACCCTGATATTTTCATACATTTTTAGTGTATCATACCTGGCTTTAATAGTCTGGGATAGGGTATAGATTAGAGAGATTAGACAGAGGGTGTCATTTTCCAAGACCGGATCAATTGCTTGAAGAATTTAGCCATATATTTTTCGCGGGAATTGGCGCTATCAAAAAATCAACACGGAAAATATAATACCGGCCACTCAGTTAACAGCAAAGAGCTACGTTGATAGATGGCTTATCATTGAAAACACTACTGGATATCATTAACAGTCACCATAGACCATTTGCATAAATGGCGCCTAAATTCGAATAACAATACTTTGTGCATCCTTAGCCTCGTACTTATCAGGCGCGGACCCAGGATTTTTTAATGGGCGGTGGCTGATACAGTCGGCCACCAAACTATACACTATATTTTTTGGGACCCATGCATGTATTTCCTTTTTTGACGTATTAGATTTTTATCGTGGGCTTCCCCGAAGGAGGGTGGCTAGCCACCCAATCCACGCCCCCCTGGATCCGCCCCTGCTTATGTTTCTAGACAAAGGATTTTTCACATGAATGTGAGGCTTAGGACGTACATTGCCATTTATGCAAAGGGTCTATCTGGGATTCAGATGGAGATCGGTGGTTTAAACATGTTTTAATACCGGCCAAAAATTAATACCAGTTCATTGTTGGTAGCACGTGAGTGCTCATACTTGCTTGGCACAAGTTCTGGGCTCGGCACAACTAATATCCCGGCAAAACATGGGTTGAAAATTAATCTAGTATAGATTTCAAAATGCACCTAAACTTGGTCTGGTTTAGAGGGTAAAAGGGTGTCAGTGTCCCAGCGGCATACCCCGACCCAAACATTTGCAGAGTACCCCCGGTACGAATACAGCCCCCTCTCATTGTTCCTGACTCCGTTTCTCTGCCCGTAGCGGCGGGGAACGATGAGAGGCGACTGCATTCGCAGGCTATCGCCGCGCTGTCCCCGTCGTGGTAGTTGCATACTTCTTCTGGTAAATGTGAGGGGAAGATAAATCGATCGTAACTCGGTCACGCGGTACACATTTCGCCACATTGCATGACAGCCGACACATGACTAGACCTTCGTACTCCTGCGTCTCACTTGGTTGTGTCGTTTGTCTGCGCCAGGACTTCAGCAGGCGAGGCCCATGCACGTTAAAGTCGCTTCGCCTCCATATTTTAAAGATAACGACTCCGGCTTTTCGTTGCATAGACCCAAGACCACCGAGGATCTACCGGTCATGGGGAAAGGTAAGGCCCAAACTGTTCTTTGTAAATCTACCTCTCACAGAATTCGACAGAATTCAGTCATAATTTTAGCAACTATCTAAATCCTCTATAGGTGTTATTCGCCTGCATTCCGCTTGATTAAGATCCATGATACTGTTAATTAAAGCAGCGAAAGACAAATGTTTACGTTTCGATTTGATTCTATTTCTTGCTCATTTCTAAGGGAAAGCGTTCGCTTCTATATTTCCTTTACCCTTTTTGTTCATTTGCTATGTGGCTATGTTCACCTTTTGGAATGGATGGACGCGGTCAAAGGCAATCATCAGATCAGCAATGCAGTTAATTATGAACGCCGTACATTAAGAAAAGGCGTTCAATGATTGCTGTTACGTTAAAACTCAGTCCGTTAAGCCTGGTTCTCATCTTGCGACATAGCCGCCAGTAATGCCCGGGACCGCACAATTCCGACATATGAGAACATACGCCGCCGACATTTTAAAAACCATCTCAGGTCTTTACCGCCGGCATGCCTGCGAAGTGGGAATCAAGTCAACTTCGCAAGCGTGCCGGCAGTAAACCCTTGCGATGGTTCTTGATGCCGGCGGCATATGTCGGAACAATGATATTTCATCCCAAGCATTACCGGCGGCTATGTCGCACGGTAGGTCTGCAGTATATGAGAACCAGGCTTTAGGGGCCGACCATTTAACTCTTGAAGGGGGGCGAGGGAGGAGGGTGGGTGATTTTGAAAAAAAATTTCCTTCAAGCGCTTGTTGGAAGAAACAAATTGCATGCAGCACAAATGAAATAGAAAAAAATTCTTGCACTGCTGCAAGCAAGAAAAAAAAATGTTGCAAAGCTATTTCATCATTCCTGGGGGGCTTTACAAAATCCCAGCGAAACTGCAACCATTCCGTATAATCTGCAAGCCAGCAAGCCACTCTGGTTAGCCTATTAAAATAACACATTGATTGGCCTAAATAACACTCTGGTTAGGCTAAACGTCACACCAGTTGGCGTTGGCCTACAGTTAGCTTAGGTAGCTTGTGGTTTGCCCTTATAATGGGATAAGGGATTTCTTGCTTGCTCGGTTCACATGGCTCCAAGTCATAGGAGTCATGCAAGCCATTACGGTTAGCCTAAATTACACACTGGCTAGCCTAGTTAGCACTACAGTTAGCCTGCAGTTCCTTAGGTAGCTTGCGGTTATTGGGATCAGGGATTTCTGGCTTGCTGGCTCGCACTGTATCCAAACTCGTTAGCTTATCACAAGCAGTAATGGAGGTTAATTTTTCTATTTGAAGAATCAAGTTTTATTGGACAAAGAAAAATAATTTGTTCATTTTTAATCTTTTCAACTGAAGCATTTTCATGTAATTACTTTCTATTGAAATATAAGGTTTTTGTAATGTCTTATATAAAATAAGACAATATATAACACATTTGTTTTGGAGATTTCAGTCCACTTTTAAATTGTAACTATTTAAATGATTCTAGCAGTGATTACCATGCTATGAGTATTTCTAAACTGCTTTTTGCTATTTTTAGCTATGTTTTTTTTAATTAAGAAGCTAAACATTTTCAAATCATCAACATCAACATTTTAAGGCTTTGCAGCTCCATATTAGAACTATTACTGCAATAACCACAATGTAAATGTAAATACATTCTGTAAATGTAAACACGACACTTTTTTGAGGAAAAAAAAAATCCTGCGGAGAAATGAGGAGAGAAAAAAAAAATTCATGCAGAGCATTTAGGAGGGAATAAAAATATCCTGCCCACTGCTAGAAAAATGACTTGCTGACCAGAAATCACCCCCCCACCCCCCCTCACCCCCCCTCTCAAGAGTTAAATGGTCGGTCCTTAAGTTCAGTTGATGAATACTCGGACGGTCTTAAATGATCTGAGTGATAACACTCTTGAACACTTATGGTGATAGAACGTGCAAACATTCGGATACAATGCAAACTATCTCATGACTTTGGATCACCTTGGCAAGTGGAATCACTGACAGCTGCACAACGCTATTCACCCCGTCAAAATAAATGAGATACCAGGCAATCATTCTAAGTGCAACAATGTAGATAGTCGGTAGACGAAAAAATACTTCAAGGTGAAACATATATTGCCATCAACAGCAACAACAACTTTTTTTAAGGTATCAGTTCGAAGTCTTCTAACATCTACACCCACGAAGCTAGTCAAAGCTAAATATAATGCTCTGTAATGATTATCTTACTGATGATAATAGCAGCAATATATAACAAAAAAAATAATAAAACAGCACAAACAGTAGCAATAACGATGACAATAGCAAGGACAATGACAGAGACAGTGTGACAGAGACAGTGTGACAGGGACAGTGACAATGACAGTAGCTTGTGCCAGCCCTTGGTCAGTGCCAGACGAGCGAAAAAAAACTGCGAAGGTCTGGGAAAGTGTCAGTTTTCCTTCCCAAATCCCCGCCGCGGTTTTTCGCTCGCCCTCTTTTTCCGGCTCATCTCCACGAACTGAGAGCCTGGCACAGGCGACAGTGGCCGCAGTGACACTAATGACAGTGACAGTGACAGTGACAGAGACAGTGTGACAGTAATAGTGACAGTCATCGGCGTACGGGCAATTTTTTTGGCAGTGGCTATTTGCAATGGAGCAAGCTATCCAGCGGTCTGAATGAAAGGGGGGTTCTCGTTACTTTACGCTCACAATTCCATATAAATCTTGTATAGCCGTGCCGGTACGAACAGCCACTTCCATTTTTTTTTTCTGGGAGAGCTGAAGGAAATTTGCCCGAATAAAGTTGTTCACTGTCGTCTAAATTTTCTAAGTTAGTTTGTTTTTGACTGTATACTAGGGAACAGCGCTATAGTGACCAGCATTTAACGTTATCGTGAGCCGTAAAATTAAACATTGCAATTTCAGCATCTTCTGAAAACACAAGTAATGATTATTCCTTAATTTTACGAGGAAACATGCGATTACCTAAACGTACCAACTTAGAATGCCCACTGATTTATAATTGATTTTTTTCGCAAACGTTTGGCTTTATCATACAAATGGGTAGTACATATCCTTCGATGTGTATACTGTTTCCTTTCAAGCGTTCACATTTATCAAATACGCTCACGGAATCGTAGCAAATATATCACGATCACTGAACTACCGAGCTCTCCAGCGGAAGAAGAGATAAAAGGATCATGTGAATCAACCTGCACAAAAACGGATCGGTCAATGCCACTGTGTGCAGATGTTTTGTATATATTGATCACTTGGCAAAACAGCAAGACGGACATGTTTGATGGAGGATTCGATTCGATTAAGGTTAGCCTTTGTGGAATCCTGAAGCCCCAAACTTTGCCAATTAATGTTGTCACGGTTGTTTTCGATTCAGAATCAAAAACTGATCAGAACTAATTTCTCACAAGGCTCAGTTTCTCCCACCAGTTAAATTGCGTTTCTAACTGCTACCCTATCAAACCCATCATGTTTTCAACTTTACTCCAAACTGGTTGAATTAATGCAAAGAGAGCATCGGTAACTTCTGATTTGAAAATCGTCTCAAAGGCATTTTATGACCTCTTGCTTGTGAATTGCTCAATACGTAATGACATGAGGCTTCAGCTTCCATTAATTAAGTTTAAATAATGTTTGAAGTTATCATTCTGCCAGACTTCTGTCAATATTTCTCGTTTGAGGTAAGCCAGACGTTGCATGTTTAGATTAAAAAGTACTGAATTGCACTCGCGATTTAGGCTTAAACTTTCAGCTAAGTTATTAAGCTCAAGGATTTCGATAACGAAATGTCATATTCGAAAAAGTGTGACCTAATTTGTAAAAAACATCTTTGATTGAGACTGGATTTTTAATCTTCTGATACGAAGAATATTTTACTGGTCAGCTCAGTTGAGTGCGAATTTTGAAGACCATGATAGCCGTGCATTAAGCTAAATAATTAAGAATTGAGTCGATTACTATTGAAAACATTTTGAAAATATATGACAAAAGAAGGGAGATTCACGGTTTTCAAATTTGACACGAAAAAACCTTCGTACTTGAACGTCTGTGAACTTCGGTCGCTTACCATGTGCGTTTTGTACATGATACAGGCCTCAAAGGCTCGCTATCACTGGAAATTTGAGAAGTGAATTCAAATTTTGTTAAGAAAGAAAAGCAATTAACAAATTTAGCTGTTAAGTCTTGTTTGCCAAAGTTTAGTGGAAAGGCTCACATTCAATACTAGAACTTGACATTTTGACATTATTGTTAAGTGCTGAGCGGTTACCATGGCCTGAGCTGTTTTAAAGATAAATGTTCTTTTCCTCAAAGAACTCAACTATTCCACTTTCTTCACGTTTCAGTCTTATTCAAGACAAAAACTTGATGAAAAAAGCCTTAAAATGACAAAGCAGCACAAAGGAATAAGCTTCTTCGTTCCGGATTGAACATAATGTCTCAGGGATTAATGTCAGCTAGACATGTTTAGCATCGCGATCTTTCAGTTGTTTACATTAGCAGCTAACTTCCGATCAGGCGTTATTTTGTGTACAAGGGAACGACGCCTGATCCTAGCTTAATTTAGCAGCCTTCGAAGTGAACG
>OX419336.1:11164394-11169394 GCA_948470475.1 Galaxea fascicularis | reverse complement strand
TCCACTCAACACCTAACTCCCAATGTCAAAACTAAAGATCGCCAATTCATCAGTATTAACGTGTGCACCTGCTAAATCCTGATTAGCAAAATGTGAAAACTTGCGGAATTATAGTCGCACTTTCGTCGCAACATTGTAAATCCTTCTCCGCCTTTGGTTTTATTTTTTATGAAAGCTGGGAGGGCAGAGCGAGAAACATTCACTCTTTCTTTCCTTTTTTTTTTTTTTATAAGAATAGTGCTTTTCCGGCCCAGGCTGAATACTCTTATTTTTCTGCCGATTTTAGGCTGAAAATATTTTTGTGTATTTCTTGGATTACAGCGTATTGCATTTCCGTTTTAGAGTGTATTGGGGATCTGTATCGTGTTACAACGGTGCAGGTGCTCCGTCGCTAGTTGGCTAGTTTTGCCTCTAATACATAACGTTTAGTTAAAATCATAGAGTATTGTATTTGCAAATTTGCACCACACAAAATTATATTCTTTTCCAAATATCAGCCTCGGGTTCATTCTTAAGATATTCTTAAAATTTCGCAAATTTTAGCCTTGATATTCTTATAAAATATATTCTTATAAAAAAAAAGAGAGAGAGAGAGTAACGAAGGTCTTGTGAATATGAATGAATTCCAAATTTACTGAAATAATTAACATGTTTATTATGGCGGATCCTCTCTTTTAAAGCAAACAAATTGGCCGTTTTTATGCTACAGACGTTAAAGCCGTCTGGTATAAAAACGGGACGCATAAAAGTAGACAAACTAACGGACAAAAACAAGATTTAAAAAAAAAAAAAGACTAGGTTCTATTCTCGGAAGACACTGGGCACGAGCAAACTCGGCTCCAAATAAACGTTTGACTGCAAAACAGTCGTTTTCGGTTGTTTCGGAAGGCGCGAAGCGCCGTAAGCGTGATCCTCGAGTGTCGCGCGAGCCTCACGCGTCTCTCCCCATTCTCCCTCGCCGTTTTTACACTCGCTCCAGACCTTTCGTTCGAAGATGGACCGACACCGTCGCTCGCGTTCGCAAAAAATACGACTGTTTTGCAGTCTAAATAAACGTTAACACACGAATATATGAACAAATAAACGTGGCGGAATTGCAGCTTCTCAAATTTATGTCTCGACGTCGTCTACAAGGACAGATTCAATTATTTTCAGTTTATGACAAAAATCAGTCTAGGCATGAGCATTTTCTGGCGATGGATGAGGAACTAGATTTAGCCTCGGCACATGGCTTGTTTGTCTTGTCGCCCAAGATAGCAAGGAAGTAGCGAAGTGCAGATGAACAAAGGATTCAGGGCTAAATGCGTCCCAGTTGGGGCGTCCCGTTTTTATACTAGACGTATTTAACGTCTGAGACGTTAAAGTCGTCGGTTAAGTGCGTCTAAACGACGCACTTAACAGAAGACGTTAAAGTCGTCAGACGTTAAATGCGTTTGTCTTATTTACCGTTTTTATACTAGACGTTAAAGTCGTCTCGAGACGACTTTAACGTCTCAGACGACTTTAACGTCTCTAGCATAAAAACGGCCATTAAAGAAATACGTGTTTAATGTTTGTTCCTGGGCAACAGAATCTGCGCAATAGGCGCACTGTCATTAGTCAAAACTTTGGCTACAGCCGATAGCTATCAGGACCATGATTTCCAAAAAAAGGCTGCCTCCTTATGCGAAAAAAATTATAAAAGCAAAGAACTGAAAAGAAAGAAAAGCATTAGCTGTGACAGACAATCATCGATTCAACTAATGCGTAATTCTGACAGGAAACAAACAAATAGCACTGACTGGTATGAAGTGGAAAATCTTTCGTGGACGTCGAGCTGCCGGAGTAGTTATTTTGTTCATGGTTAGTATTTTGTATATGCGTGTTTTACCTCCTGGCATAACAACTGAAAGCACACCTGGTTAGCTATGCAAGCAAAATCGGAAACCTTGGCAACATAAGTTAATATCTCCCGGACGCAAAAAAAAAAATAATAACAGCGCTTGTTGACCCTTCAGCAAGTCACGAGAGAGGATCGAGAAAACTAAACGAAGATCCCGTGGAGATCGGGAACCGAGGATAATTTCATCTGCTTTGGTCTTTTCACATGCTGTTTTCATTTTGAAAACATACCGCCTACCTCAGAGAAAAAACTTTTGTATTTGCTACCGCAAACCAATCGCACTTGGGCGCAGGAAAACTAGAGGGACAGGTGTTGAGAAAATTGCATTTTCATTTGTTTGTAACGCGCCAATTTCACGACACTCTCCGCTGGACCTCACAGGAACGATCACGGTGTTGCTACGAGGTGTTGAACTTAAAACAACGCTAACGAAAATGTTAGCCCCAGTACAGCGTTTGTCCGGGCTTCAGAAATTACGTGTCCTCTTACTGGTAAGTAGAAACGAGCTCTCGAGTTGTACTGTGAATTTTGAGTTGACAGTCGCGCATTTGATCGTTCGCTTGTCTAACTTATCTGCATACAGCTAGAAACAGTTTCGAACAGCTGGTGAATCAACTGCATGCGATCGCAAGGTTTACAATATTCTCAGCTTGCTGAGGAGAATTAACTAGAATGTTATTTTAGTTCTGCGTTGTTTGCTGTGTCTAAGAGTTGGGAATTATTCAGAAATGAAGTATGAAAATACCTCCAGGTCAAAAACACCGGCAATTCGGTCGTTGTATTTTGAAGACATGTTTTGCCACACACCGCTGAATTATACTTAAATATAATGTTCATGGCGCCTTGGGCACTCTGTCCAAACGTATAACAGTGAAATAAGAAACTATTTATTTTCTTATGCGGGTAAAATCCATTGGAGTCTTTTGTGATCTTTTGAAAGAAAAACACAAGATTGTCTGTTGAGCTAGGATGGCTTTTGAATTCAACCATAGCCCACAAAATCCAACAGTCTCTTTATTTTATTGAAATCTAAAGAGATTACAAAGGGAGTTTATATACAATGTATAAACAGCGACACCATTCTTTTTCTTGGACTATTTTGTTAGAACTTAGGGGAAATAACGAAGAAACTGAAATATTCGCAGGACGGCATTCTTGAATTTATAAACTGGGAACATGAATTTTACATTGTTATCAATCGCTGTGGGTACAAAGCTTTTAAGCGATGGGGGTTTTGGACATAATTCACTTTCGATCGTTATGATCTCCGAATTTTTTTTTGCGAAGTGTTGCGATTAAAATTAAGAATTAAATTCGCGAGGCGGCCTGCACAAAAGGTGTCCGCGAATGGTTGTTATCCTTAATAAGATATAGATTCGAGCAAATCGTTGTTAATTTATAATTTTCTCTTCAAAAGGAGACCCTCTTTATCGTTAATAAAATAAACCCAACTCCGAACTTAATCTGCAATTCGTATAAAAGTTTAGCTACTTGACAAGAAGGCAGTTTGAATTTTGGTATTTCAGAATTATTTCTTTGAGGCGAAGCATTATATTATTTTGTCGTCGATAACGCTAATTTTCATATAATACAGTGGGCAACACATTCGTGAGGGGCTTTTGTTACGTTCTCTTTCCAGAACATTTACGAGGACAATCGCAAAAAAGATAAGGACTTGATAAACCGCGCTCTCTTTAGGGTGCTATACTTCAGGTGCTAACACGTCTACTGTTTTGGCAACCGAGTATTTAGATTTAACAAAACCCGTGAAAAATTGGCTCAAGAAAAATTTTCAAAATATAAGCCAATTTTTTTCAAATTTTTAAAAAATGCTTTATTAACACAAAGGTAATCTACAATACGTAATTTACGTAAAAAAAATCGAAGTCTTGAAAAAATATCGGCCCCAAACAATACAAAATACTGGCACAAACAAAGCATAAAAGGAAACTGTGGTTTCGAGATGATGTTCGTAATTTTAGACTCTTCTTCTTGCTTTATTCTCGTCTTTTTGCTGTTTCTCTGGCGAATCAAAATTTGTAGACCAAAAAACTGAGGCTAACGAAACGGACCATGCGAAGCTTGTAATAGGGGGTTAAAATACGCATACGGTTTAGCATATCATGTTGTCTCATGTAGTGAAACTCGGTATACCAAGGAACATGGCACCAAATTTCATTGTAATTATCAGGAAATGGTTCTTGTCCTTGATGCAAGAGGTTTTTCTCCGAATACTCCGGCTTGCCCTCTCCTCAAAAACCATGCAGCATTTCCTCGAATTCCAATTTGATCTAAAAGTTTTTAAATGACTTTTTCCAGGGTCTGCTCCGGACCCCTGGACGTGTAAGAAGTGGTGTGCCAACTGGTTGGGAAATCCTGGTCCTATTTCGGTGCAAACTGCTTTATTTTGACAGCCTAGTCTCTGAAATTCATACACGCTTACAGCTTCAGGTCCATTTACCAGTAGATTCCTTGTTGCCGTGGCACACGAGGCGATAGCCGAGTGTATCACTACTATTCTTACCACATTTTGGTGTCGTCTGTGATCGGCAACATGGAATCTCTTTGTTTTTTAGGAGCCCATCACTAGGAGCGTACATCTGCCCTATATTCCCGTCACGGTGTTTTCACAAACCAATTAATTTTTACACTGAATTTGCCGCGAATATGGGACCCCCTCAGGAGCCCCACTCTCTGGTGCGAAACTTTTCCTCGATCCTTCTTTTGTTCTAAAGTTTCTCTGCGAAGCTAAGAAACTTTAGAACAAAACAGAGGTGATGATGATACGGTATTACGTGTACCGGAACTGCCTTTTTTAACGGGAAAGATGATCTAAAAATAAATCATTTACTCAAATGATCTACTCAAAGCCACGACGAACACTTCCGTTGAAATGTTTGCAGATGATACCACAGCTTTCTGATGAAGTCTTACTTAAGATACAGAAAGCGATCGCCGACTTAAACAAATAGGCTAAGAATAGACTATTCATCCTGCAAAAGCCGAACTAATGTTGTTATCCAAATCAAAATTCATCGGACCCTGTTACGCTCGTAACGGGCGCCCATGAAACTATACCGGCTCGTGGATTCCCCCACAGATTTTAGAGCAAAAAAGA
>OX419336.1:11146894-11159394 GCA_948470475.1 Galaxea fascicularis | reverse complement strand
TTTATACCATCTACTGACGTTACACAAATCACTTGACTCTGATGATGACTTCCGCTCAGGTTGTCAAAACGTCAGTCAATGTCACCACAAACAGTCCGCCTTCTCAGGACTACACTTACCCGGACGATCGTACGCCACTTAATTATGATATGACTCCTGGGTTCAAACCATTTACGATTTAAAATTAATGTAGGGTAGTTTTCAACTATTGTGATCTGCGGTTAAGCAGTTTGGTTGTAGTCGATCAAATTGGTATAGGGGTCTGCTAGCAATATACATGCAAAAGCGACTCCTTTTAACTGGCGATCATTTCTTTGCAGAAAACTGTCAAGTTGGCTGGAGCCATTAAGGAGCTGAACATCAGAGAAGATTAATAAAGAGCTCGATGAGTTGCTTTTCGCCGAGAACATCAGGGTACCATGAGTCGAATAAAGATTCGGTGGGCTCTTACACGCGTGGGCGTGATAATCTCTGTATTGCTTGTGGTGCAGTTCGTTAGTCAACTTGGATTGTTAAGGATACGAAATACAGACTGCGAGCACTTACGGTTTGTTAAACAACATGTTAACCTAAAGGGAGAACCTGACAATCTGGTTCAACAAGTAGTATCTGCGCAGACCAATGAGCAAGAAACGATCAAACAATCATATTCTGCGGATTTTAAGATCAACGGTGTTAAAAACCCAGAGAAGTTAGCTGACGAGTTAAAACGATTAGCTTTAGAGCTATCTGAAACACGACGAAGTCTTGTGACGTCTGCTCTCCATTACCATCGCGTTGGCCAACACATCGAGGTGATAAACACTATCATAAAATCTTTAGGTGCAAAAACAATTAATAAAAACTCTCCTACGGGAAAATCTTCACAAAACCCTGCGATTAAGAAGGAGGTTTGTCCCGAGAAATTTATGGGGAAAAATTTAGCGTACGGGTATCCTTACTTTAGGAAAGGTTTCGAGCGAATTAATTGTTCGGACTTTGTTCCGATTGAACAACTTGTGACGCTTCTAGTGAGTTTGCCTGGAGACCTTTCAACCGAGAGAAAATTTGACTTTTTTCGAGAAATTGCAAAATACTATCCAAAAATACGTATTGTACTCGCTTCGAAGGAGAAACTTCCGATTAAGACTGTAACAAAGTTAAATTTAAATATAAAAATCATTATCTTCGAAGACCTCACTCATGGCGAAACTTGGGCAAAAATGCTGCTGGAAGTGACCACGCCCTACGTGCTTATTGCACCGGAAGTGACGCATTTCAATGACGACGTAGATCTCGAGCGCCTCGTTCGCGTGCTTAGCTACAATAACGACGCAGTTATTGCCGGGGGGAGCCATCGCAATCCACAGGGCGAGTGGGACATCGGATGCCTTCAAGTGGCGTTTAAAAATTGGACCGTGTTTTTCAGAGGCGGATATTACCGCTCATTTACGGAGTGTGTGGTCTGTGATGTAGTCTCTGGACCGTTTCTGGCCAAGACGGAGGAACTAAGAGAAGTCAAAATTGATGAAAAGTAAGTTAAAGAAACATAATTACATTCATGCTATATCAGGGGGTCCACGGTGAGGCCAACGAGTGAAAACCCTGTAATATTGCCGGCTTTAACCTGTCACACCAACATCAAAACCATTCAACAAATTAAGTCAAGAATCGAAGAGATAAAAGAAGAAGAATGTTCAAACAGTCTCGCAAAGATTCAGGTCTGTGTTTCGTACGGAAGATATTTGAAGAAATGTTTTATTCAAATTCATAAGGCTTTGTATGGAGACGCCATGTTTGTGTCCCTCTAAGGGGAACAAATACGGCGGCCGGAAGCTAACGAAAACATATGTCATCGAGTTTTGCTATAAAAAGCCTGTAGTCGTCTTTTGAGGGCTCGTAAACAATGATCTATATGAATACTTATTCTCATACAAGGACTGTTCAGATGGCGAAATCTCAGCGGATAAGTCACTTTTTTTAACCTACGTGACGTCAGCATTTGATATCGTGTCACGCAAAAGCTTAGAAAGTCAACCTTGCTTTATCACAAGACGAAAAACCCTATTAAACTGAAAATTCGTTTAAAGGTAAGTCTTGAGCTGTTCTAATAACTAACTAACCTAAAATCTCAAAAGGATTGATAATTCCTTAGTTTTTAATTTTGATGAGGTCACGTAAAAACTATAAAGAACAGCCCCCTGGAGGTTGCTCTCCATGAAATGACAGCTACACGACTTCTGCAATACTCTGGGAAATCCCAGACGTGACCCGTATGTTCTTTATATGCCAACACTCAAGCGCCTTGGAACATGTATACTGCCTAGAAAACTTTGAGTGAACATTTTAAATCTCGCCACAGTAATTACACTAGATAGGCCCATGCAATTGTAAAGACACTGAAACCAATGCCTTGTGGGAAGGTCAGGAGGGATGCCAACGACTAAGCAACGGGGTGCTTTCGGAATGGCTGTATTTTCCATGGTGTGGTGGTAAAATGAATCCACGGGTCCGCGGATGTATGGTGTTTACGGGGACGTATACTCGCGTGTAAAAATGCGAATGTGCAATGACAGTGTAAATGATACCTTCATGGTCGTTTCTTAAACATCTTGAAGGAACGTGCCCCCTTTTAGTTTAAGTAATATTTGTTTCTAATTTGATCGAACGTCTCCAGAGAAGCATGCAGAGAAAGTTAAATTAGCAATTTAAATGTTCAGTCGCAATCAATTCAGTGCATTCGGTAAACATGTTTTGTAAAAATCTCTCGGCAACTTCGGCACTACTTGTTCAACGAACTGGTATCTTCTACCGAAGATAAAAATTATTTGTTGGAGTGTATCTCGCATACCGATTGCGGACTGCATATAAATAAAATTACTCTCTATTTTTGAACAAACGATCCTGTTTATTATTGAAACAGGAGATGAGTGTAATTGCGATATTTCTAGAGATCAAAATTGGCAATAAAAAATATCGAGAAGTTCATTGGCTGCAGATTGTAGAGATATCTTCCCTTTGTTTTGCCCCACAGGCTTCCTTTCGGCGTCTTCCAGGACATTTTCTGGCGTCTGAAAAGTAAACACCCAAGAAAAGTGGTCATCAGCTGTCCCGACGTCATGTTCAATGTCTACTCGCGAGATATCCCGGACAAGAAATATGCAGCCTTGGCACGAAAATGGGAGGTGAAGAAATGGGTCGAATCTAATGGCCGAGTACGCTGGTATGGCTGCAGGCGAGGATATAAGCACACAAGTTCAGACTCGTGTGGTCTTCGTTCTGGGATTGGTGTCCCTCCATGTGATCTAGAGAATCTTGCTGACGCTATTAAATTCGTTATGAAAGAGTGCGAAGAAGCGGGCTTGTTCTGCGAGCTACAAGAAGGAACGTTGTTAGGTAATTTGACTTGTACCATTTGTCCTGATTGTGCCTCTCTTGTCACACTGATCATGAGAGCGTCTCTTTGTCTCGTGTACTCTCTTTCTCCATGTTTGAATTGGGAAACCAATTTCAACACCTTTAAACATTGACATGTGAAAACTAGCAAGATGTAAAATTTCCGACGTTAATCGGCGACCTCATGACGCCATTATCAAGGAGTTGGAAATGAATATGAATACGTCTGTTGTTGTAATGTTACCCTTCTGCAATACTGGGATAACTAATGCGGCGCTAATCTGGTTTTGTTGTTTCTGTCCTCTAAATGATCAGAATCGTCAAAATAAATTCTCCAGTACAAGATCGTTCATTGTAGTTTGAATTTTTCGGCATAGTTCAATCTGTAATCCTCTTTGAATTATGACAACCAACTTGGTATACACTTACTTACAGGTGCTGTCAAATTCAACAAAGTGTTGCCATGGGAACGCGACGCTGACATCACGTTTCTCACGAGAAACTACTCGGCATTTAAACAACTTCGTCCGAAATTCTCTGCAGCCGGCTACAGCTTGAGTGACGATGACGCATCACTATGGTGTTGCATGGACGGACGACAGGCTGGGGGCAAGTTTAGAGTGGGTACAACCCGCTGGACATTAGAACTGTATGGTCAACATATGATGGAGTCAGAGGCTCTTGTAGCGAGCGGACAGAAGCCCACAAAAGTGCAGTTTGCTGGGCAATGGGTGACTGTCATGCGCAATCCGGGGCTATTTGCCCGTAATAGATATGGACCTTTCGTGTATCAGCATGCGGAGCACTGGATGGACACGGGCCACGATAGTGGATGGGCCTTTTACCGGCCTAGTACTTTCAAGAAATGTCCCGAACCAGGGCACTCGGCGTGTCTTGACCAGTATCCCGCTGACGGCAATCTACAGTTTAGCGACTATCCTATTCTTTGAAAGCCCTGTCTTTACCAACTTCAGCTCGTATCATTCAAATCACATTAGTTAGAGCTTCCCGTTGAAATTTGTCTTGCTAAGTGGCCGTAAGCAAGGACGTGGTCACCAGCCTATAAAAGGAAGCTCTCGCTTAGTTCTAACACCAAAGATATCTTCTTTGGGGGTTCGTTTAACTAACTGACTACATTTCCAGTGAAGAGTTCAAAATGTAGCAGGAACCAGAACGTGTCAATATGACTATGATCCCCAGGCGCGTTTATTCGTCTCTTCCTCTGTTTCGTCACACTCGCTTTTTGTCGGTGTCGTTTTCTCGCGTGTAGACTTAAGTCCTTGGACACTGGAGGCATGTGTTGTATTTATTATTATACCGAGCTACTTTAACAAGATCCACACCCGGTATTGGTATTTGCAGGCCAGGACGTTGAAAGTAACTTAGACAAGAAGTAAAGTAGTTTTAGAAAAAGAACTTAAACGTTCGCTCTTTATGAAGATTGTCGTTCATGGTGAATAGCAATAAAATGCATACAACTTGTGAAATCGTGTTGGAGCCGTTAATGCGTCCTGTATAGAAAAATTCACTGCCTGACGGGTGAATTCGTATGGGTTATTGACCAAGCGAGAGGTCAAGATGGCTGGATATTGGCCAAGTTCTTTTTTTGCGTGTTTATGGACCGAGACGAAGTCGAGGTCCATAAACTCGCAAAAAAAGAACGAGGCCAATATCCAGCCATCTTGACCGAACAAGCTTGGTCAATAAAGGATTTATTATATGGGATAAGAGCCGGCTTCAGAGAAATTTTTCTTGCGGGACAAAGCGCGTAATCCCGAGCGGGCAAGATCGCTCCATCTTGCCCGCTCGGGTAGCCAATCACAGCACGGGATTTGGTTCATCTTGCCCGCTCACGGAGCTACCCATATAATAATATTACTTATTAACCGAGAGTGAGGTCAACATAGGGAAACCTCAGACTGAGGCCTTGATGTATTGACCGAGCGATAGCGATAGCGATAGCGATAGCGAGGTCTGAGATTTCCCTGTTACGGCCGAATGGACGATAGAAGTTAATAAATTTTATGCCGAGAGCGGCGCCTAAAATGATATAAGCCTAACGCACAAGAGACTAAAACAAAAAGGTTATAATTGCGGTCGTGCATGCGGCTAGAAGTCACTGAATCACAGACACCTATATTTGGATTAAATTGGCCACTCATGTGGCGTTTATTTCAAACCATTCAAATGTGACATATATCAAATTAGTAAATTAAACATCCCTCTATTTGATTCAGTGAATTAAGTTGGGGCGAAAAACAGCCAGCCCCAGTAAGGTAGCAAGAGCAGAGGAGGAGCTCAGGGGATGGTGGAGGGCCAACGAAAGAAAGTGAAGTAAGCCTCGAAAGCTAAACAGCTATCACGATCGGCGCTGGCAGAAAAAGGGGCGAGGGATAGCAGAGGTCACGAATTTGTACCTCGCTCCGCGTGTGGTGTAGCCCATTATCGTTATGGCTATCAACCTCTGCAGCTTGTACCATAAGATAAGATAAGGCCCCGTCCCTGCATAAAAACCATTATCGCGCTAAGACAATAATGGGCCATATTTGTTATATGGCTTTTTTAATGAAAAAATACAAACAAAACAAACAAACAAATAAAAAGAACTGTAGTGCACCAGGAGGCTTATTCCTGCATTTAGAATAATAGAACTCATTCCATGAAAGTCCCTCGTCATTCATTATATTAAAAGGTCTAGATTTTTGTTTCACTTCAGATTGCAGCAGTTATTCAAGGAAAAAGTTTCGCCATGAGTTTTGATGTTGTCCTTACGACAATCGCCGCGCGAATAATTTTTTTAATGCCCGCGAAGGAGAACGCATCCGAATCGTGTCGTTTTTTTCCGAAATCAGTCCCGCGGGTTTTATGATGTCCCGCGAGTATCGACTGCGATACCATGCAATGGTTTGGACGCTATCTTGGAGTGGCTGGCTGGCAAAACTGGCCTTGATCGATTTCATGTAAAAACAAATGGTTTATAAACCTGTACGCATTTTTCGACATTTTTTCCCTCTTTCCTTCAGGGCAAGTGAAGTTGCGTTGAGTTTTTTGTGTTTCAAGGGCACAGACGCCGCAATTCGCCCCGGTGATGTGTCAACTCTGCTGTTATGCCTCTCTTCACACGAAATTCAACTTCTCTCTGTCTACATAGTTGTGACACTGAAGTAATACATTCGTGGAGTAGCACAGAAGTAAGGGCAACGGGTCAATAGCCCATGAGGCGAGGCCGAATGGGCTATTGATGTCTATAACAAAGTCGTGCTATCTATCTAGAGTTTTTTCAACACCTGTTGAGAATGTGATTACGTAATTAGGGTGTGACGCTGTTAATATTTACCAAAACTGACAAGAGACAAAGGAGAGTTCTGTTTTTTGAAAAAACGTGGCATCGAGTGAACCGAGCGAGTTATAGAAAATTTAGTTAAGAGAGCAATCCGCGTTGAGTTTGATGAAAGTTAATCAGAGCATTAAAACAATTCACAACAACATCCACTCTTCTACCGCTGGTAATTTCTATAAAAACTGCTCTCGACTATATCACTACAAGAACTCAATTCCTCGAAGCTCAAAGTTTTCCTTGAACTTCGGTCTCGGGAAACTGTTCGCCTCTCGGAATAGATAATGTCCGCGGACAAATATCCAAGCATATTTTCGCCCCAAATGGAGAACATTGTTAATTTGATTATGGTCGGAAAAAACAGCGAGTGGAAGCACGAGTGCAAGTACTTCAGCAGCGACTGATAATAGTAAGTGCGCGAGAGTGTAACACGGCATAGCGTGAACAACATACGGGACATCCGTGGTCGACAAAAAAGATAAACTGGTAACAGGTAATTTTTTATTTGTTACAAATCCTGAGTAACTGGCATTAATTGCAAGTGCATTTCTTTAAGTCACGTGCCAAAACTCGAAGAAAAAGAAAGGAAAGACGAACAAAAAACCGGAAGAAGGATTAGAATAAACCTATTTTAAAAACTGAAATCCTCTAAAGATCATTTTTAGATCCAACTGGCCATAGGCATCGTTGCAAATTCAACTGAATGATTGCCAGGTTTTGATGCCATTATTACACTAATTTCTTTTCCCTGGGCGATTTTGTAATCACAAGTTTTTCGTTTCTTAAGAGAAAGTGGAAAAAAGAAAACAAAAATAATACGTCAATGCTTTTTATGTGTTCTGTCTCGGAGAGTACTTTTATGCACAGCTAAAAGTAATTAAAAAACTTTCCACTAGGAATAATTATAGTTGTTTGTTATATTTTATTTACTTATATTCAGCTTTCCGGGGTGTTTTCGTGTGTGATCACCTTTCTTTTTGTGTCTGTCTCATCTGCCAATTTTCCTTAGATGAAATATAAAACAACTCTATTCACATTGGATTACTAGAAATATTCCATAAAGAGCTATTGAGTTGTGGTAGATTTGTGATCTGTTTTCATGGAACAGTGACAAAAGGACAGTTCTTTCATTTCCCAGTTAAATAAATGCAAACAGAGGTAAACAAACCGAGCGCTGTGTGAGTAATTACATATGGCCGAGTTGGGAAATATTTCGTGCCAAAAACATGTCGTCATGTAAAAAAGCATCGTTAATGTCGACCGGGACGTTAAGTTTTCTCGGATTTTACGGTTGTAATAAGGATCAATAAGCTATTCTCAAAGAATTAAAAATTGCAAGAAACAGATGAATTACTCTCCGATTGAAGTTCTCTTCGTGGCCACTGTCACAAATGTCCCTGTTTCGCTCTGTGAGGACTGTCTTCTAGCCCTAACATTTAACCTAATGGGTCCGCAAGGTAGCGAACCCCTAGCTACACGCGCTCGTTGAGTTCCAAGAAACAATTCCAATAAGGCTCGCCGAAATCTTCTCTGCAAAAGACCGTAAATAAAAGGATCAATGGCGCTCTTGAAAAAGGCAATCCACCTTAAAGTGATTGTAACAGTGCGAGACAGTGAAACTCCCTCCCTTGTAAGTTCAAGAATCCGCAGAGTCGTGTACGGCGCTAGACAGCATAAGAAGGCCCCGATGACAAAGAGAATTTTCCTCGCCGCTTTAAACTCTCGCTGCCTACTAGTTTCAGTGGCGATTGGTCCACGTACCGGTGCTAGGTGAACGGCCGTTATCACCGCGTGTCCTATTCGACGAGAGTGGAGCTTGGCGACATTGAAAATTCTGTAGTAAGTCACTAACATGACGAGTAGCGAAAGTCCGGCGTTGGCGGCGTAAGTAGCGGCCGTGAATACCAGGTAGTTTATCTCGTGCAAGTCTGAAGGGAAAGTACAAAAGAAATACGTCGGGTTGAATTTGTACCAATTAAACGCAATTGGTACTATGGAAAATATCACCGATTGTAACCAGACCAGAGATATCATTACAAGGGCACACTGAACAGTCATCTTGGCACGGTATTGGAGCGGTTTGCAGACAGCTATGTAGCGATCCGCTGAAATTGTCGCCAGAGTCAAAACCGCCCCAAGGCCTAACACCATATTCCAAAACGCACTAGTTTGGCACCAAAACGCACCAAATGGCCACTGGTTCGCCACCACCGCTCCAAATGAATACGGCATGGCAAAAATCGCCATTAGAAAGTCACAGATTGCGAGATTCACGATGAAAACGCTGGAAATGTGCTTCCTAAGTTCTTTGCTTCGATAGACAACTAAACAAACGAGGAAATTCATGACCAGTGCTGCGAGCGTCATAAACAACAAAGAGAGAGCGAAAGTAAAAACTTCTACCTTGGAGAGAAAACCCATTGATGACTGCTAGCTGAGGATGATACAATTCCTTACTTTCCAAAAATTATCTCCTTCTCTAATTTTCGACAGAACCAGCTCGAAGCAGTGCGTAAAAGATGCCAACCAAATCCGAACTTGATGATGTCATGCCAGCTACTACATGATCAAGATGTAGAACGGACCGTGTTTTTAGGTGAAAATTCAGGAAATTTTACAATGTGCCAACAGTAGTCCCTTATTTAGTATGACTTGCCTTCCGTCCTCGAACGGTTGTTCAAGAGAATTAACAATTTTCGTTGTCCCGTGAAATCGCCGATCGCTTCATAATATATCATCATTGTCCCACAGTCGGTTTGTATGCGTTTATGCGGCAATCGTCAGCAAACGGTTTTTTTTTGTTTTAAGAAAACTAAATTTCCATTTCATTTTCTACTTCCCTCTGTACACATAGTTCAGATCATGCTATTGGACGTTCAAACAGGTCACCTAGCTATGATACAGCTTTCCATATTGTCCTTTTTAATTAGCAAGCACTTCTGGTCATAAGCCTAAATCGATGCAAGACAAAATTTGCATCATAATAACCTTAACAGCACAGTGTTTTGTTTATAACTTGGCGTTCGTTAGGTTTGAAATCCTTTTTGGTGTAAAAAGTGCCAATGAAGAGCTCTCCTAAATTTTCGCCATTTCAAAAAGATTCTCGCTTCGGTCTTATTTTGCCGTCTCTCTTTTTAGATAGAGAAGGATGACAAGTTTTCGGGAAACAAATTATAACCATTGCGTTGAATTAAAACTTAAATTCAACAGAAAACATGTAAGGTTGTTAAATAATGCATGTTTTATCGAAATTAAGCGAAATGTATTACTTCACGAATTGCATGGTATTTTAATAGCTACGATCTTTATATAAACCCGAAAAGCTATGTTGCAAGTTTTTAGTGCAACACTGAGGTTCCAAATTACATATTAGGCTTAAGAGATTTTTAGTAACTTTTTTTTTAGTTCCAAACCATCGTAAAGCTTTATTTGAAAAAAAAATACATACATCTCCAGGAGTAGACAAAAACTTGTTTTGAAGGAATCGTTCCAAATTTATAAAAGCATCAGATAATGAAAAAAAATCAGTATATTGAGTCGTTCGGGTATGCAACCGGAAAAAAATCTTGCGACATGTTTTCCGAGTTTTACATCATCCAAAACACACGAGTTTGAATTTGTAGTATATTTCATTATATTTAAAGTTTAAATTTCGCCAGGTGCTCTCTTTCTGATGCAAATTTCCGACTGAAAGATCCAGACAGCTAGGCGAACGTTTTTCTCAGGTAAAAAAGGTTGTAAAAAGAAATGGTCTTTTTCGGAAGCTGAAATTTTAGGCGAGAATCTATTTCAAGAAAATTTAAGTTGACTAGGGTATACTCTCGGACAAGTGAAGAAGTGAAAATTAGAGGGATCCTAGCTTTCAGGAAACGTACGTGTTCAAATACACGGACAATTCGAATTTATTACCACTGATCTGCTGTGGCAAATATTGTCTCAAGATAAATGAACATTTTATAAAACTCTTAACTTTGATATCTGCTTTTACGGCCACACGCAAATTAAGACAACCAAAGACAGATTTTTTATTACGCTCGGCAAATGCATACAGGCTTGAGCCCGCCCTAAGTGATTACCGAAAAAAGCCCAAAGCGATAACATTGTTTTCGTATGTGGACTACATTAGCGCCCGCCCTTGTTGTGGAAATTTTCCATTATGAAAAAAGGAAAAACAATTTTGTTTATGTCTAACAGAGTGAGTGAAAAGTCAGTTCAAAATGGCAAGTGGCTGAGAAGACGCACATCCAGACCAATAAATGCGTCATTCAGCGATGCATTATGCTTAACACTTGTAATCAAGTCACTATCAAGAAAATACTGAAAAAACATTTATCATCTGATCGATCAGTGGAAACAAGAAATGTGAACATGGATTGCTTTCCTTGATATGGAGATTCCTTAATTACCCTTAATTGCTGTGATGCCTTTCTGCACTGAACTAATCGAGAAGAGATTATCACGTTCCTAGCCCTATTTTCAAAAACTTACTGAACTTAAAACTGACTTCAAAATAATTGAAAAGTAGTATTAGATTGTTGAAAGACGGACTCCATCTACCTTATTCATTTTTTGTTGACCAAGTTGTTTTATTGTGTTTACTCTTGATATTTATTGCCTTTGGTCCAGTAATTTCAGGTCATAACCTAAACAAGCGTCATTCGTTGTCCTTTTTGCTACGATTATTTTAAAATTCTGTTCACACAAATCTCAACAGTTCCTTAAACTTAGCTTTCGCCTGCGTACATCGTTCAGTTGTACGATTTTTACTACTTTTCGCTAGTACTTCAACGAAAATCACACAATCACATACTTTCCGAGATTTAAATCGGTGATTTACAATTCTACGAAGCTTCCCTCGCAAATGCAGCTGGAATAATTGTTTGTGAGAAACCTAACATTAAAAGGCCCCAAAATAGCATTTCAGAGAGCAAAGGCCAGTAAATGTAAAGACTGAATGCATCGTAAATATGACCATGGTCAAATGGATATGACTATTATTATCCAAAGTCCTAAATCATCGATCATTTTCAGTTGCTATTGTTAGATTACAAGTTACCACGTCATGAATAGAAAAAATGTTGGTGGTCACTAAATTCGTTTCGGAATTAATACCTAAAACTGGAAGAATAGCCCTTCGTTTGTTGATACGACTTCTATGGTAAAAGTTGTTGGAAAATTCTGCAAATGAATCCTTTAGATAAGGTTAATCTGAATCGTATTTTATTCCAATGACCGTATGAAGCCAAGTCTTTCACCCATGTTCTTAAACAGATAAAAAAATAAATAAATCTATAAGAATTACGGACGTTTACGCACCATGCCCAGCCAAAGTTAAGGTTAAATTCGGCACGGTGTGGGTAGCAAACCAAAAATATTTTGAACTCCTAGCCTGTTATCGAAATTATTCCATGGAGAAAATGGATGTGGAAAATTGAAAAAGAACGTGGTCTGTCAAGAGAAAACTGAAGATCATCATGTAAAAATTACCTAAATTATGCAAAACATTTTCCAGCACATGACATTGCCACAAGAACTTTGTGTGCAGTAAGTATGCGCAAAACAAAACACAAACTTCGCGGCTATCGTATTTTTATTATTCGCACTCTATATTTCGAAGCTTAACTTTTTCAAATAAATTCCCCTAAATAGGTGACAATAACGTAAATCTGTGTCTATTAGTTTGTTTCTTTTACAGTTTTCTTCAGGGTACGTTTTTACATTTAGATATTCTTAGTTTATATTATATTAGTAAATACCACACAAGTGAATAGTGCGTTTCGCGCTTTCT
>OX419336.1:11134394-11141894 GCA_948470475.1 Galaxea fascicularis | reverse complement strand
CACAATAACACCAAATTCTCTAACATTGTAAGCAATGTATGGCAGACAGTAAGGAGAATTAATATTGAGATCGTGGGAGTGAAAGGGTTAACCTTTTACTTCCCATTAGTGACCACTGTCTAACTTCTCCTTAACATATCACTAGTTGGTCAATAACACAGGATATGAGAATACAGGAAGTGATCACCAAGGATCAGTTAATGTTTATACAAATTCTCCCTACGTGTAACATAATTATGAAATATGTGAGAACTGAAGGGAGATTTACACATGGTGATATTGGGGATTAAAGAGTTAAGTCTCACAAATAACACACACTCTGAAATGACACCTACTTAATGCATCTAAATGGAAGAACTATTGGGAGTAAAGGAAAAAAAAGAGACTTTATTTTGACTACAGCGGAGCACTTTTTATAAATCTCAGATTTAATTTACAAAATTCATTTGAAGAATGAGACTACATTCAGGAATGTAACTCAGATTTAATTTACAAAATTTATTTGAAGAATGAGACTACATTCAGGAATTACCGTTATATACATTACAGATATAAAGCAAAGTTACATTTAGGAAGCCTATACATAATTTATGGAAATTCTATATTTGTCTGACACTAAATACCTTTCTCTGTTTTCAAAGCACTCCTAAGTTAACAGTTGGAATAAATAAGGTGATTTTTTGAAGGGAGAACAAACTTAACAACATTAAGTTTAAAGTTATCTTTTAAGACACAAATAAAAAACTACTAAAATAGTGGTGTGTGACCAATGATTCAAGATCAACTACAGAGCAAGAAACAAGAAATATACTTATGATGAAATCACCACTTAGAGGGATTATGCACATAAAAAATGTCCCCTCCGCCAATACCTGATAGCCCCACAAAGCTATCCATATTCCCGAGAATGTCGTTATTGTACACCTTGAAGAGTTACCACAATTTTCCTTGATCCTCCACGATTCCTATGTTCACAAAGCCAGATTCCTTGCCAGGTTCCAAGATTTAACTTTCCATTTGTTATTGGAACTGTCACACTTGGTCCAACAAGGGCTGTCTTGACATGTGCTGTCGATGGAAACAATAATGGAAAGTTAATAAAAGGATTCTACATGATGAAACAAGACCATAAGGCCTTGCATACAATAATTTGGAATTGAAGTGAAACCAGGCTCCTGAGTGATTAACTCACTGTCGAGGTGGGGGTTCCCTGGATAAATATTGCTGCTAATTGACAATAATTAGACCTGCAGCCCACAAGGGCTATGGGTCAATAGCCCATGAGGTGAAGCTGAATAGGCTATTGACCCATGGACCTTGAGAGCAAAGGGTCTAATTGTTTTAGTATCACCCAACTACAGCTGTAGTTGGACAGAAAAGCCAATAATAAAGTTAGCAAATGCAAATGGAAGAAATATTTAATTGGGAATAAAATGAAAGACAGCGTCACGCTTGATTGCTAGTCCTCTAGTACCATAGCCAATCAAAATGCAGGATTTGCATTAGTCCACTAGTTGGGTGATACTAATGAGGTACATGGGATCAGGGGTCACAACCTCAGGATCTGGGATCACAAGTCATGGGACCAGGACAAGCAAATTTTAGTGGGTATCAGAGATCAGACTTTCACACGTTTTTGGGATCAGGGATCATTTTGGGTCAAAAAATGGGATCACTGACAAAAAAATATAACCTTGTTGAGAACCTGGTTTGTTAATTAACTATCACTGTAATCAGGTAATCAGGTAATGTCCCAAACTCCCAAGGGCCAAAGAGCAGAGACTACATTATTAGCCTGAGATTGGGGCTCATTAGACATAATTTTCAGATGCTAAGGAATAAATAGCCCTCATAGCCTTCATACAATGGTCGGTCCAGATGAACCTTTGGGGCATTCAATGCAATTCCTATTAAATTTTAGGGACCAATCTTTCAGTGAGATCTATAATCTTAATAAGGCATTGAGAAAGATGCCACAAAGCAAACTTTAGTTGCTCCTTAAATTTGTTGTCCAACTCCTGTCTTGAAGAAACTTGAAAGGGTCTACTCTAACCAACGTTCATTTTGAAAGTACTTCCTGCAGCCCCTGGCTACCCATGTACATACAACCAGTACTGTAAGTACACGAGAGAAAGGATGGGACTCTGTTGTGCTGCTGTTTATGTTAAGTTTCAGACCTTCTCTGCCCCAAAATTAGCCTTCATTTGCACCTCCTCCGTACTTCTTGAACTCTTTTGCCTCCCCTCCCCCTGGGGATACAACATGACCACCATCCCTACCCTATCATTCCCTTACATTTTGCTCGTACTGTTTACGTTAAAGTAAAAGTTATTTAAGGGAAATATTTAACCTGGCATATCATCAGGCCCTTCAAAAGTATGCTGGTACGACGGTCCATTCTCTGGAACCAGGCGATTTAGCATCATTTCCATATCCGCTCGAACTGACGAATCCCAACACTCATTGACACATATGCTCGCGGAGGTGTGCTGCAGCAATAAATGTGCCAGACCGATTTTATATTTCTTTAGTTCTGGGATTTTCGCTATTTCGTCAGTTATCTTGTGAACTCCACGAGATTTTGGACTCACATTTACGACTGTTTGATACCACGCTGTCTGCCCGCTCACCGCCATGTTAAAAGTCTGTGACGCAATTATTGCCAGGTTACGAAGCAGTACTCGCAAAGAAGTTGCGGATCGCAAAAAACTTGAATGTCTGTTCATTTTATGTTGGAAACATTACATGGGAATTTTTTTCTGGCATAATTTATCAGAATCAAAACTCACTGTCACTGCCAGCAGAACTGTTTTTTTTTATTGTCTAATAAATTCCTTTTCCGGTTGAAGATACCGCTGGACGGAACAGGATTTGGCGGTAAACTCTGACAACTTGGTTCATTTGGTTCCATGGTTTTGTACGGTCTGTTGGTTCGTGGTTCAGTTTTGCGTTTGACTCGTTCAGTTTCCACTGGAAAAGCAGTAATGGATGCTGGAAAACGGGCTGCTGCAAGATATGCCGTAGATACGTATGTTAAGGTCAGTTTGAGTACTTTGCAAGCTTACAAAGTGACATCTTATCTTCAAAACTAGTCAGTTCCATCGTTCGACTGACCCAGTTGTTCATGATCACCTACTCTATGTACAGTGTAGATGATTCGAAACGATTAAGTTTCCTTAAACTCATTTTCAGCTACAGTGCAACGTGAAAAATTGGCTAAAGTCACCAATCGGCTGAGTGAATTTATTGAAATTCAGCTTGATAACGATTGACAACGAAAAGCTGCAAAAACACAATCAGAACTTCAGCTATTCTCGAGCTTTTGAATTTTATCAAGAGATAACAGCTGTCAATTATCATGTAACTTTAGAAGACATAGGCCTACCTACTTGAAAGAAACTCCTATGATGATATGATAAGTAAACATGAACTTCACAATAAGAGTCCCGTAATTTAAGGACCTGCAGGCACAGGGAACCCACACAAACTGTGTGAACTTTTGTATCTTTTATGGGAATATCGAAAACGTTCATATAATTGTAATGTACTTTGATGAATATAAAATAAAGTTAATATATTTTTACCTGAAATCCTATGTGTTGTCATTCTTGTATCTGAAAGCATCATAAAATGTGATATAGCACCATAAAATTTGAAATCCTTCCAAAATTCAAAGTGCTAGACCTCAAATAATCTTGAAAAATCCAGCATTTGAAGCTCAGCAGAGGTGTGACTGTCATGCTGTTGGATCTTTTCTGATTGGATGATAACAAATTATTCCCTTTTATAAATTTGTACTGTGGGATGGGAAGCAGGGGCAAGTACAAAGTTCGTTACTGTTCATGACCCTCTGCTCCCCCTCCCATGATACGATTTTATGAAATGGAGTTGTATGCGGTATGAGAAGAAACCTCTGGCTTTCAGCTTGCCTGGTCTGTGATTTGGAAGCAGAGCAATGGGAATTTGTTGGTGAAAATCGGCTTGGTGCTGGGCTGGTCTGAAATCAAGCTTTCCACCCTTGTCTCGCTATGATACACTCGGGTAAACGCCAAAAACAGAATCCACGAAATCACCAAAATTTGCCATTTTCAGTTATGAGAACAACAATAGGCAGCATTTCAAGCAAAAATATGTTTGTTTTGATCTGTTTATAAAAATATTCATTACAGTACATTGTAATTATATGAACATTTTAGATACTCCCATAAAAGATACAAAAGTTCACACAGTTCGTGTTGGTCTCCTGTGCTGCAGGGCCATCACTCTTGCAATGGTGACAGTCTGAATTTGTGTTGTCAATTTAAAAACTAATATTGACAAGTTACATTTTGATCTGTTTGTTATTAACTGATGTTAACGATTTTGGAAAGATTTCCACATATCCCCACACATTAATTTATACATGCATCGCTGTCATGCTAACCCTGACGTCTGAGTCACAAAATGCATGTATAATTACTGTGTGGGGCTAAGCAGAAATCTTGCCACAATTTTATTCAGGATAATCAAGCTCTGGGAATTGGCTCAGGATCAACAATAGTTTTTGCAGTTGAACGAATTGGTAACTATTGCTTTTCCACTTTATATTAGATGTTGCTGTTGTCATTAATTTTATTTTCTTATGCTCATTAATAAACCCATGTACATTTGTACTTTGTTCCTTTGATGGAAGCCTCCTCCTCTCTTCTCTGGGCACTGTTCTTGTCATGGCCACATATCCAAATTGTTTTTATTTCTGTTGTGCATTCATTTTGGTTTTATTTTTTGTTTTTTTAGCTGAAAGAGTCAAAGATGAAAATTTACATTTATTCTGTGTTCCAACCTCGTTTCAGGCAAGTGATTATTTTATGCATGGACATTTACAGTGATAAAAATATTGATTTTCAATTACAGTATTGAAAAATATATAAAATGAATGCAGTGTATTAAACTTCATTGGTGCAAGTCATATACATTTTAGATTAATTCAAAAATGTATTTTTCTTTTTTCCTTTTTTCTTCTGTCACTATAGGCCCAACAACTAATCATGCAGCATCAATTGCACCTCAGTGATCTGGACAGACATCCTGTGGTGAGCTAATTATAATTAAAAGAAGGCCTGACGTTATAAAACACCACTACCTCAGCTTCTGCATTTCAATCGTCTTATTTTACTGCCATCTCAAAATTACTCTTGTCAATATCTGTACCTTTAAAATATGAAACTTTTCATGACTACATGTAACAGCTGTAATTACTTGCAGTTAGATGTTGCAATCGATGGAGCTGATGAGGTTGATGATAACTTAACTGCCATAAAAGGGGGAGGGTAAGCCATAAGCTAAAACACTTACAGTACAGCTCAAAGGTATTTGACCAATGCACACACAAAACACAAGCACGTTTTTGTGTTAATTTGTTTGAAAGCGCATTATTGAAGTGTGCTTTCTTTTTTGTTGTTCATTGCTTGAGTTTCCCTTGTCCAGCATTGTTTCCACAAACAATAAACCAAAATAAGCAAACTCAGCCATGCAGAAATAGCACTGGAAATGCTACAATTATATTTCTCTTCATGTTTATTCGACAACAACATTTGCTTAATTCATGCCAGTCCAAAACTCAGACTTTAACGGATGTATCCCTTGTTTGGCCAAACTTTTCAAATCTCAAAACATGTTTTTAATGTCTTTGATGTGATGTCCAAGGAATTTTCATGGGAAAGTTTAAAAACTTCCCCATGAAGTTCATTTGTTTGGTACATGTAGAGGAATGTACAGTGTATGAATGCTGTGTAACAAAACTGGAATTGTTGGTGTTAACCTACTTTCCATAGTACCACCCTTGCTTCCAGCTGGTTTCTACTGGGAACACTAGAGGGTTTTAAAATTCAATGTTTCCCTTACACGCTCAGGGTTGTCAAAAGATTTTAAGTAGAGGGAGAATTACCGGTAATTGAGAAAAGTAGATGGCACTCAGGGGATAGCAAAACCTGATTTTTTCTCATACATTTTCTCTTATTACCAGCAAATAGTAGCTGGTGATATCATCGGTCGCCGGTGCTTTTTGACAACTCTGCACACTGCAAATTACACTTGATGGGGTTTTCCCAGGCAGACAAATATGTTTGATTTAACTTGTTCATGACAGAACATATTTACTTTGATGTGCTCATGGCATTTGGGCAAGATCATATTATTTTGTTTTGCATGTAAATTATTCCTTTAACCTGGCTGTTATGCATATGTTATTTCTGCTTATTTACTGTACATTCTAGTGTACTAGTTTTTACTGTTGAAGGAGTATATTTGTTAAAAACTACAGTAATTAAATGATCTTCAGGATTACCCTAACATGAATATTTGTTGAATTTTGTTTTGACATCAAGAGGCTGTTTGACTCAAGAGAAGATAGTAGCTTCCTGTGCAAAACAGTTCATTATCATTGCAGATGACAGGTACAACAGTGTATGTGAATACAGCTGTATCTCATTACTTTAATTTTCAAATATTGTACCTCAATTAGCAGCAGTAGTATTTGACATGTCTAGTTTTGGTGCATCTTTCTTTGCACAAGTGGTTATAGGCTCAGGCTCAACAATCTACTAGATTCTGTGAAAGACGCCTCACACAGGAGTTTTGTTTGTTACATGTAGGTGGTAGACAAGGTTCATGATAACTTAGGAATCTGTCTGTTTTTCTCTGTCTCATACCCAGGTGTATGAGTACTGGTTTGTATGGACTTGGACATGCAGTTTCTCCTTGTGGCCCTCTGGGGTCACCATCAGGAAAGCTGCCAATAATAATTATTAGTCCATGTAATCACATAAAATTGTTTCCTCAACTCTCTTTTCTAATTCTGGGATAATTATTTGCAAGGTGGTAACTACATTGCAAATGTGTGAAGTCCATTTCAATTCTGTTTTTCTAGGAAGGACTCTAAAGAGCTTGGTGAAACTGTAAGTCATTTCTGCAATAATTCTACTGCACATGCATCAGTAGGAATCTTGAGGTCATGCTTGTGATCTCAGTGGAAAGACAGTTTGTTTTCCAGTTTTCATTCACAAACCAAGCTTGAGGTTACATGTAGGTTCAAGAATCTTAGGGGGCAGGGTTGGCGTAGTGGTTAGACTACTCCCCTTGAACTATTGTGGCCCCAGTTTAACTCCCAGACTCAGCATCACATCTGGGTTGAGTTTGTTGTTGGTTCTCTACTCTGCTCCAAGTTTTTTGTCCGGGCACTTTCCTGTTTTCCCTCTCCTCAAGACCAACATTTCCAAATTCCAATTCAATCCGGATGCAGGAACTCCCTGAAAACCACTTTGGTGAGTGGGACTTCCTGGGTAATTATTGATATCATGATTTATTTATTTATTTATTTATTTATTTATCTTCTGTCGACTAAGAGGCACTTGTGTACACATCCATACATGTACAGTAGGTGTGCTTCTGAAAGTCTTGTGTCAAGAACCCAAACTATTTCGATCTGTTTGTGTTTTAAAATTTTAGAAAAGAAGAAACACC
>OX419336.1:11091894-11124394 GCA_948470475.1 Galaxea fascicularis | reverse complement strand
ATATTGACGAATAAAATACTGGCTGAAGCATTCCAAACATGACGGGGAAATAACGGCATGGAAGCAGGAGCCCATAAATGGGCTCCTGATGGAAGCTAATATTTTCCTCCTACAAGGTTTTTGCGGCAACAACATGTCACTACATCTGAAGTCTCATATAAGCGGAAAGACAAACATCTTGGCATCCATGTGCATGATCATGAAAAAGCCCTCCAATACCCAATCGGCCCTTCAGCTCACTCCACAGCGTCTTGCCGTATAGTTTGCACTCAGCAAAATGTCGTTAATATCGTTTTTTTTTTTCTGTTCGAAATAAAAATTGTTTGGTGAACCTGCTTGATATTGAATATTGATGCACTTGTTTCAATTTTCACAACGACTTGATAGACTAATTTACGAATAACGTGGTATCGTAATTATTGTACTCTAATCGTTGGAAAGTTATCATCCACAGGGGATTGTGAATTCGTTCTTAGTACTTACAGTACTAGCAGTGAAACTACTAAATGGCCTTGATATTCAGAACTACTCCACTTTCAATAGCTTAGATTTCACCGTCGAAGCGAAAAAGACGAAGCGACAAGCAAACGGAACTATAGTGTGTCAAACTGACCAAACAACATAGATGAGGGATTCGACAGTTCTTTTATTAAAAACCGGCCAATCTTGAAACTGCTGCCGACACTCAGGAAATGGAAAACGAAAACTGTCATTTTAATTCCTTGCTGTGTTTATTTTTGTTGATTAAAGCTCTCTCAAGTTGACTTAAAAACAGTGCATTAGAATAGATGACAATGTTCTTTGCAGTAAAATCGAGAAAGCAACTGAAAAACTGAATTAATTCGAATAAGATTCAATATTACAAGAACATCGTAAGACTTAATCCTCAGTCCTGCGAATAATTCGATTTGTAATTTATTTGTCCGTTTAATTTACTGATGGGAGAAAAATCGGTATTTTTAATATAACGGCATACGAAAGATATGACTGCGGTCTTTGGTTTTCATAACGAAGCTAATGAAAAACAATTTGTGCTAAAAATGACATTTTCACAGTCGCTGCTATCTCTAACAAACTTCGTGGGAAAAGAATTTTCGCCCCATTTCATTCATTATGCATGAGCAAGGCATGTGATTTTTTCCCGTAACAACGCTGAATTTAATCTTTAGCTTCAAAGCTATTTCCTCTCCACCGTGAATTTATATATCTTGTGCAAATAACGCAAAAATGAATTCAACCCTTGTTTTCCTTTATCCACATATTCAACATCACGTTTATCCGTCCAATTTATTGCTTCGGTCTTTAAAAATGTAAATGCTTCACCATGTCCAATAATTGGCTTGGTTTTCAGAACCATTATCACTTGAACTGTGACTTTGACGGGAAATAATTTGGTGATTTAGTGATTTGGCGGTCAAATCGCCTGCGAACCTTTTTTGGGATGATTCGAAATCAGATCCAACGCACTTCGTACTTTGAAACAAAGACATAAATCCTTAGGGTGGGTAGCTGTTAGAGCGAGACCCTGCCTCGTGTTGAGAAAAATTTCTTCGTACGATCCACTGACGACATTTATGTCATTTTGAACCTGGACTAGATCGAAATTGACGTTCAAAATTTGTTTCTCGAACTGAAAACAGTGCAGATCTCTTTTTAGATCACGATCTGATAAACTTGGCAAATTGTTCTTTGCTGTGATCGCAGATGTTTCCTTCGTCTGAACTGTGTCAGAGATTTTCACGAACGGAATTTTTTTTTTTTTCATCCTTCGCTTGAAACTTCGATCGCGGAGTAGTTAGGCCTCGCGTCCAATGCAAAGTCATATATATTTTTGGTAAACATTTAACTCGTTAACTCGGTTTGATTGGGATTAATAGGCCATTTCTGAATTACCTCAGGCCTCGTTTTGAAAGCAAGTCTAGGTGCTCATCCTTTCAGATGCAAATCAATTTTCATTCACATGAAAATGAATTTAATTTGCGTGTGAATGGGAATTGATTTGCATGTGAAAGGATGGGCCCCTAAACTCGCTTTGAAAAAGAGGCCTAAGGTAATTTCGGAAATGGCCTATTCCCACATCTTTTATTTCTTCTTCAAGGGAATGGCTTCGTTATTCTAGCAGTCATCTTAAACAAGAAACTCCGATCAGCTACCAACGCCCTGATAGTGAGCCTGGCCTTCGCAGATTTGCCAGTGGGCGTCGTTATTTTCCCTCTGATATCAGTCACACAGAAATTTGGCCCGAGCCTCGCTTATGGTCAACAGTTGTGTAACACCACCGTCTTTTTCACAGAAGTGTTCCTAAGTGCATCCTGTCTTCATTTGCTGTTCATAAGCGTAGATAGGTACTTAGGTAAGAAGAGCATCATACAGCTTTTTCTGTTTCTAACCTTTCAGCTGATGTTAGGTATCATCCGATCATCATTTTATCTTGTTCACACAGTCTAGTTATAGTACAACACTATAGCAATATTCACTGTTTACAAACAAGTCTTTTGATATTTAAATTTTGCCAACCACAGAACAAAAGAATCCTTTGTTTCGAGAGCCAATAAACCTCTGGGCTGAGTTGTTCGAAGCATGGTTAGCGCTAACCATTGGTTAAATTGTATCAAAACCTATAGGTTGCCATGGTATTTAACTGGAGTTAGCGCTAACCATACTTCGAGCAACTCGGCCCTGGTTGGCACATTAATGACAATAGGTGACGTAACGATGAGTATCGCTATTATTTGAAGAAAACGTTTAACCCGCGCGCGATTTTCCCTATCTTTATGAACATTTGCCATTACTCAATCTTTTCTTTCAGTACAGTTCCAAATAGGTAAATTGTATTCTAAAGCATGAAGATTCGCCTATTTCGGTCGCGAAGTGTGTCTATATGTTCATTCAAGAGACTCGCCTCAACAGATCAAATCCCTTCTTTCCCTATTTACTTGCAGCGATAAACAACGCTCTCCGTTACCACGCCATTGTCACCACCAGGCGTGTTGCTCATGTGATTGGTTTCATCTGGACTCTGTCCCTCGTTGTAGCTGTGCTTCCTTTCCTTGGCTGGCGGGAGGTCCGTCCCCGTATCTTAGGAGGGTACTGCCAATATCATTTAAACCTCGCGCGTAGTTATATCCTCTTCTTGCACATCACTGTCTGCCTGACGCCGCTGACCATCATCTGCTTAGCATACTGCAAGATATTTCAAGTGGCAAGAATGCAGGCTCAGAAGATTGCCTCTATGACGGTAAGATTTGTTCAATGTTTCTTTTCTTCACCGTTTTGGCTACTGGATGCGGTATTATCAGTATTATCTTAGAGTGCTCAAGAAATGTTGCAAATACAGATACCAGTCAAAGCAGGATAACAATATTTGCGATTAATAAGTTCTAGCCCTCTGTGAGAGCTTACAGGAGCTCTGCCTCGGTCCATACTCACTACTGTACGAACCCAATGCTTGATTATTCCCGAGTTAAGTAGCCATCGAAGCATTTATATCCGGGACGTTCCAATCGCGTGATCAAAGCCCTCCTCTGTCCCTCATCATCGAAAGAAAAAAAAACCCAAAAAACCAAACGCCCTGGTATAGGTGCTCGTAACGTGTGGGCTTTTCACTCTTTTCTGACGCTCTTACTGCCGTTTGGGTGGCCGTTGTGTCTTGTCTCTTTGGCCAAACGTCAACTTTTGGTTCGGTTAATCCCGGTTCAGGACGCAAACAGTCCAAGTCTTCATTTGGAGAAAACGGAAGAAGGCTGTGATCACGATGGCGATGTCGATGACGACGACGACTAACGACAACGATCAATGATGACGAACCGGATCGGACCTTCCAAATGGACTAGCTGTGGGCGAGCTAACCATAGAGTTTCATATTTACTTCAATTTACCGTTTGTTTTATTTATCTCTCGTGACAGGTTAACAGGACAGAACAGGAAAAACGATGCAAAAAGCTGGACAAAGAGCGTAAAATCACCTTGTCTGTGGCAGTTGTGGTTGGAGTCTTCATTCTCTGCTGGGGACCGCTCAACATCATGCTGATTATCTACTGCGCATGTCAGAGCTGCATTGCGTCTCTTGCTATAGAGGCCGCTGAAGTGTTTTCAATGTTAAATTCAGGATGCAATCCACTTATTTATGGAATTTTTAATAAGGAATTTCGCAGAACTTTCAAGGCGATGTTGAGGTGTCGATGGCAACAGATAAACCGCGAGGAAATAGAAGGCTCTTCTAAATTGACTATAACCAGCTGAGTGCCACATGGCTCCATTGATATCGTAAAATAGAAATGCCAAGTAACATCGTACCCGTGGTGTTGTTTTTGTATCGCAAGCTTCACCAATAGAAATTTAACTAAGAAAATAAAAAGAGCAGTATTTCATGAAAACGAAGCCGATAGATTTTTAGGCAGAGAAGGTTGAGCATGTCAGAGGCAAAACTAAGGTTTACTGATTCGGCGGCTCCATTAGTAACCGAGAACTTTACTAATAGCCCAAAACAAATAAATTCAAATTTTTAGAGGTAAATTTAGCAGTTGGATCAGGTTAAGAGGCTTAGTCTTGACCTCATTGACGCATGTATTCATTACCCGACAGTTTTAAAGAGCAACGCACTTAAAAGGAAAGACCGAAAGAAGACCATATTCTCGATTTTGAACGACATCTTTCTTTGAAAATCATAACGACATGCAAAAAGTGGATTTGAATAAATAACAGACCAAACTGTTTAATTTGTTATTTAATACTGAGCTAAAATAGTCTCGATCATATGTGCACGCCGCAATATCGCAATAGAAAACGTAGAGCCTTGTCAACTTTAAATTGTAGAACGACGACGCCCAAACCGTTTTACGAAATAAAAAGAGCTTTCTTTTTTTGAAAGTTATCATTTTGACTTTGAAAAACTCAATTACAATTAAAATTCCATAACAAAGAATAAAACATCTTTTGTTTGGCAGCTGAGTTCAGTGTTCCGTATCGGAATGTCTTTTATGATATTTAGTTTCCTTAGCAACTGCCGTGTTAGAAACACAGAAGTTAATACTCGTTTAATTACGCAACAAAAAGCCCGCTTCGTAAACCACAATTTTGTTAGTTGGTTTGTGAAGAAGAGAGGCTCAAGAGGCCTATATTGGGCTGAGGACGAAACTTGGAATATCACGGTTTAGTCCGGTTGTTGCTTTACACCATGAAGGCCAGTCTTCTCAACCCGAGTACGGGGAGACTGAAAGAAGCTATTTGTGACGCGAGAATCTACCAAACGAAGTATCTTTTAGAGAGTGGCGTTGACGTGAGTTTCATAGATGAAGAAGGCTTGACGCCTCTCATGCGGGCGGCGCAAATACCGGACGAAAAGTCTCGCACACGTCACAATTTACTGAAACTTCTGTTACAGTATGGCGCAAATGTAAACACGGTCGATCCGAAAGGTCGACATGTGTTGTCACGAGCTTGTATGGACGAGAAAGAGGACATTGTTCGACTCTTGTGTGGCGTCGCAAAACAGGATGTGGATTTGAACCTGCAGGATTTTGAGGGCAACACTCCACTTATGCACTCTGTGCGTACGGGAAACGCTGGTTTAGTGAAGTTTCTTCTGGACGAACTGAAAGAATTTCAAGTTGATATAGACGTTCGAAACAGCGAAGATAGGACCCCTTATTTAGAGGCTAAACGACTGGGCTACGAGGATTGTGCGCAGATTTTATTGACAGAAGGAAATGCGTCAACGAAGATTCAAGTGAATCCTTTCTTGGATTTTATTTCTGTGAAAGACGAGTCTTCTTTGAAAGGAAGAGTTCGAGGCCTTGAAGAAAGTAAAGATGCGATTAACAGCTCCGCCGAAACAAGACACGTTAATCCGCGAAGTTTACTTAAAAAGAAAAGTGTTCCTTTGAGGAAGACTGTACATATGACGGCAGAAAAGTCTGCCTTTGGCTCGGAAAAGATGTTGAAAAGAAAAAGCAGTTCACCTAGGAAAATTACTAGTTTAAACGCAGAGAAAGAAGAAACAAAAGTGCTAGGGAATTTACCCCGTAGGCGGAAATATGCTTGGAATGAATTGGTCATAGCACACGAGCAGGCATCACGCAACAGTGAAATTGAAAGAGAATTCGAGTTGGCCACTCAACCTGCAGAGGCCGCCTCTACTCCTGATCTCGTGGCTAACTGTCCATCTCAAACCAAAACGTCACGTTATGTTACGCAAGAGCGACCTAGTAGTTCAAAACATGAAGCACCATTGGCTCGATCGAATGACCGTTCTTTCAACCAGGAGTGTACTCGAGCAGAAAGACAAGAAAGATTTGAAAGAGAAAGTCCAAAAATAACTACAGACTTAAGACCCTTGATCGGGAGAAAATTCAAAAGTGATCCGCTGATAACGTCACGAAGACCGCTTCGTTCATATTCTGTCACGAAACACACCGAGGAAGATGCTTTAGATGATAATTACAGCTGGTACTCTCACTTTAGTGTTTACAACTCCTCTTCGGTGGCTTTTCTGACGAAAATCATGAACCTTTACGCCGAACAAATGTCTCCGGACTCGTCATTTCGAAGCGGGGTTAAACCGGTCAACTCCGACGAGCCAAAAGTGCCGAAGATTTCCGTGGTCGCCGTACCCGGTGACGACTTGCGTTCCGATTCGGGCCGATTGTCTCCCGTGAGGTCGGCGATGTCGAGCAGAAGTAACAGCGCGAATAGTGTGACGTCAAATAGAAAGTTCCAATCCGCAGTCTCACGAACCGTGACCCCGTACCTCACCAGCAAAAGATCTCTTTCAACACTAAGGGTACAAGACGTAGATTTTTAATCTCTTAGTCCATTGTTTTAGCTTTGTAGAACAAGCAATCAAAGTTTTGAGGGTCTCAGTGGGTTTAACCATTAGCCGTGAAACGTCAAAATAAGTTAACCATTAGGAGTGAAAATGACAAAAAATTGCCGTTAACCGTGGAAAAAAAATAAAAGAATTAAGCGTGATTTTTTTCATTTTGAAAAGTGGAATAGGGAGTATTTCGAGATATCTAGAGACTTCAGAGCACTTGACAACGTTTTACCTCCTACTCAACGCGATGGCATCCAGACAGAATCTGCGTTCCACAAGGCTTGTCTGACAAGACCAACTAAACTAAAACACAGATTCCGAAAAAGAAAGACTGAAATCTTTGTTTCAGTTTCAACAAAGGGACGTTTCTTTCATTTTTCATGAGAATTCAGTAACCGCGACGCAAAAAGAATAACAGTTAGTCGTAAGAAGGCAAACTGGTTAACTGTTAGCCGTGAAGGTACCTCCGCGCCCTCCTAATTGAGATCTTCAGTTTTCATGAGAACGACGAAAATGAATGAGGGTAACTAACCAAAGATATCTGAACACCTAAGGAAAAAGAATCAGTGGCGCGTTATTTTATTACTTACAATAGAACCCCGCCATTAATGATAAGACCTTCCCGTGAAAAGTGCTTGATCTATTTATTTTATTTTAGCTATCTATTTATCACATTCGGTTTACCTCGTCCGAAAGGAACGGCAAATGAATTAAATGCAAGATTCCGAAATATGGTAATTTATTTTTATTTTATTTTATTTTATAACGATATTTAGCCAGCAGTCTAGTCCAATTCAGCCGGCTACGGCTGGTTTAAATGGAGGCCAGTGTAAAAAAAGTTCAGTGTAATGGCATTCAGAGTTCACCAAACAAAATCACTCGTTTCTGATTGGTCGAGAGCAGTACAATTTGTCCGAAATTGTACTCCAACTCTGGCAAATAGTAACTTTTGACAGGTGATATCGGTCGAAAAGAACATAAACTGAAGGTGCAATTCACTTGAATGTTTTTTTGGTGTACTAGTAGAATAAAAGATGAATATAAAAAAGCGCTACCTCACACAGCCAGTCTAGTTTTTTACCAACCGTCGATACTCGGTAAGCAGCGTTGACAACTTTTGCTGGTTATTTGTGCCTAAGTTAAGAAAAGAGGGTAGTTTCTAAAGAAACTGTGGTGCTGCGTCGGTGGGGGAGTTGTACACAAAATTTGGTTTAATTTTATCAACGGACTTGATAATGTAAATTTACAACCGTACAGGGATTCTAAAAGCTGACGTTTTGAGCGTTAGCCCTACATCAGAGCGAATCGAGGAATTATGGGTAGTGCGGTAGTTTATATTGTGGACGGGAGCTACGCTATTGGTGGTAACATGCATAGCAACGTGAAAAATAAGACTACCCTCGTACCCTGGGGATTAAGGGTGCTGATTTGGAAGATGATTTTAGTTGCAGCTTTCCGTCATACCTTGATGTAGGGCCAAAAAAAGGCCGTAGACAGCCATGTGTTGTTTGGAGTGGTTATAGAGACCAAAATGACTAGCAACTGGCTTCTAAAAAAGATGCACCCTTGTCCCAAAATTCAAAGAGGGATGGAGAATGGTAATGATCAGAGACTTTTTGAGACGGCGAGACTAATAAATTTCCTGCGGGCCCTAGTCCTAGCCCGAGACTTTGCTTAGCCTTGCAAAAGAAATCGAGACTCCGGCATATCGGACCGCGTTGCGAAAAAACTCGAGATCGCGAGACCGATAAATTTGACAAAAATTCTGAGACACGTATTTTTCGAAGAACCATTCGTCACCCTTTCAGTAAGCTGGGAGGTAGGTGTAAAAAGGGAGGGGGAGGGGGAGCGAGAAAAGGGGAGAAAAATGGTGGGGGCTGGGGAGGAGAAAGGAAAAGGAACGCCTGCACAAGACTGCGAGTACAGCTGTAGTCCCTCTTTCTTTCGATCGAATATCTTGTGAGCGAGCGCGATAAATGAGCGATTTACGGTAGCCAGTGGGCGAACAATTGAACAACCCCGCTTGTTTACTGCAATCATGTCCAGTGCCTTGTTTTGTTTTGGCTCTAGTGTAAGATTTCCTTGACCCCTCCTTCGAAGAACATCTTCACGAACACTGTCCAAATCCATGTTCGCCCTCAACATTAAAGACGAACATGCACAGTCATAGTAAGGTCCGTAGATCGGGCCTCACTTCTATTCAGAGCATGCTCGAAATTCGAACTTTACCAGGGGTCCTTACCATTTATATGGCAAACCTGGAAATTCCGGTTGGAAAATTAAATGGGACATATACCATTCCATGTGGAAAGTTTCAGAAATTATGGGCCAACATTAATAATCAATACATTTTTTCTGTTATTTTTGATCTTTCCAACTGATACGAGCACATGTTGGGATTTATCCATACTGCGTTTGGACAAGCTATGGCAATTACATCTCCTGAGTCTTGACATTTTCGGTGGTCGCTTTCGAGAAGTTCGACTGTATTTAGGAATTCCATAGAGTAGATACCGAGTCCAAGTCAACTCAGTTGTGAACTTAAATTTATATGTTTGATTTATGAAGGCAAAAGTCTAGAAAAGTAGAGTCAGGAACAATTTATTTTGCTTTTAATTTCAACACAAACGTCATGTTTTCCTGTTTACCCATCATGCACTTTCAACCGAAAAGGGATCAATATCCACGGCCATTTCTCGGTGAAAATGACTTTCTTGACTTGCCCAGGCTACGGCGTAATCTTCAGCTTAGTTAATTTTCCATAACTGAACATGGAAGACGCCAAAAATTCAAGGCTAAAAATTAGCAAAGGCGTAGAGCAGATCTTTGGTGTACTTAATTAGGACTAATTATACGGAATTTTATCATTTAATTTATTTAAATCTTCAATTAGTTTGGCTTGGCGATTTTTTTTCATTATCTTGTTTTTGTCGAGGAAATGCTCCCCAAAGAATGAAGGGAAAAAGAAAAATACAGAGGAATACTGGAAAAAAATAAAGTAAAAGAAAATAAGTGCCCCGTGTGAGGATCGAACTCACGACCTTCAGATGTCTGATCACAGATTATGAGACTGACGCGCTGCCTACTGCGCTAACGAGGCACAGATACTGTGTCTTTGAAAAAATAAAATATAAAAATATTTTAAGTCTGTGTTACTCATTGCGCTGATAAATTGTAAAAAAAAAATTCTCGAATCTTTCAGTATTCAATTATGTTTATACTTTGATAACAACTCAATAGTCATTTGAGAAAATTCAATTTAATTTCCGCATTCTATTGTTCAAGGTTTAATGTATCATCGAATGAATGATGTTATGCACAATGGATTCTGGGATCGCCAGGGGGGAATATCAAAGAAATGAGTGGTGGTGATGTTGTTTCTCCGTCAAAAGCAATGATTTTGGACAAAAAATAATGTACTTTTCGCTGTGATTTGGTGAGACGCGGAGGTGACTAAGGTCGGTGCGTGGAAATTGTAAGTTTTTGTGTGATTAATGCGATAAAAGCTATCGATTAGTTAACACTTTTTATTGCATAGGGCATTCCTCTACTGAAGAATTAGTGACTGATTAGGAACGATTTCCACACAACCAATATTTACCATACATGCATCACTGTCATACTAACCCTGTTCCAAAAACGAGTATAGTTTGTTGGAGCTGTGTGGAAGTATTGCCACTGAATCTGTGCTTCAAGTAATACAGTGAGTGATAGCTTAAGGGGGCTTTTTTTCTGCTACAGGCAGCTTACGCGCACTTGAAGTTCAGTAAGCATTACACACAAGCTAGAGTCGCATCAACTGACCAAGGAAACATCTGGGAGCAAAAATAAAACATTGTGCCAAATATGTATTATGGGATGTCCAAGAAGCAATAGGGGGTGGGGTATAAAATAGACAGATCGGGGGTGTTTTTCTCAAAATCTAGCCGTATGACCCCAGCTAAAAATTTCAGGATTTCAACTGTGGATAAAAAGAAACATTTAGAGAGAAGAACATGAAAATCTGTCAGGCACAATTTTTGCAATTTAGGCTAAAATGTTGAATTTTGCCTATTTTTTAAATCAATAAAATTCTGTCAGACAGATTTCAAAAAAAAAAAATTCTACATCTCCATTTTGGTGTATTTTGGCAGGTACCAAAATTTGGACATACATGTAGGTTGTGCAGCTAGTTTCTGAGAAATTAAGGTTTTATGCGACCTGCGTTTAGAAAAACATTGCACATGCATTTGTCAGAGAAACAACCTCGTGTTTTGAGTAAAAATATGGAATTGTTTACTGCACCGACTACACCTAAATCCTGTGGATGATAGCGACATCGTAGTGAAAGTGATTTTTCTTCAGTATTTCACTCAGGGATTTTTGCACAACATATTTCTTTTTTCATTTTTGCTCGTGGGGTTTTCCTTTGTCAGCTTGTGTGACTCAAGCTCGCGTGTGATGTTTATGCAACTAATAAAGCACCTGCAAGCCAAGCATAATCACGCATAGCAGAAAAAAACTGTACTAGTAAGCTGCCTTTACATTGGAAAATGTATGCCTCAGCTCTTAAACAAAGTTCAAAACCATGTCCTTCAAAGTATCATCAACTACTATTAAGCTACTGGTGTCAAGTTGTCTTAACAAATTCAGCCCAGTACACTAACAAAAGGAATATCAACTTGTAAAAATACTGCTGCCAAAAAACGTCTTCAGCTTTCAGTAATATTGATTCTTTTAAACAGCCATTAAACAGCCATGCAAGTTACTAATTTCAAACAAACCATCACAGTTGAAGACATATATGCACTTATTTACATTGGCGTATGATGTCTAGTTATATACTAGTTTAGTTAATTTTATTATAATACCTTATTAGTTTTGTATTTTAAAGTTTATTAATATTATATTGTACAGCGCTTTCAGGAATTAGTGGACACAGTGCTCTATAAGGGATTTATTGTTATTATTATTAGTATTATTATTTATTATCTCTGCCATCTACTAAAGCCATGCAATCTTAAACAATTAACCATCCCCAGCATCTATGTACAATGGAAAGCAAACCACTCCAACTGCTAAAGTACTCCTGTGATGGTACCGTCACAAGTACCTTCTCAAAATACAAAAGACCCATCTCCAGCTACTATTAAACCACCACAACTCAACCAGCTTCAATGCCCACCTCATTAGAACAGATCCATTCCAGTCGTGACTTTGAAAACATGGAATCTCGCTGGATTTCGTCGAAGAAGTAAGTGTTCATTGTGGTAACTTAAACTTCAAATTTATGTCGTGCATTTTATGAATGGCAATATGCATTACTTTCTTTAGATTGAATAATAAAATCACATTATTATCAGCTCCAAAGAACACTGATGACACTGACAATGACCCTCAGCAACCTGGAAATAATGTTATACATCTGTTTATATTGTCGCAGGCTGAAAATTGCCATTATATTAAGGCAAAGATTGACAAACTTTCAGAGAACAACTTGACAGATTGTGTTGAGGAATTTCTAATAGTGTTGACATTTTCAAACAATGATAGAGAAATAATACCAACAAAGCCACTCTGGGCAGCACAAAAGCAAAACATGGCATTTGTTGCTGACAGGTAAAACAACCAAAGCACTTTATTCAAGACAAAAAAGCATAGAAAAAATCTTCTCACTGATGTATCTGTTGTGGTTCAATTTTATCCTTGGTTCAAATTTTATTTTTCTTTGTTTTTGTGTATGGTAATGTATGATAATGAGTTTGAAACAAAGAAAAATAAAATTTGAACCAAGGATAAAATTGAACCACAACATATCCACCACTTTAAAAAAATTTCATAGCACGAAAAGAATATAATGAAAATCAATGATTTCATGTTGCCATAGAGCATGGTATTAAAGCTGGAGAGGACAATGCAGACATTTTTTACCCTACAGTTTGTGAAAAACAGCATAGTACCTTTAAAATGGAAGAACCTAGCCTTCTTATAAAGTGCAAAACACTCTTGGCTAGGAGCTTGCTGAGATGACATTAGAAAATGTTCATGTTGTAATCCTGCTGTAGTAGAAATCAAATACCCTTTCAATGGGAAAGACTTGGACAACAAAATTGCTTTTCTGTCACCCAGTGTTGGTGGGGTAAAAGGTCAACATGGGAACTTCTACCTTGGTGAAAACCACTCGCACTATTTTCAAGTTTTTCAGACATGGCCGTTTCTGAGTTTAACACTTGCATGTGACTTTGTCACTTATACAAGTAAGGGTTCATGTATACATGTAGTAACAATAATTTTAATTTTAATGCTTATTTCTAGGAGACTGTTGTGACAAAAGTTTTATTGTGAACAAATAATTCCTTCCACTCTTCTGGAAGCTTATAACAGCCTTTAATAGGCATGTAAAATCAGGATCAAGGACAATAAAATCAAATAGACAAAAATGCTTCTGTAGTCGTCTCTACTTTATGCTCCCCTTACATAAATTAGTTAAGGCGCACAGTAAATTAAAACAGTTCTGCTGTCAAACGTTGGTTTCAACAAAAGAGGCGAGAAAGGATTCTTTATAAATTGTTTTAATTTTAGAATGTTTCTTTCAACATATGTGCGTAAAAATCCAACACGACGAGTATGTGTTATTCCTAACAGTCATGGTCCTCTACAATAAGCTAGAGAAACAAGGTGGACTTTTTTAAATGTCAGGATATCTCGAATAAGGAAACCCTTGTCAGCCATAACTGCATCTCCCTCCTCCCTCAAGCAAGTTCAGCCGACCGGTTGGCTCAGTTGGTAGAGCACCGGACTGCTCTGCGGGAGGTCGGGAGTTCAAGCCTCAGCTACCTTTGTAATGACATCTGCACATGGTTAGACTCTCTAGTCTTCTCGGATAAGGACGATAAACGGAAGGTCCAGTCTCACAGTACTGGTGTGGGACGTTAAAGAACCCGCACACTGATCGGAAAGAGTAGGGGACGTAGTCCCGGTGTGATGGTCTATTACCTATTCTGTTCTGGGGGCACCTGCGTTGATCCTACTATTCATTCTAATAAGATTGTGAACTGCGTGGCTGCAATTTGCGCCTAAAAAGCAGTCTGGCAAAGTCCCCCAAAAAGTGTTGTAAAGCGCTTTGAGCCCTTTGGATAAAAGCGCTATATAAATCCTCATTATTATTATCTTTGTTTAACATCATGTTCTGGCTGTTGTTATTGCCGTGATTTCCTCCATTAGGCGAGTCACAACAACTGACCAAGGGCTAACGGAATTATCTCTTCTTCACATTTCCAATACCTTCCTCAGTATCCTTGCAGTTCCCAACAACGCAGTCTTTTGCACCACTCCAACACTGAATGTTATCCCTAGCTTTTCAATCCACCCATCAAATCCTTTGGTGACACTTGCAAGGGCCCCTATTACTACAGGTACAACCTCCACCTTTTTAAGTTTCCACAATCTTCCAATCTCCCTCTTCAAATCCTGATGCTTTTCTACTTTTTCCCTTTCTTTTTCCTCCACTCTTACATCAGCTATTATTATTATTATTATTGTTATCATCACTAATGGATCCTTTCCATAGAGGAGGAATAAATAATATAACACCAATAAATGATCTAAATGATATACCAACCAACAATAACGTTGGTCGAGTTCGGTTAATAAGGAAATACAGGAAATAGCCTGCGGTGTAGCTGGACTCTAGGTGAAACCCAAGATATAGTGCATACCGGTGGTATGTTCACTGTCTGTGACGCAGGCTACAATGGAAAGGCATTGTCAAAATCGTTAGCCTGCGAGCGCAGACGTATTTCCGGTTGTCGGTTCTCTACGACTATGTATTGCTCTGAAAGGTCAACCAACCCAAATCGCTGACTTCGCTATAAGATGCAATCTACTAATCAGAGTCTGTATAACTGTCGGAAGATATAGGTCGACGCTGTGGAAACGAAAGCCGGGTTGGTACGTAAACTGTACGAATAGAGAAAATAGATCATTTTCAATCGCAATCAAACCGACAATTGCATCGCCCAAAACACCGGTGCAGTAGCACTCTTTCTTCTAGCGTTTGTGTCTGAGGCGTTGCTTGGCATAGTCAGCAGAATCGTCGAGGCAGAGGAATATTGCACTCAACGCTAAAGGAGAATCAGAGAAGGAGAATTTTCCCCTGAGCATTCGAGAAAGACAAATATTTCCCTTTGGTACAAAGCAACCAGAACTTGATTGTAAAAAGATCGACCTTGCCTTCTGCGCTCAACACAAATATAGCACAAAACGAAGGTAAATGTTAACTTTCCTTTCCCTTCTCTCAACATGAGAATCAGAAGAGGAATATACATACGTAATACAACCGGGGAATCGGAGGAAAGCGCGCCGAATCTATTCCTGCGCGCGCCTTTTGAGAACCATGCCACCAGGTGTAAACTAACAATGAATGACAAGTTCTCCTCAACATTTTTTATTTTGTTTAATTTTTGACAAATAAATCCTTTATCCACTTTAATTTACTCCATTTTCTATAGAAATCGACAGTATTATCAAATTTGAACGGTTGTTTTTTCTTAGAAGTCGACTTGCTGTCAACTCCAAGGTAGCTGCTACTGTACCAAGATATATCCAAAGGCTTTGATGTGCCTGACTCCATTATCTCCTCCGTCGGCGTTGTTTCCACAAGTGTTGGAGTCATCAGAATCTCCTGCAGTGCCAAACCCGATTCTGGAGTCACACGAGATGCAGTCGTTTTCGTTGTTTCCTAGGATACCGATCCTTGCGGCTCTGATTGGGTAATTATTGCCGGTGTAACTCCACGCGGTGTTGAAGCCCTCTTTATTGCAGTTGGGTTGTAAAGAGGCCTGGGACCCAATTAGTGACTTCCACGTGTTACGACCCAGGGAAGTGGCGCGGTAACGCCCATCAGCAATCAAAGAGTACAGGGAGGTAGCGTGCCTGTTGATGACAATAGACTTTATTTGGTGGCCAATCTTCATAGCCAGACAGATTTTTGAAAACGGTGTTTGCCAATAGGTCGGTAATTTGGTCTCGTAACCATCAAATCCAGTCTTTCCTCCTGGAAGGTTGAAGTCGATTTTGTTGCTCCAGAAGTTAGAGGTGTAGTGAAAGGTTCTCTGAATACAAATCAAGAAAACTATTACCCTTAACAAAGCAGTTGCCTGTGACATGTGAATAGACCTATGTGTTTCTTAAGGCAATATTATTTGCTTAATTATGATGATCCTTTTCGCCGTTTTCCAATTTGGCTGCAATCTCAGGTGCATCACTTCGTTGCTATGGTTACACCTGAAGTCATCAAAATTTATATTCTTTTGAAAGATGGGTAATTTTTTTTCAAGCCTTTCCGGTTTAATTTGAAAAACAACGCTAACACTAACTATGATCTCTTTGTTTCTTCATCTTACTAAAATACACAAATTTTTCTACATGTCCCAGTCTTATGAGTTGTCTCAGGTGTCGCGTACCCAGTGCAGCGGACACGGGGTGTTGTGTACTGGAGATCGGTAAGTGTCAACCACAGCGTAGAATTAGACAGCACAAGTTAACTCAACGATTTAATTCGATCGCCAACTCGTCTGGATTATTTTACAAATGCGGTGAAAACTAAAAGGGAAAATTACAACGTACGAGATCAAAAAGGGGACTAAGACTAATTACAAAGGAAACAAAATTAAAGGAAAACGAAAACTGAATACAATGAGCTGAAACTTACGTCTGATCCTGTCTTAAGGGCTAGAAAACTCCAACGTTACTCCGTCGATCTCGTAACTCCAACTGACTAAAGCTTAAAGGGCGTTCTATGATAAGGGTCCAATTCACGTGTACAGTTGTAAAGCCGGTTATAAAACAGGAACGGCTAGCTACGTAATAGGGGCGTAAAAACTCGATAAAAGAAAAAGAACAGAAACGTATCTTGCCTAAATCAAAAACAACTAAGCTTAATCACGTAATCAAGGTTGAATGTTGAATGTTCATTATTCATCACATCAGGAAACAATTAATTTTAGAAAATGATGTTTTTACCTTTGAGCCGTCGATTTTCATAACCAGCGTCCATCCACCTCCTCCACATGCATGTGGTCCATTACCGGTCATTTGACAGTATACTGGAATTTTTGTAGACCCTATACTCAGCAGGTATGCTTTGTCTACAGTGGAGCTTGAGAAAACATTGCAAAACGGGGGTTAATTGACTCAGACTTGGATCGTGGAGAGGCCGGGACTGATGGGAGAGAATTAGCCTCAAATTAGTGTTTCTATATCATCATAATATTATGGTACGTGATGATATCATGGTCTTGGTAGAGATTTTGTAAGTTATCTTTTAATTTGTAATAAAATTGGAAAAGTAGACATCAGCTAATTACATTCTTCTAGCGTACACTTTCTGTAAGACTACGGCTTGATGCCTAGTCAGCGCCTGATTGGCAAAGTGACAGTATCAAACTTTACCAGTGGAACACCAGCCTTCTTCTAGAAGACGAAGAAGAACTTTCAGACCTCTTTAATTTTCTGTAATGGTTCACTTTAGTAGGTATCCCTGAAAATTTTGTTAATGGAGGCAGAGGGTTTCACTGTTTTTATCGCAACGTTCAAACGTTTCTTGGGCGTTTGGCTTTCTCAAGAACCTTCCTGCCTTTGTTGAGATGAGATCTGTACTTTTTTCGCCAATTTTGAGCAGCTCGTTTTGTTCATTTTATCTACTATACTTACAGGTGTTTGTCATATATCTCCTTGCAGGTCGAAACTGCCTGACCTACAAAAAGGGAAACAAACCAGAAAGCCATTGTGCCTTTTTAGAGTTTTTTCTCTACTTGGTTTAAAGACACAACATTTGAAAGGATTTAACGGTTTCATGCTTTTAGCTGTTGCGTTATGATCAGTTTTTTCTGTTTAAAAGTGCCTCAGCTACTCGACCATCGTGACCAGAAAACTCGGTTTCGAAATTCAGCCATTGCATGCACTGCTTCATTATCTCTTCATTTAAAAAGGGCGTGGCAGTTTTTCGTATCTGAAATTAGATATCACAAAGAGACAATCACAGTCTTTGTTTAAAAGCTGAAAGACATCTTACCGGGATTAGGAGTAGGCGGCTGTAATAGTTTGATTAACTTGTCGAGTTTTTCATCGAGCTTCTTGATGGCCTCGTTTGCAGTAGCGCCGTCTTGCCCGATATACTGGTTACACACGACAGTTTCGCGCTTTGTTCCGGCGCGTTCAACCACAGAGGTGTTGTTTGTGGCATGGGCGACAGTCGCCGAGCATGTCATAAGAAAGGACAGAAAAGTTACGGCAAATTCGCAAAGCATCATGCAAGCCAAGTTTTTGCTGTTTTAGAGGCTCTCAACGCTTCGACTCAAAACCGGCAAGTATGAAGAAATACATGGGTACTCTTTTCTTTTAAGGAAAATCTGCGTTTATTGAAACAGGCGGGCTCAGACACAGTAATAGGCAAATAAAGAATATCCGCTGTCAAAGTAATTCGATACCTAAATATTTGGGTCAATATTACATGGTCATTATGTGTTTTTAATTGGGATAACGCAGACGGTGGATTAAAAGAGAAAACATTAATTTAGTTGTTGACTGTCAAAATATTTTGGATCTACCCATGTGAGTCAATATAAAAATTGTCATTAAAATCATCACGATGATCCTGAAAAGTTATCCCATTTCAATGAAATGGTTGGTTTCCATGTCAATGACTTGCGAATAAGTAAGATCTTTATTTTTACTGACTGGATTTTAGAAGATGACCCTCATCAGTTTTCTCGTCAAGGCATTTTAGAAAGGTGCAATGATATATGTAAAAAATACTCTGCCTCATTGTTTTTTAATAGTTTTCTGGGGACAGTACTCGTTTTCGATCAATATTTGTAGTTTTTATGCCATAATTCTACATTATTTGTTTTGTTTCTAATCCGGTGGGATTGTAAACATTTTTTCAGCATAACAGCATGAGTCTGCCTTGTGTTCGGTCGCACTGTTAGGTGGGGAGATTTAACATTTATATTCAGGAGCGTTGTGCTTATTCTTTGCCAGGCAATATCAGACTCGGCTTTTATTTTTCGCAAACGTATAGGGAGAATTATGTCTAGATTATAAACTAAGAACATGTTTTCTTCATCACACTTCATTCAGTGATAAAAAAAAATGGTTTTCCCTGCAACTAAAAAAGAGTAATTTCTGAGAACAAATGGATTTCTTAAGGCTAGTTTTTTACCAGCGATGGAATACGACCCCAGAGCAAAGTTATTGTTGGAAAGCGGCATCGATTTACACGAAATCAAACAATGTTTTAAACTGACCGACTCATCGTGGATATGCAAATTGCTATGCCGCCCGTTGTAAAATTATGCACTGCAAGTACATGTCACGAAAGACAATAGCATTCTGCGCGATGAACACAAATGACAGCAAACCTTTGGTGAATTAGATCTACGTAAACATGTGGCAAATATTACGACTAGATTTGAGGCCGGAAATCGCACATTAAAAGTATCACGTCACTAGCGTACCATCACTAAAGTCGTAAGGGTGGAAACAAGTCAAAAAAGTGTGAAAACGTACGGTTTTCGCGCAGAAACACCGAGGCAAGTCTTGTCGTCTCCTGATATTGGCCGTTGTTATACTAGAGACGTATTATCCGTCTGGACGACTTTGGGCAAACATATGTACTTCGTCTGGTTAGGCGTCTCGACGAACTATCCTTCGATATTCGTCTTGAACGACGAATTTCGAGCGAGAGTTCGTCTGGACGCTTAAGTCGCCTTGTGCCCGTCTTAATACTGGAGATGCATAAACAGACGAAGTACATATGTTTGCCCAAAGAATGCGTCTCATATAGTTCGTCCTGTCTTTACACTAGTCGGATAAAATGGAAGACGCATAAGTCGTCTGAACGGATAATGCGTCTCTAGTATAAAAACGACCATTTACTTGAAGTCCCGGATGTTGAAAAACGATTTCAACCGAGCTTCTGTCAAGCCCTTGTCTTTAGCAGTCTTTAGCCTGGTCAAAAGTCAAGACCAATTTCACTCTCGGCGCTTTAGAAATCAACCCTGACACCTACGTTTTGAGGCTAAAGACCCCTTACCTCTGAAAACACGGGCATCCAACTGAGGTGTTCCGCACCTCGGAATGGCGGCGATGGCAACGAGATCTCCACAAATCAATAGGCTTAATGAGCAAAAACAATCCCTTTTCATGTGCGTTTTACATATTGGTACATTTCTTTACCGTCCTCTGCAAAACAACAACGTGAAATGACCAAATTTTAAGGCCGGTACACACGAAAGGTATTGCTCCTGGGTTTTTCTCCAGGGGCACGCTCCTGAAGCAAAGCTCCTCCGTGTGTACCAATGATTTCATGGGCGTAATTCATTCTTGGGAGCAGAATTTCCATCCTGCAAAATGCTCCAAACATTAAACCGGTTAAATATTTGGAAGCAAGCTCCCGGGGCAAATTGTGTGTACAATTCGAGAAAAATTTACCCTGGAGCATGCTCCTGGAGCAAACCCCCTCGTGTGTATAGGCCTTTAGCCAGTTTTCTCGAGAACGTGAGCGTAAGACGGCAAAATATATTTTATTTTTCCTTACTTGGACGTCGTTCATAGAACTTAGTTCCTGGAGAGTTCTGTTTTGATTTAAGACATTATTTAAGTTCATTATTTATTTTATAGATATATTGGATTCCGCTTTATGATTGTATTACTATAGCCATTATATGTTACAGTTAGCACGAACTTGGCACAATAAACATGTTTTACCCCCTTAAAAAAAGGTGTCATATTACACCTCTACCACTTTCTTCTATCCTCAAGGTGGCCGTTATGGAGAGGTTTTGCGATCATCTGCGATCTGCGATCCGGTATCGTTTGCGATCGTTTGCGATCATAAGGAAACCAGGCTTTAGTTGTTGTCTTCTGTTGGTGGAAGTAATGATAAATGAAATTGTCATGATCTGGAAGCTTCTGCTGGTAAATCCTGCGACTAGTGCAGCAGGAGAAAGGTCCTCTTCAGCGGCTCGAAAATTAAAAATATGGCTCCTGGTTCAACAATGACTCAAAAAAGGATTCGTAATCTTACATTACTCACAAGAAAACGAAACAGACCAAATTTGCCTTGCTGACGTGGTAAATGAATATGTTGATCGTTCAGAGAATCTGATTTCGTGAGCCAAAAGTATGAAGCGACTTTCTTTAACAGATGCAAGGTCTTATATTTTCTTGTTTGACATGTTAAACCAAATGCTTGAAATGAGTTGCAGAGTGTTGAACAGTACCGAGTCGACAAAGGTTAAAGGCATTTTTCGGTTAGGATATCCATCACTTGATTCTTTCAAAGCCTTTAATAAAATACATCAACGGCTGACAAAGCGTATGAATCAAACTGAGTCACATGCATTCTAATCATTTTTAGAGTCAGAAAAAATCAGCCCCCTCCCCGCACCTTAAAAACTGCTCCGCGGGCCCTGTGAATACCAGATTGGCATGATTGGAAGTAGAGTCGGAAGAACCAATAACAATGCTAGTTCTCAGGTAGTTTACACTGGATCATAAGCGATGGAAAAAGATATATAAGACCTTATGTTCTGCTTCCTATTCGATTTTCACTAGATCATATCGCTCTGCCGGCTTCTGGTTACGACTCCAACCCAAACTCCGTCGTTAGTGAAAACTTGAGTCAAAACACTTGGAAGTCTTAGGCCCGCTTCAGACGCCGCTCCACTATGTGCCGAACCTAATTGAATTAGCTTATTAGCCTATTAGGAAGAGCTTTCAAAATGATGAAGAATGGCGTTTATTTTATTGTAATAGCATTCTTGGTTGCCGAGTTATTCAAGATTTTGGTTTATGCAAATTAAAGGACTCGTGACGTCACAAGGGGGACACAAAATGAACTGAGGCGTTTTCTGTATAGAACTGAAACTTTTTACAGTTGTTGTACTCATTACGAAATTTCATGATATGGTCCACTGTGACATTTCCATGCCTATCACAATGTGCAGTTCTGGCAACACATCAACCCTGCCAAATTTCAACGCCGTAGACTCAGTATTTACACAGATATTCCATATTTTGTGATTTTACTTCAATTTGTGTCCGCCCTGTGACGTCACAAGTCCTCTAATTTGGATAAAGCAAAATCTTAAATAACTCAGCAACCAAGAATGCTATTATAATAAAATAAACGCCATTCTTCATCATTTTGAAAGCTCTTCCTAATAAGCTTTCGTTTCATATACACTTTAAAGTACACCAAGAATTACTGAAACAAAACTCTATTTCAAACGACGGGTTTTGAATTATGTACCGAACAGTTTGACTGAAATCAACTGTAACATCAGCCGTTTCAGCGAAAGACGTTTGCCAGTACCATCATACGACGATAGGACACGGCAAAATGCAACAGTCAAAACTGATTACTGCTGCTGTTGCAAACTCGCCGAGTTTAGAAAAATAATCGTATGAGTCTTCTTGAAGAAAAGACATTTCGGGTAGGAGAAGGTATTGTCGGTTAAAGCTGTTCGGAGGTATGTGTAAACAAGAGAATGTTGGTGTCGTTTCCACTAAAGTTTGTCGTGCACGTCAATTCGCTAGTGAGGAGTGCCTTGAAGACATAGAGAAGTTGTCCAACATCTGTAAAGCTAGTTGTGGTTCTCTTGCTGAAAATTAAATTTGGAGATGAAGCGGATCTGTACATATATATACCCGAGCGGAGTCCGATCCATCCCCTTCGACTTGCCACAAGTGCAACGCTCATGGCTTCTCCAAGACGTGTTCTCGGGATTAAAAAAAGAACATTATCCCAGAGTCTATCCTGCTGGCGACTACCTCGTTGACCAGAGAGACAGAGGACTCTGGGTACGAGATTTTCAAGCGAATACCCCCTGCTAACACTTTAGCGCCATTAGCTCACTCTGATGCAGAATGCAGCCAATCAAAACGAAGTTAAGTTGTTCTTACGCTCTTGTGCATATAAAAAACCTGAAAAATGTACTTTCTGGCAACGTAATAAAATAAGAGCCAAGTATTATTTTAATAACGGCAGCTATTCGTGACTGAGGCGTACACGAAATTCAGTTGGTGGAAAGTTAACAGCCTTATTTAATGTTTTGCTAACAGCTGAACCGAAGATACTTTTTCGTGTTGCTCCTATAAAAATTAACGATGTTCCTAGCACTTTCAAATTTCGATTTAAAGAAGCTTGGTGCATACAATTAATAATAACCATGTTCAAATGAATAGAAATTTTGAATCCGCACGATCAATCCATTTTCTTCCAAATTAAATTCTGTTTCGCATGACCTAAATAAGAAATTCCCAGGTGCAAAACCCTAAAGGGACACGGTCAGCTGATGCGCATGTGCATTAGATACCATTTCCCAGCTAATTTGCATATCACACGCGCGCTAATTCAAAAGCCCGTCGGCAAATCTTCAAACCTCTTGAATCGAGGTAAATGCAATTGCTATTGCAGAGCGTAATTTATACCAGAGCACTAATATTCTTTAATACTACGAATAATTTACGGATCGATGAACATGTCCAGGGAAGGCGAAACGTCTATGACAAGCGACACTCTGTGATTTCAATCAGATACTTTGCTTTGCAGAACGAGCTGGTACTTTGACTCACCCATTTTTTTGCCTTCGTTTGAGCTTCAAACCGAGCAGCCATGAAGGGAACACCGAATCGTTGCCAAAGGATCCCTTCGCACGAATCTTTCTCCAGCTTGAGAAAACCCGACTTTTTCAATATATAGAATGGTGGTTGGCTCTCCAGTGTTTTTGATTGATCTCCTTCGTTATAATTATTTTCGTTAATGCAGGCGATTTCTTCCGCTCGGTGCCTTCACGTTTCCCTCCTCTTCTGTCGTGTTCCATTGGATACTTGTGATTCCATCCGTTTTAGCCAAATACGATAAAATAATTTTAAAAGGTGGCTAAAATAATATTCAGGAACAAGTTTTGAGTAAGAGATCGAAGATCAAATGAACGTTAAAGCACAATAGAAGATTTTATCTGTCTAGGACGCGTAATTTTGATTTCGGGTTGGGGTAAACACTTTTCAAAAGTGACAAAACTAGTGTCCAGGTCAGCGCGGTCTCAAAGCTGAATGTGTCTCTTTAAGAAGAAAAACGTCAGGGCGTGAAACAATAAACTAAATTTGGAAAGTTACATAAATTTTTAATTCAATGCAACAGCTGCAGTGGACATCGAAGATCCTCAGTTTCCAACCTAACAGGTCCTTTGAATATTAATTTACAATTTTAAGCAGCAGCTTGGTAGGCGATGTCGTATTGGCTTCATCGCAATTTTATTTATTCCATTGTTTTCAAAGTTTGAATCCCTGATCTCCGATTCGTTTTCTCTCAAATAACCTATGCGGACATGTGCATGAAATGTTCTCTTGGGAATGCTTTCATTAATAAAGCACCTGCGAACGAATTGCGCGGCAATATCACATAAAGGAGTATTCTGTTTCCCGAGACACGGCGCTAGAATACACTGGAAATACTGCGCTGGTTTGTTGCATTGGTTTCATTGTTAGTTAAAATCATAGATAAACGCAACCTATGCGGGAAACCAACCAACGATTGTTGATGAACCTTACTGCTTGCTGTACCTAGATTTTGGCGAACTCTTGTCTTTGTCATCCGTGCTCATGTTGTACGTGGAGAGGTGAACAGTATTTTGTTTATCCCGGCCATCACTTTGCCAATATCAATATCCCGTCTGGAAATTTATAACAGTGTTCTGCTAGAACTTTCTTTGCAATGAAAGAGGACGAAGACTTTCGTTCCACGTACACTGCCAACATTATAATCAACATTTTTTTGTGTTTTGCTGCCATCATGTTGAACATTGTTACAATCCACGCGATAAGAAACACATCCTCACTAGCCAAGCCTTTAAAAACATTGCTACTGAACCTGGCGGTTTATGATCTTTCTGTTGGATTATTGGTTCATCCTTTCTACATCGCGATTCTTGTCATGCATTTGATGGGCAAAACTGACAACAACATTGTTTTTGAAAACACAAAGATCGGGTTAAGTATCATCGTTAATTTCTTAATCTATGCATCCTTCTTTGGTGTAATGGCCCTAACAGCGGACAGATTCTTGGCCATTCATATGCATCTCAGATACCAAGAACTTGTGACTCCTAACCGAGTTGTTTTCGTCGTGACCACGCTGACGGTGGCAAGTGTATTTCTTTCATCAATTAAAGTGTGGATCTCAGTTGAAACCGTAATGCTGGCAACTTATAGTATCATTGATATCGCCTGTCTTGTAATCCTCGCAGTAATGTATTGCAAGATCTACCTAACTGTTCGACGCCACAGAAATCAAATTGAATCCTTACAAATTCAACAAAACGAACAGAATGGAGATATGACGCCTCTGAATTTGGCAAGGCGTGTCAAGTTAGCGGTTGGCTCATTCTGTGTTTATCTAGTGTTTTTGGCATGTCATTTACCAAGCATATGCCTTCAAATTGCTATTACTATCTCTGGACGTAACACCACTACTGAACATCTAAAGGTTTACTCTGGGACAATGATACTACTCAATTCTTCTCTAAATCCTTTGATTTATTGCTGGAAGATGAGGCACATTAGACACGCTGTTATCACTTTATTGCAAAAACATTTTCCATACCACTTATTAACCTCGTTCGTTCGGTCATTACAGGGAAATCTCAGACCGAGGCCTTAATGTATTGACCTCGCTATCGCTCGGTCGATAGGGACCTTTAGATTTGAGAACGAGTACGAGATTGAGTACGAGTACGACTTTTTAAATCCTGTTTGCGTGATTTAGATGATCACTAGTGACATCAATCTTGTTACTATAATCTCCTGATCTACTGGTAATTAACAAGGAAGCGTGAGGGTTCAGGGGAGGTGACTGGTTTGAAATTAGAAATTCATACTCGTACTCGATCTCGTCAGTACTCGTACTCAAATCTAAAGGTCCCTAATACATCAAGGCCGAGGTCTGAGATTTCCCTGTTATGACCGAACGAACGAGGTTAATAATTTATTTATTATATGGCTTTTTAGCGATAATAAAACTCGCTCTCGCTGTGGCTCTCTTCGTCGCTCATACTAAAGAAGTATCTGTATGCGAGTTTTTCTTTCAGTTATTGAAAATATAGTTATAGTTTGTCCATATTTTTTGTTGTTTTCGCCCACGAGCTCGTAGCTTTTACTCACAACTCAAAAGAGCCGTCGAGCCTAGAAAAATTTTCATAATGCCCGGTCATTACAAGAAAATCTTGCCCTTTCAGCAGCCAATCAGAGCGCGTGTGCTATCGTAGCCATATAATAAAAATGTTATAATTAATGCTATTTTGCCTTGAGTCTTTATACATCATCCTTCCTGACGCAGGTGGAGTAGTGGAAGGATGCTGGTGAAGCATGCTGGAGTAAGGTCATAAGGGTTCAAGGCCGCCATCTTAGATCCGCCCTCTTGGCATTTTTCATTTCTCCAGCACTTCTAAAAACAGGCCAAATTGATACAAACCTGATTAAGAAGACAAAAAAACTACAGCAGCACTATAATGGTTGACAAATTTAATTTTAGATCCTAAAACAAAGCAATGTTTGCGGAAGGACACATGTACTGCGCGAAGTAGTTTCAATACACCATTTTGCTAATGATCAGGGGCCCGTTTCTCGAAATTCCCGTAAACTTTTCGGGCCCGAAAAGCCATTTCAAGACCTGCGATCCGCTTGTTCTGAAAAGCTTGTCTTCTACTGTGATTTCAAGATACGAAAAGGCAAATTTGTTGCAAAATTTCATGCCTGAAAACCTCTTCGTTTTTAAGATACGAAGGAAATTATGGCACCCGAAATGCATCCGAAAAGTTTCGGGAGTTTCGAGAAACGCGCGCCAGTTCCGGGTGATTTGTGGGTAGATCCAGTCCTTTGTGGGGGCAAACGGCCATTTAAAGATGTAATGACCGTTTGTCCCACAAAGGACTGGGTCTACCCACAATTCACTTGGAACTGATCATCGGCAAAATGGTGTATTACACGACTTCAAGTGATCCTCAGTATCCCTTATTTACCTAGCTATACGGATTATAACCGCATATAACCAGTAACTAGGTGAAATGTAATGATAGACCTTAACTTAAAAGCCTCACACTCGCAAATTTTTCACTCAAACACACTAGCTACCACACAACTTTTTCGCACTAGTACTTCGTTGGGGCAAAATTAATAGCACCCCATCTCCCTAAGTTACCCCTCTTATTTTAAAGCAGTCATCGCTTCCGTAAGAACCGAAAAACGTGGCTACATCACTGCATCCCAATTCAGATTATTAGGGCAGCGCATAGTGTGAAAACAGGGTTTTGTTGTTGGTGAATGCCTACACTTTACAGGTATGTTCTTTCAAAATAAGACAGATATATAAATATAAAATTATGAAGAGTGGAAACAGAAACAGTGCTACCTGTAGATCACTGGGAGTCATCAAAATGGGAGGTGCAGTTTAGTGACTTATCAGTCAATTCGAAGAGGGAAGTGTTGAGGGTGCTGTTATTTAACATCGAAATGTATACAAAGACGAATGTGTCAATATGAATATAGATGTACGTAAACCTGTAATTAGTCCCAGTCTGCAAACGCGCTTAATATATATATTTAGGCAAGCCTAAAAGCGGAGCTCCATAGTTATTTCCTTAATATTAGCATTTACAGATAAACTGATGTGGCAATGCCACAGGACTCGAGCCATGGCTTCAGTAAGGACTTCTCTATATTGTGATTACATATATATAATATATAGATTTAGGCAAGCCTAAAAGCGGAGCTCCACAGTTATTTCCTTAATATTAGCATTTACAGATAAACTAATATGGCAATGCCACAGGACTTGAACCATGACTCCACTAAGGACTTCTCTATATTGTGATTACATATACAAATATTTTTTACTGTTTTGCTGCAGAGCCAGAGCCATCATTCAATCAAGTGCAAACGTAGATTTTCGAATTATCATCGGCCTTTGTGGTAGTGGTGGGCCGATGATCGGTTGTAATCGAAAGTTGATCGAAAAGTTCAAGCGACGCGACAATCGATTATTCTTTTTTCATAATCGATTGTTGCGGAAAAATTAAAAATTTATTGGGGACACAAAAGTATTAAAATCAAGACAAATGACCGTTTAATATCTTGGTGTGAGTTTGGTGTGGTTTTTCGTGGACTCCTATTAAACTTCTAAGTCATAACTGCAGATATAATCTAAGAATGTGTTTACCTGTGCGTACACGCTGTCACTTTGACTTTATGTAGGTGAAAAATACATGAAATGCTTATTGGCCGGTTTTTTCGATTATAATCGATGATCGATCGGTTGTGAAATCTCAACCGATTCCCACCACTACTTTGTGGCACAGGAACTATAATATGATTATGATGAGCAACAACGATTAACAAACTTTTCTTCATCACAGTTTAATTACATCTGATTACATTTCGATACAAGTGGTAAAAATCACTTAACTAGGTTAACAGTTCTAGTGTTCCACTATTAAACCAGTTTCACAACCGACATGTATCGGTGACATTTTAATCTATCAAAAAATATTTGACAGCGAAAGAGCGATAAAACCTCAAAGTGAGCTCTCTTCGACACCGCCTGATAAAAGAACAAAAGTACTTTGCTCGCCTTGTTTTGAACATTTTATTGTGTCATTCTTGAGATCTATTACAGTAAAGACGATAGAAAGTGCCGTCCTTTATAACATGGAAAAATATTGAGCGAAATCGACTTTACTTTTCCTTGAGAAAAGTGACTAAGACAGACTGATCGAGCATAGTATTTTAGCCATGAATCAACTCAGGAGATCAACTGGAATTATCTAGTGATGTTGAGAATCGTTTTATTCTTGACTTCGATCAATTACAAATATTGCAAACAACAAACCTTGACTACAAGTCGTGGGTGGTATTATCTTTCACATCACTGTTAATGATAACATCTGACTCAGGATTTCCGAAAAACATTTTTCAGCCGTAAACATTGAACAAAGGACGAAGTTTTTACTGCAATAGCCTTGAAAATCTGCGATTTTTTATGAACTAACAACGAGAATTGCTGTTGAGGGACAACATATTATTGCTGGCATTTCCAATGCTGTTTACGTTTGGCAATGAGTTGTCGATTACTCTTTGCGAGTTTCCAATAATGTCAACAAAGCGAAGCCGAGGATATAAACCGTCCGGACTTCGCTTGGCTTTTCTTCAACCAATTCTTTGTCCAAAAAAATGAGCGACAGCAGGGAAGAGTTTTAGGCTCCAAGATGAAATATTGGAGCGAAAATATGCATTTGGAAAAAAGACGAGCATTTTTTAGTCCAAACAGCATGAAAACAACAAAAGGTAAGAAAACAAAGAACGATGCCACCGAATGTTTCTTCGGCGTTCCTTGTAGAAATTGGAAAACTAAGAAAAGTAACAAACATAACTCGTAGTCACAGAGACAAATCACTATATGTCATATAAAAGACACAACAGGAGTACTAACCTGCGGACAGTTTAAGCCAGTCAACAATCACTCCGAACGCAGAGCTCAAGCAGAAGCCGTCAGTTCACACAAAAGTATACGTATTCATTTGCTAAGCAGATACAAATCCTTAGCGGGCCTTGAAGTTTTTCACCGTCACTTTGTGTTACTTCCCATATCTACCAAGGAAGCTTCTTCAATTAAGGATTTTTAGCGGCAAAACAGTCCAGTTAAATCCACAGCAAAAGTCAGCAATCGAAGATAGCGCCTGCATGATTAAAACCCTGCCAAACCACACGATCTTTTCTCTCGCAGATCCGTAAACTATAAAATAGCAAAGCCAGGCAATCCAATTTGCTGCTCTTAACATCCAATGGCTGATTCTTATCGGTTTAAACAAAAAACGAACTAGAAGTAGTCAAGGTATGCGGCGAATTGTTTGCGGGACGGAGATCTGTTGATCCTGGCGAAAAATTACGCCTCGTTTTGGTCTGGCTTGAGCCTGCGATCGAATTGAAAACCAGTACCTGGTCAGCGGTCAACTTCAAAAAAACAGCTGACCTCGACAGCTCACAACTTGAGCCCGCAACATGGTCATGTGATACTGGTCAGCGGATACGTTGTTTTGACAGGTGTCAATTGACATTGACATGGATGTCTAATATCAAAGATGTCTGCTGTAAACTAGATGGTCAGCTGGAGTATGGCCGCCATGTTGGATTATTATTAGCGGAGCTCCAGCGGCCCGAAGGGCCGCAAAGCGGAGCCCCATACCTATAGAAACCCGTCAACTGTTTTTCTCATGGTAATCTTGGCTAGCGGTATTGCTCGTGGGCGCGACCGACGACGACGACGACGACGACGACGACGACGACGACGACGATGACGACCTCGCACAATAATTAATAATACCCTAATAATAATAATAATAATCCAACATGGCGGCCATACTCCAGCTGACCACCTAGTTTACAGCGGACATCTTTGATATTAGACATCCATGTCAACGTGAATTGACACCTGTCAAAACAACGTATCCGCTGACCAGTATCACGTGACTATATTGCGGGCTCAAGTTATAAACTGTCGAGGTCAGCTGTTTTTTTGAAGTTTACCGCTGACCAGGTACTGGTTTTCAATTCGATCGCAGGCTCAAGCCAGGCCAAAACGAGGCGTAATTTTTCTCCAGGATCAACAGATCTCCGTCCTGTAAACAATTCGCCGCCTACAGCTGTACCTTGACTTCTACTCAGTTCGTTCTTTGTTTAAACCGATGAGAATCAGCCTTTGGATGTTAACAGCAGCAAATTGGATTGCCTGGCTTTGTTATTTTATAGTTTACGGATCTTCGAGAGAAAAGATCGTGTGGTTTGGCAGGCTTTTAATCATGCAGGCGCTGTCTTCGTTTGCTGACTTTTGCTGTGTATTAAACTGGACGGTTTTGCCGCTAAAAATCCTTAATTGAAGAAGCTTCCTTCGTAGACATGGGAAGTAACACAAAGTGACGGTGAAAAACTTCAAGGCCCGCTAAGGATTTGTTTCTGCTTCGCAAATGAATACTTTTGTGTGAAATGACGGCTTCTGCTTTAGCTTTGCGTTCGGAGTGATTGTTGACTGACTTAAACTGTCCGCAGGTTAGTACTCCTGTTGTGTCTTTTATATGACATAGGGATATTTTTCTCTGTGACTACGAGTTATGTTTGTTACTTGTCTTAGTTTTCCAACTTCTACAAGGAACGCCGAAGAAATATTCGCCGGCATCGTTCTTTGTTTTCTAGCTTACCTTTTGTTGTTTTCATGCTGTTTTCGTACTAAAAAATGCTTGTCTGTTTTCCAAATGCATATTTTCGATCCAATATTTCATTTTGAATCCTAAAATTCTTCGCTTTCCCTGCTGTCGCTCATTTTTTGGGCAAAGAATTGGTTGAAGAAAAGCTAAGCGAAGTCCGGACGGTTTATATCCTCGACCTCGCTTTGTTTTCGGAAACTCGCAAAGAGTAATCGACAACTCATTGCCAAACATAAACACGATTTTTAACAGCTGCAGCATTGGAAATGCCAGCAATATGTTGTCCCTCAAAAGCAATTCTCGTTGTTAGTTAAAAAATCGCAGATTTTCAAGGCTATTGCAGTAAAAACTTCGTCCTTTGTTCAATGTTTACGGCTGAAAAATGTTTTTCAGAAATCCTGAGTCAGATGTTATCATTAACAGTGATGTCAAAAATAATACTACCCTCGACTTGTAGTCAAGTCTGTCGCAGTCACTTTTCTCAAGGGAAAGTTAAGTCGATTTCGCTCAATGTTTTTCCATGTTATTGTAAAAAGGACATCGACAGCACTTTCTATCGTCTTAACTGTAATAGATCACAAGAAAAACACAATAAAATGTTCAAAACAAGGCGAGCAAAGTACTTTTGTTCTTTTATGAGCTCACTTTGAGGTTTTATCGCACTTTCGCTGTAAAATATTTTTTGATAGATTAAAATGTCACTGACACATGTTGGTTGTGAAGTTGGTTTGATAGTGGGACACTAGAACTGTTAACCTAGTTAAGTGATTTTCACCACTTGTATGGAAATGTAATCAGATGTAATTAACTGTGATGAATAAAAGTTTGTTAATTGTTTTTGCTCATCATAATCATATAGTTCCTGTGCCACAAAGTAGTGGTGGGAATCGGTTGAGATTTCGCAACCGATCGATCATCGATCATAATCGAAGAAATCTGCCAATAAGTATTTCATGTATTTTTCACCTACATAGAAGTCAAAGTGACAGCGCGTACGCACAGGTAAACACATTCTTAGATCATATCTGCTGTTATGACTTAGGAGTTAGGAGTCCACGAAAAACCACACCAAACTCACACCAAGATATTAAACGGACATTTTTCTTGATTTTAATATTTTTGTGTCCCCAATAAATTTTTAATTTTTTTTCGCAACAATCGATTATGAAAAAAGCATAATCGATTGTCGCGTCGCTTGAACTTTTCGATCAACTTGCGATTACAATCGTTCATCGGCCCACCACTACCACAAAGGCCGATGATAACTCGAAAATCTACGTTTGCACTTGATTGAATGATGGCTCTCGCTCTGCAGCAAAACAGTAAAAAGTATATATATATATATATATGGAATCACAATATAGAGAAGTCCTTACTGAAGTCATGGCTC
>OX419336.1:11039394-11086894 GCA_948470475.1 Galaxea fascicularis | reverse complement strand
CCGCTAAGGATTTGTATCTGCTTCGCAAATGAATACTTTTGTGTGAAATGACGGCTTCTGCTTTAGCTTTGCGTTCGGAGTGATTGTTCACTGACTTAAACTGTCCGCAGGTTAGTACTCCTGTTGTGTCTTTTATATGACATAGGGATATTTTTCTCTGTGACTACGAGTTATGTTTGTTACTTGTCTTAGTTTTCCAATTTCTACAAGGAACGCCGAAGAAACATTCGCCGGCATCGTTCTTTGTTTTCTAGCTTACTTTTTGTTGTTTTCCTGCTGTTTTCGTACTAAAAAATGCTCGTCTTTTTTCCAAATGCATATTTTCGATCCAATATTTCATTTTGAATCCTAAAATTCTTCGTTTTCCCTGCTGTCGCTCATTTTTTGGGCAAAGTATTGGTTGAAGAAAAGCTAAGCGAAGTCCGGACGGTTTATATCCTCGGCTTCGCTTTGTTTTCGGAAACTCGCAAAGAGTAATCGACAATTCATTGCCAAACGTAAACACGATTTTTAACAGCTGCAGCATTGGAAATGCCAGCAATATGTTGTCCCTCAAAAGCAATTCTCGTTGTTAGTTAAAAAATCGCAGATTTTCAAGGCTATTGCAGTAAAAACTTCGTCCTTTGTTCAATGTGTACGGCTGAAAAATGTTTTTCAGAAAGCCTCAGATGTTATCATTCACAGTGATGTCAAAAATAATACTACCCTCGACTTGTAGTCAACCAGTTTGTTGTTTGCAATATTTGTAATTGATCGAAGTCAAGAAAAAAACCATTCTCAACATCACTAGATAATTGCAGTTGATCACCTGAGTTGATTCATGGCTAAAATAGTATGCTCGATCAGTCTGTCGCAGTCACTTTTCTCAAGGAAAAGTAAAGTCGATTTCGCTCAACGTTTTTCCATGTTATTGTAAAAAGGACGGCACTTTCTATCGTCTTTACTGTAATAGATCACAAGAATAACACAATAAAATGTTCAAAACAAGGCGAGCAAAGTACTTTTGTTCTTTTATGAGCTCACTTTGAGGTTTTATCGCACTTTCAGCTGTAAAATATTTTTTGATAGATTAAAATGTCACCGATACATGTTGGTTGTGAAGTTGGTTTAATAGTGGGAACTGTTAACATAGGTAAGTGATTTTTACCACTTGTATCGAAATGTAATCAGATGTAATTAAACCGACTGTGATGAAGAAAAGTTTGTTAATGGTTTTTGCTCATCATAATCATATAGTTCCTGTGCCACAAAGTAGTGGTGGGAATCGGTTGAGATTTCACAACCGATCGATCATCGATTATAATCGAAGAAATCTGCCAATAAGCATTTCATGTATTTTTCACCTACATAGAAGTCAAAGTGACAGCGCGTACGCACAGGTAAACACATTCTTAGATTATCTGCTGTTATGACTTAGAAGTTAGGAGTCCACGAAAAACCACACCAAACTCACACCAAGATATTAAACGGACATTTTTCTTGATTTTAATATTTTTGTGTCCCCAATAAATTTTTAATTTTTCCGCAACAATCGATTATGAAAAAAGCATCATCGATTCTCGCTTCGCTTGAACTTTTCGATCAACTCTTTCGATTACAGTCGTTCATCGGCCCACCACTACCACAAAGGCCGATGATAATTCGAAAATCTACGTTTGCACTTGATTGAATGATGGCTCTGGCTCTGCAGCAAAACAGTAAAAAGTATATATATATGTAATCACAATATAGAGAAGTCCTTACTGAAGCCATGGCTCGAGTCCTGTGGCATTGCCACATTAGTTTATCTGTAAATACTAATATTAAGGAAATAACTATGGAGCTCCGCTTTTAGGCTTGCCTAAATATATATATTATTATTATTAGGGTATTATTAATTATTGTGCGACGTCGTCGTCGTCGTCGTCGTCGTCGTCGTCGGTCGCGCCCACGAGCAATACCGCTACCCAAGATTACCATGGGAAAAACAGTTGACGGGTTTCTATAGGTATGGGGCTCCGCTTTGCGGCCCTTCGGGCCGCTGGAGCTCCGCTATAATGTTCAAGTGCTTAATATATATATTTAGGCAAGCCTAAAAGCGGAGCTCCATAGTTATTTCCTTAATATTAGCATTTACAAATAACCTAATGTGGCAATGCCACAGGACTCGAGCCATGGCTTCCGGTAAGGACTTCTCTATATTGTGATTACATATCTACCTGGATTTTTGAAAACAGGGTCGCAGGAAAGTTATACTAAGCCTTGTTTATTTTAGTACTGAGGTGTGCTTCCCCCTTCTATTCTTCTTCGTCTTTGCTTGTGCTGGGGGGAGCGACGATGGCAATTAGCTGATTAGTAAGAGAAAGTGAACATTGAAAGTTAAAATACGCTCTCTCCCCCCCTCCCCTACTCTCCCCCTCCTCCCTTTTAATACTCTTTAATTGGTCCCACTCTCTCTCTTTCTTAAGAAAATTTACATGAATTTGAAATCTTAGCGTAGGCTTAGTTTCAAACGGAGTCAGTATATTTAGCTTTCCTGTTCACTTCCTAGAGCAAAGTTTTCCTTAGAGCATCATGAAGCTCAGTGAGGGAAAAATTCTAGCGAGATGCAGTATCTGCCTCGTCTAATAACCTTCGTGCGTATTTATCTTGTCGGGGCTATGAAGTCGACTGTTAGGCGCAGTGAAGGTTATTGTAGAGCTTTGCTTTCGGGGGTAAGGAGTCTTTAGCCTCAAAACGTAGGTGCCAGGGTTGATTTGTAAGCGCACATGGTGAAATTGGACTTGACTTTTGACCAGGCTAAAGACTTAGTAAAAATTGAGCAAGAAACAAGGGCTTGACGGAAGTTCGCTTGAAATCGGTTTTCAACATCCGGGACTTCAAGTAACTATCAGGCGACGACAAGATTTGCCTCTGTATTTCTGCGCGAAAACCGTAAGTTTTTCCAGTTTCTTGACTTGTTACCGCCCTTGCGGCTTTAGCGATTCTATGCTAGTGATCTGATAAGTGATGTGATAATTTGAAGTGTCATAATGTGTGATTTCCGGCCTCAAATCTAGTCGTAACATTTGCCACATGTTTACGTAGATGTAATTTATCATGAGATGAGCTTGCTGTTATTTGTGTTAGCCACCAGGGAATTCGGTTTAAAACGTTGCTTGATTTCGTGCAAATCGATGCCTCTTTCCGACGGCAACTTTGCTCTCGGCAAGGCCGACGTTTCAAAGCAAGATTTGGGCAAAACTGACACTACTGCCCACACGATAGTTCAGGTCAGAGGTTACAATATACGTCGATTTCATGTCTAATTATATAGCAAATAGCCATGTTCTCTTTTTTTTTCCTTTCGTCGACACTGTAATCTGGTAATAAGCAAAAAGTTAAGTGTCCTTGTTGAACAACGGAGGTAATAGCAAAGAAAGTTCTAAAAAGCCTCGAATTTTCGTCGACCAGGTTTTCATAAGATCAGGTATATATATATATATATATATATATATACTTTTTACTGTTTTGCTGCAGAGCCAGAGCCATCATTCAATCAAGTGCAAACGTAGATTTTCGAATTATCATCGGCCTTTGTGGTAGTGGTGGGCCGATGAACGACTGTAATCGAAAGAGTTGATCGAAAAGTTCAAGTGAAGCGACAATCGATTATGCTTTTTTCATAATCAATTGTTGCGGAAAAATTAAAAATTTATTGGGGACACAAAAATATCAAAATCAAGAAAAATGTCCGTTTAATATCTTGGTGTGAGTTTGGTGTGGTTTTTCGTGGACTCCTAACTTCTAAGTCATAACAGCAGATAATCTAAGAATGTGTTTACCTGTGCGTACCCGCTGTCACTTTGACTTCTATGTAGGTGAAAAATACATGAAATGCTTATTGGCAGATTTCTTCGATTATAATCAGTATAATCGATGATCGATCGGTTGTGAAATCTCAACCGATTCCCACCACTACTTTGTGGCACAGAAACTATATGATTATGATGAGCAAAAATGATTAACAAACTTTTCTTCATCACAGTTTAATTACATCTGATTACATTTCGATACAAGTGGTAAAAATCACTTAACTAGGTTAACAGTTCTAGTGTCCCACTATTAAACCAACTTCACAATCGACATGTATCGGTGACATTTTAATCTATCAAAAAATATTTTACAGCGAAAGTGCGATAAAACCTCAAAGTGAGCTCATAAAAGAACAAAAGTACTTTGCTCGCCTTGTTTTGAACATTTTATTGTGTCATTCTTGTGATCTATTACAGTAAAGACGATAGTGCCGTCGATGTCCTTTTACAATAACATGGAAAAACGTTGAGCGAAATCGACTTTACTTTTCCTTGAGAAAAGTGACTGCGACAGACTGATCGAGCATAGTATTTTACCCATCAATCAACTCAGGTGATCAACTGCAATTATCTAGTGATGCTGAGAATGGTTTTTTTCTTGACTTCGATCAATTACAAATATTGTAAACTACAAACCTTGACTACAACTCGTAGGCGGTATTATTTTTAGAACACTATATATAATTACAAGTTGAGGGTAGTATTATTTTTGACATCACTGTTAATGATAACATCTGACTCAGGATTTCTGAAAAACATTTTTCAGCCGTAAACATTGAACAAAGGATGAAGTTTTTACTGCAATAGCCTTGAAAATCTGCGATTTTTTAACTAACAACGAGAATTGCTTTTGAGGGACAACATATTGCTGGCATTTCCAATGCTGCAGCTGTTAAAAATCGTGTTTACGTTTGGCAATGAGTTGTCGATTACTCTTTGCGAGTTTCCGAAAACAAAGCGAAGCCGAGGATATAAACCGTCCGGACTTCGCTTCGGCTTTTCTTCAACCAATACTTTGCCCAAAAAATGAGCGACAGCAGGGAAAACGAAGAATTTTAGGATTCAAAATGAAATATTGGATCGAAAATATGCATTTGGAAAGAAGACGAGCATTTTTTAGTACGAAAACAGCATGAAAACAACAAACGGTAAGCTAGAAAACAAAGAACGATGCCGGCGAATGCTTCTTCGGCGTTCCTTGTAGAAGTTGGAAAACTAAGACAAGTAACAAACATAACTCGTAGCGGACAGAGAAAAATCACCATATGTCATATAAAAGACACAACAGGAGTACTAACCTGCGGACAGTTTAAGTCAGTCAACAATCACTCCGAGCGCAAAGCTAAAGTAGAAGCCGTCATTTCACACAAAAGTATTCATATGCTAAGGAGATACAAATCCTTAGCGGGCCTTGAAGTTTTTCACCGTCACTTTGTGTTACTTCCCATGTTTACGAAGGAAGCTTCTTCAATTAAGGATTTTTAGCGGCAAAACCGTCCAGTTTAATACACAGCAAAAGTCAGCAATCGAAGACAGCGCCTGCATGATTAAAACCCTGCCAAACCACACGATCTTTTCTCTCGAAGATCCGTAAACTATAAAATATCAAAGCCAGGCAATCCAATTTGCTGCTGTTAACATCCAAGGGCTGATTCTCATCGGTTTAAACAAAGAACGAACTGAGAAGTAGTCAAAGTACAGCTGTACGCGGCGAATTGTTTCCAGGACGAAGATCTGTTGAACCTGGCGAAAAATTACGCCTCGTTTTGGCCTCGCTTGAGCCTGCGATCGAATTGAAGACCAGTATCTGGTCAGCGGTCAACTTCAAAAAAACAGCTGACCTCGACAGCTCATAACTTGAGCCCGCAATATGGTCACGTGATACTGGTCAGCGGATACGTTGTTTTGACAGGTGTCAATTGACATTGACATGGATGTCTAATATCAAAGATGTCCGCTGTAAACTAGGTGGTCAGCTGGAGTATGGCCGCCATGTTGGATTATTATTATTATTATTAGGGTATTATTAATTATTGTGCGAGGTCGTCGTCGTCGTCGTCGTCGTCGTCGGTCGCGCCCACGAGCAATACCGCTAGCCAAAATTACCATGAGAAAAGCGGTTCACGGGTTTCTATAGGTATGGGGCTCCGCTTTGCGGCCCTTCGGGCCGCTGGAGCTCCGCTAATATATATATGTACTTTTTACTGTTTTGCTGCAGAGCCAGAGCCATCATTCAATCAAGTGCAAACGTAGATTTTCGAATTATCATCGGCCTTTGTGGTAGTGGTGGGCCGATGAACGACTGTAATCGAAAGAGTTGATCGAAAAGTTCAAGCGAAGCGACAATCGATTATGCTTTTTCATAATCGATTGTTGCGGAAAAATTAAAAATTTATTGGGGACACAAAAATATTAAAATCAAGAAAAATGTTCGTTTAATATCTTGGTGTGAGTTTGGTGTGGTTTTTCGTGGACTCCTAACTTCTAAGTCATAACAGCAGATGATCTAAGAATGTGTTTACCTGAGCGTACCCGCTGTCACTTTGACTTCTATGTAGGTGAAAAATACATGAAATGCTTATTGGCAGATTTCTTCGATTATAATCGATGATCGATCGGTTGTGAAATCTCAACCGATTCCCACCACTACTTTGTGGCACAGGAACTATATGATTATGATGAGCAAAAACGATTAACAAACTTTTCTTCATCACAGTTTAATTACATCTGATTACATTTCGATACAAGTGGTAAAAATCACTTAACTAGGTTAACAGTTCTAGTGTCCCACTATTAAACCAACTTCACAATCGACATGTATCGGTGACTGTTTTAATCTATCAAAAAATATTTTACAGCGAAAGTGCGATAAAACCTCAAAGTGAGCTCTCTTCGACACCGCCCATAAAAGAACAAAAGTACTTTGCTCGCCTTGTTTTGAACATTTTATTGTGTTATTCTTGTGATCTATTACATGCAGTGAAGACGATAGAAAGTGCCGTAGATATCCTTTTTACAATAACATGGAAAAACGTTGAGCGAAATCGACTTTACTTTTCATTGAGAAAAGTGACTGCGACAGACTGATCGAGCATACTATTTTAGCCATGAATCAACTCAGGTGATCAACTGCAATTATCGAGTGATGTTGAGAATCGCCGGTTTTTTTTCTTGACTTCGATCCCTTACAAATATTGCAAACAACAAACCTTGACTACAAGTCGTGGGTGGTATTATTTTTGACATCACTGTTAATGATAAGATCTGACTCAGGATTTCTGAAAAACATTTTTCAGCCGTAAACATTGAACAAAGGACGAAGTTTTTACTGCAATAGCCTTAAAAATCTGGGATTTTTTAACTAACAGCGAGAATTGCTTTTCATGGACAACAAATTGCTGGCATTTCCAATGCTGCAGCTGTTAGAAATCGTGTTTATATTTGGCAATGAGTTGTTGATTACTCTTTTGCGAGAGTTCCAATAATGTCAACAAAGCGAAGCCGAGGATATAAACCGTCCGGACTTCGCTTGGCTTTTCTTCAACCAATTCTTTGCCCAAAAAAATGAGCGACAGCAGGGAAAACGAAGAGTTTTAGGCTCCAAAATGAAATATTGGAGCGAAAATATGCATTTGGAAAAAAGACGAGCGTTTTTAGTCCATCCAAACAACGATGCCAGCGAATGTTTCTTCGGCGTTCCTTGTAGAAATTGGAAAACTAAGACAAGTAACAAACATAACTCGTAGTCACAGAGACAAATCACCATATGTGATATAAAAGACACAACAGGAATACTAACCTGCGGACAGTTTAAGTCAGTCAACAATCACTCCGAACGCAGAGCTAAAGCAGAAGCCGTCAGTTCACACCAAAGTATACGTATTCATTTGCTAAGCAGATACAAATCCTTATCGGGCCTTGAAGTTTTTCACCGTCACTTTGTTTTACTTCCCATGTCTACCAAGGAAGCTTCTTCAATCAAGGATTTTTAGCGGCAAAACCATCCAGTTTAATCCAAAGCAAAAGTGAGCAATAGAAGACAGCGCCTGCATGACTAAAACCCTGCCAAACCACACGATCTTTTCTCTCGCAGATCCGTAAACTATAAAATAGCAAAGCCAGACAATCCAATTTGCTGCTCTTAACATCCAAAGGTTGATTCTCATCGGTTTAAACAAAAAAGGATTGAGAAGTAGTCAAGGTAGGCGGCAAATTGTTTACAGGACGAAGATCTGTTGATCCTGGCGAAAACTTACGCCTCGTTTTAGCTTGGCCTGAGCCTGCGATCGAATTGAAAACGAGTACCTGGTCAGCGGTCAACTTCAAAAAAACAGCTGACCTCGACAGCTCATAACTTGAGCCCGCAATATGGTCACGTGATACTGGTCAGCGGATACGTTGTTTTGACAGGTGTCAATTGACGTTGACATGGATGTCTAATATCAAAGATGTCCGCAGTAAACTAGATGGTCAATGGAGTATGGCCGCCATTTTGGATTATTATTATTATTATTAGGGTATTATTAATTATTGTGCGACGTCGTCGTCGTCGTCGTCGTCGGTCGCGCCCACGAGCAATACCGCTAGCCAAGATTACCATGAGAAAAGCAGTTGACGGGTTTCTATAGGTATGGGGCTCCGCTTTGCGGCCCTTCGGGCCGCTGGAGCTCCGCTAAAAACTAAGAAAATCATAAGAATCCCAATTGCCGATTACGTCATGAATCAAGGATATCACAGTCTTACTAATACTTACAGTGTAAATGTACTTATTTAATTATTGTTTACCTAAAAACTCGAAATGCTGTAGACGGTCAGTGTATGAATTTATATGCAAAACACGTCAAAGCCTCCATAATAAAGAGAATCTGAAGAACTGGGTACATAACATACGTAATTACGTTTCCAGCTTTTCTAACTGACCCACTGGATATGAAATCATTAAGACGAGTGTTATTTACAAAAACTTGAAGAACAACCAAAAGCACAAAACAAAACAAAAACAACTCTTGCTGACTCTTATTGCCTTGCATGAATATTTAACAATTATCAACATAAAGCGGAGGTGGATGCGAAACTATCTGAATTTTGAGTGGCCAATCAACGCACAGCAAAACAGCTAACCACTGCTTTGTTATAAACTGAAACAAAATATCCTGCTGAACGTAGACGCAATTACGAAGCCTGGCGTTTGAACTTTTTTTTATTGATGAGCCGAATTACATCTGCGGCTTTTCACAATTTTTTATTATTATTGGTGATGTCCGGCCTCCCACGTAGTCGTCCTTAGAAAAATGGTATTTATGCTCTCTTTTAATCGACTTTGTAGGGGAACCATTCATGATAGAGGTCTGTGACCATCTGTCACAGGTTAATAAACCGGCCTTAAATGTGTACTAAATGTAGCCACAGCAAACAAAAACAATTGTTTGTTGCTCGCTATTGATTCAGGTGAAGTAGATGTAGAATCTGCAATCCTGGGCGAAAACTAGAAAATTTCACTACGTGCACTTCTGCCCTTATAACAGAAACGCATCTCGTTCTTATGGCGGTGCGTTTTCTACAACCCACTTCCTTCCAGACAATAGGGAGCTTAACAAACGAAGACAGGAACGGCAACGCGAACGTCATTTCAAAATATAACTTCCCGTTTTTGTAACTTTTTCGCAATCATTAAAATTTGTTTAACTTGGAAAATGCTGGCGATTTCTCCAGGAACTAAGACAGTATGAAAGACGTCAAAGTAAGGAAAAAGAGAAGATTTTGCCGTCATATGCTCACGTTCTCGAGAAAGCCTAAAATTTGGTCATTTCACGCTGTTGTTTTGCAGAGGACGGCAAAGAAATGTACCAAAATGTAAAACGCACGTGCAAAGCTATTGTTTCTGCTGATTTAAGAACACATTGTTTTGTGGCGTTCTCGTTGCCGTCGCCGTCCTCGTTTCTTAAACTCCCTAATGTTGAAATATTCGAGCCCTCTATAGCCTCATCGGCGTTCTCGTCACCGCTAAAAATCCACATGGGGGGAGGGGGTAAGGTGGGAATTGTCCCAAGACTTTTGTCCTGGATTGTAGATCTTATATTTGACTAGACCTTCTCAAATATCATGAATATCTGGATTTATGCATTATACCTGACGAAAGTAAAAAATTCACGGTGTTTTCTGATATTGCTTGATTTCACTCACGTGACAAGGCGGCCATGTTGATGGTCAAAACAATACAATTTCGTTTTGCAGAATTTGCATAAAAATAAAGGTTAGTTCCCAGCGGGGAGACAGACTATTGTTCTTGACTACCAACATGGCTGCCATGACGTCACATGTAATCCATCAATAAGCTGAAAAGCGACATCTGGAAATTGTTACGTCAAGTGTTCAGCTGTAAAAACGTTTTAAGCAATGGGGAAAACTGACGAATTCTATTCCACGAATATCGCTAACTGTGTCTTCAACGTTTTCTTATGTTTTACTCTGCCATCGTGTTGAACAGTGTCACACTCCGCGCGATAGGAAACACTTCCTCGTCACCAACTGGTTGTTTCTGATCTTAGTGTTGGATAACAGCAATATTCAAATTAATAGCCCGGCCTTAAATGTATTCTCAGCAAACAAAAGCAACTGCTGGTAGTGATGGATTCAGGTGAAGTTAGAGCTGTATATGTAGAAAAAATATACCTTATATTTGACCAGACCTTGAGAAACATGCTACATTGCCTCATGCCTCATATTGGAAAGAAACGCATTTTATGCATTGTAAGTAGCGGAAATATAAGCGAGTCAAGTGTTCTGTGAAAATGCAATAAGCATAAGAGAAAACTAATGAATTCTATTTTGCCGCATCAAAGACGCTTTTCCATATTTTTCAAATATCGTGATCTTACCCGTCCTATAAACTTTCAGCTATAGATATCATAGATTAACTTTCACAATGTCTTTTTCAAAATTTTGACTTACGGATATTTTATTTTCATGTTTCGTCTTTGTTATCTGATTTATTTTCTTCCAATCACCCACGACAAGTACATGAGACGCCCACTCAGGGGAGAAGCCCTTGTGAACTAAAGCGGAGGTGGATGGGAGCGCTGTGGGGAATTGGACTGGCCAATCAAGGCAGAGCAAAACAGCTAAACATTGCTTTGATACAAGCTGAAACGAAATACCCCGCTGAACATAGACGCAACTGATGATTACGAAGCCTGGCGTTTGACTAATTACGTCTGTGGTTTTTCATAAATTTCAATCCAACTTTACAAATTATCGATTATTACTGGTGATATCCATGTCTTCCAAGTAGAAGTTCTTAGGAAAGTGGTATTTCTGCCTTCTTTGAATCGACTTTGTGTAGAATCTAGATTTTATACTTAACCAGACCTTGTGAAACACCATAGATTAACTATCTGCCTCATTTTGGAAAGAACCGCATTTTATGCATTAATCAAGCCTTCGCATATTGATATATAAACCTAGAAAGCGAGTTGTGAAAATTGTCACTTCCGTAAAGTGTTCTGTGAAAACTTTCTAAGCATTGGAGAAAACTAATGAATCCTATTTTGCTCAGTGTAGCAATGACGCATTTCCATATTTTTTGTATACAACGATCTTACAGGCCCTTGAGGTTTTTGATAGGATGCTTTTTCACCTTTTTGTCTCTAGAATTTTGCATCTCTGATCTCCGATTCATTTTCTCCCAATGACTCATGGCATGTACTTGAGATGCCCACCTGTCAATGACGTCGTAAAAGAAAGCACTTGCGAACTAATTGCGCCGCAGTATCACGTAAAAGGGATCAACTGTTTAATTCAGCTTTGTGGTCTGGCATATAGCCGCTTTATTAAAACGGAAGATATGTCAAGTTAGCTCCGTAATTTTACAGTATTGATGGCATGTACAATGAAGACGAGGAGGCACGGCGCTTATACACTGTTGCACTTTTTTCAAATGAGTGAAAACTGTAAACGAACGGTGCATAATAGAAATCACCAAAGATTCTTAGCGAATCTTGTATCTTGGTCTACCTAGAGTTTGGCGAACTCAGTGGCTTTTTTTTTAATTGCCATCCGCGCAAGCGATACGTGGACAGCTGTCTGAATTGCATTTTCATAACACCGGAAGACTTTAATTGGCCGATACAGCGCCTACTGGTCTTACCGTCTACATAGATTCTGGCGAACTTTTAGCATTGTCATCCGCTTATGGGATAATATACGTGGACAGGTGAACTGTATTTTGAGTGACTATATCACTTTTTCGATATCAGTAGCGCTTATATCAAGTGAAACTCGTCAGGAAATCCAAACAACCAGTGCTCTGTTAGAACCGGTTCTTTGCGATGGAAGAGACCGAAGAATTCCGCGTTCACTGCCAACATGGTATTCAACATTTGCTTATGTTTTACCGCCAATTCGCGATAAGAAGCACATCCCCACTAGCCAAACCTATAAAACATTACCAATGAACCTGGCAGTTTCTGATCTTTCTGTAGGATTACTGGTTCATCGCGATTCTTACCATGGATTTGAACCACAACACTGATAACACCAAAAACACTGTTTAAAAAAAATGGTCCCGTTTTTTTATTATCATGAATTTGTTATGTTATGCATCGTTCTTTGGTGTGATGGCGCTCACAGCGGACAGAATCTTGGCCACTCACCTTCATCTTAGATACCAAGATCTTGTGACTCACAAGCGAGTTGTTGTTTTCATCGTTTCAAGTGTGGATCCCAGTTAAAACTGTAAAACGAAATACTTATGTCATCACTGACATCGCCTGTCTTGCAATAATCGCGGTACTGTATTGCATGATACCACCACTTAAGGGAGCACTAACTTAACTGCAGACTTAACGTTGTTGCCAAGGGATTTTTACGGATTGTATTTGTAATACACTGTTTTTTCGGTGTCTTTGGTCTTATATTGATGAAACGTGGGAAGGTAAACATACCCCAAGCCCCAACTGCGCTTTAGAGAGAAAAATCCCTAAAACTTGGAGAAAATTATGTGCAGTTCCGATTTTTTTGCCAATCGGAGATATTGCAGCCTTCTTTACAAACCTTCTTAAGCATTAGTTGTTACCGTACAGAACTGCAATGATAATGACGAAATGCTATGAATTCGCGTGCTTATGACGTCATAAATCTTACAGTAACGCGAATTTCAAAAAATCGATACGTAGAGTTTTGCACCTTGACGATCGTTCACCATCGGTACCATTTTCGATATCGAGAAGCGTACGCCACTCAAGTTTTAGGCTTTTTTTTTCTGTTCTGGTCACGTGACTTACCAAATATGGTTTTGATTGTAAAACCTTAAGAGTTTCCAAGATATGACGGTTGGGAACTTTCTACAGCTACAATTTTGTAGTTAGGTTAGTACCCCCATAAGGTGGCTCACTACAGATGTAAGACGTAAGACGTAAGATGTAAGACGTTCTTTTAGTCAACGCGGGTAGACGCGTTTGAAATTTGTAGTCTCGTAGGATGGGCTATTTAGAGTTTGAGCCTTGGTTCCTACCCTGATTTCCTGCCGACTTTTGTCCCCACGGGTTTTTTTCCTGCAGGTTTTTTCTGGCCTCCGTCTGACAGTAGTAGTTGTGTAAACTGTCGCTCAGCTCTGTCTCTTGTTTTATGCCGTATATTTAGATCTTGTAATAGGTTGTAGTATCACGTATCGTTATAGTTACTGGTGCTCGGCCTAAACTGCCAAAATAAACCTAATGTTTTTGCTCCTGTTGTGTACTGCGTGATGGAGCTGAAATAGAACATTTTTATTTACTCATTTGTTTTTAGACTACGGGTCGCTTATTTTGGCAGTTTTAGGGGCGAACCATTTGACTTTTGAGGCGGGGGGGGGGGGGGGGGGAGATTAGAAGATTTCTCAGTGGCAAGAACTTTTTTCCCAACTGACCAACAAGGCAGATGTTTTTTTTCAGTCGAAAAGCAGCGCCATATTTTTTTTATGAGTTACAAGATTTTTTTTTGGCTGCACAATGCATGCATGAATTTTTTTCCTCAGACCTGGCCATGCATGAATTTTTTTTCTTTGTTTGGGAGGCTGCAGGAAATTTTTTTCCAAAATCTTCGACCCCCCCCCCCCCCCTCAAAAGTCAAATGGTTCGCCCCTTAATTCGGCGAACTCAAGCGCACGCTAGAGAGTCATCAGGGAGTAAACAATCGCTTTGCACGTGCGTTTTACATTTTGGTACATTTCTTTTCCGTCCTCTGCAAAACAACAACGTGAAATGACCAAATTTTAAGGCCGATAAGGCCATATTACACGAAGCAGTTTTTCTTGCAACTTGCAACGCAACGATGGCGAATAAAAAACCTTTCAAGTTGCAGAGGGTATGTCACACGTTTGCAACTTGTCTCGCAACATGGCGAAAAGTAGAGGGTGGTTCTACTTTTCTTGCAACTCGCAACGCAACAATTGCAGTTGCAAAATGGGGTTTTAGACGTGAATTTTTTCTTGCAACTTGCAACGCAACGTTTGTTGCGTTGCAAGTTGCAAGGAAAATTGTTTCGTGTAACATGGCCTATACACACAATGGTTTTACCCCTGGGTTTTGTTCCAGGGAGCAAAGCTCCTCCGTGTGTACCAATGATTTCATGGGTGTAATTCATCCTCGGGAGCAGAATTTCACCCTGCAAAATGGATTTTAAAAATACCATTATCCCATAGTCTCTCCTGCTGGCGACTACCTCGTTGACCAAAAAGGCAGAGGACTCTGGGTACGAGATTATGGTTATTTACAATTTACGTGGGAAAACCGGTTGGTCGACGGATTATACAAATGAAAAATACCGTTCAGGATTGGTGTGTACCATGATTTGCACAACCCCTACTAAATATCACGTACCACGCATCAAAATTGGGGTAGGGCTTGGAACTGGTGAAAATCGCAAATGGAAAGCACTGTCTTCCATCTACATTTCATCCGAAATTTCCGGATTTTTTGGGTAAATGGTGAACAACCTATGCCTCCAATGTTTTCAAACGAATACCTCCCCCCCCTCCCTGTTCAGTAACACTTTAGCGGCATTAGCTCACTCTGATAGAAAATGCAGTCAATCAAAGAATTTGATCTAAAACGCTGTTCTTGCGTTTTTTAAGCATATAAAAAAACCTGAAAAATACACTTTCTAGTAATTCAATAGCTTAAGAGCCAAGAATTATTTTAATGACGACAGCTATTCGTGAAGTCGTACTCGCAATTCAGTTGGTGAACAGTTTATAGGTTTTGCTAACAGCTGAACCGAAGATTACCTTTCGTATTGCTCCTATAAAAATTGTCGATGTTAATAGCACTTTCAAATTTCGATTTTAAGAAGCTTGGTGCATACAATCAATATGTTTTTGGAAAGGGCCAGGTCAGGTAGCAGATATGTTGCGATTTTTACAAACAACACACGTTTTTTAAAAACATGTTTCGACAGAGTCCTCTGTCATCTTCAGTTAAATTACAAAGGACAGAGTTGAATATGTAGTGTGCGCAAAATGCTAATTAACTATAAGAACAAAAGGAACATGGCAATGTGAAATATTACCAAGAAAGTTTTAAATTAACACGATAAAGTTGATGATTTAGTGTAGGTTTCTCCCTCTGAATATGAATAGCTTCTTTTACCTTAAGCTGGAATGTGGTTGAAGCGTGATCTAAGATGGTAAGACTCTGTCGAAACATGTTTTTAAAAAACGTGGTGTTGTTTTCAAAAAGCGCAATTAATGTGTTGTTCAAATGAATAGAAAGTTTGCATCCGCGCGATCGATCCACTTTCTTCCAAATTAAATTCGGTTTCGGACCTAAATAAGAAATTCCCAGGTGCAAAACCCTGTGAAGAAAAAGGCGAGGGCGTGAATCAATAAACTAAATTTTGAACGTTTCATAAAGTTTGAACTCAACAGCTGCAGCGAACATCGAAGATCCTCAGTTTCCAGTTTCTTATATATAACGACCTTACAGGTCCCGTTTGAATTTTAATCTACAATTTTACTGAAGCAGCAGCCCAGTAGACGATGTCGTTTTCAAAAAGATTTACTGGCTTCAACGCAATTTTATTAATTTTATTGTTTTTAAAGTTTGCGGATGATCTTTGATCTTCGATTTGTTTTCTCCCAAGTAACCTATGCGGAAACTCCGTTTTCACATAATAGATAAAGCACCTGCGAACTAATTGCGCGGCAGCATCACGTAAAGGAATATTCTGTTTCCCTACTGGGCCAACTGTTAAATTCAGCTTTGTAGCCTGGCACATCATTTTTACCAAACATAAAGATATGTCAAGTCGGCTGATTTCACAGTACAGCAGCTGTTGACGGCATCCACAGCGTCTGCCGAAACACGGCTCTAGAATACACTGGAAATACTGCGCTTCCTTGTTGCATTGGTTTCAAAAGAGATAGATTATAGATAAACGCAACCTATAGAAACCAACCAACGATTCTTGGTGAACCTTATTGCTTGGTCTACCTCAGTAGATTTTGGCGAACTCTTGTCTTGTCATCCGCGCACATGCGATACGTGGGCAGGTGAACAGTATTTCGTTTATCCCGGCCATCACTTTGCCAATATCAATGACCCGTCTGGAAACTTACAACCGAGTGTCCTGCTAGAACGTTCTTTGCAATGAAAGAGAACGAAGACTTAGATTCCAGGAGCGCCTGTGCTAACATTGTATTCAACGTTTTCTTATGTTTTACTGCCATCATGTCAAACAGTATTACAATCCACGCGATAAGAAACACATCATCGCTAGCCAATCCTTTGAGAACATTGCTCCTCTACCTGGCTGTTTCTGATCTTAGTGTTGGATTACTGGTTCATCCTTTATACATCGCGAATCTTGCCATGGTATTGATCCACCATACTAAAAACAATGCTGTTTCAGAAAACACATTGGCCGCTTTTGATGTCATTACTAATTTCTTAGGCTATATATCTTTCTTTGGTGTGATGGCCCTAACAGCGGACAGATTCTTGGCCATTCATCTTCATCTGAGATACCAAGAACTTGTGACTCGCAAGCGAGTTAATGCCGTCGTTGTTGCCGTCGTTCTTGTTGCTGCTCTTTCTACATTTGCTGTACATGTATGTATTGGGCGTTGGGTCTCGGTCGATATTGCAAAACGTATTTATCTTCCTGTTGACATATTCTGTCTTGTAGTTAATACTGTACTCTACTACAAGATCTATCTAACTGTTCGACGTCACAAAAATCAAATTCAATCCTTGCAAGTTCAACAAAACGAACAGAATGCAGAGATCACTTCGTTGAATATCGCGGGTATAAAGCTGGCGGTTGCCACATACTACGTTTGTCTAGTGTATCTGGTGTGTTATTTGCCCCGTACATGCCTAGAAATTGCTGAGATTATCTCTGGACCTAACACAACCACTAAACGTCTAACGGATTACTTCTGGACAATGGTACTACTCAATTCGTCTCTAAATCCGTTGATTTATTGCTGGAAGATGAGGCACATTCGACACGCTGTCCTCAAGATACTGCAAAATATTTTTTTCCGTGTTACAATTAATACTTTTCCACCTGGAGTGTAAATATTTATCATCCTGACGCCGGTGACGTTGCTGAGGCAGTTTGAGTGATAAATGCTCGAATTAGGTCAAGGCCTCTCTCTTGGATCAGCCCTCGTGGCTCTCATGATTCTCCAATACCCCTAAAACCTGGCCAAATTGACTCAAAATCATGTAAAAAATAAACAACAACAACAACAACAAAACAGCCAAAAGTGGCATTAATGCTTTATACTGAAATTTGAATATTGCTGTAGATACAAGAAGGAACATTGTTGGGAAGGACATGATGAAACGGTCAAATTAAAGTGCGTGCGCACGTGACCAGTAGCGCACATGAATAAATCATAAATTCAAATGAAGTTAAAATTGATGTTGTGAACATTCGACTGAACAGTTCCCAACAGGAAAATCATCTCCATTTCATACTGTTTTCAATGGATGTTAGGTGAGTCTGAAACCCCACTGGTTCTGATCTTCCACGACTGGGCAACTATTGTAAATCAACATGGCCAAGTTGGCGACCTTCTTTTGGATTTCTCGAAGGCCTTCGACAAAGTTTCCCATAAGAAACTGACACTCAAATTAGCCCACTATAGTATTAGCGGAAAATCGCTAGTTTGGATCTCAGCTTTTCTCTAAAACCAAACCCAATTTACAGTTGTTAACGCCATAACGAGCCAGAGCCTCTTAGCAACCGAAAAAATAGCTTGGCATCCAGCTGAGGTTGGGGACTTTTAGTCCTCTATCTCAGCTGGATACCCAGTGACGCGCAACATTCTTATTCCTTCAATCTATCACCGTATATCGTTTCGTATCTGATAAAGGAGTCATCTTTCTGACAATCGTGTCATCACAATTAGGTGTAAAAGTCAATTAAATGTGCAGTAATACTCAATCTACAATTAAAGCATGCAGTGTCTTTTTTCAAATACACTTCAGCGACAGGATTTTAGTTACCGCAAAGCGTCGTGAGCTCGCAGTTTACTCATGATCATACACAAGTCGTTGGGATTTTCGAGGAGATAATAGCATCGGGTTTTTCATCGAGTGATGGCAAACGTTACAGCGGTTGACGAATTCTCAGAGTAAGTTCCAGCAGCATCCTAAGACACGGGCCAGAGTTTTACGTCGAACTTCTCGTGAGATGAACGGCTAAACTGAGCGAATTGAGTTCATTATAACTTCTTCGCCTGACTCGACGGTTCGTAGACTGAATTTGGATCAACCAACGCGCTTTATCTGTCTGATTCAGACAGATAGAACGTGTTCCATCGTGGAACAAACATCGATTAAAATTTGCATGAAAATATTTGCCGTTCTGAACTTGGTTCCACGAATTAAGGTGGACGCTTGACCTGACTGTTGAGCTTTACCTATTTGACTTGACCGAAATTTTTAAATTTAGTTCATCTCATTTGAAGTTCGACCTTTAACCCGGGCCTAAGAGCAGGAAAATTGCTTTCGGACAGTTTCTGATAGCGCCACGTACGTTCAGGAGATGCGAGACGACGCGGCCACCTATTTCATTTGTTCAGATGTTGCAGTTGTAGGAATCGCCCGTGAAATTCTAATGATACCGATGATTTAATTCTCATGTAAATTCTACAGTGGTATTTGAATTAGTCGTTATATTGTATTCGCTTTTGCACCACAATTATGTCGGAACCTAATTGCATATTTTGGCGGGAAATATGAAGCCGCGAAATACACGCGCACTCGCCATCGATCCAGAAAAAATGGAAATGCACTGGCGTGGGCGAGGCCGCGGGAGGGTTGCTGTCTTTACAACAAGCATGGATACCTATAGCTTTTGAATAACCAAACAATTTAGGTATTCACAAAGATTTTGGTATTATCAACAGAGTTGATAAATGTAAATTGACCACCGTACAGGGATTCTAAAAGCCAGCTTTTAATATCCCTGTACGGTGGTCAATTTACATTTATCAACTCTGTTGATAATACCAAAATCTTTGTGTACTACTTCCCTACCGACGCAGCACCACAGTTTCTTTAGAAACTACCCCCTTTATTAATTTAGGTATTCAGTCTTTGCTGTGTAAGGAAAACCGCAAACTTTGTAAAATTTCATAAAAATTTTCCTGGTATGATTTTATGCCTGAGTGCTTCTGGGATACATAACATTAACAGGTCTTTTTTACAATTGCACATGGTAAGCTAGGCAAATGTTGTGTATCCTTTCTGGTTGATCCAGGTTGAAGTCCTGGCATTATTTTATGCCTGAGTGCTTCTAGGATACATAACATTAACAGGTTTTTTTTCAATTCCACATGGTAAGCTAGGCAAATGTTGTGTATCCTTTCTGGTTGATCCAGGTTAAAGTCCTGGCATTATTTTATGCCTGAGTGCTTCTAGGATACATAACATTAACAGGTTTTTTTCAATTGCACATGGTAAGCTAGGCAAATGTTGTGTATCCTTTCTGGTTGATCCAGGTTGAAGTCCTGGCATTATTTTATGCCTGAGTGCTTCTAGGATACATAACACGAACAGGCTTTTTTACTATTGCACATGGTAAGCTAGGCAAATGTTGTGTATCCTTTCTGGTTGATCCAGGTTGAAGTCCTGGCATTATTTTATGCCTGAGTGCTTCTGGGATACATGACATGAACAGATTTGTTTTTCAATTTCACATTGTAAGCTAGGCAAATGTTGTGTATCCTTTCCCTGAGTGAAGTCGTGGCATTATAGTTTGCTTGAATGCCTCTGGAATATGTAACATGAACAGTGCTTTAGAAATGCTCATTAAAATCTAAACTGTTGTATGTCCTGTCTGGCTCGTGATGTGCCCATTCCACCACTACCTCGGTTACTTCCGGTCCCGCAGAGTTCCGTCCTGGGGCCAACCCTCTTCCTATTATTTATTAACTATATTTCAAATGTAACAAGTTCACAGCTACGCCTCCTTGCCGATGATACTGTCCTTACAATTAGGGAACTTAAGCATCGACGACGGGAACGAAAACGCCACAAAAAAATAGGCTTAATGAGCAGAAACAATCGCTCTGCATGTACGTGCGTTTACATTTTGGTACACTTCTTTCCCGTGTTCTGCAAACAACAACGTGAAATGACCAAATTTCATGTTTACTAAAGAACGTCAACTTGTGACAGCAAATTTGTTGTTTTTTTTCCCTTATTTTGATTTGTTCATTGCAACTTAGTCCCTGGATAGTTCGCCAGCATTTTCCAAGTTAAACAAATTGGAATAATCGCGAAAAAGCTACAGAAACGAGAAAAAACATTTTGAACTGAGGTTTTCATCGCCGTCGCCGTCGTCGATGCTTAAGTTCCTTATTAGGGGGCGCGGGCGAGAGAGACGTCTGAATTCGACCGCGCCCCCGGTGGGTTAGGGGGAGGAGACGGCTAACATTTCAGACTACTCCACCTGGTAGTTATCTGAAACTAAATGAACTTTTTACTCTTTTTATGTTTAAATTATAGTGTTACGTTTTGAACTTGGAGGTGCTTCTCTGATAAACTTCAACGAAGAACTTGTTCGGGATTTTTACAACTTTATTCGGCTTGCACTATATATTTTTTATATAGTCAAACTAAAATAAATGAGAAAGAAAGAAACAAGTTCAAGTAAATTACAAAACGCCAGAGAAAGCAGATACTTACAATTCTCGTCGATCCCTTTGTTGGACAGCGTGTCCGTGAAGGGCCTGACTACCAATTATATAAGTTGAAAATTTCCCAGGGGGATGTTCTGTCGCGTGCAAATCATATAGTTCATTGACATCATCCACTGGATTAGACCATGCTACTTGGATTTTCCCAAGTCACTCCCTAGATTGATATTATAGTTTACATGTATTTCCTTTTCATTTGATCTTACTATTTGCTTATGCTAATTTTTAGTCTGTATCTTTTGTAATTTTAAGTAGAGTTAAAAAAATTATCGTTTTCCTCATCCAAGCCGTTTTTTTAGGAACTGCGTTTACATCCGTGTGACTTCATTGGATGTCCGACTGGAACCGTTGACGGTTTGCTAACTGAATGATGATTAACAATTAATCCCGTAGCTCACAAGGGCCACGGGTCAATAGCCCATGAGGAGAAGCCGAATCGGCTATTGACCCATGGCCCTTGAGGGCGAAGGGTCTAATTATTTTAGTATCACCCAACTAGTCGGACAGAAAAGGCAATAATAAAGTTAGCAAATGCAAGTTGAAGAAATATTTATTTGGGAATAAAACGTAAGAAAGCGTCACGCTCGATTGCTACTCGAGGACTATTACCAATAGTCCTCTAGTATACGTAGCGTAGCCAATCAAAATGCAGGATTTGCATTAGTCCACTAGTTGGGTGATAAAAACACGTTCCTGGAGAGGAGAGGGAGGGAAGGGGTTAACACTAACGGATAAAAAATATCTCTCTTCACGGCTAACGGTTATTAATTTTCATTCACGGTTAACTTACATTAAACCGAGTCCCTTGTTGAAAATGAAACCATAAGATATTTTCCTTTTTTGGGATCTGTATTTTAGTTTGATCTTGTCAGACAAGCTAGCCTAGCGGGAAGGAGACTCTGTCAGACGTCAGGGAGTAGACTGCAAAGGAGGTAAAACGGTGTCTCGAGTGCTCTGAAGTCTCTTAAAGTCTCAGATACTCTCTATTCCACTTTTCAAAAAAAAAAAAAAAACCCGCTTAGCGCTTTTAATTTTTTTCCAAGGGCAACGGATACTTTATTGTCAGTTTCACGCCTAATGATTACCTTTTTGGACGTTTGACGGCCATCGGTTAACCCCATTGAGACCCTCTTCCTTGTGTTTAAACAAAATTTCGCTTTTATTAGCAGCCGTTCAGAGATTCAAAAAGCTAACGTTTCGAGCGTTACGACCCTTAGTCACGGTTAACATTTCAGTAAAAACGGCTTATCATTTGGCCTTTTTTCTTGGTGAGCTAAATAGGTTTACGGCTTTAAATAAACTTGAAATCAGCTTTAACATTTTCGATTATTATTGGTGATATTCCGCTGTCCCGCGTAGTCGTCGTTAGAAAAGTGGTATTTCAGCCCTCTCTTTTAATCGTCTTTGTGGGGACCACTCATGGTGGAGGTCTGTAACCATCTGTTTCAGGTTAATAAACCCAGCCTTAAACGTATACACAACAAACAAAAACAATTGTTTGTTGTGATGGATTCAGGTGAAGTTACAACTGTACACGTAGAATCTAGGTATATATGTAGAATATATTAAACTAGACCTTGTCAATCACCATAGATTACTTATCGGCCTCATTTTGGAAGGAAACGCAATTGTTTGTGCATTTGAGAAAACTAATAAATTATATTTTGCTGCATCAAAGACGCTTTTCCATATTTTTCATATACCGTGATCTTACCCGTCCTTTAAACTTTCAGCTATAGACATCATAGATTAACTTTCACAACGTTTTTTTCAAAATTTTGACCTACGGGTATTTTATTTTCATGTTTTAAAATTTTTGGTCTTTGATCTTTGATTTATTTTCTCCCAATAACCCACGACAAGTACATGAGACGCCCACTCAGGGTAGAGCCCTTATGAAGAAAACCACTTGCGAACAAGATATTTATTTTACGCCCCCGTATCACAGAAAGGAATATTCTACTATTTTCTTCAGTATTGGGTCAACTGTTAAATTCAACTTTCTGGTCTGGCATATCATCTTTATTAACAAAACTATATCATGGCAGGTCAGCTCTTTAATTCTACAGTTGTTGATGACATTCACAACTTCTATAATACACTGGGAAAACAGCGATTTTTTGTCGCATTGCTTTCAACTGAGTTGAAACTGTAGAGAAACGGTACATAGAGAAAACAACCAAGGATTCTTAGCCAATCTTCTGCCTTGGTCTACATAGATTTTGGCAAACTCTTAGCTTTGCCACCGCGCATACGATGCGAGGACAGGTGAACTGTATTTTGAGTGACTATATATCGATATATCGCTTTTCCGATATCAGTAGCGCATACATCAACTGTAACTCGTCAGGAAATCTAAGCAACTAGTACGCCGTTCGAACGTTCTTTGCAATGGATAAGGCCGAAGAATTTGGTTCCACATACAGTGCCAACATTGTATTCAACATTTGCTTATGTTTTACCGCCATCATGTTTAACAGTGTTACAGTCCACGCGATACGAAAAACTCCATCGCTAGCCAAGCCTTTAAAAACACTACTACTCAACCTGGCTGTTTCTGATCTTTCTGTTGGATTACTGCTTCATCCTTTCTACATCACGATTCTTGCCATGGATTTGAACCACAACACTGATAACAACACCAACGATACTGTTTTTAAAAACATTGTCCCGTTTTTTATTATGATGAATTTCTTATGTTATGCATCGTTCTTTGGTGTGATGTCGCTTACAGCGGACAGATTCTTGGCCATTCATCTTCACCTCAGATACCAAGAACTTGTCACTCACAAGCAAGTTGTTGTTTTTGTGGTAACAATGATGGTGTGTAGTTCATTTCTTTCATCATTTCAAGTGTGGATCTCAGTTGAAACTGAAAAACTAAAAGCCTATGTCATCATTGATATCGCCTGTCTTACAATCATCGCGGTACTGTATTGCAAGATGTACTTAACTGTTCGACGTCACAGAAAGCAAATTCAATCCTTGCAAGTTCAACAAAACGAACAAAATGGAGAAAGGGCCTCGCCGCATTTCGCAAAGCGTGTAAAGTTGGCAGTTGGTGCATTCTACGTTAATCTAGTTTTTCTGTTGTGTTATTTGCCACGTATGTGCCGAGAAATTATTGTCATTATCTCCGGACCTAATACAACGACTGAACATCTAGAGCATTACTTTTGGACAATGATACTACTTAATTCATCTCTAAATCCGTTGATTTATTGCTGGAGGATGAAGCACATTAGACACGCAGTTATCAATATACTGCAAAATATTTTCCCGTGTAATTCTGCTTTCCCTGGCGCATTTATATAGTTGCCGTCATGAGTCTGGTTTGGCTGGTGGGGCAGTTTGAGTCGTATGATGCTGAATTATGTATAATATTAAGGAGCTTACGAATCGACTAGTTCGCACAACGGCGCCGATGTGTCACATCATAGGCCCGCGTACGGTCGTCCTGTAGAAATTTGAATTTACGACTGATTCTCAGTAAAGACGACAACGTTTGTGAGTGCGCGGCCAATTTTCCCGCCGTTTCTTAAGTTTGTTTTTATCTTTTCACAAGGCGAGTTGTTCGGCAAACAAAAATGATAACTTCAGAGAAACGAGAGCTTGTATTACATTATGTTTATCGAAACAGCTTTATAAGACAAGACGAAATTAATCAGTGATATTTGGAAGTAGACAAAACATTGCAAAAGTGAATGATGATTTTAATCTGTCCGTTTTCAGGAAGGATCTTGTACCTGCACAACCGCTAAAGACCTCGGCGTAATTATGGATCCAAACTTAACTTTTGGTAATCATGTTATAGGCGGAAACAGTTTCATCGTGCATGTCACGTTTAGCTCAGATCAATAGAGTTAAGTAATCTTTTGACGAACAGTCCTTAATCATTATTATAAACTCACTTGTTTTCAGTAAACTATTTTATTGCTCATGCGTTTGGAGTAACACTTCTCAAACAAATCTAAAAATGTTACAGACAGTCCAGAATTTTGCCTGCCGCATAGTAAGTGGAAGAAGAAAATATGATCACGTGTCTCCAGCTTTAAAGGAACTGCGCTGGCTGCCAGAAGGAGCATCTTTACTACCGTGATGCCGTAATGTCATTTAAGTGTTTAACAGGATGTGCTCCTGGATATTGATCCACACAATTCATCAGACGATGTGATGTCGCCGAACGAGAAGTTCTCAAATGCTTAACATACCTCGCTTTAGAACAGCAAGTGGCCAAAGGACTTTTTTCTATAGAGCAGTCACCCTATGGAATTCCTTATCTAATGATCTTAAACTCTGTGAATCGGTTAATGTATTTAAACGCTGCCTCTTAAGTAACTTTAGCACTTCTGCTAGTCAATGTCATTGCTCTATTTTAGGTTTGATATATAATTTTAGCTTAATTGTATAATTAATTTTTTACCATAACTGTACTGCCTCTGAAAATCCTCGTTGGGGAAGTGGTAATAAAATATGTATGTATGTACTATAAAAGAACAAGAAGTGTTACTTTTATACGATGCTCATAAGTCAACAAATTGAGAATTTCCGTACTGGAACAGCGAAAGTTCGATTTAAACGAAAAAGCAAACGACGAATTGCAAGGCCGAGTTCGTTTCTACAGGGAGAACATTTATAAGTTTAATCATGTTATGTTTATGTGATTTATTTGTTTCATGTATTTGCTCGGCCCCACCAGTGTAGCATTTGTGTGCTATAATTGAATACTGGGGAGGGTAAATAAAAACTATTTATCTTTATTTATTTTATAAACTTGCTGACCAGCTGCAGCTACCTGACGGAGGGAAATCTGTGCATGTGTGCGTAGAGTGTGGACGCAATAGGCCATTTTCGTATTCTCGGTATTGAACTGGATCTAGCATGAAGTGGAGGCTCTTGCGGGGGAATGCATTTACATATGAAAAGATTCTCATGCTAGATCCAGTTCAATACCGAGAATACGAAAATGGCCTATTCATTGTGATTTTTGAACTTCTAACAAATTTTGAGATCAAAATCATTGAAAATTAGCAAAATGGTAAAGGAAACAGTTCAGTCCATAAAAGCATAGAATGACAAGTTGAAAGGAAAACGAAACGAAACGAAAGATATACGACGAACTACAGCTTCTACGAGACGAAGTGAATACGAAACGCAGTGGCATCCATGACAGTTTAGGAGAAGCGACAGGCGGTGATCCTTCATCTGCATCGCTGAGTGAAAGTCATGACGAATTTTATAAATATGCCGAGGTAAAGATGGGTGCAATTGGGAGCGCTTTAAATACCCTGTCCTCGAGTGTTGAGAATATTTCGGCCTCGATCGATTAATTACACGAGTGAAGCTATTCCTACAACGTTAAACTCGTTGGTGTTCCAGAGCTTAAACCCCGCGAAAGTACGGCGGAAACATCACAGCTCTGTCTGCAAATTTTTAACACAATGGGAGCCGAAGTACAGCTTTACGATATTGATATCGCCCATCGAATTTTCCATCGTAACGCGTCTGATGGTCGACCTAAACCGATAGTATGCAAGTTTACACCACGCCTTGCTCTTGAGCGCGTTATGGCACTACGGAGAGAGATCAACAAGATTAATCGTTCAAGAGTTGGCCTTCCAATAGATCGATTCAACATATCCCTCTAAATTAAAACTTGCTAAAGTTATCCCATTACATAAAAGTAATGATGAGTCTGACCCGTCCAACTATAGAGGCATATCGTTACTCTCAATTTTCAATCGAGTTTTCACAAAAAATGATGTATCTCGAAAGATACAATATCCTTGATAACTCACAGTATGGATTTCGTGAGAAAAGATCGACCGAGCATGCTGTTTTGGACATACTCAATCAAATTCAAACCAACATGGATAAAAAGCTGTACACATTCGTTATATCTCAGTATTGATCCGCAGAAAGCCTTCGACACCGTAAACCACTCAATATTACTGCAGAAACTGAGTCACTATGGGATACGAGGCATTATAAATGATTGGTTTACCTCATATCTTGAAGGACGCAAGCAGATTACTGAAATTGGCCGCAGAAATAAATCTAGTAAAGAAATGCTACTATCTGGAGTCCCTCAAGGATCGGTTTTAGGACCCCTGCTCTTCCTTATTTATGTAATTGATATTTGCAATAGCTGTAACCAATTGAAGTCTTATTTATTTGCGGACGACACGAATCTTTGAACAACGAGCTTTCAAAGGTTTATGGTTGGCTAATAGCAAACAAGCTATCTCTAAATATTAAAAAAACTAATTTCGTAATTTTTCGACCCAGACAGAAAAAACTACCTTACCAAGTCAATCTGAAAGTTTTTGACCACCTCAGCAATTCCTACGTTTCTTTGGAGTGCAAAAACTATGTTAAATATCTGGGCGTGCTTACGAGAACCTCTCTTGGAAACATCACACCATCCTGCTCTTGTCAACATTATCTAACTTACTTGTACATTATATTTCGTTCTATGGCTATCATCGCTTAACTTGAGTACTCAAAGTAATATAATATAACCTTCCTTTTTACTCTAAATATTGTTAAGTAATCGGCTATGTATCTTTCTGTTATCGTAAATCTCATCTCTTTAACTGTACACATCCAGTCCAAGTTCTTTGTCATTGTACTTTCGTTTCTCTTGTTTTACCTGTTACTTTATTGTAAGTTACTTTTTTTTCTCTGTAAGGTTGAATTGTTGTAAATTATTTGTTATGCGTCAAGTCCACTGCTCGCCTCGAATAGCTGTTACTAACTGCGAGCAGTGCGTATCTTTCTCTGACTTATGCTTTTTAAGCCTTTATAGACTTGAACTTTGGAGGGATATCCACTCAGTTTACTTGGCGTTTCACTGTTAGACTATTCGCCATGGCAAAAATCAAAAGCATATATCAAGAACATGCCCCTGATGTGATACTTGAATTATTTGGCAAAAACATCTGAAGTATCGGAGGAAAACGTTGAGAATTGAATCTGACGTCCTGCTATTTCCAAGACGCCGGCAAATCGCTCAAATCAACGTCGTCGACTTTAACCACACGCCAATCTCGTCCCCAGGGGTCGCGAACCTTTTTGACATGCGAGAGGGATCGGGACCTCTGGCCATTTGGATTTCAGATCCAATTCCTATTGATTGCTGAACACAATGTTATTAAAATCGGAAGTCAAAGTGAACCAACGAGCAAACCGACTGGGGTACTTGTTGAACATTTGATGAAAATATTACTGTATGGAATCATCCATCGGATTTTTTTTTTGGCCCAAAGGCATTACTACAAAATATTCGTTACGTTCGGTTCTTGAGAGGTTTTTAAATTAAAAATTGCTAGACGCTTACCACAAGGTCATAAGGTTCGAAAGTCAGCTTTTTTTTTTTTTTACAAAAGTACAGAGAATCAGTGTTACCAGTCAAAAGAAGAAGAATTTACACGCGAGACGTGATCCCAAAAAAGGTAAAACAGGCGAAGAAACACCATTGTCTCTGTATGGAATATAGATGGTAGATGTAGCTGTAGATGAGATGTAGAGGGATTGTCGTATACTGCGAAGGGTTCTCATGTGGGTTCAGGCTTCTACATCTACATCTAATATTTAACCACCGACCGGTTAGCTCAGTTGGTAGAGTTCCGGACTAACGTGCGGGAGGTCGGCCGGACCGGACCAACACTCAATGACATTGCAAATGGTTAGACTTTCTAGTCTTCTCGGATAAGGACGATAAACCGGAGGTCCCGTCTCACAATTCTTCACAATTGTTTCTGTGGGACGTTGAAGAACCACTAGGGACGTAACGATCCCTGGCTGTGACCACCCCTAGTGCTGGCCTGCTCTATTCAGCAAAGTGGGCGGCTTGGCGTGATATCCCAAAAAGGCTTATGGTGTATGAGGCCACACACACATAGCAGCCATAAGTCAATGGGACTTTGACAAGTGCTAAAATCATGTAGATGTCTCTTCGCTCGATCATTCCTTCAAATCCTGTTGTTTCAGTTGCCCTCAGACGACGCTTTACAGCTTTTAAAATTTCGCACTATTTCTTTCTGATCAGAGCGTCTGGTTTCCCCACTGAATCTATCCAACTCGTATTTTACAGCGAAATGCAACAAATCCAGAGCTGGTTCGTCCGAATCTTGTTCTGCCCTCTGATTTTGCGCAGTGTAACGGAAGTTCTAGAATTTAGGACTGAAAATCCGACCTGGAGTTTGCATATTCCGAGAGATTAGGAAGATTACGCAACGGAAAAATAAAAGTTAACATGTTCTGCGAAACAAGTGCAAGCACAAAAGCCGAAGAATTGGATTGCGACGTTTACTGTTAACATTGCATTCAACGCTTTGTTATGACTTTAACGCCCTCGGAGTTGTGTTGAGACTTCGGTGGTGATTACATGATACCGGTGCGACGTTCATTTCGGCGCAAGTTCCACCCGGTTCCCTCTTATGGCTCTGTATTCGTTTTCATGATACCACCACTTAAAATGTTATGCCGGCGCGAGTTCACCCCGGTTCTTGTGCTGGAGCGATGTTTTCATCACGGCACGAAAATTCATTCCGGTGTCATGTAAACGCGGTTTGACTATTATTTCAATATTAATTGAAGTTTCATCAATTTTACGGCACCCCAATGAACCCAGTAAATACGGCTTTATGTAAACACAGTGCAACTTTTCATCTCGCCCCGGAATGAAAGTCGCTGTTACGAGTTCGATTGTGTTGTGACGTGAGAAGTGGGTTGTTTGTAGACTAAACAGAACGCAGGGTTGTCGGAACAGCAACAAGGTTATTTATTTCAAACGAAAGTAGTAAACTCCGCACAAGACTTCACAATAAGCTCACACTAGGCTTATAAAATTATACTCGACCTCCGTCAAACTTCAAATACTCACAGCCTCCGCCAAATGTATAAACGACCTCTGTCACACTTCAATAAATACGGCCTCTGCCAACTGTATACACGACCTCTGTCAACTTCAATAAACACGGCCTCCGCCAACTTTCAGCTCTCAGCTCTCAAATTACTTCTCTTTACTTTCTAGACTCTAAGACACTAAGAAAAATAGGCAGTCAACGACTGCGTGTAGCTACTGCTTATGTTTTTTCTTATACATGCGAGAGGGATGCGAAACAAGGAAACCCCATGGTCAGTCACGAGTCTCTCATGTGCCTAAGAGTCACGCGAGTCACGCAAGCAGTCGCAACTCGCGTTATGCTTTACCATGAAAATAATGTTAACGGCGAATTCACACTTGTGGTCGAGTGGGTTCTTCTAAAGGTAAAAAGCCCTTTCGAAATTGTGCTTAAGACTAAAAATTACCAGTTTACGAAACAAAAACGTTTTCCTACGCGCAAACTAAACATGAAGGGGGAAAAGGCTTGACAGTACTAAAAATAGATCGACCCCCTACGTGACTCAGACGGTCAACAATTTGTATGAGCGGGATGTGTTTTGGAAGTGAAAAATAAGCGAAAGCGGTACAACAACGAGGTGAAATCGTTGAACGAGCTTTAATTATAATAAATAAAAGGCCATACTTTCGTTGTGGGGTGCAATCTTAGATCTGGATATCCAGAAATTGTCCTTAAGTAAATTATTCGAAGCGCCTATCGAAATCTGATCGTCTCCGTCTCACCTGGTGTACGACGAAATAGGATCCGACCAGTCCGACTTGTTCCTCAAAACATGATGTACTTTAATTTTGGACTAAAAGGCATTAATTGTATGTGTCTCATGTGACTAAGATGTGCTGCTCTCTGTATTGGAGAAGATGTAAAAATCTGTCCAATTCACATTGAATTTCCAAATATTTATCAAGCTTAAGCTAAAAACATGCTAGTATCAACAGACACCGAGCAAATTTGTTTTGGCCTTCCGTGAAACCTTGACATATATTTATTTGCGTAGTTCGTAAGAACACAAACTATTGTGCAGAGTAGATAGTCTTTAGCTGATTTGATTCCTGTAGCTTTCCGGGATTTTAATCACGGCGTAAACAACTAAACGTCGTTTGTTTCTTTCATCCGAAAGAAACCATAAACGACGCGCGTTGTAGGTGTGCTTCTCTTTTAGCCATTCACAGCTCCAATGAAATATTCGGCACTAAAATATTTCGAGACTTACCCTGCTAGCAAATGATTGGATAAAAACACTAGCGAAAGCAGGGTAACCGCAAGCAAGGTGTTAACGTTTGAGAGTCGGCCGCGAGTGTAATCTTTAGAGACAGCAAAATCGCCGCTATTTTCCAATTCTTTGCATTTTAACCCACGCATCAGCCGATTGAATACATAATTCCCAGGTTTCTCTTCGACATCAAGCTGGATATTCCATGTTTCCGCGAAAAAGTAGTTAAAGGCACATTTGCGAGCTTACCGACGCGACGCAACCCTGCCATACAAAATTCTCGAGCAGACCATGCTGCGAGTCGTTTGTTTGTCTTCACTGGGGGTGAAACTCTGTGACGTCATCAGTGCAAAATCGACTCTTACTTTCTATCCATCAAACCGATAGCATTGTAGCTACTCGCTCATGCGCAGTAGCTACAAAAATCTAAAGCTACACCAATTGGCTTATATACCTTACAAGAAAAGATTCTAGAACTTTCCGACTCGACTAAATAAAGAAACATTACAATGAAAAACTATTTACAGTTACATACGCAAGCGGCTTAAAATAGAATTGCAGAATCACGATGATACGGTACTAATTAAATATGCAGAAGATTCTAGACACTTCCAGACAGTAACGCGAGTCACGCAATAATTTTTCGTAACAGTCGCGCTGGTATCATGTAAACATCCCCTTATTTGAAAACATACAGAGGCAAGACTGTAAAGACTTAATAAAGACTTAAGACACGTTTCAAACGTCGTGCTACTGCCGTAGCCCGACTTGGTTTCAGACGTCGAATTTAATTCATTCGAATAAAACTGTTGCTGTTAACATGCGTCAGACCATAAAAAAGCAGTTTTGCTGACGTTTAAAATGTATTTATAATTTATGAATTGAGTTCGACACAGCAGTAGCACGACTTGGTTTCAAACGTTGAAGCGTCGAATTTAATTGGATCAATTGAGTTCGACACGGCAGTAGCACGACGTTTGAAAAGGGGCCTAAGTCAGTATATGTATTGAAACTTATTATTAACATACAGTGGCAAGACTATAAAGATTGAAAAGAGTCGGACATTTCGTACATTTAACTGAGGAAATCAAAGAGCTTTCTTTGAAAGGTGGCAGGATAAACTATAGGGGAAGAAGTAATTGAAAATGGTAAATAATTCCATATTTTTGGCCCCCGAAAACGGTGAATTGTTTGAACATGAGTTCGGCACGTACGTATGAGGTCAAAAATGAGCTGAGGCTCTGGTTAATAGTAATTATGAATTTGACCACTAGTCAGAAGTAAATTTAAAAAGGGCAATGGTGATAAGAAAACATAAATTTTGCAATACGAATTACAATATTTTGTGATACGAAACACATCATCGCTAGCCAAGCCTTTGAGAACCATCCTTGTTCAATACACCCAATCTGAATTGGATCGACTAATGTCGACTGCAGATCTTTCTATTGAGTGTTCCAAAAGACTTCGTTTATCAAATTCACAAAGGAAAAATGTGGTACACTGGACAAAAGGTAGGACGTTTTGCTCAGCTGTGTACGACTTCAATCAAACTGATTTTAGCAAAACGAAAAGTCATGCCGACGGGAATGGCAACAACACTTTATTTGTACCCCGTATTGTTTACAGATTCGGCCAACTTTACAGATTAGAATGTTGTGTTGGAGGTATTACAAAGCGTACATACTTATTAATATAGAAAATTACACTGCAGCGGCAAATACAATCAATTGCTCGTTCCGGAAGTTAAATATATAGGCCTGGGCGCTGCTTTAAACATTGTTTAAGTAGTTGAGTGTGCCAGGTCTTTGAGAAGAAGCCTGGGGAAGCTGGAGGTGCCTTGTTTTGATAACAACCTCTCTGTCTTTCTCGTGTAAATGCGTACTTGTTAGCGTAACAACAGCTTGATTTACATGAGAAAAGCAGTGAAGTTTGTAGCAAGACAACCTCGCTTCTATTCAAAGGCCAGGTCACCCAACACACAAGTAAAACTAAGGAAACCATAAGCTTGGTAAACTGAATAATTTTGATGTGACTTTTGTTGTGATGGTTCAGTCTCGATTTTTAATTATATGACAATTGAAAAACTCGTCCCTAGTCTCTATTTGATTTCCGGAACGAGCAATTGGGAACCATTTCCTCGTGTTTTTGCTCATTACAAGGAAGTGCTCATTGCATTTATTTTTTCCCGCTTCCGTAACAGGCAGGGTTTAACGTATAATCAGAATTGACCAAAGCCGCTTTTCCCTGCACTGAGAGGGCGACGCTCTTGAAGACGTTCTGGTGGCATTTCTCGAAGCAGGAAACACACATGTGTTTTTCACATGGACGACGAAGCATTTTGATCATGGGCGTTCCTTCATGGATTGTTCGACTCACACTACCTGTCAAACCTCGGAGACTAGCTTCCCTGCTGCCCACGGTTATGCTGCCGGATTCCTTGGAAAAGCTGTAAAAAATATACGTCTTTTCTGGACGGTCGTTAAATACATCCGCAACCCACTCCATGCCGTCGACGGCTGTACCACACATGTAGCAATCTAACACTTTTTCACCACGGTTTATTGCTGACCAATAATTTTTGAAGGGATGATTTGACAGAAGGTTTCCCATGGATTGCTTGAGACTCAGTGATCCCTGAAAATTCTGAAATTTAAAAAGGACGTACATAGTCTATATCCAGGGATGTGAAATTAAAAGGGTTAATATTTTCTGCCATCTAAGTACGCTTAGCCGTTGCGGGCGAGGATTTGTCAGAAACGATAAGGACTGCGAAGGACGCTGCAAATAATAATATATTCTATGGATAATATGATCTGAAAATATTTTGCTTGTGAATGGATGTCCTATGGTGGTCTAGAGCTGCCATAAGGCTCTAGGCCACCATAGATGTCTTTTAGGAAGATGTAAAGAGTTTTAAGAAAAGGGTTTGATATCAATATTCTCAGACATTCTTAGACGGGACGCTCTTTGTTAGGACAGCTGCTGCGCTCTGATTGGCTAAAAAGCCCAGTTTTATTACCTGAGAACAAAATATAAAACCAGTTATAGAAGAATAGAGGGAAATTGTAGCTAAACTTAATTTTATATTAGCCCAACAGGCAGCGGAGTACCAACATCTTTGCCATGTTCACTGACTTCACTTGCAAAAAAAGGTTCAGTTTATTTTTTTTTCTTCTCACATGTATCAGCACACCTGAATAATCTGGCATATCTTTAGTTTAATGTCCAGCATTGCCTGATGTGGTTTCTAGGTCGTTTGAGTGCAGATTTGATTATGTTCATTTATTGACGGAACGACGATTTGAACACTAAAAAGAAGTTACCATTAGAGACCACAGGTATATGCACTTGTACTTCGTTGAGGGAGTGTATCGTAACCGGGATCGCGATTTAGACGTTTTCACTCGCAAACAACATTTATACTTGGCGAACGTTCAAGTGGCCGTGATGAGTTGATGCAACAAGGACGAATAGGCCAATAATTCAATTCAATGACGCAGCAGAAAAGAAAAAAACGCTAAAATACAAAAACAATATACGAAACAAAACAGCCATAAGAACAACGGAACGCAACATGAATGTAGTGTAGAAACATGTAGAAATAACAAATGTGCCACTTAACTGAGCTGGTCGATCCATAGATATGTAAGCTAACCACCATACTAATTTTCTTACATTTTTACTTATAATTTTGTTTAAATTGTTACCTTGCTTTTATGGAGTTTTACAAAGCGCTAACCTCTCGACTTCCTTTTCAAGATGTATTTTTAATATTTGATTTTAATTAATTACACATTTGTGTTTTCAGTTACATCTATAAAGTATGTATGTTATGTTACTGACTGCTGTTCGAAAGAGCTGAAACTTGAAAGTACTTAAGTGAAAATAAAATTGAAATAAAACAAAACAAAAATAATAAAATCACTTTTGAGCAAATTACATTAATTTGAAACATGCAGACTTGCATGAGGTCTTTGAGGTCATCGGCAGTAGGCCGGAAAAATTTGCTCAAAACCCAGAAAGTAATAATAGGCCATTTCCGAATTACCTCAGGCCTCTTTTTCAAAGCGAGTCTTAGTGCTCATCCTTTCATTTGCAAATCAATTTTTCATTCACACGCAAATTAATTTCATTTTCATTTGAATGAAAGGATGAGCACAAACACTCGCTTGGAAAAGGGGGCCTGAGGTAATCGGAAATGACCTGTTGCACTAGAAAATTAAATCATCTCCATTCCGAATTCTTATATGGGCAGACTCGTTCGATTCTTCATTTGGCTCTTATTCTTACCAGCTCGTCGCACATGCTTTAGAAATTGATTACGCAAAGTCAAGTCTTTGTTTGCAGACATATTTTTGCCCTTAAGCGTCTCCTTTCTTGTTGACTGAATTTCAATTGACTGCATGATACTCAAACCTGATGTTGACAGTACTGCCAATTTAAGCTCTTGGTCCCGAATGCATGGGAGGCCCGACACGGGGCTTTCTATCAAATGCTCCTTGGTCAACTTAGCAGATTGGAATTGTTCACTTTTGCAAACCAGAAGCGCCGTAAACTTGCTAAACGGAATCATATACAAAATGCAAATTCTGTAAAAGCACAGAAGCTGAACGACAAGTCCACCACCTCGTGGCTTCTTTATTATCAATAGAAAATGCATGGGATTTTACCAACGCCTTAAAAAAGAAAGAAACGGCAAAAGCTTTTCCTTACCAAACAAGCTGTTTTCTTGCAGTCAGTCGTCAAGCAGGAAGTTGTGAAATGGTCTCCCAGGAAAACGCAGTTTACACCCAGATTGCATCAAGGAAAAAAGGGGAACCTGGGAACCAAGTTGGCTTGATTGCTGTTTGAATAAGAGCATAGACGCTAACCACAGGCAGCCCAGGCGTACTATGTGAGACTCAGGGATTATTTACAGATTGAAAGCTACAGATATAGGTGTGATCAAAATAAAAAGCATTTTGTCTTTATCTTATGGTTCCCTCAGTTGTCCTGCACACTAAACAACCTAATTTTGGGGCATTTGTGTGTGGAAATTGTAGAAGATTGAGTCGCATCGTAGTTGTTAGTATTAGCCATATTATGAAATGCCAAATGGCCAGCTGGACTATGTCTTCTCTCTCGTATAAAGTCACTGTAGCTGTGCAGGCTAAGCTTGGGATACTGGAAAAGACAGCTGCATGTTAGAGTGTTTTCCATACATGGCCAGAACTCTTTCCTGTTAAATAGCTGAGAACATGCCCGAAATTTACACATTTTAACATATAAATGTACAAGATTTTCCAGAATTCTAATAGCCAGGTGTGGAGGTCAGGTATGTATTCCATCTTCAGAGTTTGTATTTGTTCCAAATAGACGTGTCACAAATTTGTGTTGTGGCATTAAATATGCAATCTCCACCTCCCCCCTCCTCCTCCCGTGGGTCGAGGGTAATTATGGGTACGAAATAACAGGGGGCCTTCACGATGGTCACATATATTTTTAGGGCACTCTTTATGGTGAAGACATATTTCATGCCATATCAGTATACTTGAACAGTTGGAAGATAAATGGATCTTTTATGAAACCCTACAACAGACAAGTATTAAATAGAATAGCTTAATGACGATACAGGATACAAACAGAACCAAAAAATCCATCAATAAATTAAGAATGAAACTTTAATTCCACTCCAAAATTACATAATAATGAGAAAGCTACCGAAACACTGTCTATGCATCTCTGGAAAAGTCTCATCGTAAACCTAAAATAAAAAAAAGGAATAATAATTAATTATATTTGGTGTGTCAGTGTAAATGCATATTTGTTTGCTACTCATGTAGTGACCATATACGCACGTACGGCGCACGTGCGTACCTCCAAAATCTAATATATATATTTAGGCAAGCCTAAAAGCGCAGCTCCACAATTATTTCCTGAATATTAGCATTTACAGATAAACTAATATGGCAATGCCACAGGACTTGAGCCATGACTCCAGTAAGGACTTCTCTATATTGTGATTACATATATATATATATATTTACTGTTTTGCTGCAGAACCAAAGCCACCATTCAATCAAGTGCAAACGTAGATTTGCGAAATATCATCGGGCTTTGTGCCACAGAAACTATATGATTATGATGAGCAAAAACGATTAACAAGCTTGTCTTCATCACAGTTTAATTACATCTGATTAAATTTTGATACAAATAGTAAAAATCACTTCACTAGGTTAACAGTTCTAGTGTCCCACTATTAAACAAACTTGACAACCGACATCGGTGACATTTTAATCTATCAAAACAAAATATTTTACAGCAAAAGTGCGATAAAACCTCAAAGTGAGCTCTCTTTAACACCGCCCATAAAAGAACAAAAGTACTTTGCTCGCCTTGTTTTGAACATTTTATGGTGTTATTCTTGTGATCTATTACAGTAAAGACGATAGAAAGTGCCGTCCTTTTTACAATAACATGGAAAAACGTTGAGTGAAATCGACTTTACTTTTCCTTGAGAAAAGTGACTGCGACATACTGATCGAGCATAGTATTTTAGCGATGAATCAACTCAGGTGATCAACTGCAATTATCTAGTGATGTTGAGAATGGTTTTATTCTTGACTTCGATCAATTACAAATATTGCAAACAACAAACCTTGACTACAAGTCGTGGGTGGTATTATTTTTCACATCACTGTTAATGATAACATCTGACCCAGGATTTCTGAAAAACATTTTTCAGCCGTAAACATTGAACAAAGGAGTTTTTACTGCAATAGCCTTGAAAATCTGCGATTTTTTAACTAACAACGAGAATTGCTTTTGAGGGACAACATATCGCTGGCATTTCCAATGCTGCAGCTGTTAAAAATCGCGTTTACGTTTGGCAATGAGTTGTCGATTACTCTTTGCGAGTTTCCAATAATGTCAACAAAGCGAAGCCGAGTATATAAACCGTCGGAACCTCGCTTAGCTTTTCTTCAACCAATTCTTTGCCCAAAAAATGAACGATAGCAGGGAAAACGAAGAGTTTTAGGATCCAAAATGAAATATTGGATAGAAAGAATGCATTTGGAAACTGAAAGACGAGCATTTTTTAGTCCAAACAGCATGAAAAGAACAAAAGGTAAGAAAACAAAGAACGATGCCGGCGAATGTTTCTTCGGCGTTCCTCGTAGAAATTGGAAAACTAAGACAAGTAACAAACATAACTCGTAGTCACAGAGACAAAAAGTCACCATTTGTCATATAAAAGACACAACAGGAGTACTAACCTGCCAGTCAAACAAATTTATCTCTCGGAACACAGAGCTAAATCAGAAGCCGTCATTTCACACTGCAAAAGTATTCATTTGCTAAGCAGATACAAATCCTTAGCGGGCCTTGAAGTTTTTCACCGTAACTTTGTGTTACTTCCCGTGTCCACCAAGGAAGCTTCTTCAATTAAGGATTTTTAGCGACAAAACCGTCCAGTTCATTATTACACAGCAAAAGTCAGCAATCAAAGACAGCGTCTGCATGATTAAAACCCTGCCAAACCACACGATCTTTTCTCTCGAAGATCCGTAAACTATAAAATAGCAAAGTCAGGCAATCCAATTTGTTCCTCTTAACATCCAACGGCTGATTCTCATCGGTTTAAACAAAAAAAGAACTGAGAAGTAGTCAAGGTAGGCGGCGAATATTGCTTACAGGACGAAAAATTTTAAAAGCCTCGTTCTGGCCTGGCTTGAACCTGCGATCCAATTGAAAACCAGTACCTGATCAGCGGTCAACTTCAAAAAAACAGCTGACCTCGACAGCTCATAACTTGAGCCCGCAATAATAATAATAATAACAATAATAATAATAATAATTTAATAAGTATTTAACAAGTTTCAATACTTTACAATTCTTTGCAATTCTAAATTATTTTACAATTCTCAAATCAAACTAAATCAAATGAAATGTTGGTTTTTGGAGAGAGGGGAAAACCGGACTACCCGGAGAAAAACCTCTCGGAGCAGAGTAGAGAACCAACAAACTCAGCCCACTTATGACGCCGAGCCCGAGAATCGAACCCGGGACACATTGGTGGAAGGCGAGCGCTCTCACCACTGCGCCAACCCTGCTCCCCAACCCTCCCTGGTCACGTGATACTGGTCAGCGGATACGTTGTTTTGATAGGTGTCAATTGACTATAACATGGATGTCTAATATCAAAGATGCCTGCTGTAAACTAGATGGTCAGCTGGAGTATGGCCGCCATGTTGGATTATTATTATTATTATTATTATTATTATTATTATTAGGACATTATTAATTATTGTGCGACGTCGTCGTCGTCGCCGGTCGCGCCCACGAGCAATACCGCTAGCCAAGATTACCATGAGAAAAGCAGTTGACGGGTTTCTATAGGTATGGGGCTCCGTTTTGCGGCCCTTCGGGCCGCTGGAGCTCCGCTAAAAAAACGAATTATTTTATTTATTTGACTTATTTATCCATTTATTCATTCATACACTTTTTGGCAAAAAGCGACTTTTACACATGAAAGAGTTTTTTGTTATTGTATTGCTGCTATTTTACGAAAACAAAAATTTGTGAATTGCACTATTCATATTAATGTGAGATTTCAAAACCCAGTCATAACAACCACAGTAACAAAAATAAAAATGCAAAAATAAAATGGATCGAAATCCACCAATCGCAATACAAAGACTTGACCCGATTTGACGGTAGCGTGAAGCGCAGTCATTTCGGGTCAGACCTTATGAGTTTATAATACACTGGTATACAGAATAGTTAGCGTGTTTTTCATGCTTTGATGTATGAGACTTCCCCCTGGAAAATATGGGAAATGGTATTTCCGAGGCCCCCAAAATAAAAAAAATTCTGGGGGAGCATGCCCCTACACCCCCATAGAGGCTTGCGCCTTCGGCGCTCCTTTCACTTTGCCTTTCTGTACGTACCTAAACGGAAAACCCACGCTATGCCCTTCGTATACTAAGTGTGCTTTATATCATAGTTAAAGGGACTGGTTATGAAACCATGGAAATTTCAAAAGCAAAAACAGTGTAGTCGCAACAGATGTTGAATCGATCGTGACCCTGTTCAATCTTTTGTTTTCGGTTCGCAAGTTAGTTGCGAATAAATTAGTCGCAACTTTTGATTGATAATCCTGCCGAAAAAATTGTGTTTTGTCGGGTTTTGTGCAGGGTCAAGGCCAAAAAAGCGGACAAAAACAGGTAACAAACTTGTCGAGTTTCATAACCATCCATTTATATTAAATATGGCTTGCGTAAGCCAACACTGAAACAATGGTTCTTGAGAATCCGAACATTTAACTTGCAAAGTAAAACTGAGGTTCCTCACTGTATACCGATCCTTAGAAAGCGTCGTGTTCGAAGGAAATTGCTCACCGCATATATGTGACTTTTTTCTTCGACGATTTCCGTGGAGTCGCGCCTGCTGACTGCCCTGAATTGGTCCTGCTGAACGCGTTGATGTGATTAACGTACCAGCAGCCATTTTGTGCTGAAACCTCACTAAAGCTCACGCAGGCGGATTCTTTCAGAGCGTCCGTTGCCCGTTCCGCTGGACAAGGGTAATGTAGGCTCTGGGGACGAGGACCGCAGTGGTTGTGCAGTGGCTGATTCATCGAAGATGTCGCTGGAAGTAAGCATGAGATTACAGGACGTTTAAAGACCCATTGTCACGCCCCGTAATGTTCTGCGAATTGTTTCAGTTTTGTCTTGAGTCGATACAAAAAACGGCCGGCAATCTGAAAATTATATTCACTTTATTGTGACAAAATACAACCTGATTAACTAAATAAACGCTAAGAACTTCCATTAGGAGCACTACTGACTTGCCGCCGAAACTTGGCTACATCGCGGCTTCTTCGAGGCTTGTTTCATATCAGCGACTGCCGACTGTTGAAGACAACTGATTGCGGTGCAGCAGATATCCAGCAAATTAATTGTTGGTGTTATTACCAAACCCTACATGGTCTTTCCTCTCCTTCTACAAGCTGTTTACAAACTGAATCTCGTAAGCAAACTTTCACCAAATTCTCTCTTTCAAGTCGCCATCGGGCCTTCGACGGTTTGGTTTCTCAAAGAATTTACGTTACATATATTTTTTACTTATCCAAGTGACCAAAGTTGAACAGAAATTGCGCGATGAAGACGGACTGCTTGAGATCTTTTTCACCGTTGCAGTGGCTGAAGATTTTTGTGGCTCACGAAATGCTAATATGACCGCAGTGCATTATGGAAAGTGACAATAGGTCTTTACGACACTCAAACTACATACAAACGCACAGGCCGTTCGTGGTAGACCTACACTAAACTGAAGATGTCGAGCGTTTTTGGCAAGGGTCGGTCCGCAAACTTTACGAGATCAATTTACTATCGAACTACTATGAGTGAACCCATCAGGAATCTTGCCTTATGAAATGAGCTATGTAATGTTAATCTAAAGAATCATCCACGTAAAAATCGTATCACGTGAACCATGTAAGTAGAGTACCATTACAACTTTGGAATGTCTGAGGAACAAGAGCAGAAAGTTTAGAGACATTTGTTCAAGTACTGTACGCCCATGTCCTGTAAAGTGCATTGTTATGTGACGGTTAGAAAATCCCTACAAATTGAAGGTAATACAAAGAAAAACAGAAACGTTGCACAAAATATAAATACGCTTTTACTTAAATGCTGCTAAAAGTTGAATACAAAGCAAGTCCGTATTTGTCATCGTTTTCTCCTTATAAACCAACGCGTCTTTACCCAAACTTGACTCAGACGTATGTTGCGAATTATTGTAAATTTAAACTGAGTACAGACTCAGAAAAGAACCCTAATCCTACTAATATATGTTGACCCTAGAAAAACAGTATCAGCACCATATCCCCAACCTAATGAGTTAGTCTTTGCAGGACAGCAATGTGTTGCAATGAGTTTGTGTTCTTCAGTTGCCTGTTTCTAATCATTCAAGTAAACAAGAACCAATCAGTTGTATTCAAGCTTGTTCATATTTTTTCATGTAAACCAAGTTCATTTTCATAAGGGAAGCCTGAGTACACGCAGTGATGCGTCTAGTTCAAAGGCGTTTGGAAGAATAAGACTGTAGAACAGTCTTGTATTGCTGTCTTTTGTATTCTAAATAGTTCTAGTGAGGCAAAGTGAAACACACGTGCGTTATTTTTAGCAACTGTTTATTTCCCTCCTCTTGCATCACGTGACCCACACTAACCAGAATACCTCATTTCCTCCTTCCTATACAGTTTCCTTAACATAAACGCACCTTACAAGTAAAACTACTATAAATTCAATCTGTTGGGAGGCTTGACCACCCGTCCTGATCGAATAACCACTTGGCCTGAACTGGACTCAGAGTGACCGGGCAAGACGGTTTTGGTAATCACTGGATCAGGATTGTGAATACAGTTGTCGCCTCCTAAATCACCATCATTATTAACAACAGGTAAAGAGATAACACTAGGCTTGCGAGAAGCCTCATTGTCTATCAAACGGAACTTGCGACCTAGTTATGACAGGTTCCCCCCGAAATTCTGATGGTGGATTATACTCTACCAGTTCTGGTGAGACCACCTCCTTATAGGCACTCATTCCTCGGGCATCATCAGATATCAAGTGATTAGCATGCACAAAGCGACGATTGTTACCTGGACTTCGAACTGAATAAGTTTCTGGTCCCTTCACAGCCACAATTGTACCCGGTATCCATCTCTCCCTCCCTTCCCTGGTGTTTTTAACCCTGACTGGCTGGTACAAATAAAAAACTCGCGCCTTTGGGTTAAGCCCATCCCTGTACAACTTTGCAGCAACTTCTTTCTTTTCTATATGCCTTTGCAACCTGGGATTTACCAAGGAGAGGTGTGTTCTGGGTTCCCTCTTCAAAAACAACTATGTAGGAGTCTTGTCTGTTGTGGCGTGGGGAGTGTTTCTGTAGCAGAACAGGATATCAGCCACTTTGTGCTGAACTGTCCCCTTATCAGGACAAGACTGATACATGTGTTTGAAAGTCTGAACATGTCTCTCAGCCAAAACATTAGTGGAGGGACGATATGGAGGGCATAAAGTGTGCTTGATGCAATTCATCTCCAAAAATGTTTTAAATTCTCTGAGGGTTGTCCAATACACACGAACTGAGTCGGGTCGACTATTTGGTGTAGACGACCCGCCAAGCGGAAGTCAGGTCGTGGTCTGAGCGGAAGTAAAGTAACAGGAAGTTCCTATATGAAAGAAGATTGGAGGGACCGTTGGTAAAACGGTGACGGGTCGTGACGACCCGTCTAGTTTGTGTCGAGCCGTCATTTGAAAAGTCGACCCGTCTTTTAGAAATGTCAGGTGGTGAGAGACTTAGGAAAAATCTCGTATGTGGAGCACACCGGAGGCCGCGAGACCGTGGAAAATGTTGACAGGTCGTGACGACCTGTCTAGTTTGTGACGAGCCGTTATTTGAAAAGTCGACCCGACTTTTGGAAATGTCTGGTGGTGAGGGACTTAGAAAAAATCGCGTATGTGGAGTTCACCGGAGGCCGTGCGACCACATATAATGTTGGCGGGTCGTGACGACCCGTCAGCCTAAAAGAACGAGTATATATGCGACATTTAGCGTACTTGTTACGCTTCGTGACTAAAACCAACGAGATAAATACGTAGCATAATAATAAAGCACGCTTGTCAGGTCCGGTTCATGACTTGAAGAACGACGTTTAGACATCTGTTCATTCTATTTTCGCAGCGCATTTATTTTGACTACTTTACCTGCTTTGTGCTGAGGCAACGTTAGTCACCACCGTCTCATGCCTAAAAGAACGAGTACTGCGCGTAATGTGTTTGTGGTCCACCGTTATAGAACAAGTAATACACACTGTGTGTAGCGTGTTTGTGGCCTCGCACGTTTAGAACGAAGCATATACATTGTGCGTAGCGTGTTTGTGACCTCACGCTATAGAACGAGGAATAATAAACACTGTGCGTAACGGGTTTGTGGTTTCGCTTATAGAACGATGCATATGTTTATATACATTGTGGGCAGCATGCTTGTGACCTCACGCTTATAGAACGAGAAGTATACACTGTGTGGCCCCACGCTTGTAGAACGAGGTTGGATGCTTTTCGCTTGAAGAACGAAGCATTCAACATTTCGGAGCGCTTTTCCAGTCAGTCATCATTTCTGAGCGCTATTCTTTTCTCGGTCTCTAGTGTTCATCGAGGCTTCAGTTTTCCTGTCTCTCACCACCTGACATTTCGAATAGTCGGGTCGACTTTTCAAATGACGGGTCGTCACGACCTGATCGGATCGTCACGATCCGTCGAGATGTTTGAAGCTGCCCCAGGCCGTTTGACTTCCGGTAGTAAAGCTTACTTCCTTTTTAAACTTCACGACCCGACAGCCGGTGAGACAGGTCGTCAACAAGCAATTGACGACCCGACTCAGTTCGTGTATATTGGACATGTGTGAATTCTCTAGCAACAAACTGTGGGCCATTATCACTGACTAATTCATGTGACAGCCCATATCTAGCGAACAGAGTTCTTAAGGCCTCTATGGTAGCATTTGCAGTAGTGCTGTTCATAGGAAAGACTTCCATCCATTTATAATGGCTGTCAACCACAAGAAGAAATTGTTGACCCTTGACTTCAGCATAATTAACATGAATTCTTTGCCAAGGTTCAGTTGACCAAGGCCACAATAATAAGGGAACTGCCTTAGGGGTTTGATGTGCCTTAGTACAAACATTACAAAGCCTTACTTTGTCCTCTATATCAAGGTCAATTCCAGGCCACCACACGAAGGACCTGGCGAGTGCTTTCGTACGGCGCATCCCTGGGTAGCATTCATGCAACTCTTCCAACATGCGTTTTTGGAATTTGAATGGTATGGTGACCCGTCTGCCCCACAAAAGACATCCATTTTCCAAAGCCAACTCATCTCTGCGAACCTAAAAAGGTTTAAACTCTGGACTAGGGCAGCTACCTGGCCAACCGAAGGATGTATATTCATACACTTTTGCAAGTAGGCTACCCTTCTTTGTACCTTCACCTATCTCAACTGCAGTTACGGTCATCCGTCATAGATGCACACACATAGTGTTCTTCTGGATCCAAATCATCCTCAGCCTGAGATTGTACTGGAAACCGACTGAAGAAGTCTGCATTTGCATTGGCAGCGAAGTCTCTGAATACAATATCCAAATCATATCCAGACAAAAGAACTGCCCAACGCTACAAACGAGCTGCAGCCAAGGGGGAAATACTAGCTTTAGGACCAAAAATCCGAGTTAGGGGTTGATGGTCAGTTACCAATGTAAATTTTCGGCCATAGAGGTAAAGCTGAAATCTCTTAACACCAAATATTATGGCCAACCTCCCTTTTTCTATTTGGGCATAATTCTTTTCTGCACTACTGAGTGTGCGAGAAGCAAACTCTACTGTCCGCTCAGTGCCGTCTTCCATGCGATGACTCAACACAGCTCCAATCCCATATGGATTGGCATCTACACTCAATAGAAGAGGTTTTTGGGGGTCATGATGGAACAAAACCTGTTCACTTGAAAGAACTTCCTTAGCTCATATAAAAGCCGCTTCACATTCCTTGGTTTAAAACCACTCAGCCTTGTTACTGAGAAGCTCATACAGTGGGTGTAATTTCGATGAAAAATCTTTGATGAATTTTGTGTCGTAATTAACATTCCCAAAAATGATCTCAACTGGGACACATCTTTAGGTCTGTGTGCTAATCGAATAGCATCCAGCTTGCTCTTAACAGGACTGATTCCATGTTTACTCAGAATGTGTCCCATGTACTTCACTTGACCTTGGAAGAACTGACACGTTTGGCCATTTAATCTAACATTGTGTTTGGCCAACCTACTCAAGACCTGTTTGATAACTCCCATATGAGCAGTGACTCCACCTGATGTTCCCACCAGAATGTCATCTACTCTCGCCAACACACCTTTAAGTAGAAATTCACCGAAGCTGCATGTCGAAGCCAGTTTCTTCAATCTGGCGACGAATTCCGACACAATCTCGCTCTCTCCTTGTGTAGCCGTCCAGAACTTGTGTCTTTCAGCAATCACAATGGGAGCAGGTTCATAATGTCCCTGCAAAAGCTGCGACAACGCCGTAAAGGTCCTTGTATTCGGATTGTGGGGATCACACAAGTTCTTCAGCAACTTATAAGCGTCTGGACCAATAACAGCCAGAAAAACATTCACTTTCCTATCATCATCGATGTCATTCGCCGCGAGGTATGCTTCAGATCGATAGGCGTAATCGCTAAACTTCTCAGACTTTTCGTCAAACGGACCCAAATTACCAATGACTGCAGCCATATGTACTCCTTGTTTACGTTCGGGATCCCATCCTCGTCGCCAATTTTGTATTCTAAATAGTTCTAGTGAGGCAAAGTGAAACACACGTGCGTTACCTTTAGCAACTGTTTATTTCCCTCCTCTTGCATCACGTGACCCACACTAACCAGAATACCACACTGTCTTTCTAACCGCTCCACTTAGTAGTTTAAGTGAGGAGAAATCATGTCCTTTGTTGTGCAAATATGCATTAAAAGTCGAGTTAGAGTTTATTTTATCTGTGTGGGAAGAGATTGGTTGAAAGAGTTGAAGCTTAACTGGACGAAATTGTTCAGTCAAAATGAACACTGATGGAAATCAGAAATTCTTGCCCAATTTGTCAAGTGTGTTAGCCCTACTACATAAATTACTCAACAGTAAGAGTAGTTGGTTTGGGAAACGAATAGCAGCAACCTTTGAACAGTCTAAGCCATTCCTCAAGTCTCCAAAACTATTAATCCACTGTGATGACAAAAAGGAAGTGGCTTTGGCGTGTGATGCATTTCAATATGGTTTAGGAGCGGTCCCTCCACACAAGATAAGGGATGGCTCAGAACATCCAATTTTGTTTGCATTCAGAACCCTAACAAAAGCAGAGAGGAATTATTCAAATCTGGAGAGAGAAAGCACTCCCCCCGATGTTTTTTTTGGCGTAAAGAAATGGCAGACAGTTTACATTAGAAACTGACCACAGGCCTCTTGAGTCTTTCTTTAATGACGAGAAGGCTAACTGACCCGCCATGGCAACTGCTCTAATCGAACGTTGGGGTTGCATTCAATTGCACCATTAAGTACAATTCTGGAAAGGAACACACCATGCTGACGTTCTCAGTAGACTGCCTTTGCCAGTTACGCCCCGGACAACACTTGTACAGGCGCAGCTGAAACAGTATGGACGATGGAGCTTCTTAATTGTACACCGGTGGGAGTTAAAGAAATCCAAGCAGGGACCAGATTAATCAGCACGGTTGGCCTCAAACCAACACAGATCAAGCACTCCAGCCATAC
>OX419336.1:10989394-11026894 GCA_948470475.1 Galaxea fascicularis | reverse complement strand
TCTAGTTTTCATTGTATCATAGACGACGCAGTGAAAAGGGGAATCAGGATTCTGCATCTGTAATGATGTGACCAGTCACTCGCGTGACAGTCGGGTGTCACATGCCACACGACCTTGCACCTTGATTCTATGTTTTGTAATAAATGTGGTTTTGTTCGATCGAGCTCATGACTAGTTGTTACAGCTTGCCACTTCGGTTTGATTTTTACTAGATCATATCGCACACAGTGCTTTTGATTACCACTCTGACTCCGACTATGTCGTTATTGAAATTCAGCCTTTAGCCAAAACACTTGGAAAAGTCGTTTTCGCTTAAAGCGTTTCCAACGAAAATCTTTCCTGCGTATTTATTAGATCACTGAGATCAATTTTGGTAGTTTTGGCTTGGAGCTGTATGGAACAGCATTTGAAAACAGTATAGACCCACGATTGATGTCTCTGATGAGTTGAAGAAAGTTTAAAAAAAGGTGTAAAACGAAGCCCTTCATTTGGCAGTGTGTGAACTCTGATAACGCGCTGAATATAAATATAACTTTGCTCTATCGCAAGTATTTGCGATTATTCCATCTAGTTCAAGTTGTAAAATACGTACCAAGTATCCTACAACTGGATTGGTACGAACCACCTTGAAGAAATGACAAAGAATAAAAGATTTACTACTGCGTGCTCAAGTTGTCGTGAAAACCTTAAATTTGGTCAGCTCACATAGTTGTTTTGCAGAGTACGGCAAATAAACGTACAAAATGGATCCCGCACGTGCGGCGCGATTGTTTTTTGTTATTAACCCCTTTGTTTTGTGGCGTTCTCGTTGCGGTAGCCGTAGTCTTTGCTTAAACTCCCTAGTTACGCTACTCTGGATCCCCTACGGATCGAAGAACGTACGTCTTTGTTCTTACCGCGTTTCGACGCCATCCGTGTGTTATCAGCGTACGCACACGCACTGACAAATAGCTGAGAATCTATTTCTTAATTTGCAAACATCATATTAGATTCATTCTCTCCCGAAGTTCTTTTACGCATGACCCGGAAAAGAAACTGATCCCACGCTTAATAACGTTACAATAGGCCATGCATATTCGCATTCTCGGTATTGAACTGGATCTAGCATGAAGTGGAGGCTCTTGCGGGGGAATCTTTTCATATGTAAATGTATTCCCCCGCAAGAGCCTCCACTTCATGCTAGATCCAGTTCAATACCGAGAATACGAATATGGCCTATTGAAAGTTATGTAAATGTCTTACTCAACAGCTGCAGCAAAGATGCTTTCTTACGGGTCCTTTAAAATTTAATTTTAAATTTAAGTTTAATTTTAAGTTTAAAAAGCTTGATAAACAGTGTCTTTCTCAAAACGTTTGCGTTATATTGTGCTTTACATTAAAGTTTGCATCGTTGATCTTCGATTGATTTTCTCACAGAGACCCATCGACATTTACCGGTACATGAGCTGCCAAAGTGGGAAAGCCTTTATGGATTCGAGAAGACCATTTGCGAATTGCTTCTATAATAATACAGTTGTTGATGACACCTCATTTTTTGTAACCATCTGCTTAAAACGAGGAGAAACAGTGCTAAAATGCTCTAGGAAAAGTGTGATTCCTTGTTACATTGGTTTTAAGAGAGTTAAGACTGTAGATAAACAGCTATACATATAGAAATCACCAAAAGATATCTGGCGATTCTTATGCGTTGGTCTACCTAGATTTGGGCGACCTCGGCGCCTTTGCCATCCGCGCAAGCGATACGTCGACAGGTGAACGGATTTATCTATAACACCGAATGCCGTTGACAACGAAGTGAACCATTAATTGATTTGCCGATATAGCGCCTTCGATGTAACCCGCCTGGAAATTCAAACTCGTAAGAACGTTCTGTGCAATGGACGAGGCCCAAGAATTTGATTTCACGTACACTGCCAACATTGTATTCAGCATTTTCTTGTGTTCTACCGCTATCATGTTGAACAGTATTACAATCTACACGATAAGAAACACATCCTCACTACCCAAGCCCTTAAAAGCGTTACTACTCAACCTGGCTGTTTTGATCTTAGTGCTGGATTACTAGCTCATACGTTATACATTGCGATTCTTGCCGTGGCTTTGAACCTCAAAACTGACCACAACATTGTTTTTGAAAACAGAATGATCGTGTCTAGAATCATCGTTAATTTCTTAATATATGCATGATGGCCAACAGTAGACAGATTCTTGGCCATTCATCTTCATCTCCATCCTCGGAGACCCAGGGGCAGATAGTCGGGATAGGACGAAGATTGGGACTAGCGAAAGTTTGTAAGGCGAGCGAAAGAGCCCCTGGGTACCTACCTTTAACGGACTAGTTCCAGAACCCATTCAAATCCGTCTTTCTGATTGGGCACAAATTTTGTGGCATTGTATTTTTTGTGCCCAATCGGCGATCAGTATAGATCGCGCTCTTTTCGTGACGCCTTATACGGATAGGAAAATGTTAAATTTGCTGTGGACCATATTTTCAATCTCTCCCGTTGTACACGGTGTCTTACGAGGAAAGTTTTGGGGGAAAGGGGCCCACAAAAGCCAGAAGCCTACAAATTTAACCTGTACTCAACCAACAGAAACGCGAAAAATGATCGCAGGTATCGTAAACTTGACGCGAGGATGTCTTGCATGTACATTGTATGTCTTGCTGTTATTACTTTTGTTGGGAGTCCTGTGACTTCCCATAGGCCTTTTCGAGCGTGTCGGACTCGCGCCCTTTTGCGTCGGCCATGTTTCGAGTGAAGTGCAGTTTTAGTTTGCTGTCGGATATTTTTTCACGTTACAGCCGGAATTGACTCTGAGGATCCACACTTGTGTAAGTGTTATATTGATTTCCTTCTGGTTAGCCCACTTGACGTTTATTAAGGTCGTTTCTTTATTCGAAACCGTTTATATTTCTAGTGAATTGCACAGAATTGCACAGCATGTACTGAACCTTTTGAATTGAATAAGCGGACAGCTGGATGAAATTGTAGCCGAGGTTTAGGAGTTTGAAACGTGTAATCTCAACTTGTGGATGTCCAACCTGATTAAAAGCTGTTATTTCTGAGCTGGTGGTTAGAAACATGTCCCAACAACTCGCCGACGACAACATCATTCAACAAGTGGATAAAGACAGTCTGGACAACCCGGAGAACAACAAAGAAACTGAAAGGAGCGAAGGTTCAGCCCGTGGCGAAAATTTGGAGGAATCGGATGGACTGGAGCAACTCAAGAACTCTCTCGCTGGCTTCTTAGGTCGCGTGGGTATTATGTTAAAGGGTGCCAAGGCTTGCCTTGTTGATTCGAAACACAATGAACTTGAGACTGCTTTGAAGAGTTTGAATTCAGCTTGGGAGAAATATGATAACTGTTATAGTGCTTATGTTATGAAGAATCTGCCCGAGAAAGAAGTTGATCGCGTTAAAAACAAATACAGTGAAACGCATGCAGATTGGCTTGACTGTGTAAAGGCAATCAGTGAGTGTCTATTTCGATTAAGAATCAAGAGAATACAAAGGGAAAGTCCAAAAGATCATTCACCTCTTCCAGGCAGTCTAAGCTGAGGGAAATTAGAAAGAGTATTGAAACAAAGAAACTGTTGCTACAACAGCAGCAAGAGCTAGCTCAGTATGAATTAGAAATGGAGAACAGAAAAATTGAGATGGTATTTGAAAGAAAACGGAAGGCTTGTGAAATGAAGTTTCAGATTCAATTGGCAGAAAAGGAAGCAGAACTTTTAGAGGAGGTTGGCAGCGATGCTGCTTCCAAATCTACCCTAGAAGATAAAGAGGAACTTTCTCTCTTGCCTCCAATGACTCAACAAGAGAAAATCTCTCGCTGGACTGCAAATTGTGATGAGAAGCCCTTGAATCCTGAAGCTCCAGATTTTACACCTTCCAAAGGTCCCCTTGAGGACAGTAGTTCAAACCTTATGTTAAAGAAACTACCTACAAAGAACGAAAACACTCCTGAAAGAAAGTGTGGGGGGTCTTTGGCTGGTCCCCCACCTGTTCATCTCACCAAGAGCAATGATACTACAGCCGTTTTGCTGAAGTTGACAATGCTCCAAGCCATGCAACCAGTAAAATTCTCTGGTAACCCCAGTGATTACCCCACCTTCAGGGACAGGCTGCGCGATAATTTGGAGGATGGGATCCTGACTGACACTTGGGGGAGCAGGGTTGGCGCAGTGGTGAGAGCGCTCGCCTTCCACCAATGTGTCCCGGGTTCGATTCTCGGGCTCGGCGTCATAAGTGGGCTGAGTTTGTTGGTTCTCTACTCTGCTCCGAGAGGTTTTTCTCCGGGTACTCCGGTTTTCCCCTCTCTCCAAAAACCAACATTTCATTTGATTTAGTTTGATTTGAGAATTGTAAAATAATTTAGAATTGCAAAGAATTGTAAAGTATTGAAACTTGTTAAATACTTATTAAATTATTATTATTATTATTATTAGCCAAAAACTGGAATTTTTACCCAAGTTTCTAGTCGGTGAAGCTTTTGAAGTCATTGAAAGGGTCTCAGGCTGCTCATATGATGTAGTGCTTGATGTTCTACATACACGTTATGGGCAGCCTGCTATGGTTGCTGCTGCTTGCATAGAGAACTTAACAAGGGGTCAAAAACTATCCAGCAGTGACTATACCGGGCTGCTGAATTTTGCTGAACAACTTGAGTCAGCCGCAAAGAAGCTCTCTGGGAAATATGAACTTGAGGCCAGTACCATGACAAACTTGAGACAAATTGTCAAGCGATTACCAAATTATCTAGTGAACAAATGGGGAGATGCTTCATTCGCCATCCGAGAGAAAGGCTCAACCCCACGACTCTCCGACCTGGCCAAGTTCGTCAAACGCCAGGCCGCCATTAAGAATGACCCAGGATTCATTAACGAGAAGAGGCCCGAGAAACAAACTGAGCCTCACACTAGGCCTCCCACTTTGCACCCGAAAAGACAAACAGATGCATTCACCACTGATTTGAAGATTGGTCGCCCAAATGCTGTCCCCCGGAATGATGAAAGGTGGAATCCCAATCGTTGTCCACGCTGTTCAGATAAACATGAGCTTGCCGAATGCGAACTTTTTAAAGCTGATGATGTTGGCACCCGATGGGAGATTGTTAAACGACACAAATTGTGCCATGCCTGCCTGAAGTCTGGCCACATGCGTGCTCGGTGCGAGTCAAAAATGTTTTGTAGGTGTGGAAGTGACAGACGACACCATAAGCTGTTACATCATCCTTATAAAAGGAATAATGGTGATGCTGAAGAAGAGCCGCAATCAGGGAAACAGGTACAGAAGCTGCCCGCACAAAGTGACTACCAGGTGGAGAGAGAGCTACCGTCATCAGTGAAACCCAGGACCACGGAACAGTATGCTAGTGTTACAGGAACTGTCTCTAAAACGGTGTTGCTACACGTTGTACCCGTGAAGGTGATAGCCCCGAATGGATCTGTGTTAACTACCTATGGTCTGTTAGACAATGCATCCCGAGGAACTATAATTAGCAGTGACGTAGCAAACACTCTTGGCTTAAAAGGGAGAAGACAGCTGGTATCTGTGAACACTGTAATGGAGAAAACCAACGAAGAACTTCAAGAGGTGAATTTTCAACTGCAATCAGCTGGAGGTGTCGGAGAGATTATTACTGTAGAAGAAGGTCTCGTGTCAGAGAAGTTCAACATCTCAGAAAAGTGGCTTCCCAAGGACATTGACAAATCCTTCCACCCTCATCTAAAGGACATAGAGATCCCTGATGTGGAAGTGAGAAAGGTCTCTATCTTGATAGAAAAGGATGTTGATTATGCCCATGAGGTGTTTGAAGTACGAAAACCTGGCGCACCAGACAGCCAACTTAAAGCGCTGAGGGGCCCACTAGGCTGGGTCATTACCGGAACTCTCCAGGGTGTGCCCACCTCTAATGAGCTCAATGTTAACTTCACAAGTTGTGATAAGAAACTGCATAGACAGCTGGAGAATTTCTGGAACTTGGAGTCCTTTGGCACACGGAATGACTATGTTGCTAGAAACGGAACTGTTGCTAGTGGGCATACAATTCTGGCATCCCATAACTTGTCCAGGGAAGACATGCGTGCAGTCGACATATTACGAAAGACAACTAGAATGAGTGGAGGACATTATGAGACTGGTCTACTGTGACGCAATGAGGAGCTGAAGTTGCCTAACAATCACTGTCAAGCTGAAAGGAGGCTACAGAGTCTGAAAAGGAAATTCTCGCACAACCCAGGGCTGGAGGACAAGTATCGTGCAGTTATGGATGATTACATTGCCAAGGGGCATGCCCGTAAGCTGTCACCAGAAGAAGCTGCACAAAGGGGCCCAAGAACCTGGTACTTACCACACTTTGCTGTTGTCAATCCTAACAAGCCTGAGAAGGTACGTATCGTATTTGATGCGGCCGCGGAGCATGATGGGACCTCACTCAACAAGAGCCTTTTACAGGGACCTGACTGTACCAACAGCCTTGTTGGAGTACTCTTGAGATTTCGCCAAGAGAACACCGCTCTAGTAGCTGATATTGAAAGCATGTTCCACCAAGTTTAGGTCAGAGAGGAAGATCGAGACTCATTGAGATTTCTGTGGTGGGATACGAGTACAACGGATTCTGTAGAAGAGTACGTGATGACTGTGCATATCTTTGGCGCAACCGACTCACCATGCGCAGCAAACACCACACTGAAGAGAACAGCAGATGACAACGCAGAAGATTTCGATCCTGTCACCTTAGAGACCCTCAAGCGTAACTTCTACGTGGATGATCTGTTAAAGTCGGTGCCTACATCGAGCGCAGCAATCCGATTGGCTGACCAACTGGTGAAACTGTGTGGAAGAGGAGGTTTCAATTTGACTAAATTTATGAGCAATGATCGCCATGTTCTTGCTGAGATACCTGTCAAGAAGAGAGCCGCCCCTTCCCTCAACCTTGACCTCGATGAGTTACCAATCAATTGAGCCCTTGGAGTGCGATGGAACGTCGAACCTGACACACTTGGATTTAAAGTAGCAGATTTAGCCAAACCACATACAATGAGAGGTGTGCTGTCAACGATTTCGTCAGTTTTCGACCCTTTGAATTTTGCAGCCCCGGTGATGCTGCCAGCAAAACATATTATGCAAACATTATGGAGACGAAGACTTCCATGGGATCAGCCGATCAGTGGGGAGATTCTCGAGAAGTGGAAAAAGTGGAAGAGCTGCCTTCCTCTCCTAGAGAACATAAGTGTCCCACGATGCTATTTCAGCCGCCCTGACCATGAAGGAGTCAGACTGCAGTTACATCATTTCTCTGACGCTTCGGAGATTGGCTATGGTACCGCAACGTATCTGCGCGTCGAGTATCCAGATGCTGTGACTGAATGTTCCTTCCTGACCGGGAAATCAAGGAATGCACCTATTAAGAGCACTACCATCCCACGACTCGAGCTGCAAGGAGCACTTCTTGCCGCACGAATTGACTCGGCAGTGAGAAGTGAGCTTGACCTCCGGTTTGACAAGGTCATCTTCTGGTCTGACTCGATGATCACGCTGAATTATATCAAGAACGAGAGTGGGCGATTCCAAACCTATGTGGCCAACAGAGTGAATGAGATCAGAGAACTGACGCACCCGGACCAGTGGAGACACTGTCCGGGCAAGATTAATCCCGCAGACGATGTCAGCCGTGGTTTAGAGATGGATGAATTTCTGAAGAATAACCGCTGGCTGAAAGGACCTTCCTTCTTAAGAGAAACGGAAGACAAATGGCCTGACAACAAGTACAGCGCTGTTCCTCCTGAAAGTCTGGAGCTGAAGAAGGAGATATTTGCTACCAGTCTAGAGCCCAGCACGACAGTTGAAGACCTCATCACTAAGTCCTCCAGCTGGGTGCATACCGTGCGGAGAGTGGCCTGGCTACTTAAATTCCTGGATTGGATAAAGTGGCATGCACTAAAGAAAGGGGACCCAAAGGCGATCGATGTGCAGAGAAACATCAACTATGATGACCTGGAGAGAGCGAAGAAAAGAACCGTGGCGGTTATTCAGAAGCGTAGTTTCCCTGATGAAGTGAGGAATCTGAAGGAGGGAAAGCAAGTGAAAGCCTCCAGCAGAGTAATCAAGCTCAAGCCAATCATGAAGGATGATAAAGTCATGCGTGTAGGTGGGAGGATATCAAAGGCTCCGATATCTGCTGACGCTATGAATCCCATGATACTGCCAAAGAAGCACCACATTAGCACGATCTTAATCCGAAACATCCATGAAACAAATGGTCACTGTGGCGTAGAACAAGTACTGTCACTACTAAGCGAGCAGTTCTGGATAGTGAGAGCCAGAGGAGCCATCAAGAAAGTCCTCAGAACATGCATCCATTGCAAGAAGCAGATGGGGGATTTGCCGAAGGTACGACTAACTCCATATGAACCTCCCTTCACCTATTGTGGTGTAGACTACTTCGGACCATTCTATGTGAAGCGAGGACGAGGAAGAGTTATCGAAAAGCGCTGGGGGGTCATCTTCGTTTGCATGAATTCCCGAGCTGTGCACCTTGAATTGGCCAAGTCCCTGGAAACCGACGACTTCATGCTGGTGCTCATGCGATTTTTGAACCGGAGAGGACACGTGAAAGAGATCCGTTCTGACAACGGAACCAATTTTGTTGGCGCGGACAAAGAGATCAAAGAGTCCTTGAAGAACGTGGACCACAGCAGGGTGGAACGAGATCTCATGCAGAGAGGCTGTAAGTGGGTTTTTCACCCTCCTGGAGCATCACATATGTCAGGAGTCTGGGAGAGGTTGGTCAGGACTGTGAAGAGAAGCCTGAAGGCTATCGTCGGCAACAATCCAATGAACGAAGAAGTCCTAACCACTGTGTTAACGGAAGCTGAACGCATTGCAAATTCGAGGCCACTGACACCCAACTCCTCTAGTCCAGATGACGCTGAACCTTTAACGCCGGCCCATTTCCTGAATGTTCGCCCCTCTATCAACATCTCCCCGGACGTGGTAGATGAGAAGGACAAGTTCAGCCGAAAAAGGTGGCGACAGGCTCAGCTACTTGCCAACCACTTCTGGAGGCGTTGGCTAAGGGAATATTTACCGTCTCTGCAGGAGAGGCATAAGTGGCAGCAAGAGCAAAGAAATGTTCGAGTCGGAGATATTGTGCTGGTTGCGGACGACAACGTGAGAAGGAACCAGTGGATACTGGGACGGGTGCTAAATGTCTTCCCTGGATCGGATGGCTTGGTGAGGAGCGTGGAAGTGCGAACAAGGGAGAGTATGCTTAAGCGACCAGTCACAAAGCTGTGCCTTCTCGAGGGAGTAAACGACGAGTGAAGGACATGAACCCAGAAACTAAATGATATGCAGAGACAGTGTTTTGTTAAGCAGAGAGACTGATCTTAGGTGTTATGAACCCCCCCCCCCCACTTAGGTTAGGAGTTCCTGGGGGCCGGGATGTTATTACTTTTGTTGGGAGTCCTGTGACTTCCCATAGGCCTTTTCGAGCGTGTCGGACTCGCGCCCTTTTGCGTCGGCCATGTTTCGAGTGAAGTGCAGTTTTAGTTTGTTGTCGGATATTTTTTCACGTTACAGCAGGAATTGACTCTGAGGATCCACACTTGTGTAAGTGTTATATTGATTTCCTTCTGGTTAGCCCACTTGACGTTTATTAAGGTCGTTTCTTTATTCGAAACCGTTTATATTTCTAGTGAATTGCACAGAATTGCACAGCATGTACTGAACCTTTTGAATTGAATAAGCGGACAGCTGGATGAAATTGTAGCCGAGGTTTAGGAGTTTGAAACGTGTAATCTCAACTTGTGGATGTCCAACCTTATTAAAAGCTGTTATTTCTGAGCTGGTGGTTAGAAACATGTCCCAACAACTCGCCGACGACAACACTTGCTGTTGTCTTGTATAATTAAAGTCGGCCGCATATCGTGGTTGTTTGATGTGAGTGAGCTGTTTTTCTGGTTTACTTATACGGGGAGTGGGCCACCCCTGGAACTTTTGCTACTGGCTACTTCGATGTCCACACCCAACCTAAAGTTGAATTATGATTGTGGCATTGTCTAAGGAATCTTTCACGAAGGATTTAACTTATGAGATACAGTTCCACTTTGGAACATGGGGCATTGTAATTTTGACTGATATTTGTTGACCAAAATGCGTCATTTCCTAAGGTGTGCACAAAAACTGTAGATTGGATTAGATTACCCTGGAGCTGTGTTAATCGCTGATAGTTCTTCGCATGCTGTTTTTCACCAGCTCTTCATGAACCCTATAAAAGAAGTTCATATAATTCAAAAGATTAATTTTAAGTTTTGAAAACATATTTTTAATGGGGTTTTGTTAGACTTTTCTGGAGACTTTTAGACTGTGCTGCCACTTTAAGGTTGCACTTTCAAATTAAACAGTTTGCAAGTTGAATTTTTTGTGTGAGGTGCTGTCTTGAAAACCACTGTAGGCACGATAAAACAAATAATTATTATTGGTTGCAGTTTCGTGTAGTTACTGATCTGAGTGCTTAGAGTTGTGGAGCTCATTTGTTTCACGAGACCACACCACTTCCAGATAACTAGGGAACCAGGTTTTCAGTTTCTCTCATATTTGAAGTGTGTTTTATGTGGAAAAACCATGGATAACCATAGCAGCTTCCCTGCAGGATATCCCCCTTTTAATTGAAGTGAAAATTGAAAGAAAACGGTTAAATAAAATAAAACGAAAAGGGATTGTAATGTTCTTTATTTTGTTTGTTCAGAAGTTTGTTCCCATTCTTGATAGTGAGGCATAATATCTGGGTATTGTAGCGATTAGTCTTGTAGCCTCATTACGTTTTAGAGTAGCTACTTAGGATGTAGCAGTAGGTGACTTTGAGGGTTTAATTTGAAACATGAAACATTTTCACTAAATATCAGGGGGCGGAAATTTAATGTCGCCAGTCTTTTTTGCAAGCTGCCAGCACTTCAGAAGAACTAAACCTACACTCTGCTAAATGAATTCCAAATGCACGTACCCAGTAAGATGAAATTACACCCTCACATTCAGAGGCAGTGTGAAATTCAAATGCCATCGTAAAATGTAATTGACTATCTATTATTTGTTGGTCTTTCGTTTTTCTTTCCCCTCACAAAAGCAGCTTTCAAGTTAAATGACATCAACCACTCACCATTATTGCCTTAAGTGGAGAGACCACCACAACAAACGAATTTTATGGGAATTTGTGCTCCAAGCAATACAAAGGTTTCAAAATTATTTGATTACAACATATGGAAGAACAGAAACGCCTTCTCAAGATCTTGCTCGAAATTCAGCTGACAACTGATGATGTTGAACTCGAAGGTTAAATGCAAGGTTCAATTTCGCGAAATACTCGCCCGATTGGCAAACCAGCCTAGCCCGTACAGCAGAAATTCTGACCTTCGCCTCGAGAAGTTGCAGGAGTGGCCCACCACCTTTATAAGTACTTCAGAAAAAATGCACATACAACCACGATATGTGGCCGTGTACATGCAAGACGTCCTCGCGTCAAGTTTACTGCAATCATTTTACGAGTTCCTTGCAAGAACCTTTTGGTTGAGTACAGGTTAAATTTGTAGGCTTCTGGCTTTTGTGGGCCCCTTTCCCCCAAAACTTTCCTCGTAAGACACCGTGTACAACGGGAGAGATTGAAAATATGGTCCACAGCAAATTTAACATTTTCCTATCCGTATAAGGCGTCACGAAAAGAGCGCGATCTATACTGATCGCCGATTGGGCACAAAAAATACAATGCCACAAAATTTGTGCCCAATCAGAAAGACGGATTTGAATGGGTTCTGGAACTAGTCCGTTAAAGGTAGGTACCCAGGGGCTCTTTCGCTCACCTTACAAACTTTCGCTAGTCCCAATCTTCGTCCTATCCCGACTATCTGCCCCTGGGTCTCCGAGGATGCTTCATCTCAGATACCAAGAACTCACGGTGACTCATAAGCGAGTTGTTTTCGTCGTGACCGCACTGACGGTGTCAAGTGTATTTCGTTCATCATTTCATGTGTGGATCTCAGTTGAAACCGTAATCAGTGCTGGCAACTTATATAGCTAAGCGTTTCTCCCACGTTAAATAAAGATTATGTATGTATGTATACTATTACATAATTACGTTTCAGGCTTTTCTAGCCGACCTACTGAATATGAATATCGCGATTAAGACGAGTTTGCCTTTTGGTCGAGGGTCGAGGGTCGAGGGTCGAGGGTCGAGGGTAAATGGTCGAGGGTCGAGGGTAATTAGTCGAGGGTCGAAAAATTCTTCAAAATTATTCCTGAACGTCGTCTGATCAAATTTTCACATGTGCTCGTGTTTGCACGAGTTTTCGGTGCCGGTTTTCACCGGAAACCCGTCATCACGGACTCTCCGTCGTTCTGATCGTCAGAGTCTAGCGCTTTCTATATTTGCGTATTTTTCGGCGAGCTGTAATTTTGGTTAAATTATTTTTCCGGGCCGCACCAGAAGATAACGAGAACGCTGAAGATGCTGTTTAATACGCGAACTCATGTTTCATGTATCTTTGTACACTCAAGTGAATAATCAGGGGCACAAAACGAAGCTGTTCCTCACTTTATCTGTTCCCCCGAGGTATTGTGCTGGCTGGCAAAATGTAAGTTACTTTCTGGAGGTGGTGATCAAATCTCTTTCTGCGGTTGGTTTCGGTTGGTAATTACTGTAGTGTGGTAGCAGTGTGAGTGTTGCTGGCTGGCGAAATCGTGATGGTTGTGAGAAATTTTTGCCTTCTCCTCCCCCCCCCCCCCCCACTGAAGGTTTGATTTGAGGCCTTTTGGCACGTCGATTTGGCCTTACGTCATAAGAAATTGTCTTTTTTGTTGTAGGACAGGTTGCTCAAATTGCACCTGGCTGGGAAACCAACCAATTTTATCTAGCTGGCTGGGAAATATCTTGTGTGTCTTGCTGGCAAAAAGGAACAGATATTTTTTCCCAGCAATACTCGCCGACACAAGCTCTGCTACTGCTCTTTTTAGGTTGTTAGATGATTTCAAGATTGTCTCTGGCTTAAAGATTAATTGTTCCAAAACGGAAGCTATGTGGATAGGTTCTTCAAGGAACTGTAAAGCTCAGCCTTTTGGAATTAAATGGCCTAACGAACCTATAAAAGCTTTAGGAATTTATTACACATATGATCAAAAACTGCTTCTTGAAAAGAATTTCATAGAAAGATTAGACAGTATTAAAAACCTGACTAGAATTTGGTCCTCCAGAGGACTCTCTATTTATGGCAAAATTACACTTATCAAATCTCTATTAATTCCGAAATTTGTTTATGTGTCATCTTTATTACCTACCCCAAAAGAATTTGTAAGTCAGTTAAATCAGTTATTATTTCAATTCTTATGGAATGGCCCTGATAAAGTCATACGCAAATCGGCGATAAATGAATACTCCAACGGAGGATTAAAGATGATTGATTTTGATAGCATGATAATATCGCTTCGGTTGGCATGGCTAAAAAGAATAGCTAGCTCAAATGATGGCACCTGGAAAAGGTATTTGACACATCATCTAGAACGCTTTGGCGGCCTTTTCTTGTTTCATTGCAATTATGATGTTAATATCCTTCCACTGAATATTTCTCTGTTCTATCTAGAATTACTGCAGTGGTGGTCAGAATTTAGAGATACGTTCTCTTCAGAAAAAGACTGGCGTTATATTCTTTGGAATAACAAACAAATACTCATTAACAATAAAACAGTTTATTATAAAAGCTATTTCGAAGCTGGTGTAGTTCATATCAGTGATCTATTCTTTGACTTAAATAACAAAGATTCCTTTTCCTTAGTTTCTAACAGGATTTCTAAAACTAACTTTTTAGTTTGGGCAGGTCTTCGGCACTCCATTCCTTCCATTTTAAAAAATTGTACTCATAAATTAACAACAGATGAATTTTCTCTAAAAATTGACGATAATATATTTGATGTTACTAAGAAGAAATCTAAAGACTATTATACTTTACTTGTAAGCAGAAAGGCTCTCTTTCCAACTATTGTAAACAAGCTGCAAAATGAATTTAATTTCACACTCGAGGAAGTTAAACAAATTTTTATGATCCCGCATAGTGTGGCTCTTGAAACATATGTTAAGGCATTTCAATACAAAATTCTTAATTCCATTCTCTATACTAATGCTAAACTTTACAAAATTGGCTTTAAATTGAATGACTCGTGTTCTTTTTGTTCATCTGAACCAGAAACGCTATATCACTTCCTATATCTCTGTCCTTTCTCGATAGATTTTTGGCGTGACTTCGAAATATTCTGGCACCAACTTTTAAAGGAAAACATTAGACTTTCGTTACAAGATATTTTAGTTGGAATAGTTCGACAAAACTCCCCTTCTGTTAAGCTTCTAAACTATCTAATTATGATTGGGAAATTGTACTTGTGGGATTGTAGAAGAAGTCAAATTCTTCCGAATATACACGGATTTAAAAAGAAAATTGCTGTAAAATATGAAACGGAAAAATATATTAGTCTGCATAGTAAAAAAACAAAGGATCTCTTTGAAGCTAAATGGATAGTGTCGCCTCTTGTAAATGCTTAATTATTTCAAAGGTTTTAATATGCATCCACTTTCTGTATGTAATTACTATATTATTTACATTATACTTTGTAAACATTTCTAGTTTGTTTTGAATGTTGTAATAATAATAATATCAGTGTTAATTTGTTGTATTATATTATTAGTATTAGTAACACTAGTTATATTAGTTGTAAAATTATAATCATGTAGGTAATTTAATAATTTACTGTATTAATATCAATTTGTTTTAATAAAGAATTATATCAAAAAAAAAATATTAAAAAAGACCTGAAAATACCTGAATAACATTTAGTTTTATTAACTGGGGTATAATAATACATTTTTCAACAAATTGGTCGTTTTGTGCCCCTGAATAATACTGAATAATACTGACAGCAGAAACCCAATGGTTCTATTCTCTAACGGTTTCACTTGCTTATGAAAAGGCTACTAATCTGTTAACTTTTACTGTTTTATATTTAATATTTCTCACGTCCACTGGTTTTGACCTATGTGAGACTTGGGTCAGCGCGGTTAGCGCCTGTAAAACAAAAACATGGAAAATTCAACGATAACAATGTAACGGTAGTAATGCTTCGGCACGTTCCACCTGCGCGTCCCAAGATTTACGTTAAAGCACCTTTATTTCTTTAAATAGTAAGAAATCATGGGGTGTCAAGAAAACTAAGCTTTAAGACCCCCTTCCTCCTCCACAAAAAAAAAAAAAAAAAAAAAACAATTTCGTCGAAGTATGAAGGCAAATTATAACCGTAGTATTCAGTCTAACAAAAAAATAACATCAAATCACAACAACAAGAATGCGTTATGTGGCATTATGTTAAACAATAAGAGAACTGGTTATATTAAAGCTTTTGAAAACAACACAAAAACCGGTTGACTTTCATTGAAAGTCTAATACAATTCAATTCAGCTTTTCGAGTACTCCAACAGAGGTCTTCATTTATCAAACGGAATGCTCAAAATCCTCAAATCACGGAAAGCGATAGCAGAGATTATATCGGTGGCAGTCGGTGGGAGTCGGTGGCGGCAGATTTAAGTCACGTGCTAGGCAACTAGAGTGATCATATTTCATTCGATCGAAGACAACATCAGGCGGGTTTCAATTTTTTTTGTCAGCAAGGAAGAGCACATTGTTTGTCTTTTTGCTACAATGTTAACGTTATCCAACAGCGCTTATTCTAAGCCAAGCAATAGAAAAGTAGTTTTGAGCTCATGTCACCGCTTCAAAAGCCATTTCAATGTTTATCAACCTGTCAGCCTGTGGCGTGACAGCGAGCTCTGAAAACCGTAGTCTGAAATGTCAGCCGTCTCCTCTCCATTGGTTAGGGAGAGGGAAGACAGGCCCGTAGCAAGGCTAACATAACTGGGGAGGGGCTCAGCAGATTGGCTAAGCGAAGCTACAATCTCGGTCAAAACAAATGAAAAATTTAAGTCCCCCTTCCCTCCCCCCCCCCCATTTCAATGATGAAAAAAGGCGCAGTTTGGTTTGCGCGCGAACTCAACATTGATATGGGGGGGGGGGGGGGGGGAAAGGGGGGTTTTATTTCTCATTTTATTCTGTCCAAGATTGTAGCTCTCCCCTTCCCCCTTCCTTCACCCCAGTCGTTGATATTAGGGAGGGCTAAGTGGCGCGGCGACTGCGACAGCAAGGGGAACATAAAAGCAATAGGTTTACTAAGCAGAAAAAGTATAAGCAAGTGAAACCGTTAGAAAATAGAATCATTAGGTTTCTGCTGTCAGTATTATTCAATATTATTCACTTGAACAAAGATACATGATACATGAGTTCATATAACAGCATCTTCAGCGTTCTCGTTATCTTCTGGTGCAGCCCGGAAAAAAAAAATAACCAAAATTACAGCTCGCCGAAAAATACGCAAATATAGAAAGTACTAGATTCTGGCGATCAGAACGACGGAGAGCCCGTGATGACGAGTATGCGGTGAAAACAGGCACCGAAAACTCGTGCAAACACGCAGAAACATGAGCACATGTGAAAATTTGATCAGACGACGTTCAGGAATAATTTTGAAGAATTTTTCGACCCTCGACTAGTTACCCTCGACCGTCGACCCTCGACTACTTACACTCGACCCTCGACCAAAAGGCAAACTCGATTAAGACGAGTCTTATTCACAAAAACTTGAAGAACAACCAAAAACACAAAACAAAACAAAAACAACTCTTGCTGACTCTTATTGCCTTGCATGCATATTGAACAGTTCATCAACTAAAGCGGAGGTGGGTGCGAAACTATCTGAAATTTGAGTGGCCAATCAAAGCACAGCAAGACAGCTAGCCACTGCTTTGTTATAAACTGAAACAAAATATCCTACTGAACGTAGACGCAATTACGAAGCCTGGCGTTTGAACAGTTTTTTTTTATTGATGAACCGAATTACGTCTGCGGCTTTTCATAATTTTCGATTATTATTGGTGATATCCAGCCTCCCAGATAGTCGTTCTTAGAAAAGTGGGATTTATGCTCTCTTTTAATCGACTTTGTGGGGAACCATTCATGGTACAGGTCTATGACCATCTGTCACAGGTTAATAAACCGGCCTTAAATGTACACACAGCAAACAAAAGCAATTGTTTGTTGCTCGCTATGGATTCAGGTGAAGTATATGAAGAATTTGCAATCCTGGGCGAAAACTAGAAAATTTCACTACGTGCACTTCTACCCTTATAACAGAAACGCATCTCGTTATTTTAGCCGTGCGTTTCACCCTAGAACCCCCTTCCCCCCCAGACAATAGGTGGTTTGCAGCAACCTCGTTCCCAGAACCTTTTCCCTGGCTTGGGGGTACCCCCAGCCAGGGAAAAGGTTCTGGGAACGAGGTTGGGTTTGCAGCCAATCTCTAGAGAAACAAATAACAATGGTGAAATGAACAAATGCTGGTGGACGAATAAAACGAGCTAAAGAGAGATCTATTGTTCACCGTCCACCAGCATGGCGGCGATGACGTCACGTGAAAACCACCTATAGGTAGGCTCTTACCGAAAGTGCTCGTAAAAAAAGCATTAAATGCTAAAAGCAGTGCTTATTTTTTGCCAAAAACGTGCTCCTCGGTTACATAAAAATGCTCACTTTTTTCCGATTCTTTTAAACATAGAATATTACACTTTTCAGATTTTCAGTTACATTTTTCAACAACAAATTGTAACGATCAATGTTTTTTGCATCACAGTTGCCCCTAGTCTTATTTTTCCATTGATTGATGGCAGAGTACACTCTCGAACTATCTCTGCCTTGGCTGGCTAATTTCCATTACTACTCGATGACAACGTGGATGACGCCATCTTGGAACGAATGTGATGGACTGGGTTTCTAAAAGGCAACCGCTGACCTATGAGGACAAAATGCGGCTTTAGACGACATAAATAAAGTCAGATTGTGCTTTTTTTAAAACACAAAATTATACAAATAATCAGTCGACAATCCAAAGAAATGCTAGCAGTGCTTTTTGGGATGAAATGTAAAAAAAAAGTGCTCGTGAAGCCAAATAATGCCAAAAAACGTGCTAGCACTATCGGTAAGAGCCTACCTATAGGGAGCTTAAGAAACGAGGACGGGAACGGCAACGAGAACGTCATTTCAAAATATAACTTCTCGTTTTTGTAACTTTTTCGCAATCATTAAAATTTGTTTAACTTGGAAAATGCTGACGAACTCTCCAGGAAGTAAGTTAGTATATGAAAAACGTCAAAGTAAGGAAAAAGAGAAGATTTTGCCGTCATACGCTCAAGTTCTCGAGAAAACCTAAAATTTGGTCATTTCACGCTGTTGTTTTGCAGAGGACGGCAAAGAAATAGTGTACCAAAATGTAAAACGCACGTGCAAAGCCATTGGCCGTTTTTATGCTAGAGACGTTAAAGTCGTCTCGAGACGACTTTAACGTCTAGTATAAAAACGGTAAATAAGACAGACGCATTTAACGTCTGACGACTTTAACGTCTTCTGTTAAGTGCGTCGTTTAGACGCACTTAACCGACGACTTTAACGTCTCAGACGTTAAATGCGTCTAGTATAAAAACGGGACGCCCCAGCTGGGACGCATTTAGCCCTGAATCCTTTGTTCATCTGTACTTCGCTACTTCCTTGCTATCTTGGGCGACAAGACAAACAAGCCATGTGCTGAAGCTAAATCTAGTTCCTCGTCCATCGCCGGAAAATGCTCATGCCTAGACTGATTTTTGTCATAAAAATAATTGAATCTGTCCTTGTAGACGACGTCGAGACATAAATTTGAGAAGCTGCAATTCCGCCACGTTTATTTGTTCATATATTCGTGTGTTAACGTTTATTTGGAGCCGAGTTTGCTCGTGCCCAGTGTCTTTCGAGAATAGAACCTAGTCTTTTTTTAGAAAAATCTTGTTTTTGTCCGTTAGTTTGTCTACTTTTATGCGTCCCGTTTTTATACCAGACGGCTTTAACGTCTCAGACGTCAAATGCGTCTTGACGACTTTAACGTCTCTAGCATAAAAACGGCCATTGTTTTTGCTGATTAAGCCCATTGTTTTGTGGCGTCGCCGTCGCCGTCCTCGTTTCTTAAACTCCCTAATGTTGAAATATTCGAGCCCTCTATGGTCTCATCGGCGTTCTCGCCACCGCTAAATTAAAAATCCACATTGGGGGAGGGGGTAAAGCGGGAACTGTCCCAAGAATTTTGTCCTGGATTGTAGATCTTATATTTGACTAGACCTTCTCAAATATCATGAATATCTCGATTTATGCATTATACCTGACGAAAGTAAAAAATTCACAGTTTTTCCTGATATTGCTTGATTTCACTCACGTGACAAGGCGGCCATGTTGGTGGTCAAAACAATACAATTTCGTTTTGCAGAATTTGCATAAAAATGAAGTTTAGACAGTCTATTGTTGTTGACCACCAACATGGCTGCCATGACGTCACATGCAACCATCAACAATAAGGTAAAAAGCGACATCTGGAAATTGTTGCGTCAAGTGTTCTGTAAAATTAAAACGTTTTAAGCAATGGGGAAAACTGACGAATTCTATTCCACGAATATCGCTAACTGTGTCTTCAACGTTTTCTTATGTTTTACTCTGCCATCGTGTTGAACAGTGTCACACTCCGCACGATAGGAAACACTAGTCCTTAACCTGGTTGTTTCTGATCTTAGTGTTGGATAAAAGCAATATTCAAATTAATGGCCCGGCCTTAAATGTATTCACAGCAAACAAAAGCAATTGCCTGTAGTGATGGCTTCAGGTGAAGTTAGAGCTGTATATGTAGAATAAATATACCTTACATTTGACCAGACCTTGAGAAACATGCTACATTGATTATCTGCCTCATATTGGAAAAAAAAGTGATATAAAAACCTAAAAATCGAGTCAAGTGTTCTGTGAAAATGCAATAAGCATAGGAGAAAACTAATGAATTCTATTTTGCTGCATCAAAGACGCTTTTCAATATTTTTCATATACCGTGATCTTACCCGTCCTATAAACTTTCAGCTATAGATATCATAGACTTTCACAACGTCTTTTTCAAAATTTTGACTACGGGTATTTTGTTTTTATGTTTCGTCTTTGTTATCTGATTTATTTTCTTCCAATCACCCAACGGACAAGTGCATGAGACGCCCTCTCAGGGAAGAAGCCCTTATGAACTAAAGCGGAGGTGGATGGGAGTAGGGAATTGGAGTGGCCAATCAAGGCAGAGCAAAACAGCTAACCATTGCTTTGATACAAGCTGAAACGAAATACCCCGTTACGTCTGTGGCTTTTCGTAAATTTCAATCCTACTTTACAAATTTTCGATTATTACTGGTGATATCCATGTCTTCCAAGTAGTAGTTCTTAGGAAAGTGGTATTTCTGCCCTCTTTGAATCGACTTTGTGTAGAATCTAGATGTTATACTTAACCAGACCTTGTGAAACATCATAGATTAACTAACTGCCTCATTTTGGAAAGAACCGCATTTTATGCATTAATCAAGCTTTCGCATATTGATATATAAACCTAGAAAGCAAGTTGTGAAAATTGTCACTTCCGTCAAGTGTTCTGTGAAAACTCTCTAAGCATTGGAGAAAACTAATGAATCCTATTTTGCTCAGTGTAGCAATGACGCATTTCCATATTTTTTGTATACAACGATCTTACAAGCCCTTGAGGTTTTTGATAGGATGCTTTTTCACCTTTTTGTCTCTAGAATTTTGCATCTTTGATCTCCGATTCATTTTCTCCCAATGACCCATGACATGTACTTGAGATGCCCACCTGTCAATGACGTCGTAAAAGAAAGCACTTGCGAACTAATTGCGCCGCAGTATCACGTAAAAGGGATCAACTGTTTAATTCAGCTTTGTGGTATGGCATATAGAGCTTTATTAAAACGGAAGATATGTCAAGTTAGCTCTGTAATTTTACAGTATTGATGGCATGTACAATGAAGACGAGGAGGCACGGCGCTTAAATACACTGTTGCACTTTTTTCAAATGAGTGAAAACTGTAAACGAACGGTGCATGATAGAAATCACCAAAGATTCTTAGCGAATCTTGTGTCTTGGTCTACCTAGAGTTTGGCGAACTCAGTGGCTTTTTTTTAATTGCCATCCGCGCAAGCGATACGTGGACAGCTGTCTGAACTGTATTTTCATAACACCGGGAGACTTTAATTGGCCGATACAGCGCCTACTGGTCTTACCGTCTACATAGATTCTGGCGAACGTTTAGCATTGTCATCCGCTTATGCGATAATATACGTGGACAGGTGAACTGTATTTTGAGTGACTATATCACTTTTTTGATATCAGTAGCGCCTATATCAAGTGTAACTCGTCAGGAAATCCAAACAACCAGTGCTCTGTTAGAACAGGTTCTTTGCGATGGAAGAGGCTGAAAAATTCCGTGTTCACTGCCAACATGGTATTCAATATTTGATACGTTTTACCGCCATTTCGCGATAAGAAGCACACCCCCACTAGCCAATCCTATAAAACATTACTAATGAACCTAGCAGTTTCTGATCATTCTGTAGGATATACTGGTTCATCGCAATTCTTGCCATGGATTTGAACCACAACACTGATAACAACACCAACAACACGGTTTTTAAAAAAAATGGTCCCGTTTTTTGTTATCATGAATTTCTTATGTTATGCATCGTTCTTTGGTGTGATGGAGCTCACGGCGGACAGACTCTTGGCCATTCATCTACATCTGAGATACCAAGACCTTGTGACTCACAAGCGAGTTGTTGTTTTTCATCGTTTCAAGTGTGGATCTCATTTAAAACTGTAAAACGAAATACTTATGTCATCATTGACATCGCCTGTCTTGCAATCATCGCGGTACTGTACGGCATGATACCACCACTTAAGGGGGGACTAATTAACTACAGAAAGTGAACATGCGAAATTTATAAATTGTTACTGCACATGCGCAACTTGCCCCAAGCCCCAACCGCGCTTTAGAGAGAAAAATCCCTAAAACTTGGAGAAAATTAAGTGTAGTTCCGTTGTTTTTTTTTTTTTTAACGGAGCGGAGATATTCCAGCCTTCTTTACAAACCTTCCTAAGCATTTGCTGTTAACGTACAGAACTGCAATGATAATGACGAAATGGTATGAATTTGCGTGCTTAATTAAGTCATAAATCTTTCAGTAACGCGAATTTCAAAAAATCGATACGTAGAGTTTTGCACCTTGGCTAGAGCAAGATTTTCATGCTGGCACGAAAATTAATTCCGGTGTCATGGAAACGCAGTATGACCGTTCTTTTTATATTAATTGAAGTTTCATCAATTTTATGGCACTAAAAGACTCGCACCCCAATAAACACGGCTTTATGTAAACACAGTGCAACTTTTTATCTCGCCCTGGAACAAAAGTCGCGCCAGTACATGTAAACACCCCCTTATTTGTTAACATGCAAGAGTAAGACTGTAAAGACTTAATAAAGACATAAGATGTATATGTATTGAAACTCATTATTAACATAACACAGTGGCAAGACTATGAAGACTGAAAAGAGTCGGACAATTCGTACATTTAACTGAGGAAATCAAGGAGCTTTCTTTGAAAGATGGGTAAACTAGGAGAAAAAGTTATTGAAAATGGTAAAGAATTCCATATTTTTGGCCCTCGAAAAAGTAGAGTGAATTATTTGAACATTAGCTCGGCATGCGATGAGGTCAAAAATAAGCTGAGGCTCTGAATCGTAATTTGACCACTAGTCAGAAGCAAATTTAAAAAGGGCGAGGGTAGCAAACGATGGTGATAAGAAAACAAATTGTGCAATACGAATTGCAATATTTTGTGATACGTAAGACAATAGGAAGCCAGGTTACAGGTCAACTTTTCAGATTAGAATGCTGTGCCGGAGGTACTACAGAAGAAAATTACACTGCAGCGGCAAGTTCAATCAATTGCTCGTTCCGAAATTTAAATAGGCCCGGGTGCTGCTTTACACATTTTTTAAGTAGTCCAGTTGTGTCCAGTTGTTAAAGTGTACCAGGTCTTTGAGAGGAAGACTGGCGAGGCTGGGGGTGACCTTATTTTGATTACAACCTCTCTATCTTTCTCGTGTAAATGCGTACTAGTTAGCAAACAACAGCTTGATTTACATGAGAAAAGCAGTGAAGTCTGTACAAGAAAAATGGCCTTTTACATTATATTAAAATTCCCACCACCAGGAAGATCCCCTAAAAATTAGTAAGTTAACCAAGTTTGGGTAGGCTTCATGCATAGTGTATTAAGTGGACTGTGAACTGTCAAATGTTGTTAAAGGCGTCCGCAATATCACTAATTTATTATTTTTAAGTTGTACTACATGGTTGATATATAACTAAGGAAACCATAAACTTGGCAAACTGAATAATTTTGATATGACCTTTGTTGTGATGGTTCAGTCTCGATTTTTAATTATATGAAAATTGAAGAACTCGTCCCCAGTCTCTATTTGGAAAAACTGTAAAAGATGTAAGTCTTTTCTGGACGGTCGTTAAATACATCCGCAACCCACTCCAGGTCGTCGACGGCTGTATCACACCTATAGCACTGTGACACGTGTTCGTCACCCGATGACCAATAATTGCTGCGGGGATGATTGGACTGACTGTTTCCCATGTTAACCGACCAATTGCTCAAGACTCGGGATCCTTGAATATTCTGCAATGTAAAGGAAATGTGCATGGTCGGCAGTCGAGGATGTGATTAGGTGTCAAATGCCCGGTATTTGGGTATCATATACCTCTTGTTTACCATTGAGCGTTGATATCTTCTACCACCCAGGTGTCGGTTAGGGTTGCGGGCGCGAAAAAATGATCTGATAATAGTCAAGTAGTGAAGTCCAGACACGATAACGTTTCTAACTCGGTCACCCTATGAAGCGCGAGACATTCCTCTATTTGTATCGTTCACGCCAGGGATATTTTTCTAATTTTGAAATGGTACCCGTCAGGAGTTAAGCTTTTGGTGTATCCCTTTGCTTTACTCAAATTCCCCGACGAGCATCACTGTACCTTTCACACGAGAGTTCCCACACAACCAGAGTAACCTTAGCAGAGACAGCTACCTTCGTAAGCACTGAGTAAGAGGTATGTTACAGGGACAAAAGATTAGCCAAGGTAGCAGCGCCTGCAACACAAACCTTGATCCCAGGCTCTCTCTCTTTTTCAGAAAGAAAGAGCCTTAGATCGAGGTTGCTGCTTCGCTGGCTAAAATAAGAATGACGCATTTTATTTGTTCACAACTGTTTAACGGACAAAGTTTGTAAGAGCAGAGCAAACAGTGCGACATTTAAAGTTTGGCTAATTTTGTCCTCGAGTTCATGACAACAAATTCTAACCAGCGTAAATTTATGTCGCATGTGGCGGGCACAATGCAACAACCCTTTTTCATCACTGGTGAGTATGTTCAAAACGCCTGTCCTTGCAGGTTGCGGCCCAAGCGACAACGACTGGCATTAGTGGAGTCGTCGCTTTTAAAAGCTAACAGGGTTCTCTGAATCTCGCAGGGAACGATAAAACTGATGCTCTAGTTTGGAAATTAGATCACCTGTGCGGACTCTGTGCGGGAAGTCTTGGCTGTTAGTGTTGAACCAGAGGCCTGCCGCGCAGGGCATTAGTAGAACGTGTTAAAAGAGATGTAACGTATAACGGGGATAAAGTGGATCGATTAGGCGTCACACTAGCGCTAATATCGCATGTATATGGGCTTTGTTATGAATAATATCGGGGTTCTATGTCTCTTATAGACTTGTCGTTGTCGCATAGGGAATACTTCGAGTTACGTATCCTCGTTGAACTATCGTTTTGGAAAGGTTATCATCTCTCTTTTCAGAGATTCGAGTATAGGTGTATTCAAATTAAACTGGCGCCAATAATATTACTGGAAAACTATTTCGTCTTGTTTTGGAAGGGCAATCATTGTCATTACCGCAAAAGTCAGTGATTGAAAGTTAAACTCCAGCTGAGTAATCCAAATTGAGCAAAGTTGAATGGATAGCCGCAAAAATTAAACAAACCTACGTTTAAAGAGCCACTAGCCTAACCACTGAACATAAGAAACAAGATTACAAAGCTTTGCTTAAATATTTAAAACATTTCCACGTCGTGCCTCAAATAGTAACGAACGCATCCCTAGGTAAAATGAGTTTCTTTTGACGACACAAAAAGATACAACGGTACCGCACCGATAGGCAAGTTTTCTGACTCTAATAGCATCCAAGAGAAACCGTTGAGATGCAGCGCATACTCATTCCAATCATGTAAAGTCACGATATTTTCTACAAATAATTACCATAAATAAGATGACGTAAATCGCTCAACTTGTTATGTTGAAGTTGGATTTTCTATAGTTCACTTCGGCGCTCATTATTATTTTTTTTCTGCCAAAATGATAATTATCCCAATGCAGAATGGAAACTTACGGGATGCCACAAGCGGAACAAGAACCTCACCACCGTGCTTATATTCGAGACGTAATAATGCATTCACGAACTAAAACGTGCATAAGGTCAGGAAGGCGTATACACGGACTACCTTAAGCCTGGTGTTTGAAGAAGAAAGACATAAAATTGAAACGTTAGGCTTACCAAATGAACGCTTTACACACAGTGTTTTCAGTCGACGGCTTTGGGTATCGGCAGCGCCTATCCGTTTGACAAAGCACTTTCGTGACCTTTGCCAGTCAGAAGGGATTTATGCTCCGGCAGCCTCGCCCCAGGTTTCCTTTCTCCTCCTTCCACCTCCTTCCCGTCCACTCGTGCTGAACCTACATTACACGCATCACTACCACTACCATATAAGGTTTAAATGCTCATATATGTAACCTTAAAGGGTGATTTAGACGGTACGATTTTTGCCTACGACTGTGGCACGCGACCAGCTTACGCCATGACTGCACCTCAAATCGTCTCGTGTAAATCAGACCTACGACATCATCACGACAGACGCTCACGACTCGAAAAATGTCGTGGCGACTTGAAACATGTTTTAAGATCCAAAATGAAATATGAAATATTGGATAGAAAACATTTGGAAAGAACACGGCGGCATTTTTTTTAGTCCAAGCCATTATTTCAGATGAAAGCGTGAAAAGAACAAAATGTAAGAAAACAAAGAACGATGCGCATGTCTCTTCGGTGTTTCTCGTAGAAATTGAAAAATAAGACAAGTAACAAACATAACTCGTAGTTACTGAGACAAATCACTAATCAACTTTATTGGTATAAATGTCCATATAAAAGACAAAACAGGAGTACTAACCTGCGCACAGTATAAAGAGAAACCCATATTGTTTTTAAATGGCGTAGCTCCGCAGTCAATTTCAAACAATTCATTACAATAATTCGCTTATAAGTATTCAATAACATCTGACATCACTAACATTCATCATTGTTTTTTGAACATATGGATCAACTCTTATCCACATAACCACATATATAGAGCAAATTTACTTTGTGCATTTTTCATCCTAAACATCTTAGCAGTAGTCACATGCGGCTGGTGGGCGCCTATTTTTGAATTCAGCGACTGACGAAAAAGTCAAAAAGGTAACGAAATTTGATCGGTATGGCGCGTTGATGATTAAACACGGCAAGTACTTCAATTCATTTAAGATAAAAAATGTAAATAGTGCACAGTGCTCTAGCGATCTCTTGTAAGAACCTTTATAGAACATGTTCTGAGCATACCTTGGGCTGAGAGTCAATTAAGAACGTTTTTATTTACTCATTTGTTTTTAGACTACGGGTCGCTAAGTTTGGCGATTTTAGGGACGAACTATTTGACTTTTGAGGGGGGGGGGGGGGGGTGTTTGGAAGATTTCTCAGTGGCAAGAACTTTTTTTCCCAGCTGACCAACAAGGCAGATATTATTTTCTCAGTCGAAAAGCAGCGCAATAAATTTTTTTTTATGATTTGCAAGAATTTTTTTGGCTGCACAATGCATGCATTAATTTTTTTCCTCAGACCTGGCCATGCATGGATTTTTTTTCTTTGTTTGGGAGGCTGCAGGACATTTTTTTTTTCAAAATCTTCCAAACCCCCGCCCCCCCCCTCCCCCTCAAAAGTCAAAAGGTTTGCCCCTTAATTCGGCGAACACAAGCGCGCGCTAGAGAGTCATCAAACAATCGCTTTGCACGTGCATTTTACATTTTGGTACATTTCTTTACCGTCCTCTGCAAAAGAACAACGTGAAATGACCAAATTGTAAGGCCATTACACACGAAGGGTTTTGCTCCTGGGTTTTGCTCCAGGGGCGCGCTCCGGGAGCAAAGCTCTTCCGTGTGTACCAATGATTTCATGGGTGTAATTCATCCTCGGGAGCAGAACTTCCACCCTGCAAAATGGATTGAAAAAAATACCATAATCCCAGAGTCTCTCCTGCTGGCGACTACCTCGTTGACTATAAAGACAGAGGACTCTGGGTACGAGATTATGCCTACAATGCTTTCAAACGAATACCCGCTCCCCCTCCCTGCTCAGTAACACTTTAGCGCCATTAGCTCACTCTAATGGAAAATGCAGTCAATCAAAGAAGTTGATCTAAAATGAAGTTAAGTTGTTCTTGCGTTTTTTATGCATATGAAAAAACCTGAAAAATGCACTTTCTGGTAACTCAATAACCTAAGAGCCAAGTATTATTTTAATAACGACAGCTATTCGTGAAAGCGTACACGCAATTCAGTTCGTGAACAGTCGGATAGTTTAATAAATTAATGTTTTGCTGACAGCTGAACCGAAGATTACCTTTCGTGTTGCTCCTATCAAAATTGACGATGTTACTAGCACTTTCAAATTTCGATTTTAATTAAGAAGCTTGGTACATACAATTGATATCTTTTTAGAAAGGGCTAGATAGTAGTAGATATGTTGCGATTTTTACAAACAACACACGTTTTTTGAAAACAAGTTCCGACAGAGTCCTCTGTCATCTTCAGTTAAATTACAAAGTACAGAGTTGAATATATAGTGTGCGCAAAATGCTAATTAACTGTAAGAACAAAAGGGAACATGGCAATGTGAAATATTACAAAGAAAGTTTTAAATTAACATGATAAAGTTGATGATTTAGTGTAGGTTTCTCCCACTGAATATGAATAGCTTCTTTTATCTTAAGCTGGAAGGTGGTGGAAGCGTGATCTAAAATGCTCTAAGATCCAAGACTCTGTCGAAACATGTTTTTTAAAAAACGTTGTGTTGTTTTTAAAAATCGCAATTAATGTGTTGTTCAAATGAATAGAAATTTTGCATCCGCACGATCGATCCACTTTCTTCCAAATTAAAGTCGGTTTCGCATGACCTAAATGAAAAATTGCCAGGTGCAGAACCTTATAAAAAAAAAAAAAAAACGAGGGCGTGAATCAATAAACTAAATTTTGAAAGTTTCATAAAGTTTGAACTCAACCAGCTGCAGCGAACATCGAAGATCCTCAGTTTCCAGTTTCTTATATATAACGACCTTACGGGTCCTTTGAATTACAATTTTACTGAAGCAGCAGCCCGGTAGACGATGTCGTTTTCAAAAAGATTTACTGGCTTCATCGCAATTTTATCAATTTCATTGTTTTTAAAGTTTGCGGATGATCTTTGATCTTCGATTTGTTTTCTCCCAATTAACCTATGCGGACACGTACGTGAAATGTCCACTTTGGAAACTCCGTTTTCCCATGATAGATAAAGCACCTGCGAACTAATTGCGCGGCAGCATCACATAAAGGAATATTCTGTTTCCCTACTGGGTCAACTGTTAAATTCAGCTTTGTGGTCTGGCATATATATTATCTTTACCAAACATAAAGATATGTCAAGTCGGCTGATTTCACATTACAGCAGCAGTTGACGGCATCCACAGCGTCTGCCGAGACACGGCACTAGAATACACTGGAAATACCGCGCTTCCTTCTTGCATTGGTTTCAAGAGAGTTAAATTTATAGATAAACGCAACCTATAGAAACCAACCAGCGATTCTTGTTGAACCTTATTGCTTGGTCTACCTCAGTAGATTTTGGCGAACTCTTGTCTTTATCATCCGCGCATGCGATACGTGGACAAGTGATCAGTATTTTGTTTATCCCGGCCATCATTTTGCCAATATCAATGACGTCTGGAAACTTACAACCGAGTGTTTTGCTAGAACGTTCTTTGCAATGAAAGAGAACGAAGACTTAGATTCCAGGGACACCTGTGCTAACATTGTATTCAACGTTTTCTTATGTTTTACTGCCATCATGTTAAACAGTATTACAATTCACGCGATAAGAAACACATCATCGCTTGCCAATCCTTTGAGAACATTGCTCCTCTACCTGGCTGTTTCTGATCTTAGTGTTGGATTACTGATTCATCCTTTCAACATCGCGATTCTTGTCATGGCATTGAACCACCATACTGAAAACAATGCTGTTTGTGAAAAAACAAAGGCCGCTTTTGATGTCATTGCTAATTTCTTAGGCTTTGCATCTTTCTTTGGTGTGATAGCCCTAACAGCGGACAGATTCTTGGCCATTCATCTTCATCTGAGATATCAAGAACTTGTGACTCGCAAGCGAGTTAATGCCGTCGTTGTTGCCGTCGTTCTTTTTGTCGCTCTTTGTGCATTTGCTGTACAAGTATGTATTGGGCATTGGGTCTCGGTCGATATGGCAAGACTTATTTTTCCTACTGTTGAGATATTCTGTCTTGTAGTTAATACTGTACTCTACTACAAGATCTATCTAACTGTTCGACGTCACAAAGATCAAATTCAATCCTTGCACGTTCAACAAAATGAACAGAATGCAGAGATCACTTCGTTGAATATCGCAAGGCGTATAAAGCTGGCGGTTGCCACATACTACGTTTGTCTAGTGTGTCTGGTGTGTTATTTGCCCCGTACATGCCTAGAAATTGCTGATATTATCTCTGGACCTAACACGACTACTGAACATCTTACTATTTATTTCTGGACAATGGTACTACTCAATTCGTCTCTAAATCCGTTGATTTATTGCTGGAAGATGAGGCACATTCGACACGCTGTCCTCAAGATACTGCAAAATATTTTTCCATGTTACAATTAATACTATTCCACCTGGACTATAAATATTTATCATCCTGACGCTGGTGACGTTCCTGAGGCAGTTTGAGTGATAAATGCTCGAATTAGGTCAAGTCCTCTCTCTTGGATCAGCCCTCTTGGCTCTCATGATTCTCCAATACCCCTAAAACCTGGCCAAATTGACTCAAAATCATGTAAAACATAAGCAACAACAACAACAACAACAAAGAACCAAAAGTGACATTAATGCTTTATACTGAAATTTGAATATTGCTGTAGATACAAGAAGGAACATTATTGGGAAGGACATGATATTATCACAAGGATGAAACGGTTCCCAAAGCGTTAAAAAACGCAATGATCTAAAAGCCGTCAAATGAAAGTGCGTGCGTGCGTGACCAGTAGCGCGCATGATGCTCACACAGATCCAATATTTAAAGAACTCAGATTTCTCAAAATGAAAGGTATTCACTTGTTACAACTAGGTCAATTTATGTAATCTTTTAGTACTGGTAATCTCCCTACTAAATTTGACTCTTTTTTTCTCTGTTAATAATAGTATTCATAGTTACAACACAAGGCACGCTTCCTTTTATCGGCTTCCTCTCTGTAGGACAAAAATAAGGCAGTTTTCTATATCCTCTCAAGGTCCTAAATTCTTCAATACCCTTAGTTCTGGAATTAAAAATTCCCTAACTCTAATGTCCTTTAAATACAAGCCGAAAGATTTCTTAATCAACAACTATTAACTATCCAAATCTTGTGTCATACCCAACTGCACATCTTTGTTTTGGGAGGAAACCTAACCTTGTATAAGCCTCCTGGTTTCTTTTAGGTTTCCTCGCCATATTAATTATCTTAACTTTAATTATTAATATGTAAATTTATTGTAAAGTGGCAAAACGTAATAAATATAATGTAAAATAAATATAATGTAAATAAATTCAAATGAAGTTAAAGTTAATGTTGTGCACATTCGACTGAAAAGTTCCCAACAGGAAAATCATCTCCATTTCATACTGTTTTCAATGAAGAATAGGTGAGACTGAAACCCAACTGGTTCTGATCATGACCTTCCACGACTGGGCAAGTATTGTAAATCAACATGGCCAAGTTGACGGCCTTCTTTTGGATTTCTCGAAGGCCTTCGACAAAGTTTCCCATAAGAAACTGACACACAAATTAGCCCAGTATGGTATTAGCGGAAAATCGCTAGCTTGGATCGCAGCTTTTCTCCAAAACCGAACCCAATTTACAGTTGTTAACGGTGCCCATTCCAGTTCCATCCTGGGGCCAACCCTCTTCCTATTATTTATTAACTATATTTCAAATGTAACAAGTTCACAGCTACGCCTCTTTGCCGATGATACTGTCTTCTACAATTAGGGAACTTAAGCATCGACGACGGCAACGGCAAAGAAAACGCTAAAAAACAATAGGCTTGATGAGCAAAAGCAATCGCTCTGCACGTGCGTTTACATTTTGGTACATTTCTTTCCCGTGCTCTGCAAACAACAACGTGAAATGACCAAATTTCATGTTTACTAGAGAACGTCTACCTGTGACGGCAAATTTATTATTATTTTTTATTTTGATTTGTTCATTGCAACTTAGTCCCTGGATAGTTCGCCAGCATTTTCCAAGTTAAACAAAATGAAATAATGGCGAAAAAGCTACAGAAACGAGAAGTAACATTTTGAAATGAGGTTTTCATCGCCGTCGCCGTCGTCGATGTTTAAGTTCCCAAATTGGGCGGCGCGGGCGAGAGAGACGTCTGAATTCGACCCGCGCCTCCTGTGGGTGAGGGGGAGGGGACGGCTGACATTTCAGTCTACTCCACCTGGTAGTTATCTGAAACTAAATGAACTTTTTACTCTTGTTATGTTTAAATTATAGTGTTTTGAACTTGGAGGTGTTTCTCTGATAAACTTCAACGAAGAACTTGTTCGGGATTTTTACAACTTTATTCTTGCACTACATATATTTTATATAGTCAAACTAAAATAAATGAGAAAGAAAGAAACAGCTTAAATTACAAAACGCCAGAGAAAGCAGATACTTACAATTCTCGTCGATCCCTTTGTTGGACAGCATGTCCGTGAAGGGCCTGACTACCAATTATATCAGTTGAAAATTTCCCAGGCTGATGTTCTGTCACGTGCAAATCATATAGTTCATTGACATCATCCACTGCATTAGACCATGCTACTTGGATTTTCCCAAGTCACTCCCTAGATTGATATTATAGTTTACATGTATTTCCTTTTCATTTGACCTTACTATTTGCTTATGCTAATTTTTAGTCTGTATCTTTTGTAATTTTAAGTAGAGTTAAAAAATTATCGTTTTCCTCATCCAAGCCGTTTTTTTAGGAGCTGCGTTTGCATCCGTGTGACTTCATTGGATGTCCGACTGGAACAACGGGTTATTTCGTTGACGGTTTGCTAACTGAATGATGATTTACAATTAAACCCGTAGCTCACCAGGGCCACGGGTCAATAGCCCATGAGGAGAAGCCGAATGGGCTATTGACCCATGGTCCTTGAGGGCGAAGGGTCTAATAATTTTAGTATCCCCCAACTAGTCGGACAGAAAAGGCAATAATAAAGTTAGCAAATGCAAGTTGAACAAATATTTATTTGGGTGATAAAACGTAAGAAAGCGTCACGCTCGATTGCTACTCGAGTACTATTACCAATAGTCCTCTAGTATACGTAGCGTAGCCAATCAAAATGCAGGATTTGCATTAGTCCACTAGCTAGTTGGGGGATAAAAACACGTTCCTGGAGAGGAGAGGGAGGGAAAGGGTTAACACTAACGGATAAAAAAAATATCTCTCTTCACGGCTAACGGTTATTAATTTTCAGTCACGGTTAACTTACATTAAACCGAGTCCCTTGTTGAAAATGAAACCATAAGATATTTTCCTTTTTTGGGATCTGTATTTTAGTTTGATCTTGTCAGACAAGCTAGCCTAGCGGGAAGGAGACTCTGTCAGACGTCAGAGAGTAGACTGCAAAGGAGGTAAAACGGTGTCTCGAGTGCTCTGAAGTCTTTTAAAGTCTCAGATACTCTCTACTCCACTTTTCAAAATAAAATAAAAACCGCTTAACGCTTCCAAGGGTAACGGTTACTTTATTGTCATTTTCACGCCTAATGGTTACCTTTTTGGACGTTTGACGGCTGTCGGTTAACCCCATTGAGACCCTCTTCTTGTGTTTAAACAAAATTTCGCTTTTATTAGCAGCCGTTCAGAGATTCAAAAAGCTAACGTTTCGAGCGTTACGACCCTTAGTCACGGTTAACATTTCAGTAAAAACGGCTTATCATTTGGCCTTTTTCTTGGTGAGCTAAATAGGTTTACGGCTTTAAATAAACTTGAAATCAGCTTTAACATTTTCGATTATTATTGGTGATATTCCGCTATCCCACGTAGTCGTCGTTAGAAAAGTGGTATTTCAGCCCTCTTTTAATCGTCTTTGTGGGGACCACTCATGGTGGAGGTCTGTAACCATCTGTTTCAGGTTAATAAACCCGGCCTTAAACGTATACACAGCAAACAAAAACAATTGCTTGTTGTGATGGATTCAGGTGAAGTTACAACTGTACACGTAGAATCTAGGTATATATGTAGAATATATTAAACTAGACCTTGTCAATCACCATAGATTACTTATCTGCCTCATTTTGGAAGGAAACGCAGTTTTTTGTGCATTTTATAACTAACGAATATCAAGATTTCGCTTCATGATATAAACTAGAAAGCGACTTCTGGAAATTGTTACGTCAAGTAATCTTTAAAAACGTTTTGAGCAATGGGAAAACTGACGAATTCTATTCCACGAAATTCGCTAACTGTGTCTTTAACGTTTATTTCTTATGTTTTAGTGCCGTCCTGTTGAACAGGGTTATACTCCGCGCGATAGGAAACACTTCCTTGTTAACAAAACTCCTTAACCTGATAGCCCGGCCTTAAATGTATTCACAACAAACAAAAGCAACTGCTTGTAGTGATGGATTCAAATGAAGTTAGAGTTGTTTATGCAGAATCGATATAAAAAATTAATAATAAATACTTAATTGACCACTCCCCTATAGGGGCTTTTCAGGGCCAATGAAACAAATAATACAAATGAGAACAACAGAGTTAAGAATCCCAACTGGCGGGAGGTAGACCAGTTGGCTATTTACAATGATGACCGAGGAGTTGCACTAGGCACTTACCCAGAACAGCTCCAGCTAGTGGCCAGAGCGGGATTTGAACCACTTGGCCATCCTGCCTCCTTCATACCCTGTACCTTATATTTGACCAGACCTCGAGAAACATGCTAGATTGACTATCGGCCTCATTTTAGAAAGAAGCGCATTTTATGCATCGTTACGACAGAAAATATATAAAACGTGATATAAAAACCTAAAAAGCGAGTCAAGTGTTCTGTGAAAATGCTCTCAGCATTGGAGAAAACTAATGAATACTATTTTGCTGCATCAAAGACGCTTTTCCATATTTTTCATATACCGTGATCTTACCCGTCCTTTAAACTTTCAGCTATAGATATCATAGATTAACTTTCACAACGTTTTTTCAAAATTTTGACCTACGGGTATTTTATTTTCATGTTTTAAAATTTTTCGTCTTTGATCTTTGATTTTCTCCCAATTACCCACGACAAGTACATGAGACGCCCACTCAGGGTAGAGCCCTTATGAAGAAAACCACTTGCGAACAAGATATTACGCCCCGTATCACATAAAGGAATATTCTACTGTTTTCTTCAGTATTGGGTCAACTGTTAAATTCAACTTTCTGGTCTGGCATATCATCTTTATTAACAAAACTATATCATGGCAGGTCAGCTCTTTAATTCTACAGTCGTACACAACTTCTATAATACACTGGGAAAACAGCGCTTTTTTGTCGCATTGCTTTCAACTGAGTTGAAACTGTAGAGAAACGGTACATAGAGAAAACAACCAACGATTCTTAGCCAATCTTCTGCCTTGGTCAACATAGATTTTGGCAAACTCTTAGCTTTGCCACCACGCATACGATGCGAGGACAGGTGAACTGTATTTTGAGTGACTAGTATATATCGCTTTTCCGATATCAGTAGCGCATACATCAACTATAACTCGTCAGGAAATCTAAACAACCAGTACTCCGTTCGAATGTTCTTTGCAATGGATGAGGCCGAAGAATTTGGTTCCACGTACACTGCCAACATTGTATTCAACATTTGCTTATGTTTTACCGCCATCATGTTTAACAGTGTTACAATCCACGCGATACGAAAAACTCCATCGCTAGCCAAGCCTTTAAAAACACCTACTACTCAACGTGGCTGTTTCTGATCTTTCTGTTGGATTACTGCTTCATCCTTTCTACATCACGATTCTTGCCATGGATTTGAACCACAACACTGATAACAACACCAACGATACTGTTTTTAAAAACATTGTCCCGTTTTTTATTATCATGAATTTCTTATGTTATGCATCGTTCTTTGGTGTGATGGCGCTTACAGCGGACAGATTCTTGGCCATTCATCTTCACCTCAGATACCAAGAACTTGTCTCTCACAAGCGAGTTGTTGTTTTTGTGGTAACAATCTTATGATGGTGTGTAGTTCATTTCTTTCATCATTTCAAGTGTGGATCTCAGTTAAAACTGAAAAACTAAAAGCCTATGTCATCATTGATATCGCCTGTCTTGCAATCATCGCGGTACTGTATTGCAAGATGTACTTAACTGTTCGACGCCACAGAAAGCAAATTCAATCCTTGCAAGTTCAACAAAACGAACAAAATGGAGAAAGGGCCTCGCCGCATTTCGCAAAGCGTGTAAAATTGGCAGTTGGTACATTCTACGTTTATCTAGTTTTTCTGTTGTGCTATTTGCCACGTATGTGCCGAGAAATTATTGTCATTATCTCCGGACCTAACACAACGACTGAACATCTAGAGCATTACTTTTGGACAATGATACTACTTAATTCATCTCTAAATCCGTTGATTTATTGCTGGAGGATGAAGCACATTAGACACGCAGTTATCAATATACTGCAAAATATTTTCCCGTGTAATTCTGCTTTCCCTGGCGCATTTATATAGTTGCCGTCATGACTCTGGTTTGGCTAGTTGGGCAGTTTGAGTCGTATGATGCAGAATTATGTATAATATTAAGGAGCTTACGAATCGACGACGTTCGCACAACGGTGCCGATGTGTGACATCATAAGCCCGCGTACGGTCGTCCTGTAGAAATTTGAATTTACGATTCTCAGTAAAGACGACAACGTTTGTAAGTGCGCGGCCAATTTTCCCGCCGTTTCTTAAGTTTGCCGTTTTTATCTTTTCACAAGGCGAGTTGTTCGGCAAACAAAACTGATTAACTTCAGAGAAAAGACAAGACGAAATTAATCAGTGATCTTTGGAAGTAGACAAAACATTGCAAAAGGGAATGATGATTTTAATCTGTCCCTTTTCAGGAAGGATCTCGTACCTGCACAACTGCTAAAGACCTCGGTGTAATTATAGATCCAAACTTAACTTTTGGTAATCATGTTATAGGCGGAAACAGTTTCATCGTGCATGTCACGTTTAGCTCAGATCAATAGAGTTAAGTAATCTTTTGACAAACAGTCCTTAATCATTATTATAAACTCGCTTGTTTTCAGTAAACTATTTTATTGCTCATGCGTTTGGAGTGACACTTCTCAAACAAATCTAAAAATGTTACAGACAGTCCAGAATTTTGCCACACAATTCATTAGACGAGATGATGTCGCAGAACGAGAAGTTCTCAAATGCTTAACATACCTCGCTTTAGAACAGCACTGTGTGGCCAAAGGACTTTTTTCTATAGAGCAGTCACTCTATGGAATTCCTTATCTAACGATCTTAAACTCTGTGAATCGGTTAATGTGTTTAAACGCCGCCTTAGGTCTCGCCTCTTAAGTAACTTTAGCACTTCTGCTATTTGATGTCATTGCTCTATTTTAGGTTTGATATATAATTTTAGCTTAATTGTATAATTAATTTTTACCTTAACTGTATTACCTCTGAAAATCCTCGTTGGGGAAGTGGTAATAAAGTAGGTATATGTATGTACTATAAAAGAACAAGAAGTTTTACTTTTATACGATGCTCATAAGTCAACAAATTGAGAGTTTCCGTACTGGAACAGCGATTCTTGTGATTTTTGAACTTCTAACAAATTTTGAGACCAAAATCATTGAAAATTAGCAAAATGGTAAAGGAAACAGTTCAGTCCATAAAAGCAGAGAACGACAAGTTGAAAGGAAAACTTTAAGAGATATACGCCGAACTACAGCTTCTACAAGACGAAGTGAATACGAAACGCAGTGGCAGCCATGATAGTTTAGGAGAAGT
>OX419336.1:10966894-10979394 GCA_948470475.1 Galaxea fascicularis | reverse complement strand
AATGCAAAAATAAAATGGATCGAAATCCACTAATCGCAATACAAAGACTTGACCCGATTTGACGGTAGCGTGAAGCGTAGTCATTTCGGGTCAGAACTTATGAGTTTATAATACACTGATATACACAATAGTTAGCGTTTTTTTCATGCTTTGATGTATGAAACTTCCCCCTGGAAAACATGGGAAATGGTATTTCTGAGGCCCCCAAAAATAAAAAAATTTCTGGGGGAGCATGCCCCCACACCCCCATAGAGGCTTGCGTCTTAGGCGCTCGTTTCACTTCGCCTTCCTGTACGTACCTAAACGGAAAACCCACGCTATGCCCTTCGTATACTAAGTGTGATTTTTATCATAGTTAATATAGGGACTGGTTATTAAACCATGGAAATTTCAAAAGCAAAAACAGTGTAGTCGCAACAGATGTTGAATCGATCGTGACCCTGTTCAATCTTTTGTTTTCGGTTCGCAAGTTAGTTGCGAATATACTGGTCGCAACTTCTGATTGATTATCCTGCCGAAAAAAGTGTGTTTTGTCGGGTTTTGTGCAGGGTCAAGGCCAAAAAAGCGCGCAAAGACAGGAAACAAAGAAACTTGTCGAGTTTCATAACCATCTATTTATATTAAATATAGCTTGAGTAAGCCAACACTGAAACAATGGTTCTTGAGAATCCGAACATTTAACTTGCAAGGTAAAACTGAGGTTCCTCACTGTATACCGATCCTTAGAAAGCGTCGTGTTCGAAGGAAATTGCTCACCGCATATATGTGTCGACTTTTTTCTTCGACGATTTCCGTGGAGTCTCGCCTGCTGACTGCCCTGAATTGGTCCTGCTGAACGCGTTGATGTGATTAACGAACCAGCAGCCATTTTGTGCTGAAACCTTACTAAAGCTCACGCAGGCGGATTCTTCCAGAGCGTCCGTTGCCCGTTTTCTGCTGGACAAGGGAAACGTAGGCTCTGGGGACGAGGATCGCAGTGGTTGTGCAGTAGCTGATTCATCGAAGATGTCGCTGGAAGTAAGCATGAGATTACACGACGTTTAAAGACCCAATTTCACGCCCCGTAATGTTCTGCGAATTGTTTCAGTTTTGTTTTGAGTCGATACAAAAAACGGCCGGCAATCTGCAAATTATAGTCACTTTACTGTAACAAAATACAACCTGAGTAACTAAATAAACGCTAAGAACTTCCATTAGGAGTACTACTGACTTGCCGCCGAAACTTGGCTACATCGCGGCTTCTTCGAGGCTTGTTTCATATCAGCGACTGCCGACTGTTGAAGACAACTGGTTGCGGTGCAGCAGATATCCAGCAAATTAATTGTTGGTGTTATTACCAAACCCTGTATGGTCTTTCTTCTCCTTCCACAAGCTGTTTACAAACTGAATCTCGTAAGCAAACTTTCACCGAATTCTCTCTTTCAAGTCGCTATCGGGCCTTCGACGGTTTGGTTTCTTAAAGAATTTACGTTACATATATTTTTTACTTATCCAGGTGACCAAAGTTGAACAGAAATTGCACGATGGAGACGGACTGCTTGAGATCTTTTTCACCGTTGCAGTGTCTGAAGATTTTTGTGGCTCACGAAATTCTAATATGACCGCAGTGCATTACGGAAAGTGACAATAAGTCTTTAAGCCACTCAAACTACATACAAACGCACAAGCCGTTCGCGGTAGACCTACACTGAAAGATGTCGAGTGTTTTTGGCACGGGTCGGTCCGCAAACTTTACGAGATAAATTTACTATCGAACTACTATGAGTGAACCCATCAGGAATCTTGCCTTATGAAATGAGCTACGTAATGTTTATCTAAAGAATCATCCACGTAAAAATCGTATCACGTGAACCATGTAAGTAGAATACCATTACAACTTTGGAATGTCTGAGGAACAAGAGCAGAAAGTTTAGAGACATTTGTTCAAGTACTGTACGCCCAAGTCCTGTAGAGTGCATTGTTATGTGACGGTTAGAAAATCCCTACAAATTGAAGTTAATACAAAGAAAAACAGAAACGTTGCACAAAATATAAATACGCTTTTACTTAAATGCTGCTAAAAGTTGAATATACAAAGCAAGTCCGTATTTGTCATCGTTTTCTCCTAATAAACCAACGCGTCTTTACCCAAACTTGACTCAGACGTTGAGAATTATTGTAAATTCAAACTGAGTACAGACTCAGAAAATAACCCTAATCCTACTAATATATGTTGACCCTAGAAAACCAGTATCAGCACCATATCCCCAACCTAATGAGTTAGTCTTTGCAGGACAGCAATGTGTTGCAATGAGTTTGTGTTCTTCAGTTGCCTGTTTCTAATCATTCAAGTAAACAAGAACCAATCAGTTCTGATAATGATCTTGTTCTAATATATAATAAATCTTGGAAATCAGTTGTATTCAAGCTTGTTCATATTTATTCATGTAAACCAAGTTCATTTTCATAAGAGAAGCCTGAGTACACGCAGTTATGCGTCTAGTTCAAAGGAGTTTGGAAGAATAAGACTGTAGAACAGTCTTGTCTTGCTGTCAATTGGTTGAGCATCGAACTACCGTGCGGGAGGTCGTGGGTTCAATCCCCGGCCGGACCAACACTCAGAATCTTTAAATAACTGAGGAGAAAGTGCTGCCTTTGTAATGACATCTGCAAATTGTTAGACTTTCTAGTCTTCTCGGATAAGGACGATAAACCGTAGGTCCCGTCTCACAACACTTCAATGTTCATAACCTTGTGGGACGTTAAAGAACCCACACACTAATCGGAAAGAGTAGGGCATGGAGTTCCCGGAGTGCTGGTCTGGTCTTTGTGCTATTTCTTGATTTCGTGGGTTGGGTGGGTTGGATGATGTAAACCGCATTTGAATATATATAAAATAGAAAATGCGGTATATAAATCCCATTACCATATAAATCCCATTACCATTAGTTCTAGTGAGGCAAAGTGAAACACACGTGCGTTATTTTTAGCAACTGTTTATTTCCCTCCTCTTGCATCACGTGACCCACACTAACCAGAATACCACACTGTCTTTCTAACCGCTCCGCTTAGTAGTTTAAGTGAGGAGAAATCATGTCCTTTGTTGTGCAAATATGCATTAAAAGTCGAGTTAGAGTTTATTTGATCTGTGTGGGAAGAGATTGGTGAAAGAGTTGAAGCTTAACTGGACGAAATTGTTCAGTCAAAATGAACACTGATGGAAATCAGAAATTCTGGCCCAATTTGTCTAGTGTGTTAGCCCTACTACATAAATTACTTAACAGTAAGAGTAGTTGGCTTTGGGGAAAAGAATAGCAGCAACCTTTGAACAGTCTAAGCCATTCCTCAATTCTCCAAAACTATTAATCCACTGTGATGACAAAAAGGAAGTGGCTTTGGCGTGTGATGCATTTCAATATGGTTTAGTAGCGGTCCCTCCACACAAGATGAGGATGGCTCAGAACATCCAATTTTGTTTGCATTCAGAACCCTAACAAAAGCAGAGAGGAATTATTCAAATCTGGAGAGAGAAAGCACTCCCCCCGATGTTCTTTTTTGGCGTAAAGAAATGGCAGACAGTTTACATTAGAAACTGACCACAGGCCTCTTGAGTCTTTCTTTAATGACGAGAAGGCTAACTGACCCGTCATGGCAGCTGCTCTAATCCAACGTTGGGGTTGCATTCAATTGTACCATTAAGTACAAATCCGGAAAGGAACACGCGATGCTGACGTTCTCAGTAGACTGCCTTTGCCAGTTACGCCCGGACAACACTTGTACCGGCGCGGCTGAAACAGTATGGACGATGGAGCTTCTTAATTGTACATCGGTGGGAGTTAAAGAAATCCAAGCAGGAACCAGATCTAATCAGCGCGGTTGGCCTCAAACCAACACAGATCAAGCACTCCAGCCATACTTCATAACGAACGAAGAATTAAGTATTCAAGATGGGTGTCTTCTATGGGGAAATCGTGTGGCAGTGTCCTCAAAGGCAGAGAAAGAGTGGTAGAAGAGTTGCATGAGACGCATCCTGAAATTTGTCGTATTAAGTCATTGGCTTGAAGTTACGTGTTTTGGCTAAAATGGACTCCGATATAGGGATGAAAGTGCGAAACTGCGAGGTCTGTCAAGTTAACAGGAAATTACCACCTGAAGCCCCCTTGGGAGTGGCCTCATAAGCCTTGGGTTCGCCTGGACCTAGACTATGCTGGTCCAGTTCTCGGCCGAAGAAATGTTCCTCGTAGTAGTTGATGCGAACTGTAAGTAGAGAGAGAGAGATTACCAATGAACACTTCGGCAGGCAATACCAGGATATAGAAGCTAAGAATTGCCTTTTAAACCCACAGCCTTCCAGAAAAGGTGCTGACCGACAATGGCAGCAACTTTGTGAGAACTTCCTGAAACAAAACGGAATCCGTCATATCAGAACCACATACTATCATCCCTCATCAAACGGGCTTGAAGAAAGAGCTGTCCAAACCTTCAAGGAGGAAATGAAGAAGCTGAAGGATGGAAGTTTGGAAATCAGAGTATCACGTTTCTTAAGCCGATATCGAATCTCCCCTCAGACGACGACAGGAGTCTCACCTGCTGAATTACTGCTGGGCAGAAAACCAAGATTGCAATTCGAGCTTATCTACCCAGAAATTGGTCGTAAAGTGCGTTATAGTCAAATGGCACAGAAGCAGAGTCATGATTTACGTGTTACAAACGTCCCATGTTGGAAGGAGGCTAAGTCTATGCCAGAAACGTCAGCTAAGGTCCAGGGTTACGTATGTACCGCAGTCAAATAGTCGTATTACATTGAACTTACATTAAAAGATGGGCGAACGTGGAGACGCCATCAAGATCACTTGTTACAGAGATCTTGTGATCATCCATCATCTACTCCTTCAGAAATTCCCGAAATCACTTCATCAGAGTTAGAAAAGCCAAACTCCTCTGTTCAGCCTGTGGAAAATCAAGCTGCGAGTCCAAAATTAAACCTGTTAAAACAGAACTTTCTGAACAGAGAAGGGAACAGTGACAGACGTTATCCAAGAAGGAACCGACGTCGTCCTGGATATTTGAGTGACTTTATTTTTAAGTGACATTTTGTTTTGAGTTTGCAAGTCAATAGAGTGCTCTTAGGGACTTCCTTTTCTTTGTTGTTTCGGTTTTATATCTTAGTGGGGGAGTGTAGAACAGTCATTGTATTCAGTACTGGCTTTGTAACCAATCCGCCCAGTTGTCTACTCTTAGGAGAAACCATGTGCTTTGTTGTGCATTAAATCAAGTGTCACGTACTCTCCAATCAGACTTGGCGACCTTTTTGCACTAAAATAAAGTCAAACAAGCATGGAGGCTAGGGAGATAGGGAGTTCTGCTATCACTGTGGTGATCGCAAATGGGGATATGTGTCTGTTGTGTCTGGGATCACCTAACCTGCGATCAGGCGTTTTTTGTTTTTTTTTTGTTTTCGGCGAATGGGAAACGAAAAAATAAATAAATAAATAAACGCCTGATACATTTACTTTACGAGCCGTCTGCCCCCCCCCCCCCCCCCTCGGATGCCTACCTACCGATGTTATGATGCGTCATGCTATAATTGTCAGCCAATGAGAATTTACCGGACGTTCACGCGGCTTGAAGAAAAGAGCGAAGGCACCTCTTTCCATGACAAGTTGTAGAGATGTCGTTGGCGAAGTCATCGTAAATTAACCCTTTGACTCATGGGTGTTTTCCGTGTGTTTGCATAAATAGAGTTTGGTCAAGATCAGAAAAAAATAATTGCACCGCGCAGTAGATGATTATTAATTATAGGCTTTTTTAAATTACGTTTCTCGCGATCTTTCTCGAGAATACTTAAGGAAACATTTTCTAATGTCAAAGGCTTTGGTTGCCCATCAAGGAATGGCCGAAAAACACCTTGAAGGCAAACATTGGTAAAACCATGCGCATTTTCACCGAGACAGTTCGAATACATATTCCAATACTAATATGCAAATTACTCGACGTCAACTCAACTTCGCTTTCTAAAAGGCAATATGAATTAACGAAGACAAAATAATCAACAAGTTCAGATTCTGGACTACGGGCAGATGATTGTTTCAGTAAATGTATCAGGCGTCCCTCCTACCCCACGCCATACAAAGAACAAGGGAAGGACGCCTGATCTCAGGTTAGGGATCATCTGGAATAGGTCCGACGCAGACCGCTTCCGATCGTCGCGTAGACCGATAAGATTGTATGGAAACCAGGCCTTATGCTGGTTTTCATTAGCGACCGAATCGGGCAATTCTCCTTTTTTTTACGCCCACTTCAAGACGGCGGCCATATACCGTGATCGACTGGTATCTAGTAAACATGGATGACTAGTACTGGGCTCTACCAGATTGACTCTTTACTACTTCCAGTGAATATCTTCTGCGTCGAACTGCTTCTCAAGCCTATTATTTTCTCAGTTTTGGTCCTTGAATGCGAGAATGCATTGCTATTTTAAAAGTCATGTGCGCTGCAGCTGTTTAGTCGAAACCTACACTGGAGTACAAAATCAAGAGGTCAAACCGCGAGCGGCTTAGGATGTGGAATATTGCTCGCTTTCGAGTATTCGAAGGCCCAGTGACCTGCGAATTCTTTGCTTATTCTTCGTTGCTTTGTGAAAGAACTGGCTAGTGTTCTTCAAACCTCTGGGCTTTCCTCTGCTAGGAAGTGGGCATAAAACCAAAATTGTTTGCATATTATTATGCAAACGATTCCGCTTTTACGTAAAATTGCCCGAATAGGACGTCCTTACAGCGCTTACAACCTGTTAAAAATGGAAAATCGAATGGTAGCGGAATCATAAGCTCGGGGGAATCGGAGTAGGGAGAATCAGAACGTTTCCATTTTCTTTCGATCCCGCGTATGACTCCGTCTCTAATGATTCAGCAAAAACTAGGATCGTCGGAGTCGGAAGCAAAAGTGGAAGAACCAGCCAATCACAACACTTATTCTTGCTTTCAGTCACGTGGAAGTCACGCAAGTTAAAAAATAAAATCATCAATCATTCAATAGATTAAGTCAAGAAATTGAGATATTTTAGAACAGTAATAAATAAAGAAACTCCTAAAGTCTCAGGGCTGTGCGATATCCCGTACTCGGGTTATTCGGCAAAATGTACCACTCAAAATTACAGAGTTAAGTATGGACGCGCCATGATGGAGTCTCCCTGAGGGGCTCCAATATTGCGGCCGGAAACGAGTGAAAACATTTGGAATTTACATTGGCTATCTCAAAGGCTTATTTCTCTCTTTTAAGTTTGCAAACATTCAATTAGACGCTTCCCTTGCGATGTTGGCTTTTCAGACCTCTAAAGAGCACGCTGAATCGATGTTTTTATGTACGTGACATGCTTGTCAGCAGGCATCTTTATGTCACGCACTGTGAAAAAATGTAAAATACAAACTGCTCTATTTTCACAACAAAGCACGCTACCGAGCTGAAAACATGCAAGCAGATACATTTCAAAAATTTCTTGTACATGATGAATCTAAAAATGAAGAATTCTTAGGCCCTCAAGGTAAGGTCTGTCTCCAATAAACTGCTTGCGACTCCGACAATCTAGTTTTCACTGTATCATAGACGACCCAGTGAAAAGGGGAATCAGTATTCTGCATCTGTAATGATGTGACCAGTCACTGGCGTGACAGTCGGTTGTCGCATGGTAGTCACACGACCTTGCACCTTGATTCTATGTTTTGTAATAAATGTGGTTTTGTTCGATCGAGCTCATGGCTAGTTGTTACAGCTTCCCACTTCGGTTTGATTTTTACTAGATCATATCGCACACAGTGCTTTTGATTACCATTCTGACTCCGACTATATCGTTATTGAAATTCAGCCTTTAGCCAAAACACTTGGAAAAGTCGTTTTCGCTTAAAACGTTTCCAACGAAAATCTTTCCTGCGTATTTATTAGATCACTGAGATCAATTTTGGTAGTTTTAACTTGGAGCTGTACGGAACAGCATTTGAAAACAGTATAGACCCACGATTGATGTCACTGATGAGTTGAAGAAAGTGAAAAAAGGTGTAAAACGAAGCCCTCCATTTGGCATTGTGTGAACTCTGATAACGCGCTGAATATAAATATAACTTTGCGCTATCGCAAGTATTTGTGATTATTCCATCTAGTTCAAGTTGTAAAATACGGACCAAGTATCCTACAACTGGATTTGCACGAACCACCTTGAAGAAATGACAAAGAATGAAAGATTCACTACTGCGTGCTCAAGTTGTCGTCAAAACCTTAAATTTGGTGAGCTCACGTAGTTGTTTTGCAGAGTACGGCAAATAAACGTACAAAATGGATCCCGCTCGTGCGGCGCGATTGTTTTTTTGTGGCGTTCTCGTTGCGGTAGCCGTAGTCTTTGCTTAAACTCCCTAGTTACGCTACTCTGGATCCCCTACGGATCGTACGTACGTCTTTGTTCTTACCACGTTTCGACGCCATCCGTGTGTTATCAGCGTACGCACACGCACTGAAAAATAGCTGAGAATCTATTTCTTAATTTGCAAACATCATATTAGATTCATTCTCTCCCGAAGTTCTTTTACGCATGACCTGGAAAAGAAACTGATCCCACGCTTAATAACGTTACAATAGACCATATTCGTATTCTCGGTATTGAACTGGATCTAGCATGAAGTGGAGGCTCTTGCGCGGGAATCTTTTCATATGTAAATGTATTCCCCTGCAAGAGCCTCCACTTCATGCTAGATCCAGTTCAATACCGAGAATACGAATATGGCCTATTGAAAGTTATGTAAATGTCTTACTCAACAGCTGCAGCAAAGATGCTTTCTTACGGGTCCTTTAAAATTTAATTTTAAATTTAAGTTTTATTTTAAGTTTAAAAAGCTTGATAAACAGTGTCTTTCTCAAAACGTTTGCGTTATATTTTGTTTTACATTGAAGTTTGCATCGTTGATCTTCGATTGATTTTCTCACAGAGACCCATCGACATGTACCGGTACATGAGCTGCCAAAGTGGGAAAGCCTTTATGGATTCGAGAAGACCATTTGTGAATTGCTTCTATAATTATACAGTTGTTGATGACACCTCAACTTTTGTAACCATCTGCTTAAAACGAGGAGACACAGTGCTAAAATGCTCTAGGAAAAGTGTGGTTCCTTGTTACATTGGTTTTAAGAGAGTTAAGACTGTAGATAAACAGCTATACATATAGAAATCACCAAAAGATTCCTGGCGATTCTTATGCGTTGGTCTACCTAGATTTGGGCGACCTCGGTGCCGTTGCCATCCGCGCAAGCGATGCGTCGACAGGTGAACGTATTTCTCCATAACACCGAATGCCGTTGACAACGAAGTGAACCATTAATTGATTTGCCGATATAGCGCCTTCGATGTAACCCGCCTGGAAATTCAAACTCGTAAGAACGTTCTGTGCAATGGACGAGGCCCAAGAATTTGATTTCACGTACACTGCCAACATTGTATTCAGCATTTTCTTGTGTTCTACCGCTATCATGTTGAACAGTATTACAATCTACACGATAAGAAACACATCCTCACTACCCAAGCCCTTAAAAGCGTTACTACTCAACCTGGCTGTTTTGATCTTAGTGCTGGATTACTAGCTCATACGTTATACATTGCGATTCTTGCCGTGACTTTGAACCTCAAAACTGACCACAACATTGTTTTTGAAAACACAATGATCGTGTCTACAATCATCGTTAATTTGTTAATATATGCATGATGGCCGTAACAGTAGACAGATTCTTGGCCATTCATCTTCATCTCCATCCTCGGAGACCCAGGGGCAGATAGTCGGGATAGGACGAAGATTGGGACTAGCGAAAGTTTGTAAGGCGAGCGAAAGAGCCCCTGGGTACCTACCTTTAACGGACTAGTTCCAGAACCCATTCAAATCCGTCTTTCTGATTGGGCACAAATTTTGTGGCATTGTATTTTTTGTGCCCAATCGGCGATCAGTTTAGATCGCGCTCTTTTCGTGACGCCTTGTACGGATAGGAAAATGTTAAATTTGCTGTCGGCCATATTTTCAATCTCTCCCGTTGTACACAGTGTCTTACGAGGAAAGTTTTGGGGGAAAGGGGCCAACAAAAGCCAGAAGCCTACAGATTTAACCTGTACTCAACCAAAAGGTTCTTGCAAGGAACTCGTAAAATGATTGCAGTAAACTTGACGCGAGGACGTCTTGCATGTACACGGCCACATATCGTGGTTGTATGTGCATTTTTTCTGAAGTACTTATAAAGGTGGTGGGCCACTCCTACAACTTCTCGAGGCGAAGGTCAGAATTTCTGCTGCACGGGCTAGGCTGGTTTGCCAATCGGGCAGGTATTTCGCGAAATTGAACCTTGCATTTAACCTTGAAATTCAACATCATCAGTTGTCAGCTGAATTTCGAGCAAGATCTTGAGAAGGCGTTGAAGAAAGTTTCTGTTCTTCCATATGTTGTAATCAAATAATTTTGAAACCTTTGTATCGCTTGGGGCACAAATTCCCATAAAATTTGTTTTTTGTGGTGGTCTCTCCACTTAGGGCAATAATGGTGAGTGGTTGATGTCATTTAACTTGAAAGCTGCTTTTGTGAGGGGAAAGAAAAACGAAAGACCAACAAATAATAGATAGTCAATTACATTTTACGATGGCATTTGAATTTCACACTGCCTCTGAATGTGAGGGTGTAATTTCATCTTACTGGGTACGTGCATTTGGAATTCATTTTGCAGAGTGTAGGTTTCTTCTGAAGTGCTGGCAGCTTGCAAAAAAGACTGGCGACATTAAATTTCCGCCCCCTGATATTTAGTGAAAATGTTTCATGTTTCAAATTAAACCCTCAAGGTCACCTACTGCTTCATCCTCAGTAGCTACTCTAGAACGTAATGAGGCTACACGACTAATCGCCACAATACCCAGATATTATGCCTCATTATCAAGAATGGGAACAAACTTCTGAACAAACAAAATAAAGAACATTACAATCCCTTTTCGTTTTATTTTATTTAACCGTTTTCTTTCAATTTTCACTTCAATTAAAAGGGGGATATCCTGCAGGGAAGCTACTATGGTTATCTATGGTTTTTCCACATAAAACACACTTCAAATATGAGAGAAACTGAAAACCTGGTTCCCTATTTATCTGGAAGTGGTGTGGTCTCGTGAAACAAATGAGCTCCACAACTCTAAGCACTCAGATCAGTAACTACACGAAACTGCAACCAATAATAATTATTTGTTTTATCGTGCCTACAGTGGTTTTCAAGACAGCACCGTCACACAAAAAATTCAACTTGCAAACTGTTTAATTTGAAAGTGCAACCTTAAAGTGGCAGCACAGTCTAAAAGTCTCCAGAAAAGTCTAACAAAACCCCATTAAAAATATGTTTTCAAAACTTAAAATTAATCTTTTGAATTATATGAACTTCTTTTATAGGGTTCATGAAGAGCTGGTGAAAAACACCATGCGAAGAACTATCAGCGATTAACACAGCTCCAGGGTAATCTAATCCAATCTACAGTTTTTGTGCACACCTTAGGAAATGACGCATTTTGGTCAACAGATATCAGTCAAAATTACAATGCCCCATGTTCCAAAGTGGAACTGTATCTCATAAGTTAAATCCTTCGTGAAAGATTCCTTAGACAATGCCACAATCATAATTCAACTTTAGGTTGGGTGTGGACATCGAAGTAGCCAGTAGCAAAAGTTCCAGGGGTGGCCCACTCCCCGTATAAGTAAACCAGAAAAACAGCTCACTCACATCAAACAACCACGATATGCGGCCGACTTTAATTATACAAGACAACAGCAAGACATACAATGTACATGCAAGACATCCTCGCGTCAAGTTTACGATACCTGCGATCATTTTTCGCGTTCCTGTTGGTTGTGTTAAGGTTAAATTTGTAGGCTTCTGGCTTTTGTGGGCCCCTTTCCCCCAAACCTTCCTCATAAGACACCGTGTACAACGGGAGAGATTGAAAATATGGCCAACAGCAAATTTAACATTTTCCTATCCGTATAAGGCGTCACGAAAAGAGCGCGATCTATACTGATCGCCGATTGGGCACAAAAAATACAATGCCACAAAATTTGTGCCCAATCAGAAAGACGGATTTGAATGGGTTCTGGAACTAGTCCGTTAAAGGTAGGTACCCAGGGGCTCTTTCGCTCGCCTTACAAACTTTCGCTAGTCCCAACCTTCGTCCTATCCCGACTATCTGCCTCTGGGTCTCCGAGGATGCTTCATCTCAGATACCAAGAACTCACGGTGACTCATAAGCGAGTTGTTTCCGTCGAGACCGCACTGACGGTGTCAAGTGTATTTCGTTCATCATTTCATGTGTGGCTCTCAGTTGAAACCGTAATCAGTGCTGGCAACTTATATTATCATTGATGTCGCCTGTCTTGTAATCATCGCAGTACTGTATTGCAAGATCTACATAACTGTTCGACGCCACAGAAACCAAATTGAATCCTTGCAAGTTCAACAAAACGAGCAGGATG
>OX419336.1:10949394-10959394 GCA_948470475.1 Galaxea fascicularis | reverse complement strand
AATGACTTATGCTCTCCCAAAATCCAGAACAAACTATTGAATCTTTAACATTTGATATTAAGGTGCAAAGAGCTGGAATGATATTATTGTTGTTGTTGTTGCTGTTGCTGTTGTTGATTATGACAAAAACTACATGTATTTTAAAATGCCAATATAGATAGGTATTTATTGAATTTTCAAATCTGAATCTCACTTTGTCACAGAACAAACAACTCATTCATGAAATCCTTAAGAAGTTGCTGAAAGAGCAAACTAAAACTCCAGGGGGCTGGAAAGATGATGTAGACGTACGAGTTGAGGAAATTGTTTGTGACAGCTGAAGAAAGGGCTGTATCAGAAGATATAAAGAATAGCACCAAAGATGAGATTCTTCGAAGAGTTTCAGACAAAATACAACAGATTTCTGATGAGGAGATCAGAGAACCTTTGTCACAGAAATTAGATCATCTCAGGAGAAATATCAACAAGTCCAAAAAGGAAAACCTTGTGATGTTTTATAATGAGATTCTTGAAGAGCTGCAACAAATCGCAGGCTCAGCAAGAAACTGCATATGGTGTTGAAGAAGAGGGGCAAAGTGAGTGACTTCATGGTGTTGCTTCATGAACTCTTGAGTTTCATGTTAAAACTGCTGACTCCCATTTGCTACCTTAAACCATTTACTTCTTTTTTGCTGAAGGTAGCTGTAAAAAGTCAAATAGGCAATTATAGTGCATGATAGTGTCATTTGGCTGTTACTACCAGAATTCATTTAGGCTTTCTTTAATTTATTACTCTTTTTTTTATTTTTAATTTCACAGTGGAATAAAATTGCACTAATTAGAATGAAAAAGACAATTAAGCAAAAGGTACTAGTTAAAAAGAAATAATTGATTGACTGGATTCATGGAAAAATTCTGTATTGAAATACAGTCCCATTGCATATTATATAACACAAGAAATATGTGCACTGAGTGATACTGTACTGAAACAACATCAACAATAAAAAAAGAATTTAAAGGAGTTTGTTTATACTTCTTTGTGTTCACTGAATAACTTCAGTCATTAGTCTCATATTGTAACTTCGTGGTGTTCTTGCTTAGTTCCTTTTTGTTGAACAAAATATGCCACGTTCTCATCTGAAATGAAATTGATTTTGCTTTGCTTCTGGATTTGGGGTACTCCCTCTTTCTCCTGTTCAGTAAGTTGGGGTTTCGGCCTATTCAAAAGCAAATCCTTAACTGGGGTGGGTGCCTGTAGCACAGCATTTGAGACTTCATTTAGGGGGAGATGTCTTCTGCATCTGCTAATGGGCTTAGCTGCCAGAGCAGTCGTCGTTTCATGTCCCAAAACACTGGCTAGGCGTTGGTCGATGTCGATTTTATCTGGTGTGATGTCAAGTGGTTCAACGCCAGGCATATCAGAGTCATCGGGGCCATAAATCCTTCGTCCACCCAGAAATTCTCAGGGAACAAGCAGGCAGGTGGCGGGGCATTTATCCCCGCCACGCTTCGAATTGTCGGACCCACGATTCATGCAAAAATTGTGTTGGAAATAATCCGCAAGACCCATTGTGAGTGCGAAAACAAAGCAGAGATGTCAGTTGAAATGTTGTAACTTCAATTTATCAATAAATGTTGTCTACAATCGAACTTAATGTTGATATTTGGCAAGAACGTCATGGTAAGCCAAATATGTAAATCCGTATTCCTCTATTGTCCTGATCTATTGTCCTGTAAATGTACTTTATTGTCTTCTTTTATATGTGCTCTAAATGTGGGCTAGCATGAAGTTTTTGCCTGATATTTGGTGTATTTCAATATGGCCGCTTTGCAAACATTTGGTTGGTCCCAGTCTCCCTCGGCTAACCTTGTTTTGTTTTGGTTTGGTTTGGTCCAATCACATGGCAGGAAAAATGTATCCAGAAATGGATATCCGCCGGACTGACAATGCATGCATGAATTTTTTTTCCTCAGACCTGGCCATGCATGGATTTTTTTCTTTGTTTGGGAGGCTGCAGGACATTTTTTTTTCAAAATCTTCCAAACCCCCGCCCCCCCTTCTCCTCAAAAGTCAAATGGTTTGCCTTTTAATTCGGCAAACACAAGCGCGCGAGAGAGAGTTATCAAACAATCGCTTTGTACGTGCATCAGTTACATATTGGTACATTTCTTTACCGTCCTCTGCAAAACAACAACGTGAAATGACCAAATTGTAAGGCTGGTGCACACGAAGGGTTTTGCTCCTGGGTTTTGCTCCAGGGGCACGCTCCGGGAGCAAAGCTCCTCCGTGTGTACCAATGATTTCATGGGTGTAATCAAGAGCCATAATGGGACAGTCCCATTACGGCTCTTGGTGTAATTCATCCTCGGGAGCAGAACTTCCACCCTGCAAAATGGATAAAAAAAATACCATTATCCCAGAGTCTCTCCTGCTGGCGACTACCTCGTTGACCATAAAGACAGAGGACTCTGGGTACGAGATTATGCCTACAATGCTTTCAAACGAATACCCCCTCCCCCTCCCTGCTCAGTAACACTTGAGCGCCATTAGCTCACTCTGACGGAAAATGCAGTCAATCAAAGAAGTTGATCTAAAACGAAGTTAAGTTGTTCTTGCGTCTTTTATGCATATAAAAAACCTGAAAAATGCACTTTCATGTAACTCAATATACGGTGTACGATGGAGCTCATTACAATTTTACGCAAACTTGATTCTTCGAAATAAAACTTGAATCTTTGAAACGGAAACTTGATTCTTCGAAATAAACTTGAATCTTTGAAACGCAAACTTGAATCTAAGAAACGTAAACTTGAATCTTTGAAACGTAAAACTTGATTCTTCGAAACGCAAACTTGAATCTTTAAAAGGTAAAACTTGATTCTTTGAAACGCAAACTTGATTAGACCTTACTACGGTTTCCCACGCCATCTTGACGGGTAGGCAAACGTTTCGGAAATAACAGTGTTTATATGGAAAACTGATGTCAAATAACTTGTGAAAACCTTGAATGTAGAGAAATTTATAAATTGGAAACCGAAGTTACTAGCCAAAAGATTTCAATGTGAAAATCTGAGGTTCCTAACTACTCTAAAATTCGCTCGGTGGAATTTTTAATTTATCATACATTTGTCTGTCTGCGGAAAAAATTCAAAGAATCAAGTTTGCTTTTCAAAGAATCAAGTTTCACGTCTCAAAGAATCAAGCTTTAGGGCTGGTTCACACTTTGACATAAGCGCATAAGCATAAGCATAAGCATAAACATAAGCATAAGAAAAATACATGTGTGAACCGGGGTTACATAAGCATAAACATAAGCATAAGCACAAGGAATGGAAGTTTTTCCATTCCTTGTGTTTATGCTTATGCTTATGCTTATGCTTATGTAACCCCGGTTCACACATGTATTTTTTCTTATGCTTATGCTTATGTTTATGCTTATGCTTATGCTTATGTCAAAGTGTGAACCAGCCCTTACGTTTCAAAGAATCAAGTTTGCGTTTCGAAGAATCAAGTTTTACGTTTCAAAGAATCAAGTTTGCGTTTCAAAGATTCAAGTTTTGCGTTTGAAAGAATCAAATTTACGTTTCAGAGAATCAAGTTTTATTTCAAAGAATCAAGTTTACGTAATATTGTAATGAGCTCCATCGTACACCGTATCAATAACCTAAGAGCCAAGTATTATTTTAATAACGACAGCTATTCGTGAAAGCGCACACGCAATTCAATTCGTGAACAGTTGATAACTTTATAAATTAATCTTTTGCTAACGGCTGAACCGAAGAGTTACCTTTCGTGTTGGTCCTATAAAAATTGATGATGCTACTAGCACTTTCAAATTTCAATTTTAAGAAGCTTGGTGCATACAATTAATATCTTTTTTAGAAAGAGCTAGATAGTAGCAGATATGTTGCGATTTTTACGAACAACACACGTTTTTTAAAAACATGTTTCGACAGAGGACTCTGTCATCTTTAGTTAAATTACAAAGTAGAGAGTTGAATATATAGTGTGCGCGAAATGCTAATTAACTATAAGAACAAAAGGGAACATGGCAATGTGAAATATTTCAAAGAAAGTTTTAAATTAACATGATGATAAAGTTGATGATTTAGTGTAGGTTTATCCCATTGAATATGAATAGCTTCTTTTATCTTAAGCTGGAAGGTGGTGGAAGTGTGCCCGCACCGGGGGCTCTTGTTACTACGGAAACCGTCGACCGCAGATTAGTCTCCAGTAATTGGTTTTACGCATTCTTTCGAACACCTTTTTGACAGGGGAAAACCGCCTTTGTCAATGTTGAAATGTACAGGTTGTGAAACTTAGCAGATACATCAAGTTAATATCTAGCTAACACTAAATTGGATCAGACTATTTTTGGATATAATCTATTCTCGCGGTAAATATGAATTCGGGAAGCGCGCAAATTCTTTATTCACTCTTCCTGGATCGCTCCGCGATCTCCCTCGCCGTTCTGACAATGTTTCATCGAATTTTCTCGCCATCCTTGGATAAGCAGAAGACATGGTTCGCATTAAACGATGAATTATGCGTGATCCCTCCGAGAAAATTCTGCAGTAATGGCATACATGTATTTGAACTGTTTCCCGAGGAAGTTTGCCGCGTCAACGTTGGAGACCTTGAGGACGAAAATGGCGGGCTTGTACCTTTGTCATGGTTTAACAAGGGAGCCAAAGCTGCTGACACCCTTTATGCTGGTACTACTTTCGCTTTGGTCGCTGGAAATCTGCGCCGCAAAAACCCTGTCGAAGGAGAATTTTTCAAATCACAGATCTCCCAGCATTTGCGAAGGGCTCTAAACAGTGACTTGTGGTTGTCACGAAGCGACGATCGCGAATGTGAGAGCTCTCTTCTTGAAGCTACTCTGAGAAGTAGCGACAGATGCAACTATGCCAGGGATGATCTAGCACCGGCTGATTCAAAGCCAAAACCCTCCTCCGCAGATCTCTCAAATCCCTCTCCGAAAAGTCCGCCAAAAGCTGATGAAGGCCCGCCAAAATGTTCGACTCCTACCAGCACGAGTAATTCGTCAACTTCGAGTTCACCTTTGTCATCTTCATCGTCTCCAGATGAGAGCCTTTTTATTTTGTGTTGATCAGTCATTATCCAAAAGAGCATTTTATTTGACCTCCATTTTCATTGAATTTAGCATAAACCTACGCCAATTTGTCTGGCTATCCTCTCCCTCAGGGATTTCATGCGGCGCGCCCAAATCCTGAGGTGATGAGAGCCTTTTTATTTTGTTTTGATCAGTTATTATCCAAAACAGCATTTTATTTTGACCTTTAATTCTCCAGTCGTGCTAAATACAATCACGTGGCAATCGAAGGCTTCCGAATTTGTGCAATAATTCGACTTATTTAGAGAAAGCTTTTCTCTCAAGTTAAAACTGGTTTGCTAGCGTATTTTTATTCAAATTCGACACCATTTCATGGTGTGCACCTTTAATAATGAACCGAAAACCTGGCGGCTTTTCAAAGTTAGCCGATGGTTTATATTAAGTTTTTTACGCTCTAAATTATCCAGTCGTGCTAAATACAATCACGCGGCAATCGAACGCTTCAGTAATTTGTCAAATAATTAGAATTATCGGACAAGTTACCCGAAGGTTTCGACTACGGCGTGATTGTATTTTGCGCCAGTGCAAAAACAATACTCATTCACGCAAGCTGGAATTCTTTGATATTTGTACGGAAATTGTCCAACTGCCTGTTCTGAGGAAATTATCGACCTCATAAGCTGGGCCAAAAGTGCAGCACCAGGGACTGAAGTAGTCTTGTCAAGCTTGACAGCCCGTTCCGATGATGACCAACTAGCAACCCAAGTAGAGGAAGTAAACTCAAATCTAAAGAAATTTTGCCGCCAAAACAAATGCAAGATGATTGTTCACTCCAACATCACTGCTGAACATCATCTTAACCGTAGTGTGGTCTTCACCTAAATAAAGTAGGAACCTCTCGACTAGCTCGTAACTACTTAGATTTTCTTAAAAATAAGGATTAGGATATTGCCGTCTGGGGGCCTGCTGTACATGTCCTGCAAGACGAGAAGTGTAATGCCACGGCTCAGGGTAAGTCCTTTGTTAATGAGTTTAACTCCTTCAGCCGAGGCTTGGTGATTGCTTCTCTTAACATAAATAGTTTATTACCCCACATTGACGAACTTCGAGTTTTCATGTCAACCTCCAAAATTGATATACTTTCCATTAATGAAACTAAATTAGATTACACTATCGATGACAGTGAACTATATTTACCGGGCTTTGAAATAATAAGGAAAGATCGTAAGATAAATGGGCGTAACGGAGGTGGAGTTTGCTTCTATGTGCGATCTAATCTAAACTATAAAACTCGTGAAGACTTGAGTACAGAAAATATTGAATGGCTAACTTTAGAAATCACCAGGCCTCGGTCAAGACCATTTTTAGTAGCGACCTGGTATAGGCCTCCCGATTTCCCTGTGAGCCTTTTTGACGAATTTGAGGAAATAGTTGACAAGGTTGACGCGGGAAACTGGGAATTTTTCCTTTTAGGGGATATAAACGTGGATCTAATGGTGGACACGACTTCAGCTAACGCCGGTAAACGTAAACATACATTTGATATTTATGGATTGGATCAGCTAATCACAGAGCCGACGAGAATTACCCTAAGTTCTCGCTCTTTAATTGATCTTTGTATTACGAACACACCAACTAAAGTTGCAAAGTCTGGTGTTGTCCATCTTGCAATTAGCGATCATGCACTAATTTATATGACATATAAGGTCCAGCATGAGCGCGTGCAGGCACAGTAACAATTAAAACCCGTCAAATGAAAAATTTCCATAAAGCTAGCTTCCTAAGGGACCATCAAGAAAAGGCATGGTCAGATGTTGAAACACTAAACGTTCCAAATGATATGTGGTCAATGTGGAAAGATATGCTGATGCAAACCATAGACAAACATGCACCTCTAAAAACTAAACGGGTTGGCAACAAAAAGTCTCCATGGATTACTGATCATCTGCGCCATGAAATGCATAGAAGAGATTTCTTTAAGGATGAAAGCAGTTTTGGACGGTTTCCCTTCGGCTTGGGATCAATATAAACGTGCCCGGAACCACACAAACAATGAAATTAAGAAAGCTAAGCGTAAATATTTTACTGATAATTTGGAGGCCAGCAAATCAAATCCTAAAAAAACCTGGCAGTTAATTAATGATTTGTCTTCGCGACATCCAAATAAAGTAAGGAATATTGCGGAAATTAAGGTTAGGGACCAAACTATAACTGAATCTTCTGAGATAGCCGAAGAGCTAAATCTGCATTTCTCAAGCGTTGGTGAGAAACTAGCCTCAGAATTACCGTCATCTAATGTTGAGCCAGAGTCATACTTTGAATAGTCTCCTTCGCAGCCGTCTTTCGGGATGTCACGCAACGCTCCCCCGAAAAGAACGGCTGCTCACATTTGAACCACATTCCTTTCCCATTGTGTTTCAAACAACCAATTAAATCAGTGAACTGCGAGTGATGTAATTTTCGCGCGAGGGTTATGTGAGATTTCCGTGAAGCCGCCTGGTATGGCGAGTGAAACGCCGAAAAAAGCTGTGGACGAAATCTCCAAGTGTTTCATGTGTTCTTCGCCTTCAGCTGCACAAGAAAGAGTATTTATTTTCGGCAATAGTACCCATAACTTTGTGGAAATAATCAGATCTTCGTTGGACTTCGATATCAGCTGCTATGCGAGCAGCAAGTTGTTTATATGCAAAGCTGTCTGTTACAAGCGGCTGCTGAAATTTCAACGAGCAACTGAAAAGGTTCTAGAGCTGAAGAGGGAAATTCCTGATTCTTTCCAAGGGAGGCCAAGAGCCAAACGTTTGTATAATGCCGGAGATGAGCGTCGAGAGCAAAGTAGAGCTGCTGGAATCCAAAATTTACCGGTGCCGTCAACGATCCGATCAAAGGCCTCGAAAAGTCTTCAATTTAGCGCTGCCGAAGATGTTTGTATAAAATCTACCACTTGTGTTTCTTCTCTTAGCAATAATCAGGGACAGCTCACTGGTTTAACCCCGGTTACCAATGTAGCCTTTTCGCCAATACAGCGTATAAACCCGCTCGAGTTCCGTCCTCAATTTACTTCTACTCCTATTTCTTCTTCGGCGCCGGGGAATCACCACGTAAAAGTTTCTGTTCAGTATCCCAGCAAAATTGTGAATAAAAAACTTCAAGGAACTTATGAGAACATAGGTAAAGCGTTGGTTCATGGAGTTCCGTCACGAATTGCTGGAGCAATACTGAGCTGCCCGCCTGTGAAATAGCATGTCATTAAAAAGGTTATGAAAGTTGTCTCGAAAGAGGTGGCAGGCCTTTGTTCCAAAACAAACCCGTCGCTGTTACGAAAAACAGGAAAAGAGGACCTGGAAAAATATGACCTGGAACATGTTTGTAGTGAGTGGCGTGAAAGAGCTCCTGTTTTCTAAATGTAAAAATACCGAAAGCAAGGAAGGTGAGAAGGGAAATTTAATACTGTTTTTCATGTCTCTGACGATGTCACACAATTGAGCCTTGAAGAAAGAGTACAATCCTCAGCTACTGTAGGGATTAAAGTACTATTTAAAAATATTGTAAAACTTAATCATCGTTGAAGAAACTATCAAACTGCAGTATTGTGTGCATGTTTGGTGTATATAGTTCAAATATTTGATGAAAACTATGTTTCTGAAGAAAGAATGATTATATGCCTGCATTTATGACCACTGTGTATCACAAATTTACCCTTGCAAATGCCATCAACCATTATAATGCCCAATGAATCTCTCTATAACAAGCAACACTGACAGGCTAAGCCTGTTCCAGAAAATCTATAAAATCACTGCCAGATATACACTGTAAAAGGGTTAAAAATCCCTTTACTGATCACAAATAGTAGTCTCCTTTGCAGCCATTTTTGTGGGTGACACAGTTTTGAATTGAATTTAGAGAAATGGCTATAAAGGAAACCACTAAACAAATTAAATGAAAGAGTATACATGCAACTGCTACATTTTTACATACAGAATCCTTAAAACTGGTTGTTGATATGCATTGCTTCGACAGTTGCTAAAACTGCTGATGGCACTCCTGTTTCTTGTGAATCACTAAAGGCATTTTCATTGTCTAGGAAAGAGTTTTCTAACTGAGAAAGTGACAAGTTATCAAAAATCATATCAAAGAATCATCTTGAAGAATTTCCTACCATTCATCAATAAACTCCTCATCAAAATCGTATTCATTGTCCTCTAAAGTACTTTCAGATGACTGGCTTTCATTATTACCATCATTGAAGACATCATTGATAACTGAAAGTATCTTCATTGCATGCCTTTCGTCCCAAATTTCAACAAATTTATAGACATATGACAAACTGAAAATTGCTCCCATGTTTTCCACAACCTGTGCAATTTGATATTTGGAAAGTCCTAGCATGAACTGTAAATTTGTGAGGGTCTTCACCTGGCCATGTGCTGTTGTATTCAAGAGTTTAATTACTAGTGACTTGTAATAGAGAATAAGACGGTCCTGAACATCTTTTTTCTCCTCTGCATTAACTTCCCTTTGTTGTACTGAGAAGTAACTTGGTGACTCACTATGCTGCACAGGATATGCAGCAAAGACTTTACAGTCTTGCAATCCACAGTGACAAAGTGCAGCACAGTTGTCACAGCAAAGATGAGGCATGTCATGCTGGTATCCAAAACAATCAAAGTGTTTTAACAGCTCCTTTCGTCTACAATTCTGCGTTTTGAAATACCCGGTATTCTTTCATGTGGCCATCAACATGACTCAAAAGTATGCCATGATACAAGATGTACACTGTACTTTGGATGCCATCCCTGCCTGCTCTTCCAGTCTCCTGAATGTAGGCCTCCACATTTTTGGATGGTCCATAATGAATCCCTCTGTAAACTCCCTTACAATCCACCCCCATTCCAAAAGCTATTGTGGCAATCAACAAGCGAATAGTTCCAGTTACTGATTTGAAG
>OX419336.1:10909394-10944394 GCA_948470475.1 Galaxea fascicularis | reverse complement strand
AGAGTTAAAATTATAGATAAACGCAACCTATAGAAACAACTAACGCGGATTCTTGGTGAACCTTATTGCTTGGTCTACCTCAGTAGATTTTGGCGAACTCTTGTCTTTGTCATCTGCGCTCAATGCGATACGTGGACAGGTGAACAGTATTTCGTTTATCCCGGCCATCACTTTGCCAATATCAGTGACCCGTCTGGAAACTTACAACCAAGTGTTCTGCTAGAACGTTCTTTGCAATGAAAGAGAACGAAAACTTAGATTCCAGGGGCACCTGTGCTAACATTGTATTCAACGTTTTCTTATGTTTTACTGCCATCATGTTAAACAGTATTACAATCCACGCGATAAGAAACACATCATCGCTGGCCAATCCTTTGAGAGCATTGCTTCTCTACCTGGCTGTTTCTGATCTTAGTGTTGGATTACTGGTTCATCCTTTATACATCTTGAATCTTGCCATGGCATTGAACCACCATACTGAAAACAATGCCATGGCCGCCGCTTTTGATGTCATTGCTAATTTCTTAGGCTATACATCTTTCTTTGGTGTGATGGCCTTAACAGCGGACAGATTCTTGGCCATTCATCTTCATCTGAGATACCAAGAGCTTGTGACTCGCAGGCGAGTTAATGCCGTCGTTGTTGCCGTCGTTCTTGTTCTTGTCGCTCTTTCTGCATTTGCTGTACATGTATGTATTGGGCGTTGGGTCTCGGTCGATATTGCAAGACTTATTTACGCTACTGTTGAGATATTCTGTCTTGTAGTTAATACTGTACTCTACTACAAGATCTATCTAACTGTTCGACGTCACAAACATCAAATTCAATCCTTGCAAGTTCAACAAAATGAACAGAATGCAGAGATCACTTCGTTGAATATCGCAAGGCGTATAAAGCTGGCAGTTGCCACATACTACGTTTGTCTATTGTATCTGGTGTGTTATTTGCCCCGTACATGCCTAGAAATTGCTGTTATTATCTCTGGACCTAACACGACTACTGAACATCTAACTATTTACTTCTGGACAATGATACTACTCAATTCGTCTCTAAATCCGTTGATTTATCGCTGGAAGATGAGGCACATTCGACACGCTGTCCTCAAGATACTGCAAAATATTTTCCCGTGTTACAATTAATACTATTCCACCTGGAGTGTAAATATTTATCATCCTGACGCAGGTGACGTTGCTGAGGCAGTTTGAGTGATAAATGCTCGAATTAGGTCAAGGCCTCGCTCTTGGATCAGCCCTCTTGGCTCTTTTGATTCTTCAACGCCCCTAAAACCTGGCCAAATTGACTCAAAATCATGTAAAAAATAAACAACAACAACAACAAGAACAAAACAGCCAAAAGTGGCATTAATGCTTTATACTGAAATTTGAATATTGCTGTAGATACAAGAAGGAACGTCATTATTGGAAAGGACATGATACATGATGAAACGGTCAAATGAAAGTGCGTGCGCACGTGACCAGTAGCGCGCATGAATAAATAGTCATAAATTCAAATGAAGTTAAAATTGATGTTGTGTACATTCGACTGAACAGTTCCCAACAGGAAAATCATATCCATTTCATAGTGTTTTCAATGGAAGTTAGGTGAGTCTGAAACCCAACTGGTTCTGATCTTACACGTCTGGGCAACTATTGTAAATCAACATAGCCAAGTTGACGACCTTCTTTTGGATTTCTCGAAGGCCTTCGACAAAGTTTCCCATAAGAAACTGACACACAAATTAGCCCAGTATGGTATCAGCGGAAAGTAGCTAGTTTGGATCGCAGCTTTTCTCCAAAACCAAACCCAATTTACAGTTGTTAACGGTGCCCATTCCACCACTACCTCGGTTACTTCCGGTCCCACAGAGTTCCGTCCTGGGGCCAACCCTCTTCCTATTATTTATTACCTATATTTCAAATGTAACAAGTTCACAGCTACGCCTCTTTGCCGATGATACCGTCTTCTACAATGAGGGAACTTAAGCATCGACGACGGCAACGGCAAAGAAAACACCACAAAAAAAAAATAGGCTTAATGAGCAAAAACAATCGCTCTGCACGTGCGTTTACATTTTGGTACATTTCTTTCCCGTGCTCTGCAAACAACAACGTGAAATGACCAAATTTCATGTTTACTAGAGAACGTCAACCTGTGACAGCAAATTTGTTTTTTTTCCCTTATTTTGATTTGGTCATTGCAACTTAGTCCCTTGATAGTTCGCCAAGATTTTCCAAGTTAAACAAATTGGAATAATCGCGAAAAAGCTACAGAAACGAGAAGTAACATTTTGAAATGAGGTTTTCATCGCCGTCGCCGTCGCCGTCGCCGTCGCCGTCGCCGATGCTTAAGTTCCCTATTAGGGGGCGCGGGCGAGAGAGGCGTCTGAATTCGACCGCGCCCCCGGTGGGTTAGGGGGAGGAGACGGCCGGGTGACATTTCAGACTACTCCACCTGGTAGTTATCTGAAACTAAATGAACTTTTTACTCTTGTTATGTTTAAATTATAGTGTTTTGAACTTGGAGGTGTTTCTCTGATAAACTTCAACGAAGAACTTGTTAATTCGGGATTTTTACAACTTTATTCGGCTTGCACTATATATTTTTTATATAGTCAAACTAAAATAAATGAGAAAGAAAGAAACAAATTAAATTACAAAACGCCAGAGAATGCAGATACTTACAATTCTCGTCGATCCTTTTGTTGGACAGCGTATCAGTGAAGGGCCTGACTACCAATTATATAAGTTGAAAATTTCCCAGGGGGATGTTCTGTCACGTGCAAGTCATATAGTTCATTGACATCATCCACTGGATTAGACCATGCTACTTGGATTTTCCCGAGTCCCTCCCTAGATTGATATTATAGTTTACATGTATTTCCTTTTCATTTGATCTTACTATTTGCTTATGCTAATTTTTAGTCTGTATCTTTTGTAATTTTAAGTAGAGTTAAAAAATTATCGTTTTCCTCATCCGAGCCGTTTTTTTAGGAGCTGCTTTTACATCCGTGTGACTTCATTGGATGTCCGACTGGAACAACGGGTTATTTCGTTGACGGTTTGCTAACTGAATGATGATTAACAATTAAACCCGTAGCTCACAAGGGCCACGGGTCAATAGCCCATGAGGAGAAGCCGAATGGGCTACTGACCCATGGCCCTTGAGGGCGAAGGGTCTAATTATTTTAGTATCACCCAACTAGTCGGACAGAAAAGGCAATAATAAAGTTAGCAAATGCAAGTTGAAGAAATATTTATTTGGGAATAAAACGTAAGAAAGCGTCACGCTCGATTGCTACTCAAGGACTATTACCAATAGTCCTTTAGTAGCGTAGCCAGTCAAAATGCAGGATTTGCATTAGTCCACTAGTTGGGTGATAAAAACACGTTCCTGGAGAGGAGAGGGAGGGAAGGGGTTAACACTAACGGATCGAAAATATCTCTCTTCACGGCTAACGGTTATTAATTTTCAGTCACGGTTAACTTACATTAAACCGAGTCCCTTGTTGAAAATGAAACCATAAGATACTTTCCATTTTTGGGATCTGTAATTTAGTTTGATCTTGTCAGACAAGCTAGCCTAGCGGGAAGGAGACTCTGTCAGACGTCAGGGAGTAGACTGCAAAGGAGGTAAAACGGTGTCTCGAGTGCTCTGAAGTCTTTTAAAGTCTCAGATACTCTCTATTCCACTTTTCAAAATAATAATAATAAAAAAAACCTGCTTAACGCTTTTAATTTTTTTCCAAGGGTAACGGATACTTTATTGTCATTTTAACGTGCAATGGTTACCTTTTTGGACGTTTGACGGCTGTCGGTTAACCCCATTGAGACCCTCTTCCTTGTGTTCAAACAAAATTTTGCTTTTATTAGCAGCTGTTCAGAGATTCAAAAAGCTAACGTTTCGAGCGTTACGACCCTTAGTCACAGTTAACATTTCAGTAAAAATGGCTTATCATTTGGCCTTTTTCTTGGTAAGCTAAATAGGTTTACGGCTTTAAATAAACTTGAAATCAGCTTTAACATTTTCGATTATTATTGGTGATATTCCGCTGTCCCGCGTAGTCGTCGTTAGAAAAGTGGTTTTTCAGCCCCCTCTTTTAATCGTCTTTGTGGGGACCACTCATGGTGGAGGTCTGTAACCATCTGTTTTATGTTAATAAACCCAGCCTTAAACGTATACACAGCAAACAAAAACAATTGTTTGTTGTGATGGATTCAGGTGAAGTTACAACTGTACACGTAGAATCTAGGTATATATGTAGAATATATTAAACTAGACCTTGTCAATCACCGTAGATTACTTATCTGCCTCATTTTGGAAGGAAACGCAATTGTTTGTGCATTTTATAACTGACGAATATCAAGATTTCGCTTCATGATATAAACTAGAAAGCGACTTCTGGAAATTGTTACGTCAAGTATTCTTTAAAAACGTTTTAAGCAATGGGGAAAACTGACGAATTCTATTCCACGAAATTCGCTAACTGTGTCTTTAATGGTTATTTCTTATGTTTTAGTGGCGTCCTGTTGAACAGGGTCACACTCCGCGCGATAGGAAACACTTCCTTGTTACCAAAACTCCTTAACCTGGTTGTTTCTGATCTTAGTGTTGGATTACAGCAATATTTAAATAAATAGCCCGGTCTTAAATGTATTCACAACAAACAAAAGCAACTGCTTGTAGTGATGGATTCAAGTGAATACTTAATTGACCACTCCCCTATAGGGGCTTTTTAGGGCCAATGAAACAAATAATACAAATGAGAACAACAGAGTTAAGAATCCCAACTGGCGGGAGGCAGACTAGTTGGCTATTTACAATGATGACCGAGGAGTTGTACTAGGCACTTACCCAGAACAGCTCCAGCTAGTGGCCAGAGCGGGATTTGAACCACTCGGCCATCCTGCCTCCTTCATATCCTGTACCTTATATTTGACCAGACCTTGAGAAACATGCTAGATTGACTATCTGCCTCATTTTAGAAAGAAACGCATTTTATGCATCGTTACGACAGTAAAATATATATAACGTGATATAAAAACCTAAAAAGCGAGTCAAGTGTTCTGTGAAAATGCTCTCAGCATTGGAGAAAACTAATGAATTCTATTTTGCTGCATCAAAGACGCTTTTCCATATTATTTTTTCATATACCGTGATCTTACCCGTCCTTTAAACTTTCAGCTATAGATATCATAGATTAACTTTCACAAAGTTTTTTTCAAAATTTTGACCTACGGGTATTTTATTTTCATGTTTTAAAATTTTTCGTCTTTGATCTTTGATTTATTTTCTCCCGATAACCCACGACAAGTACATGAGACGCCCACTCAGGGTAGAGCCCTTATGAAGAAAACCACTTGCGAACAAGATATTACGCCCCCGTATCACATAAAGGAATATTCTACTGTTTTCTTCAGTATTGGGTCAACTGTTAAATTCAACTTTCTGGTCTGGCATATCATCTTTATTAACAAAACTATATCATGGCAGGTCAGCTCTTTAATTCTACAGTTGTTGATGACATTCACAACTTCTATAATACACTAGGAAAACAGCAATTTTTTGTCGCATTGCTTTCAACTGAGTTGAAACTGTAGAGAAACGGTACATAGAGAAAACAACCAAGCATTCTTAGCCAATCTTCTGCCTTGGTCTTCATAGATTTTGGCAAAGTCTTAGCTTTGCCACCGCGCATACGATGCGAGGACAGGTGAACTGTATTTTGAGTGACTAGTATATATCGCTTTTCCGATATCAGTATCAACTATAACTCGTCAGGAAATCTAAACAACTAGTACTCCGTTCGAACGTTCTTTGCAATGGATGAGGCCGAAGAATTTGGTTCCACGTACACTGCCAACATTGTATTCAACATTTGCTTATGTTTTACCGCCATCATGTTTAACAGTGTTACAATCCACGCGATACGAAAAACTCCATCGCTAGCCAAGCCTTTAAAAAACACTATTACTCAACGTGGCTGTTTCTGATCTTTCTGTTGGATTACTGCTTCATCCTTTCTACATCACGATTCTTGCCATGGATTTGAACCACAACACTGATGACAACACCAACGATACTGTTTTTAAAAACATTGTCCCGTTTTTTATTATCATGAATTTCTTATGTTATGCATCGTTCTTTGGTGTGATGGCGCTTACAGCGGACAGATTCTTGGCCATTCATCTTCACCTCAGATACCAGGAACTTGTCACTCACAAGCGAGTTGTTGTTTTTGTGGTAACAATGATGGTGTGTAGTTCATTTCTTTCATCATTTCAAGTGTGGATCTCAGTTAAAACTGAAAAACTAAAAGCCTATGTCATCATTGATATCGCCTGTCTTGCAATCATCGCGGTACTGTATTGCAAGATGTACTTAACTGTTCGACGCCACAGAAAGCAAATTCAATCCTTGCAAGTTCAACAAAACGAGCAAAATGGAGAAAGGGCCTCGCCGCATTTCGCAAAGCGTGTAAAGTTGGCAGTTGGTACATTCTACGTTTATCTAGTTTTTCTGTTGTGTTATTTGCCACGTATGTGCCGAGAAATTATTGTCATTATCTCTGGACCTAACACAACGACTGAACATCTAGAGCATTACTTTTGGACAATGATACTACTTAATTCATCTCTAAATCCGTTGATTTATTGCTGGAGGATGAAGCACATTAGACACGCAGTTATCAATATACTGCAAAATATTTTCCCTTGTAATCAGGTTGCTTTCCCTGGCGCATTTATATAGTTGCCGTCATGAGTCTGGTTTGGCTAGTGGGGCAGTTTGAGTCGTATGATGCTGAATTATGTATAATATTAAGGAGCTTACGAATCGACTACGTTCGCACAACGGCGCCGATGTGTCACATCATATAGGCCCGCGTACGGTCGTCCTGTAGAAATTTGAATTTACGACTGATTCTCAGTAAAGACGACAACGCTTGTGAGTGCGCGGCCAATTTTCCCGCCGTTTCTTAAGTTTGTTTTTATCTTTTCACAAGGCGAGTTGTTCGGCAAACAAAAATGATTAACTTCAGAGAAACGAGAGCTTGTATTACATTATGTTTATCGAAACAGCTTTATAAGACAAGACGAAATTAATCAGTGATATTTGGAAGTAGACAAAACATTGCAAAAGTGAATGATGATTTTAATCTGTCCCTTTTCAGGAAGGATCTTGTACCTGCACAACCGCTAAAGACCTCAGTGTAATTATGGATCCAAACTTAACTTTTGGTAATCATGTTATAGGCGGAAACAGTTTCATCGTGCATGTCACGTTTAGCTCAGATCAATGGAGTTAAGTAATCTTTTGACGAACAGTCCTTAATCATTATTATAAACTCACTTGTTTTCAGTAAACTATTTTATTGCTCATGCGTTTGGAGTAACACTTCTCAAACAAATCTAAAAATGTTACAGACAGTCCAGAATTTTGCCACACAATTCATTAGACGAGATGATGTCGCAGAACGAGAAGTTCTCAAATGCTTAACATACCTCGCTTTAGAACAGCACTGAGTGGCCAAAGGACTTTTTTTTTATAGAGCAGTCACTCTATGGAATTCCTTATCTAACGATCTTAAACTCTGTGAATCGGTTAATGTCTTTAAACGCCGCCTTAGATCTCGTCTCTTAAGTAACTTTAGCACTTCTGCTATTTAATGTCATTGCTCTTTTTTAGGTTTGATATATAATTTTAGCTTAATTGTATAATTAATTTTTTACCTTAACTGTATTGTTTCTGAAAATCCTCGTTGGGGAAGTGGTAATAAAGTATGTATATGTATGTACTATAAAAGAACAAGAAGTTTTACTTTTATATGATGCTCATGAGTCAACAAATTGAGAGTTTCCGTGCTGGAACAGCGAAAGTTCGATTTAAACGAAAAAGCAAACGACGAATTGCAAGGCCGAGTTCGTTTCTACAGGGAAAACATTTATAAGCTTAATCATGTTAGGTTTATTTGAATTCAGGATTTGTTTCATGTAATTGCTCGGCTCCACCAGCATTTATGTGCTATAAATACTACGGAGGGTAAATAAAAACTATTTATCTTTATTTATTTTATAAACTTGCTGACCAGCTGCAGCTACCTGACGGATGGAAATCTGTGTACATGTATCTGTATGTGTGCGTAGAGGGCGGACGCAATTCTTGTGGTTTTTGAACTTCTAACAAATTTTGAGACCAAAATGATTGAAAATTAGCAAAATGGTAAAGGAAACAGTTCAGTCCATAAAAGCAGAGAATTACAAGTTGAAAGGAAAACGAAACGAAACGAAAGATATACGACGAACTACAGCTTCTATGAGACGAAGTAAATACGAAACGCGGTGGCAGCCATGACAGTTTAGGAGAAGCGACAGGCGGGGATCCTTCATCTGCATCGCTGAGTGAAAGTCATGACAAATTTTATAAATATGCCGAGGTAAAGATGGGTGCAATTGGGAGCGCTTTAAATACCCTGTCCTCGAGTGTGGAGAATATTTCAGCTTCGATCGATCAATTACACGAGTAAAGCTATTCCTACAACGTTAAACTCGTTGGTGTTCCAGAGCTCAAACCCCGCGAAAGTGCGGCGGAAACATCACAGCTCTGTCTGCAAATTTGTAACACAATGGAAGCCGAAGTACAGCTTTACGATATTGATATTGCCCATCGAATTTCCCATCGTAACGCTTCTGATGGTCGACCTAAGCCGATAGTATGCAAGTTCACACGACGCCTTGCTCTTGAGCGCGTTATGGCACTACGGAGGGAGATCAACAAGATTAATCCTTCAAGAGTTGGTCTTCCAATAGATCGATTCAACGTATCCCTCTAAATTAAAACTTGCTTAAGTTATCCCATTATATAAAAGTAATGATGAGTCTGACCCGTCCAACTACACTGAGGCATATGGTTACTCTCAATTTTTAATCGAATTTTCGAAAAAATGATGTATCTCGAAATATACAATATCCTTGATAACTCACAGTATGGATTTCGTGAGAAAAGATCGACCGAGCATGCTGTTTTGGACATACTCAAATTCAAACCAACATGGATAGAAAGCTGTACACATGCGGTATATTTCAGTATTGATCCGCAGAAAGCCTTCGACACCGTAAACCACTCAATATTACTGCAGAAACTGAGTCACTATGGGATACGAGGCATTATAAATGATTGGTTTACCTCATATCTTGTAGGACGTAAGCAGATTACTGAAATTGGCCACAGAAATAAGTCTAGTAAAGAAATGCTACTATCATCTGGAGTCCCTCAAGGATCGGTTTTAGGACCCCTGCTCTTCCTTATTTATGTAAATGATACTGTGTTTGCAATAGCTGTAACCAATTTAAGTCTTATTTATTTGCGGACGACGCGAATCTTTGAACAACGAGCTTTCAAAGGTTTATGGTTGGCTAATAGCAAACAAGCTATCTCTAAATATTAAAAAAAACTTATTTCGTAATTTTTCGACCCAGACAGAAAAAACTACCTTACCAAGTCAATTTGAAAGTTTTTGACCACCTCAGCAATTCCTACGTTTCTTTGGAGTGCAAAAACTATGTTAAATATCTGGGCCTGCTTACGAGAACCTCTCTTGGAAATATCACATCATCCTACTCTTGTCAACATTATCTAACTTACTTGTACATTATATTTCGTTCCATGGCTATCATCGCTTAATTTAAGTACTCAAAGTAATATAATATAACCTTCCTTTTTACTCTAAATATTGTAGGTTAAGTAATCGGCTACGTATCTTCCTGTTATCGTAAATCTCGTCTCTTTAAGTGTACACATCTAGTCCTAGTTCTTTGTCATTGTACTTTCGTTTCTCTTGTTTTATCCGTTACTTTATTGTAAATTCCTTTTTTTTCTCTGTAAGGTTGAATTGTTGTAAATTAATGTTATGCGTCAAATCCACTGCTCGCCTCGAATAGCTGTTACTAACTGCGAGCAGTGCGTATCTTTCTCTGATTTGTGTATGCTTTTTAAGCCTTTAATAAACTTGAACTTTGGAGGTATATCCACTCAGTTTACTTGGCGTTTCACTGTTAGACTATTCGCCATGGCAAAAATCAAAAACATATATCAAGAACATGCCCCTGATGTGATACTTGTATTATTTGGCAAAAACATCTGAAGTATCGGAGGAAAACGTTGAGAATTGAATCTGACGTCCTGCTATTTCCAAGACGCCGGCAAGTCACTCAAATCAACGTGGTCGACTTTAGCCACACGCCAATCTCGGTCAATCTCGTCCCCAGAGGTCGCGATCCTTTTTGACATGCTAGAGGGTTCGGGACCTCTGGCCATTTGGATTTCAGATCCAATTCCTATTGATTGCTGAACACAATGGTATTAAAATCGGAAGTCAAAGTGAACCAGCGAGCAAACCAACTGGGGTACTTGTTGAATAGTTGATGAAAATATTACTGTATGGAATCATCCATCGGATTTTTTTTTGGCCCAAAGGCATTACTACAAAACATTCGTTCGATCCTTGAGAGGTTTTTAAATTAAAAATTGCTAGACGCTTACCACAAGGTCATAAGGTTCGAAAGTCAGCTTTTTTTTTTTTTTTTACAAAAATACAGAGAATCAGTGTTACCAGTCAAAAGAAGAAGAAAATACACACGAGACGTGATCCCAAAAAAGGTAAAACAGGCGAAGAAACACCATTGTCTCTGTATGGAATATAGATGGTAGATGTAGCTGTAGATGAGATGTAGAGGGATTGTCGTATACTGCGAAGGGTTCTCATGTGGGTTCAGACTTCTACATCTACATCTAATATTTAACCACCGACCGGTTAGCTCAGTTGGTAGAGTTCCGGACTAACGTGCGGGAGGTCGGCCGGACCGGACCAACACTCAATGACATTGCAAATGGTTAGACCTTCTAATCTTCTCGGATAAGGACGATAAACCGGAGGTCCCGTCTCACAATTCTTCACAATTGTTTCTGTGGGACGTGCTACTGCGTCAGACCATAACAAAGTGGTTTTGCTGATTTTTAAAATGTAAAATGCTGACTTTTAAAATCAAGTTCGACACGGAAGTAGCACGACATGGTTTAAAACGTCGTGCTGGTGTCGAATTTATATGGATCGATTGAGTTCGACACGGCAGTAGCACGACGTTTGAAATGGGCCTAAGTTGTATATGTATTAAAACTTATTATTAACATACAGTGGTAAGACTATAAAGATTGAAAAGAGTCGAACATTTCGTACATTTAACTGAGGAAATCAAAGAACTTTCTTTGAAAGGTGGATAAACTAGGGGAAGCAGGAATTGAAAATGGTGAAGATTTCCATATTTTTGGCCCTCGAAAACGTATAGTGAACTGTTTGAACATCAGTTCGGCTGGTATGAGGTCAAAAATGAGCCAAGACTCTGGTTAACAGTAATTATGAATTTGGCCACTAGTCAGAAGTAACTTTAAAAAGGGCGATGGTGAAAAGAAAACATAAATTTTGCAATACGAATTGCAATATTTAGTGATACGAAAGACATCATCGCTAGCCAAGCCTTTGAGAACCATCCTTGTTCAGTACACCCAATCTGAGTTGGATCGAGTAATGTCGACTGCAGATCTTTCTATTGAGTGTTCCAAAAGACTTCGTTTATCAAATTCACAAAGGAAAAATGTGGTACACTAGACAAAAGGTAGGACGTTTTGCTCAGCTGTGTACGACTTCTATCAAAATGATTTTAGCAAAACGAAAAGTCATGCCGACGGGAATGACAACAACACTTTATTTGTACCCCGTATTGTTTACATTTTTTACAAGAATAGGAAGGGCACTGTCACTGAAAAAACTAATTAAGAAGCTAAAAGTGACAAGAAGCCAGGTTACAGGCCAACTTTACAGATTAGAATGTTATTGGAGGTATTCAATTCAGTTCAGCAATAAGCAAATTTATTGGAATACTCTTGGAATAAGCAATTTATTGGAATACTCTCAACAGACATGAGTAAAGCATTCGACTCCCTACATCCATCACTCATGATAAATAAACTAAAGGCATATGGCTTCTCAGAGGAATCACTTAGCTTGATGAGATCATATTTCTCCAATCGACAAAATAGAGTTAAACTCAATGGAGTCATTAGCAGTTGGAAGGATGCTGTTAGAGGATGCCCTCAAGGGTCATCTTTTGGACCCCTACTGTGGAACATTTTTCAAAATGATATGACGTATACAGTAAATAATCAGGCAAGCTTGTCAATGTACGCTGACGATCATCAGCTTTATGCAAAGGGGTATTCAGTTGACTGCGTGGAACAACTTTTAACTAATGGGGGGCACACTATATCAAAATGGTACAAAGACAACTTTTTGAAGGGAAATTATGACAAGTACAATTTAATGTTATTAGGTAGGAAGAACAAAAATGAGGACAGTCCATCTATCAGTGTCAAGATTGATGAACAGGTCATTAAATCATCACCAGAATTGAAGTTACTAGGAGTAACATTAGATGATGAACTTAGCTTTAGTGCTCACATAAGTGATATATATATATATATATATATATATATATATATATATATGCAAAAAGGCAAGTAAGAAAGTTGGTGTTTTAGTACGTCTTAGAAATATGATTCCCAGAGAAGCCAAGTTACAATTATGTAAATCAGCAATTTTACCTAACTTAACATATTGTCACATAGTCTGGCATTTCTGTAAAGCTTCAGATGCACGAAAATTAGAAAGAGTACAAGAACGGGCATTACGTGCTATATATAATGATAGGAATACTACGTACGAGGAACTCTTAAAGAAGGGTAGACTCTCCAGTCTCGAGAACAGACGGTTACAAGATATACTTATTTTAATGTATAAGGTTAAAAATTCACTAGCTCCAGAGCATGTGTGCAATATGTTTTTTCAGCAAGACAGGCATTATAACTTACGAAGTGATTTTCCTGTTCCCAGATACAATACTGTTAAGTATGGTAAGCACAGTATTAGATATTTAGGCCCACATATATGGGGCAAGATTAGCCAGGAACTACGTAGTATGACCAGTCTTCAGGCGTTCAGGAAAGAGGTGCGTGCTCTCAATGCATCTGGCTTGCTGGACGGTACGTGTGGCTGCTGTGCGTGCTCATCTTAGATTGGTGGGTGCGCATAGTGGCTTCTGCTGTCTGGCTGCCTTGTGTATTGGGGGTATGCTCCCATATCTTCTATTTAATTCGTCTAATTTAAATTATCTAGACTGTTTAACTTTTTTAATTTTACATTCATGTTTCGACTACTGTTTATATGTTTGTCCTATATTGTCTGTTTGTTTGTTTGTTCTATTCGATTGTAATAATTTTATATATTGATGTCATTTTATATATGAATGATATTTTAAAACTACATTTTTAATATTTTTACATATATTTATATTGTATTTATTTTATTTATTTATAGTGTCCACAATTAGCTTTTAGCTAAATACCTCGACACTTGAATAAAGTTTATGTATGTTAGTATGTATGTTACAAAGCGTACATACTTATTAATATAGAAAATTACACTGCAGCGGCAAATTCAATCAATTGCTCGTTCCGGAAGTTAAATATATAGGCCTGGGCGCTGCTTTACACATTGTTTAAGTAGTTGAGTGTGCCAGGACTTTGAGAAGAAGACTGGGGAAGCTGGGGGTGCCTTGTTTTGATAACAACCTCTCTGTCTTTCTCGTGTGAATGCGTACTTGTTAGCGTAACAACAGCTTAATTTACATGAGAAAAGCAGTGAAGTTTGTATCAAGACAACCTCGCTTCTATTCAAAGGGCAGGTCACTCAACACACAAGTAAAACTAAGGAAACCATAAGCTTGGTAAACTGAATAATTTTGATGTGACTTTTGTTGTGATGGTTCAGTCTCAATTTTTAATTATATGAAAATTGAAAAACTTGTCCCCAGTCTCTATTTGAATTCCGGAACGAGCATTTGGGGACCATTTCCTCGTGTTTTTGCTCATTGCAAGGAAGTGCTCATTGCATTTACTTTTTCCCGCTTCCGTAAGAGGCACGGTTTAACGTATAATCAGAATTGACCAAAGCCGCTTTTCCCTGCACTGAGAGGGCGACGCTCTTGAAGACTTTCTGGTGGCATTTCTCGAAGCAGGAAACACACATGTTTTTTTCACCTGGACGACGAAGCATTTTGATCATGGGCGTTCCTTCTTGGATTGTTTGACTCACACTACCCGTCAAACCTTCGGGACCAGCTTCCCCACCCACAGTTATGCTGCAGGGTTCCTTGGAAAAACTGTAAAAGATGTACGTCTTTTCTGGACGGTCGTTAAATACATCCGCAACCCACTCCAGGTCGTCGACGGCTGTATCACACCTGTAGCACTGTGACACGTGTTCGTCACCCGATGACCAATAATTGCTGCGGGGATGATTGGACTGACTGTTTCCCATGTTAACCGACCAATTGCTCAAGACTCGGGATCCTTGAATATTCTGCAATGTAAAGGAAATGTGCATGGTCGGCAGTCGAGGATGTGATTAGGTGTCAAATGCCCGGTATTTGGGTATCATATACCTCCTGTTTACCATTGAGCGTTGATATCTTCTACCACCTAGGTGTCGGTTAGGGTTGCGGGCGCGAAAAAATTATCTGATAATAGTCAAGTAGTGAAGTCCAGACACGATAACGTTTCTAACTCGGTCACCCTATGAAGCGCGAGACATTCCTCTATTTGTATCGTTCAAATTAGGGATATTTTTCTGTGTTTGAAATGGTACCCGTCAGGAGTTAAGCTTTTGGTGTATCCCTTTGCTTTACTCAAATTCCTCGACGAGCATCACTGTACCTTTCACACAAGAGTTCCCACACAACCAGAGTAACCTTAGCAGAGACAGCTACCTTCGTAAGCAAGGAGTAAGAGGCATGTTACAGGGACAGAAGATTACCCAAGGTAGCAGCGCCTGCAACACAAACCTTGATCCCAGGATCTCTCTCTCTCTTTTTCAGAAAGAAAGAGCCTTAGGTCGAGGTTGCTGCTTCGCTGGCTAAAATAAGAATGACGCATTTTATTTGTTCGCAACTGTTTAACGGACATAGTTTGTTAGAGCAGAGCACACAGTGCGACATTTAAAGTTTGGCTAATTTTGTCCTCGAGTTCATGACAACAAATTCTAACCAGCGTAAATTTATGTCGCATGTGGCGGGCACAATGCAACAACCCTTTTTCATCACTGGTGAGTATGTTCAAAACGCCTGTCCTTGCAGGTTGCGGCCCAAGCGACAACGACTGGCATTAGTGGAGTCGTCTCTTTTAAAAGCTAACAGGGTTCTCTGAATCTCGCAGGGAACGATAAAACTGATGGTCTAGTTTGGAAATTAGATCACCTGTGCGGACCCTGTGCGGGAAGTCTTGGCTGTTAATGTTAAACCAGAGGCCTCCCGCGCAGGGCATTAGTGGAACGTGTTAAAAGAGATGTAACGTATAAAGAGGATAAAGTGGATCGATTAGGCGTCACACTAGCGCTAATATCGCATGTATATGGGCTTTGTTATGAATAATATCGGGGTTCTATGTCTCTTATAGACTTGTCATTCTCGCATAGGGAATACTTCGAGTTACGTATCCTCGTTGAACTATCGTTTTAGAAAGGTTATCATCTCTCTTTTCAGAGATTCGAGTATAGGTGTATTCAAATTAAACTGGCGCCAATAATATTACTGGAAAACTATTTCGTCTTGTTTTGGAAGGGCAATTATTGTCATTACCACAAAAGCCGAGTGAGCGAAAGTTAAACTCTAGCTACGTAATCCAAATTGAGCAAAGTTGAATGGCTAGCCGCAAAAATTAAACAAACCTACGTTTAAAGAGCCACTAGCCACTGAACATAAGAAACAAGATTTCAAAGCTTTGCTTAAATATTTAAAATATTTCCATGTCGTGCCTCAAATAGTAACGAACGCATCCCTAGGTAAAATGAGTTTCTTTTGACGACACAAAAGGACACAACAGTACCGCACCGATAGGCAAGTTTTCTGACTCTAACAGCATCCAAGAGAAACCGTTGAGATGCAGCGCATACTCATTCCAATCATGTTAAGTCACGATATTTTCTACAAATAATTACCATAAATAAGATGATGTAAATCGCTCAACTTGTTATGTTGAAGTTGGATTTTCTATAGTTCACTTCGCTCATTGTTTTTTTTTCCTGTCAAACTAATAATTATTCCAATCAGGAAGCCTCGCTGTTCCTAACGATTTTTTTCAGGTCAGAAGCTTTTTAAATGTGCAGAATGGAATCTTACAGGATGCCACAAGCAGAAAAAGAACCTCACCACCGTGCTTATATTCGAGACGTAATAATGCATTCACGAACTAAAACGTGCATAAGGTCAGGAAGGCGTATACACGGACTACCTTTAGCCGGGTGTTTGAAGAAGAAAGAAATAAAATTGAAACGTTAGGCTTACCAAATGAACGCTTTACACACAGTGTTTTCAGTCGGTGGCATTGGGTATCGGCAGCGTCTATCCGTTTGACAAAGCACTTTCGTGACCTTTGCCAGTCACAAGGGATTTATGCTCCGGCAGCCTCGCCCCAGGTTCCCTTTCTCCTCCTTCCGCCTCCTTCCCGTCCACTCGTACTGAACCTACATTACACGCATCACTACCACTACCACATAAGGCTTAATTGCTCATGTATGTAACCTTACAGGGTGATTTAGACAGTACGATTTTTGCCTACGACTGTGGCATGCGTCCAGCTTACGCCATGACTGCACCTCAAATCGTCTCGTGTAAATCAGACCTACGACATCATCACGACAGACGCTCACGACTCGAAAAATGTCGTGGCGACTTGAAACATGTTTTAAGATCCAAAATGAAATATGAAATAGTGAATAGAAAACATTTGGAAAAAACACGGCGGCATTTTTTTTAGTCCAAGCCATTATTTCAGATGAAAGCGCGAAAAAAAAATTAAGAAAAGAAAGAACGATGCGAATGTCTCTTCGGCGTTTCTCGTAGAAATTGGAAAAATAAGACAAGACAAATCACTAATCAACTTTCTTGGTATAAGTGTCCATGTAAAAGACAAAACAGGGGTGCTAGTACTAACCTGCGCACAGTATTAAGAGAAACCCATATTGTATTTAAATGGCGTATCTCCGCAGTAAAATTCAAACAATTCATAACAATAATTTGCTTATAAGTATTCATTAACATCTGACATCAGTAACATTCAGTATTGTGTTTTGAATATATGTATCAACTTCTATCCACATAACCACATATATAGAACAAATCTACCTTGCACATTTCTCATGCTAAACATCTTAGTAGTAGTCAGTCATGCGCCGCCTGGCGGCCTATTTTTTAATTCAGCGACTGACGAAAAAGTCAAAAAGGTAACGAAAGTTGATCGGTATGGCGCATTGATGATTAAACACGGCAAGTATTTCAATTCATTTAAGATAAAAAAAAAATGTAAATAGTGCACAGTACTCTAGCGATCTCTTGTAAGAACCTTTATAGAACATGTTCTGAGCATACCTTGGGCTGAGAGTCAATTAAGAACGTTTTTATTTACTCATTTGTTCTTAGACTACGGGTCGCTAATTTTGGCGATTTTAGGGGCGATCCATTTGACTTTTGAGAGGGGGGTGGGGCGGGGGTGGAGGATTTCTTAGTGGCAAGAACGCAAGAACTTTTTTTCCCAACTGACCAACAAGGCAGATTTTTTTTTCAGTCGAAAAGCAGCGCAATATATTTTTTTATGATTTGCAAGAATTTTCTTTCCTCAGACCTGGCCATGCATGGATTTTTTTTTCTTTGTTTGGGAGGCTGCAGGACATTTTTTTTTCAAAGAGTCTCTCCTGCTGGTGACTACCTCGTTGACCATAAAGACAGAGGACTCTGGGTACGAGAATACCCCCACCCCCTCCCTGCTCAGTAAAACTTTAGCGCCATTAGCTCACTCTGATAGAAAATGCAGTCAATCAAAGAAGTTGATCTAAAACGAAGTTAAGTTGTTCTTGCGTTTTTTACGCATATAAAAAACCCCTGAAAAATGCACTTTTTGGTAACTCAATAACCTAAGAGCCAAGTTTTATTTTAATAACGACAGCTATTCGTGAAAGGGTACACGCAATTCAGTTGGTGAACGGTTGATAGCTTTATAAATTAATCTTTTGCTAACAGCTGAATTGAAGATTACCTTTCGTGTTGCTCCTATAAAAATTGACGATGTTACTAGCACTTTCAAATTTCGATTTTAAGAAACTTGGTGCATACAATTAATATCTTTTTTAGAAAGGGCCGGAGATAGTAGCAGATATGTTGCGATTTTTACAAACAACACAGGTTTTTTAAAAATATGTTTCGACAGAGTCCTCTGTCATCTTTTAGTTAAATTACAAAGTACGTACAGAGTTGAATTAATATATTGTGTGCGCAAAATGCTAATTAACTATAAGAACAAAAGGGAACATGGAAATGTGAAATATTACAAAGAAAGTTTTAAATTAACATGATGATAAAGTTGATGATTTAGTGTAGGTTTCTTCCATTGAATATGAATAGCTTTTTTTATCTTAAGCTGGAACGTGATCTATGATGCTCTAAGATCCAAGACTCTGTCGAAACATGTTTTTAAAAAAACGTTGTGTTGTTTTTAAAAATCGCAATTAATGTGTTGTTCAAATGGATAGAAATTTTGCATCCGCACGATCGATCCACTTTCTTCCAAATTAAGTTCGGTTTCGCATGACCTAAATAAAAAATTGCCAGGTGCAAAACCTTATGAAAAAGGAAAAAAAAAAAACCAGGGCGTGAATCAATAATCTAAATTTGGAAAGTTTCATAAAGTTTGAACTCAACAGCTGCAGCGAACATTGAAGATTCTCAGTTTCCAGTTTCTTATATATAACGACCCGACAGGTCCTTTTAATTTACAATTTTACTGAAGCAGCAGCCCGGTAGACGATGTCGTTTTCAAAAAGATTTACTGACTTCATCGCAATTTTATTAATTTCATTGTTTTTAAAGTTTGTGGATGGTCTTTGATCTTCGATTTGTTTTCTCCCAATTAACCTATGCGGACACGTACGTGAAATGTCCACTTTGGAAACTCCGTTTTTATGGCGCGTTATCGGTGTCAAAATTATGTTTGTCATTTAATTATGTGTTTTGTATTGACATTAAAATGTTCATTGTGAACTTAACCTCGGCATCATGATGTTCGTCTTGATGTTATGATATTCGTCACGACATTATGATGTTCGTCTTGACATTAAGATGTTCGTCATGACATGATGTTCGTCATGACATTATGACGTCCGTCTTGACATTATGATGTTCATCTTTACATTAAGATGTTCGTCTTTAGATTAAGATGTTCGTCATGGCATTACGATGCTGGTCGTGACACTGCGATGTTCGTCTTGACATTATGATGTTCGTCATGGTGATGTTGGTCTTGATAGCATGCACTGCGCGCCGAATTCCCGCCAGAGACAGTCACGTGGGTATTCAAAACTAAAGTAACTGCTACTGTTGAGTTATGGCAGGCCTTAATATCAAGAACAGAACGCTTGCTTGGAGATGTGCAAAGGCAGCTTGATATTAACACTTGTGACAATGAAACTTTAGATGGACTGTGTTTTCGTGGTGAACAGCTGGCAAGGCAAATAGCCAGCCTTGTAACAGGCAATGTTGTAAATTCAAGTGTATTGAGTTACGTCCTGTTTGCCTACGAGAAATTGATTCTCTGCTCTCAGCAAATTGAAGATGAGGAAATGGGTTACAGACCCGGGGGGGGGGGTACTTTGGTCAATTTTTGCTGGGTATGTGCCGCTGGCCTCTCAGAACCCCTACCCCATTATAGTCTATTCTGTGGCTAATTATAGACCCCATCTTAGTCACTTTTGGGAAAATGTAATTTTCGCGATCCCAGCTTAGTCACTTTCTGTTTATGCCTCTACCTTGAGTAGGTCATCCTAAAATGAATTGACACGTTTGTTAAATTGAATGTAGAACACTTTACTTTTCACCTACAGTACAAACATTCTGGTATATTTGCTAACCGTTGGTACATTTATTTACAAACGTACCGTCATAAATAGTTGAAATGCAAACATTCCTCTTTAATGGGAACGTCATAATGGTTTCTTACATGCATAGAAACATTATTTAGAACCTACAGATCAGAAGATTCATACTCCCCATTAAAATATTGCAAGACCGTTTTATCGGTACCTGTACAGTCAACTGTCACGTTGAAAGCTATTAAGTTCCGAGCGAAAGAGAACAAACGCTTTCTAATCCAAAAGAAGATCCAAGTTGTGTTAACTTCGATGGACGATAACAACGCAGAATAGCCGGAAAATAAATACTATAGTATGGATGATTTGCTGGACTTTGTTCTGGACCCAGCAGTTCTGCATTATTGTGCAAGTCGTTAATGTTTAAGTTGTGATTCACGAACGGAAGTCAATGCGAACCAACTGTTAAATATTAAAACAACAGCACGAACCATTTTTTAACCGCGAATCTTCCTACTTTTAAATCCCTGCTTGCCAGAATTTTCTTATCCCAGAAATCCCGAAAATGCGCGACCCCATTCTAGTAACTCTACAAAAAATGTAACCCCATTATAGTCACTCCAGTCGTGAAAATGCGACCCCATCCAGCGGCACATCCCCGTTAGCCTCTTATAAGGGAGTACCCCCCCCCCCCCCGGGGTTACAGAGCAGGCGGGGCTTGCTGCGGTAACCGTGAAAGACCGTCTTACCAGATGAGCCGAGAACAACTTGTATTTCTACTCAGAGAACGATTTACAAGAAGGGAAATTGCCGACATGTTACGTGTTTCCCTTAGGGTATCCGGTCACTTCGTTCCATGGTCAGATCGTTCCAAGTCAGATCGTTCCACAATATAGTCAGGTCGTTCCACATTAAAAGTCAGATCGTTCCACGAAAAAGTCAGATCGTTCCACGAAAAAGTCAGATCTATATTATGATATAGAATGTTTACACGTTCAGATCGATTCATGTTCATGTGGGTTTACCGGCAGTTGAAAGACAATGTCCATCAGTTTATTTATATTCGATTCATGCCAATCTGCGCTAGTAGCTGACAGCAAAACCAGTTTGTTGTGGTTTGACGCATGTTTGCAGCAACAGCTTTTAACTCGACTGAAATAAATTCGACGTTTGAAACGACTGCTATAGTCGTGCCACAGTCGGGTCGAATTCAATTTAGTTCGACACGGCAGTGGCGCGACGTTTGAAACAGGCCTAATTCGACTCAAGCAACACCCGCCTATTTTTTAGTAAGACCCACGCCCAAAGTGAGAACTTATGTTAATTCGAGGTGAGGATTTTAAGTCATTGTGCGTCGAACAGGTTTACCGTCAAATGAAAGACTCATCAAGAATTCTACGTCCATGTTAGTTTGTTTATATTTTAGGCGTTTATATTCGTTCATACCAATCTGAAAAATACACGAAATCCTTAAATACAAATTGACTTAAAGGAACCCCTTAACGCCTAATGTACTGGTAATTGTTTTATGCTCAACCAACATCCGCCTTTTTTTTTATAAGACCCACGCGCAAAGTGTGAACTTATGTTAATTCGAGGTGAGAATTTTAAGTCATTGTGCGTCGAACAAGTTTACCCGCCGTCAAATGAAAGACTCATCAAGAACTTTACGGCTGTGTTTGTTTATATTTGTTCATACCAATCTGAAAAATACACGAAATCCTTCAATATAAATTGACTTAGACTAGGTTTACACTAGAGGAAATTGTTCCGGATTCGTGATGAATCCGGAACGTTTTAGTACCGGATTAGTTTTGCTGTTTACACAAAAGTGGACGAATCCGACATAAAACCTTCCCGGTTTGGTCGTGTCTCCGGAGATTTTGAATCCGGAATCTAAAGTGGGCACTTTGAATCCGAAAACTTTTGAATCCGGAAAGTTTTGTCGTGTAAACGGTTTTGATCTCGAATCCGGATATTTTTCCGCCTGCGATCTTTTGAGTTTGCGGTAAAACCAAAATGGAGGATCTGCTGCTAACATTGCTTACAATCTCCGGTCAGTGACTAATCTTGTTGCAGGTTCGGCCGATAAATTTTATTATGTGTACCGCAATATTTCTGAGGAAACGCAAATTATTAGCGCATGGAAGTTTAACGTGAGCCACACTTCTTCGCCAACGCAACGGCTTTCCTAAAAAAGTCACTTATTTTCATGTTTTGTTAATAAAGTTTACTTACCCTGTTGCAGTGTGATATTCTTTGTTGTTTGTAAGCTCCTTCAGGCCGATCTGACGCGATTTCGGTGAGTTATCGTTCTGTGGGTTTCCACTACTAAAAGAAAGACAAGGCTGCACACTGATTTCCGGAGTGTGCGCCGCTCGAAGCCAATAAATCCACCCAAAATAACCCTGCCGACTCAATTCCTCCGTAGAATCGAAGAAGAAATGTTGATGCTCCATTTCAGTTCACTCGCTGCGCGATTCCGTCCACAACGACTTCGCTACGATACATTTATTTCGAGATTTCTTCGCTCGCAACTGCAGAAACAGGCTTGTACATTTTACTTGGACACACTCGCGGTTGGTAAAGTACTCTGGGTGACGATAGTATACCATGTGACTAATGAACATCTTAAGAACGTTTAAGGCTCAAATCGCCAAAAAAATAACGTTCAGTCTCAGCTCCAAAATTAGAAGTTCTTAATAAAAAAAAAGCCGTATAGTAAAAAATGTTATCAACCTTTGTGGTGTGACACTTTAAATGTAATTGCAGGTGGCGGCTCGTAATACATGGAGGAGTGGATGGATACTCTCGCATTCCTGTTTACTTGTGTTGTTCCAACAACAATTATGCATCAACAGTTTTGGCTCTTTTTCAAAGTGCTGTGGCAAGTTATGGACTTTCCTCACGGGTCAGATCTGACAAAGGAGGGGAAAATGTGGAAGTGTCATTATTCATGCTGTCACACCCAGCAAGAGGTATTGACCGAGGGAGCATGATAACTGGCTCTTCTGTTCACAACCAGAGGATTGAACGGTTGTGGCGGGATGTTTTTGCTGGTGTAGTTGGTCTCTACTACAACCTTTTCTGTCACCTCGAGGCCACAGGAACTCTTGATATCAATGACGACATTCATCTGTTTGCTTTGCATTATGTGTACATACCCAGAATCAACAACCATTTAGATGTTTGGAGGGAGGGCTGGATTCGCAAACCAATCTGTACAGAAAACAGCAAGACACCAAGACAGTTGTTCATATCTGGAATGATGAGAATAGCTGGGAGTAGTCATACAGTTGCTAGGGAAATGTTTGAAGATGTGAGAGACTGGTAACCTGTCTCCCCAATGACCATTTTATGAGCTAAGTGGGCCAGGACCTCAAAGTATGCATACTTGCATGTATCATGTTTTGCACCCATCTAGTTTTGCAGGCTGCTTTTAATAGGGAATGGTACAGTATTAAGGGGAATGCCACAAACCGGGTTACTACACCCATCAGCAAATGTTTTACAAAAGACTATTGGCAAACCTGACATGACCAAAGGCCTTGAAAAGTTAACTTTCACTGACCTCTTATTTCACTACTTTATTCACATAGGATCAAATACACCAGTATGGTATAGACTGGGAAGGCCCACTACCAGAGTCAGGATTTGATGACAGAATTGAATTGCCTTTGACAGAAAACCCACTGACTGAACAAGGAACACAAGAGCTTAAAGCAGCCAATTTAGATCCACTGAGGAACAGTGATTGTTATGGAATTGACATTCTTATTGAGACTGTCATGTTCATAACCTCTCAGCTCGCAACATGGTTTGTAAGAAACAATGCTTAACAGGAACTGGCATGGTTAATACAAAAATTGCTGCGATAATTCACCAGAAATGCCTAGAATGATAAAATGAACTCATCAACAGATTTATCATGTTTCATGTCAACAAATATTCCAGTTGTACATGGACTTCAAGGCAGTGACACCATGTTTTCAATATAATCAAGCAAACATATCAGATAAATGGAAGAACATAATGTTCCAGGATGGACATTATGTACTTACTTTTCACATTAACCTTTAAAAATTGAAAGAGCTACTACCATAACAAAGGCACTTCTCTTTTTTCTTCAAATTTGATGTGTTTGCTTACAACCCAGCTGGCAACATTTTAAGCTCTAATTTCGAGCAGATGACTGTTTACTTTGGGTGCATTTTCTTTTATTAAATAGTCCGCCATTACTCACGTTCAAAAGTGACTAGTAAGCCCAAGGAGTGAATGATGACAAAGACTCACTCGATTAAGAATGCAGTGTTTCTATGATATTCTTAATCGAGTGACTCTTTGACATCACTTTTTCGTTGATCCAACTCTTTCAACAATTAAAGTTGGCAATGGTGGACTGTTAAATAAAAGAAACTTGGGCCATAGGTAAATAGTGTTGTATTCAACATTAAAGCTGAACATTTTGGCCAGGTTTTAACCAAAAACACTTTCAAAATTTGAAGAAAAAAGAAAAGAAAAAAGTTATGTTTTTATTATTGTTGTAGAACTTTAAAGGTTTTAATATGAATACTACCAGCATTTAAATATTCATTGCCAGTAAGAACTGAAACAACAAAGAGAGCTACCACCTATAGTACCACATTGTCAACAAGACAAACTTAAGTTGACAGTTAAACATGACCCAACATTGTGAATACTGTACAGTGGAATGCTATGACCTGAGCATAACATTCTGGAGAAAAAAAATCTAGTGAGCATGTTTTTAAGTGCAGTGGAACCCAGCAGTGCTGTGTTGGCATGCTTCCAGTAATGACGTATAGAACATTCCATAGTCAGTATGAACAGTGGAAACTTTAAGCTCCATTGTGCAAGTTTCTGCAAAGAAGTAAGGGCAATCATCTGGCCTGTAAGTTATGGTAATCTTGTCATCTAGCCCCAAAGGAGGTACAGCACTCAGGCCTGTTGCAAACATGAGGAAATCTTCAAGTTTGGATGACCCAAATTCTAAGAAGAAATAAAACAGAAATTTTTAGAACAAATCCATATTAGGATAGTACATTACATTAATTTTGATTTAAAATTCAGTACAGGTCAGAGTCGGTATTTTTCCCAGCATTCTAAACTATATTATTGTTATTTTTCCAAGGCAATTAAGGCCTTCACTATACATGTACATAGTGGCACTACCAGGGCTGTCACTAATTTTCAAAGTAGGTGGGGATATACAAAAAATAGCCGGGGATTTGAGTTGCTGTAGTGAAGTCAACATGCTGGTTTTACATGTATATCAAAGTAGCAGAGGATAATTATACTTAAAAATACGAGGGGAAAATCCCCGGCCCCCAGCCCTTAATGACAGCCCTGCACTACAGTCTGTTGTGACAAGGATGGTAATGATGCATGACATAACATTAAAGTAACAATAGAATGAAATTAATGAAAACAGAATCTTAAAGCATACTTTAAGTTATTTTAGCATAGAGGGAAAAGGGCACTCAATAATTGAGTGCCCTTCTATTGTCCTATACATTATTTAATTTGTGCAACCTTGACACTGAAACTTATTACAGGATCATATTAACAAGAAAAATAATACAAGCAGTTTCCAGAATAATAAAGGGTACCAAAAGAAAAATTCCTGGACCCAGAACTCAAGTAGTTTGACAGTTTTGACATTAAAATTTAATGAATGTTCATCTGATAGTTTTGCTTCTTTATCCAAAAAGTTGACAGCGTCTTTGCATGCATTATATGTCTATAAAAATTAATGTCAAGAGCTTACCAAGGTTTGGTGAAAGAAAACCTTTCAAGATGTTTTCCAGGAAATCATGAAGTACTACTGCACATGTTTGTATTCTTAACAGACATAAAACAGACCAATAATAATAATTGATCTGCAGAGGTTCACTTTGATCAAATAGAGTGCATGTTCATGGGAACAGAGAGATGGGAGAGCTGGAATTTGCTGGCAAGTTCTCTGAGTCTTATTTTTATTGCCATTTTGAATGTACCACCATAGCATTGGGAGATAGCCCTCTTCAAATGTTGGCGCATCACATCATTGGTGCCCCCTGCGAGGTTTTTGTATATTACAAAACTGGCCAAAAAGAAGCTGTGGTGATAATTCCTCATCCACTTTGTGAACAAAAAATGGAAGCATCAGTTCTGGATGGCCTCTGATGAGATGAAGCACGCCAACAACATTCAGCCCTTTACAGAACTGGTCGATGCACAACTTCCGCTTATAGAATACCTCATGTGCTACCAGTAACTGCATAGCTGCTGCACGATTGTCATAGGTTAGCAGCTTATCCCATCCTGCCACTTGCAGTAGGTCTGACAACTCACTGTCGTTCTTTATCTCTTCTAGGGACTCTGGACTTTCAACGTTTTCAATCTTTAACAAAGGAAAATGAAGTCTTAGGAATTATATGAAAATTAGCAAAAATGTCCTGTTTTTACAGTGTCTTCAAAAAGAGAGAAACATCATGAGAATACAGACCATGTACCTTAAATCACACATACAAACCACAAAGAAAATACCAACCCCCATGAAAAGCTTTACCTTGCGTACAAGTTCAACAACTGAACAGCCAGGAAGGTCTTCTGCATGGTGGGGACCCTCGGTCATGTCTACATTTTCATGTGATATAAAATAATACATGCTTCTGGAGAAAACAGGCATACCCACATCACAATGCATAATTGCACGAGCAATCATTCGACCTGCAAGAAAGCTTTGAAGAGCACTTGTGTTGTACGTAATAGCCTTGTTGTCTTCTTTGACTTCAAATAAAGCTGGATGGTTGGCCAGTGCCTTTAGCAAAAGAGTGAAGTATTCCCTCCTTAAACTGCCTGCATCTATCCCTTCTTCATCCTCAAACTTTATGCAAGGGGACTTGGAGGGGTCAAACCTTGAGCTCTTAAAAATTGCAACACTGTCCTCCCATAAAGTGTCCCTGGCAATATTGATTCTTTGAATGCCAGCCTTCAGATATCTTTCCCGTTGCTGCTTCAGTAACTGTGTCAGGTTCATATCCTCTTCAATAGCTATGTCTTCAGTATTCACTGCTCCTGATGAAAAACCAGCATCTGTGTTCGTTACTCTGTCTGTGTCTGTACTGACAAAAAAGAAGCAGAACTTCACTTCAGCTGTATATAGAAACATTTGTGACAGAAATGGAACATACAGTTGCACATTTACATGCATATTTCATAATGATCATTATGAAAGGGTTAGTGTTACCAGTAAAAATGACTATACAGAGCCAGCAGATGCTGAGCACTTTGTCAGTTTTGTTCTCTTAAGGCTAGTGTGTTTTGCTACATGTACATGCTGTGTGCAATACAACTTTGTTGACTTTATTATGGAGTGAGCAACACATTGACTGTCACCGTCTATAAATATGGAAGAATCATCATTGAAGACCCTGTCAACTGCTATTGCAACAATACCACCACAACGATGCAATATTTCACCCAGTGTGCTTGTATCCTTTTCTGGAAAAAGATCCTGTAGTGTAGCCAAACCTGAAAGAAAATAAATGGGGGTGCTAAACAGTAAGAGACAAGCACACTGAAACATGGATTTGTTGAAGTAATATTGAATGGATGTTTCTTTGAGGGTTTTAGACACATTTAACAAGACAGTAAGAATGTGAAGGACATTTATCTGTTACTCAGCTTAATCAAACTACACACATACAGCACTGCAGTGACCACCGTCACCAGAAGGCTAAAAACAGAACAAAACAAATGCTTAGCTTACTAGAATTTAACAAAAAATAAATGAAAACCTTGTCAAGAAATCTTACATGTATTTTTGGCCTCTCCTACTAGCAAAGAGTCTGAAAATTTGGCAAACTTAATAAAACAATAGCCCGCAAAACCACAAAAATATAATCTGCCACATGGTGTGATGTGCATGTATCTGCTGTTGATCTTATCTTCCAGTAAAGCCTGGAGCAGGGGCAAGAAATTACATGTATCCCTAGCTAAGAGAATTCAGTATTACCACTAATATTTTCAAATGTTAAAGAACATTTTCACTGGAACCAAAAATATCAAGCAGCACTGTATGCAAAAAGACAAAACATTGATGATATATTCATAATCAAGTCAGTCCTGATACTGTACATAAACAAATAAATTTAGATAATGGGCTTCACATAGAATATGTGCATTGTAGATTCTTTGTAGATAGCTTTTTGGATAAGCAAGCTCCCATTTTCCAGCTCTCTCGTCCCATCATTTATTACGTCAAAATGCAACTAACGCCAAATTGTAAGTCATGATAATTATCAATGCATGATGTACATGTACATAAACAAGCATGCAGAATATGCTGCCTTTTTGCCACTGTACCTGATGGGCTGTCTTGTTCAGATGAAGATGATGCTACAGGTTCTGTATCATCTCTTGATTGAGGTTGTGAAAAATCATACACCCAGTCATCTTTTATCTGTACTTGTTTACCATTCTCAGTTTTCAACCTGTTTTGTCATTGGATGTAAAGTTGAATGATGTAATAATTATTGTTAAATATTCCCACTTATGCATGTAGGTAGAGCTGACTACATCTTACTTTAACTATAAAGACTGCCCATTCAACACTACTGTTTTATGTATATATAATTTGGAACAAAAAACAAAAAATGAAATGACCAAAGCAAAAAGTGAAAGACCACTTACATCTGATTGCAGTTTGCAAGGTGTTCTCGTAAATCAGTCATGGAGAAAACAAATCCACATTGCTTACATTCCTCCATGGGAATATCAGCCTACAAGGAAAACAAATTCAGTGATGAAATATTAAAAAGTCCTCAAGTCATCAAGGTAATGTATGAGATTTTTATATTCTAAACATAGCCAAAAGTACATTAAAGTATTGCAAATTTAATACTGTGGCCCAGGTTTGATTCCTGGACTCGGCGCCATAAGTGGGCTGAGTTTGTTGGTCCTCTACTCTGCTCCGAGAGGTTTTTCTCAAGGTACTCTGGTTGATTTAGAATTGATTTGATTCAGTCTCCCCGATTAGTAGAGCATCTGTGCTCGCCTCAATAGATTTGAGACTTAAAGTGATTATTATTATTATTATTATTATTATTATTATTATTAAAATGTAATTTATTTGACTTGTGTTCTACAGTTTTCTTAGTTTTACTGCGTTACCTGTGCATTTTTCACCAGAAAACATCAAAGTAACTCGTTTAATCCTATTTTACTGCTGAGGCTGTAAACATGCACTGTCCCCCTGAGTTTTCATGATCAATATAAGAAAAACAACATGGCGGCCATCTTGAATAAGATTTATTGACTTACCATCATTTCAACTTCATGGCCTTCTAAAGGGGCCAACGAGAGATCATTCTGTAGTGGGCGGATGTAAGCAGCAGCTTGATTCAAGTTGTCTTTCAGGTACTGGACACTATAACCCTCTACCTTTGAACCGGAAGTTGACCGACCATCAGTTCTTAAAAATTCGTACCCTCCATCACCATGAAGCTTGGGGAATGTTTCTGACAGCTTCTCGTGCAAACGACTCGCAGACCAGCATTTGTCGAGGGTCATTTCCTTTTCACCCAGTCCTGCAGCCCTCAGTGTTATCTTCTCTTTCACAGTGGGTATTTTCCAAGCATCTACATTCGCCAAACAACAGAACTTGTGTGTCCACTAGTTTCGCTTAGCAAATCCTCCTCCACCTGTTCTACGTGACCTTTTCCTTCTTGTGCTTGTTGTTGTTTGGGTTGCTCCGGAAGAAAGTGGACTGAAGCGCATTGCTGCCGCTATTTGGTGGACTCGACTGTTGGCACGTACAGCAGCTGCATTGCCAAACAATCGACGATGCTCTGAAAATATACCACTCAAGTTGGGCTTGGTGAAGCAGCAGTTAAGCTCACTGTAGTAGATGAACATGGAGTCGAACTGGAAGACGCTTCGCTGTGTATCGCGTGTCCGCGGCCATTGTCTCGCAATAGGTCAGCTACTTTGTTTAAGCTGTCAGTATCCTTCCTTAAGGTTGCAAAGACGTCCTGATCGTCGTTAACTCTCTTTTCCGCCATGTTTTGTGAGCAACGATCTGTCTCTGGCGGGAATTCGGCGCGCAGTGCATGCTATCAAGACCAACATCATCATGACGGAACATCATGATGTCAAGACGAACATCATAACATCAAGACGAACATCGTAATGTCACGACTAGTCTCCCTCGCAGCCGTTTTTAGTCTCGTCACGCAACGCTCCTCCCCACAAACGGCTGCTCACATTCGAAGGAGGAGCGTTGCGTGACGAGACTAAAAACGGCTGCGAGGGAGACTATGTCACGACCAGCATCGTAATGCCATGACGAACATCATAATGTCAAGACGAACATCTTAATCTAAAGACGAACATCTTAATGTAAAGATGAACATCATAATGTCATGACGAACATCATAATGTCAAGGCGGACATCATAATGTCAAGACGGACATCATAATGTCATGACGAACATCATCAGGTCATGACGAACATCTTAATGTCAAGACGAACATCATAATGTTATGACGAATATCATAACATCAAGACGAACATCATGAGGTTAAGTTCACAATGAACATTTTAATGTCAATACAAAACACATAATTAAATGACAAACATAATTTTGACACCGATAACGCGCTTACGTTTTCACATGATAGATAAAGCACCTGCGAACTAATTGCGCGGCAGCATCACATAAAGGAATATTCTGTTTCCCTACTGGGTCAACAGTTAAATTCAGCTTTGTGGTCTGGCACATCATCTTTCTCCAAATATAAAGATATGTCAAGGCGGCTGATTTCACAGTACAGCAGGAGTTGACGGCATCCACAGCGTCTGCCGAGACACGGCGCTAGAATGCACTGGAAATACTGCGCTTCCTTGTTGCATTGGTTTTAAGAGAGTTAAAATTATAGATAAACGCAACCTATAGAAACCAACCAACGATTCTTGTTGAACCTTATTGCTTGGTCTACCTCAGTAGATTTTGGCGAACTCTTGTCTTTATCATCCGCGCATGCGATACGTGGACAGGTGAACAGTATTTTGTTTATCCCGGCCATCACTTTGCCAATATCAACGACCCGTCTGGAAACTTACAACCGAGTGTTCTGCTAGAACGTTCTTTGCAATGAAAGAGAACGAAGACTTAAATTCCAGGGACACCTATGCTAACATTGTATTCAACGTTTTCTTATGTTTTACTGCCATCATGTTAAACAGTATTACATGTACAATCCACGCGATAAGAAACACATCATCGCTGGCCAATCCTTTGAGAACATTGCTCCTCTACCTGGCTGTTTCTGATCTTAGTGTTGGATTACTGGTTCATCCTTTCAACATCGCGATTCTTGTCATGGCATTGAACCACCATACTGAAAACAATGCTGTTTGTGAAATTAAAAAAGCCGCTTTTGATGTCATTGCTAATTTCTTAGGCTTTGCATCTTTCTTTGGTGTGATGGCCCTAACAGCGGACAGATTCTTGGCCATTCATCTTCATCTGAGATACCAAGAGCTTGTGACTCGCAAGCGAGTTAATGCCGTCGTTGTTGCCGTCGTTCTTTTCGTCGCTCTTTGTGCATTTGCTGTACAAGTATGTATTGGGCGTTGGGTCTCGGTCGATATGGCAAGACTTATTTTTCCTACTGTTGAGATATTCTGTCTTGTAGTTAATGCTGTACTCTACTACAAGATCTATCTAACTGTTCGACGTCACAAAGATCAAATTCAATCCTTGTACGTTCAACAAAATGAACAGAATGCAGAGATCACTTCGTTGAATATCGCAAGGCGTATAAAGCTGGCGGTTGCCACATACTACGTTTGTCTAGTGTGTCTGGTGTGTTATTTCCCCCGTACATGCCTAGAAATTGCTGATATTATCTCTGGACCTAACACGACTACTAATCATCTAACGGTTTACTTCTGGACAATGGTACTACTCAATTCGTCTCTAAATCCGTTGATTTATTGCTGGAAGATGAGGCACATTCGACACACTGTCTTCAAGATACTGCAAAATGTTTTTCCGTGTTACAATTAATACTATTCCACCTGGACTATAAATATTTATCATCCTGACGCTGGTGACGTTCCTGAGGCAGTTTGAGTGATAAATGCTCGAATTAGGTCAAGACCTCTCTCTTGGATCAGCCCTCTTGGCTCTCTTGATTCTCCAATACCCCTAAAACCTGGCCAAATTGACTCAAAATCATATAAAACATAAACAACAACAACATCAACAACAAAGAGCCAAAAGTGACATTAATGCTTTATACTGAAATTTGAATATTGCTGTAGATACAAGAAGGAACATTATTGGGAAGGACATGATATTATCACAAGGATGAAACGGTTCCCAAAGCGTTAAAAAACGCAATGATTTAAAAGCCGTCAAATGAAAGTGCGTGCGTGCGTGACCAGTAGCGCGCATGATGCTCACACAGATCCAATATTTAAAGAACTCAGATTTCTCAAAATGAAAGGTATTCACTTGTTACAACTAGGTCAATTTATGTACTCTTTTAGTACTGGTAATCTCCCTACTAAATTTGACTCTTTTTTCTCTGTTAATAATAGTATTCATAGTTACAACACAAGGCACGCTTCCTTTTATCGGCTTCCTCTCTGTAGGACAAACATAAGGCAGTTTTCTATATCCTTTCAAGGTCCTAAACTCTTCAATACCCTTAGTTCTGAAATTAAAAATTCCCTAACTCTAATGTCCTTTAAATACAAGCTGGAAGATTTCTTAATCAACAACTATTAACTATCCAAATCTTGTGTCATACCCAACTGCACATCTTGTTCTACATTAGTGATATTTAATCTTTTTTTTGTTTTGGGAGGAAACCTAACCTTGTATAAGCCTCCTGGTTTCTTTTAGGTTTCCTCGCCATATTAATTATCTTAACTTTAATTATTAATATGTAAATTTATTGTAAAGTGGCAAAACTTAATAAATGTAATGTAAAATGTAAATAAATTCAAATGAAGTTAAAGTTAATGTTGTGCACATTCGACTGAACAGTTCCCAACAGGAAAATCATCTCCATTTCATACTGTTTTCAATTGATGATAGGTGAGACTGAAACCCAACTGGTTCTGATCATGACCTTCCACGACTGGGCAAGTATTGTAAATCAACATGGCCAAGTTGACGGCCTTCTTTTGGATCTCTCGAAGGCCTTCGACAAAGTTTCCCATAAGAAACTGACACACAAATTAGCCCAGTATGGTTTTAGCGGAAAATCGCTAGCTTGGATCGCAGCTTTTCTCCAAAACCGAACCCAATTTACAGTTGTTAACGGTGCCCATTCCAGTTCCGTCCTGGGGCCAACCCTCTTCCTATTGCCGGTTTTCACTGCCACACCGTCATCAAAACCGTTTAACAAATAAAGTAAAGAATCAAGGAGACAAAAGAAGATGAATATTGAAACAGTCTCGCAAAGATTCAGGTCTGTGCGATGTTTGGTGCGGGAGATATTCGAAGAAATGTTCTACTTAAATTTTAAGACTTTTGTATGGAGACGCCATGTTTGTGTCCCTCTGAGGGGCACAAATATGACGGCCAGAAACTAACAAATACATATGTCATCGAGTTTTGCTATAAAAAGGCCATAGTCGTCCTCTGAGGGCTCATAAACATCTACATGAGTACTTATTCTCATTCAAGGACTGTTTATTTTGCGAAATCTCAGCGGCTAAGTCACTTTTTTTTAACCAACGTGACAGCATTCTTGGCCGCCAGTTTAATGTCGTGTCACGCAAAAGCTTAGAAGTTCAACCTTGCTTTATCACAAGACGAAAAAGCCAATCAAACTGAAAATTTGTGGAAAGACAAGTCTTCAGCTGTTCTAATTACTAGCTAAACTTAAATCTCAAAATGATAGATAATTCCTTATTTTTGAGTTTTGATGACGTTATGTGAAAACCGAGCATTATTTATTAACTATATTTCAAATGTAACAAGTTCACAGCTACGCCTCTTTGCCGATGATACTGTCTTCTACAATTAGGGAACTTAAGCATCGACGACGGCAACGGCAACGAAAACGCTAAAAAGCAATAGGCTTGATGAGCAAAAGCAATCGCTCTGTACGTGCGTTTACATTTTGTTACATTTCTTTCCCGTGCTCTGCAAACAACAACGTGAAATGACCAAATTTCATGTTTACTAGAGAACGTCTACCTGTGACGGCAAATTTATTATTATTTTTTATTTTGATTTGTTCATTGCAACTTAGTCCCTGGATAGTTCGCCAGCATTTTCCAAGTTAAACAAAATGGAATAATCGCAAAAAAGCTACAGAAACGAGAAGTAACATTTTGAAATGAGGTTTTCGTCGCCGTCGCCGTCGTCGATGCTTAAGTTCCCAAATTGGGCGGCGCGGGCGAGAGAGACGTCTGAATTCGACCCGCGCCTCCTGTGGGTTAGGGGGAGGGGACGGCTGACATTTCAAACTACTCCACCTGGTAGTTATCTGAAACTAAATGAACTTTTTACTCTTGTTATGTTTAAATTATAGTGTTTTGAACTTGGAGGTGTTTCTCTGATAAACTTCAACGAAGAACTTGTTCGGGATTTTTACAACTTTATTCTTGCACTACATATATTTTATATAGTCAAACTAAAATAAATGAGAAAGAAAGAAACAAGTTAAATTACAAAACGCCAGAGAATGTAGAGACTTACAATTCTCGTCGATCCTTTTGTTGGACAGGGTGTCCGTGAAGGGCCTGACTACCAATTATATAAGTTGAAAATTTCCCAGGGTGACGTTCTGTCACGTGCAAATCATAATTATAGTTCATTGACATCATCCACTGCATTAGACCATGCTACTTGGATTTTCCCAAGTCACTCCCTAGATTGATATTATAGTTTACATGTATTTCCTTTTCATTTGACCTTACTATTTGCTTATGCTAATTTTTAATCTGTATCTTTTGT
>OX419336.1:10894394-10904394 GCA_948470475.1 Galaxea fascicularis | reverse complement strand
TAGTTTTTATCTTTTCACAAGGCGAGTTGTTCGGCAAACAAAAATGATTAACTTCAGAGAAACGAGAGCTTGTATTACATTATGTTTATCGAAACAGCTTTATAAGACAAGACGAAATTAATCAGTGATATTTGGAAGTAGACAAAACATTGCAAAAGTGAATGATGATTTTAATCTGTCCCTTTTCAGGAAGGATCTTGTACCTGCACAACCGCTAAAGACCTCAGTGTAACTATGGATCCAAACTTAACTTTTGGCAATCATGTTATAGGCGGAAACAGTTTCATCGTGCATGTCACGTTTAGCTCAGATCAATAGAGTTAAGTAATCTTTTCACAAACAGTCCTTAATCATTATTATATACTCACTTGTTTTCAGTAAACTGTTTTATTGCTCATGCGTTTGGAGTAACACTTCTCAAACAAATCTAAAAATGTTACAGACAGTCCAGAATTTTGCCTGCCGCATAGTAAGTGGAAGAAGGAAATATGATCACGTGTCTCCAGCTTTAAAAAAGAAACTGCGCTGGCTGCCAGAAGGAGCATCTTTACTACTGTGATTCCGTAATGTCATTTAAGTGTTTAACAGGATGTGCTCCTGGATATTTATCCACACAATTCATTAGACGAGGTGATGTCGCAGAACGAGAAGTTCTCAAATGCTTAACATACCTCGCTTTTGAACAGAAAGTGGCCAAAGGACTTTTTTCTATGGAGCAGTCACTCTATGGAATTCCTTATCTAACGATCTTAAACTCTGTGAATCGGTTAATGTGTTTAAACTCCGCCTTAGGTCTCGTCTCTTAAGTAACTTTAGCACTTCTGCTATTCAATGTCATTGCTCTATTTTAGGTTTGATATATAATTTTAGCTTAATTTTATAATTAATTTTTACCATAACTGTATTACCTCTGAAAATCCTCGTTGGGGAAGTGGTAATAAAGTATGTATATGTATGTACTATAAAAGAACAAGAAGTTTTACTTTTATACGATGCTCATAAGTCAACAAATTGAGAGTTTCCGTACTGGAAGAGCGAAAGTTCGATTTAAACGAAAAAGCAAACGACGAATTGCAAGGCCGAGTTCGTTTCTACAGGGAGAACATTTATAAGCTTAATTAATCATGTTATGTTTATGTGATTTATTTGTTTCATGTATTTGCTCGGCCCCACCAGCATTTGTGTGCTGTAACTGAATACTGATGAGGGTAAATAAAAACTATTTATCTTTACTTATTTTATAAACTTGCTGACCAGCTGCAGCTACCTGACGGAGGGAAATCTATGCATGTGTGTGTAGAGTGCGGACGCAATTCTTGTGGTTTTTGAACTTCTAACAAATTTTGAGACCAAAATCATTGAAAATTAGCAAAATGGTAAAGGAAACAGTTCAGTCCATAAAAGCAGAGAATGACAAGTTGAAAGGAAAACTTCAACAGATATACGCCGAACTACAGCTTCTACGAGACGAAGTGAATACGAAACGCGGTGGCAGCCATGACAGTTTAGGAGAAGCGACAGGCGGTGATCCTTCATCTGCATCGCTGAGTGAAAGTCATGACGAATTTTATAAATATGCCGAGGTAAAGATGGGTGCAATTGGGAGCGCTTTAAATACCCTGTCCTCGAGTGTTGAGAATATTTCAGCTTCGATCGATCAATGACACGAGTAAAGCTATTCCTACAGCGTTAAACTCGTTGGTGTTCCAGAACTTAAACCCTGCGAAAGTGCGGCGGAAACATCACAGCTCTGTCTGCAAATTTTTAGCACAATGGGAACCGAAGTACAGCTTTACGATATTGATATTGCCCATCGAATTTCCCATAGTAACGCGTCTGATGGTCGACCTAAGCCGATAGTATGCAAGTTCACACGACGCTTTGCTCTTGAGCGCGTTATGGCACTACGGAGGGAGATCAGCAAGATTAATCCTTCAAGAGTTGGCCTTCCAATAGATCGATTCAACATATCCATCTAAATTAAAACTTGCTTAAGTTATATATCCCACTATGTAAAAGTAATGATGAGTCTGACCCTTCCAACTATAGAGGCATATCGTTACTCTCAATTTTCAATCGAATTTTCGAAAGAATGATGTATTATCGCTTAAAATCGTATCAGAAGTAAATTTAAAAAGGGCGATGGCGAAAGACATCATCGCTAACCAAGCCTTTGAGAACCATCCTTGTTCAGTACACCCAATCTGAGGTTGATCGACTAATGTCGACTGCAGATCATTTTATTGAGTGTTCCAAAAGACTTCGTTTATCAAATTCACAAAGGAAAAATGTGGAAAAATGTGGTACACTGGACAAAAGGTAGGACGTTTTGCTCAGCTGTGTATGACTTCAGTCAAAATGATTTTAGCAAAACGAAAAGTTATGCCGACGGGAATGACAACAACACTTTATTTGTACCCCGTATTGCTTACATTTTTTACAAGAATAGGAAGGGCACTGTCACTGAAAAAACTAATTAAGAAGCTAAAGTGACAGGAAGCCAGGTTACAGGCCAACTTTACAGATTAGAATGTTGTGTTGGAGGTATTACAAAGCGTACATACTTATTAATATAGAAAATTACACTGCAGCGGCAAATTCAATCAATTGCTCGTTCCAGAAGTTAAATATATAGGCCTGGCCGATGCTTTACACATTGTTTAAGTAGTTGAGTGTGCCAGGACTTTGAGAAGAAGACTGGGGAAGCTGGGGGTGCCTTGTTTTGATAACAACCTCTCTGTCTTTCTCGTGTAAATGCGTACTTGTTAGCGTAACAACAGCTTGATTTACATGAGAAAAGCAGTGAAGTTTGTATCAAGACAACCTCGCTTCTATTCAAAGGCCAGGTCACTCAACATACAAGTAAAACTAAGGAAACCACAAGCTTGGCAAACTGAATAATTTTGATGTGACTTTTGTTGTGATGGTTCAGTCTCGATTTTTAATTATATGAAAATTGAAAAAGTCGTCCCCAGTCTCTATTTGAATTCCGGAACGAGCAATTGGGGACCATTTCCTCGTGTTTTTGCTCATTGCAAGGAAGTGTTCATTGCATTTATTTTTTCCCGCTTCCGTAAGAGGCACGGTTTAACGTATAATCAGAATTGACCAAAGCCGCTTTTCCCTTCACTGAGAGGGCGACGCTCTTGAAGACTTTCTGGTGGCATTTCTCGAAGCAGGAAACACACATGTGTTTTTCACCTGGACGACGAAGCATTTTGATCATGGGCGTTCCTTCTTGGATTGTTCGACTCACACTACTCGTCAAACCTCCGAGACTAGCTTCCCTGCCGACGGTTATGCTGCTGGATTCCTTGGAAAAGCTGTAAAAGATATACGTCTTTTCTGGACGGTCGTTAAATACATCCGCAACCCACTCCATGCCGTCGACGGCTGTACCACACATATAGCAATCTAACACTTTTTCACCACGGTCTATTGCTGACCAATAATTTTTGAAGGGATGATTTGACAGAAGGTTTCCCATGGATTGCTTGAGACTCAGTGATCCCTGAAAATTATGCAATTTAAAAAGGACGTACATAGTCTATATCCAGGGATGTGAAATCATAAAGGGGCTAATATTTTCTGCCATCTAAGTACGCTTAGCCGTTGCGGGCGAGGATTTGTCAGAAACGATAAGGACTGCGAAGGACGCTACAAATAATAATATATTCTATGGATAATATGATCTGAAAATATTTTGCTTGTGAATGGATATCTTTTAGGAAGATGTAAAGAGTTAAGAAAAGAGTTTGATATCAATATTCTCAGACATTCTTGAACGGGACGCTCCTTGTTAGGACAGCTGCTGCGCCCTGATTGGCTAAAAAGCCTAGTTTTATTACCTGAGAACAAATTATAAGACCAGTTATAGAAGAATAGAGGGAAATTGTAGCTAAACTTGTATATTAGCCCAACAAGAAGCGGAGTACCAATATGTTTGACATGTTCACTGACTTCACTTGCAAAAAAAGTTCCGTTTATTTTTTTCTTCTTCTCACATGTTTCAGCACTCCCGCATAATCTGGCTATGAAAAGAGAACTTTAGTTAAATGCCCAGCATTGTCTGATGTGGTTTCTAGGTCTTTTGAGTGCAGGTTTGATTATGTTCATTTGTTGACGGAACGACGATTTGAACACTAAGAAGAAGTTACCATTAGAGACCACAAGTATATGCACTTATACTTCGTTGAGGGAGTGTATCGTAACTGGGACCGCGATTTAGACGTTTTCACGCGCAAACAACATTTATACTCGGCGAACGTTGAAGTGGCCGTGATGAGTTGATGCAACAAGGACGAATGGGCCTATAATTCAATTCAATGACGCAGCAGAAAAGAAAAAAAAACCGCTGAAATACAATAACATTTATATACGAAACAAAACAGCCATAAGAACAACGGAACGCAACATGAAAGTAGTGTAGAAACATGTAGAAATAACAAATGTGCCACCTAACTGAGCTGGTCGATCTATAGATTTGTAAGCTAACCACCATACCAATCTACTTACATTTTTACTTATAATTTTGTTTTATTTTGTTGCTTTTATGGAGTTTTACAAAGGGCTAACCTCTCGACTTCCTTTTCAAGATGTATTTTTAATATTTGATTTTAATTAATTACACCTTTGTGTTTTCATTTACATCTTGAATAAAGTATGTATGTTATGTTACCGACTGCTGTTCAAAAGGGCTGAAACCTGAAAGCAGTTAAGTGAAAATAAAATTGAAATAAAACAAAACAAAAATAATAAAACCACTTTTGAGCAAATTAGATTAATTTGAAACATGCAGACTTGCATGAGGTCTTTGAGGTCATCGGCAGTAGGCCGGAAAAATTTGCTCAAAACCCAGAAAGTAATTAATAGGCCATTTCCGAATTACCTCAGGCCTCTTTTTCAAAGCGAGTCTTAGTGTCCATCCTTTCATTTGCAAATCAATTTTCCATTCACACGCAAATTAATTTCATTTTCATTTGAATGAGACGATGAGCACAAACACTCGCTTTGAAAAGGGGGCCTGAGGTAATCGGAAATGACCTGTTGCACTAGAAAATTAAATCATCTCCATTCCGAATTCTTATATGGACAGACTCGTTCGATTTTTCATTTAGCTCTGATTCTTACCAGCTCGTCGCACATGATTTAGAAATTGATTACGCAAAATCAAGTCTTTGTTTGCAGACATATTTTTGCCCTTAAGCGTCTCCTTTCTTGTTGACTGAATTTCAATTGACTGCATGATACTCAAACCTGATGTTGACAGTACTGCCAATTTAAGTTCTTGGTCCCGAATGCTTGGGAGGCCCGACACGGGGATTTCTATCAAATGCTCCTTGGTCAACTTAGCAGATTAGAAATGTTCACTTTTGCAAACCAGAAGCGCCGTAAACTTGCTAAACGGAATCATATACAAAATGCTAATTCTGTGAATCCACAGAAGCGGAACGACAAGTCCACCACCTCGTGGCTTCTTTATTATCAATAGAAAATGCATGGGATTTTACCAACGCCTGAAAAAAGAAAGAAAAGGCAATAGCTTTTCCTTACCAAACAAGCTGCTTTCTTGCAGTCAGTCGTCAAGCAGGAAGTTGTGAAATGGTCTCCCAGGAAAACGCAGTTTACACCCAGATTGCATCAAGGAAAAAAGGGGAACCTGGGAACCAAGTTGGCTTGATTGCTGTTTGAATAAGAGCATAGACGCTAACCACAGGCAGCCCAGGCGTACTATGTGAGACTCAGGGATTATTTACAGATTGAAAGCTACAGATATAACTGTGATCAAAATAAAAAGCATTTTGTCTTTATTTTATGGTTCCCTCAGTTGTCCTGCACACTAAACAACCTAATTTTGGGGCATTTGTGTGTGGAAATTGTAGAAGATTGGGTCGCATCGTAGTTGTTCCTATTAGCCATATTATGAAATGCCAAAAGGCCAGCTGGATTATGTCTTCTCTCTTCTATAAAGTCACTGTAGCTGTGCAGGCTAGGCTTGGGATACTGGAAAAGACAACTGCATGTTAGAGTGTTTTCCATACATGGCCAGAACTCTTTCCTGTTAAATAGCTGAGAACATGCCCGAAATTTATACATTTTAACATATAAATGTACAAGATTTTCCAGAATTCTAATAGCCAGGTGTGGAGGTCAGGTATGTATTCCATCTTCAGAATTTGTATTTGTTCCAAATAGACGTGTCACAAATTTGTGTTGTGGCATTAAATATGCAATCTCCACCTTCCCCCCCCCCCCCCCGTCCCGTGGGTCGAGGGTAATTATGGGTAAGAAATAACTGGGGGCCTTCACGGTGGTCACATATATTTTTAGGGCACTCTTTATGGTGAAGACATATTTCATGCCATATCAGTATACTTGAACAGTTGGAAGATAAATGCATCTTTTACGAAACCCTACAACAGACAAGTATTAAATAGAATAGCTTAATGACGATACAGGATACAAACAGAACCAAAAAATCCATCAATAAATTAAGAATGAAACTTTAATTCCACTCCAAAATTACATAATGATGAGAAAGCTACCGAAACACTGTCTATGCATCACTGGAAAAGTCTCATCGTAAACCTAAAATAAAAAAAAAGGAATAATAATTAATTATATTTGCTGTGTCAGTGTAAATGCGTATCTGTTTGCTACTCATGTAGTGACCATATACGCACGTACGCACGTGCGTACCTCCAAAATCTAAAAAAACCGAATTATTTTATTTATTTGACTTATTTATCCATTTATTCATTCATACACGTTTTGGCAAAAAGCAACTTTTACACATGAAAGAGTTTTTTGTTATTGTATTGCTGCTATTTTACGAAAAGAAAAATTTGTGAATTGCACTATTCATATTAATGTGAGATTTCAAAACCCAGTCATAACAACCACAGTAACAACAATGAAAATGCAAAAATAAAATGGATCAAAATCCACCAATCGCAATACAAAGACTTGACCCGATTTGACGGTAGCGTGAAGCGCAGTCATTTCGGGTCAGAACATGACTTGTGAGTTTATAATACACTGGTATACAGAATAGTTAGCGTTTTTTTCATGCTTTGATGTATGAGACTTCCCCCTGGAAAACATGGGAAATGGTATTTCCGAGGCCCCCAAAATAAAAAATTTCTGGGGGAGCATGCCCCTACACCCCCATAGAGGCTTGCGCCTTCGGCGCTCCTTTCACTTTGCCTTCCTGTACGTACCTAAACGGAAAACCCACGCTATGCCCTTCGTATACTAAGTGTGCTTTATATCATAGTTAAAGGGACTGGTTATGAAACCATGGAAATTTCAAAAGCAAAAACAGTGTAGTCGCAACAGATGTTGAATCAATCGTGACCCTGTTCAATCTTTTGTTTTCGGTTCGCAAGTTAGTTGCGAATAAATTAGTCGCAACTTTTGATTGATAATCCTGCCAAAAAATTGTGTTTTGTCGGGTTTTGTGCAGGGTCAAGGCCAAAAAAGCGAACAAAAACAGGTAACAAAGAAACTTGTCGAGTTTCATAACCATCTATTTATATTAAACATGGCTTGAGTAAGCCAACACTGAAACAATGGTTCTTGAGAATCCGAACATTTAACTTGCAAGGTAAAACTGAGGTTCCTCACAGTATACCGATCCTTAGAAAGCGTCGTGTTCGAAGAAAATTGCTCGCCGCATATATGTGACTTTTTTCTTCGACGATTTCCGTGGAGTCGCGCCTGCTGACTGCCCTGGATTGGTCCTGCTGAACGCGTTGATGTGATCAACGTACCAACAGCCATTTTGTGCTGAAACCTTACTAAAGCTCACGCAGGCGGATTCTTCCAGAGCGTCCGTTGCCCGTTTTCTGCAGGACAAGGGTAACGTAGGCTCTGGGGACGAGAACCGCAGTGGTTGTGCAGGAGCTGATTCATCGAAGATGTCGCTGGAAGTAAGCATAAGATTACACAACGTTTAAAGACCCATTGTCACGCCCCGTACTGTTCTGCGAATTGTTTATTTTGCTTTGGGTCGATACAAAAAACGGCCGGCAATCTGCAAATTATAGTCAGTTTACTGTGACAAAATATAACCTGATTAACTAAATAAACGCCATGAACGTCCATTAGGAGCACTACTGACTAGCCACCGAAACTTGGCTACATCGCAGCTTCTTTGAGGCTTGTTTCATATCAGCGACTGCCGACTGTTGAAGACAACTGATTTCGGTACAGCAGACATCCAGCAAATTAATTGTTGGTGTTATTACCAAACCCTGTATGGTCTTTCTTCTCCTTCCACAAGCTGTTTACAAACTGAATCTCGTAAGCAAACTTTCACCAAATTCTCTCTTTCAAGTCGCCATCGGGCCTTCGACGGTTTGGTTTCTCATAGAATTTACGTTACATATATTTTTACTTATCCAGGTGACCAAAGTTGAACAGAAATTGCGCGATAGAGACGGACTGCTTGAGATCTTTTTCACCGTTGCAGTGTCTGAAGATTTTTGTGGCTCACGAAATTCTAATATGACCGCAGTGCATTATGGAAAGTGACAATAGGTCTTTACGACGTTCAAACTACATACAAACGCACTAGCCGTTCGCGGTAGACCTACACTAAACTGAAGATGTCGAGCGTTTTTGGCAAGGGTCGGTCCGCAAACTTTACGAGATCAATTTACTATCGAACTACTATGAGTGAACCCATCAGGAATCAAGAACAGAAAGTTTAGAGACATTTGTTCAAGTACTGTACGCCCAAGTCCTGTAGAGTGCATTGTTATGTGACGGTTAGAAAATCACTACAAATTGAAGGTAATACAAAGAAAAACAGAAACGTTGCACAAAATATAAATACGCTTTTACTTAAATGCTGCTAAAAGTTGAATATACAAAGCAAGTCCGTATTTGTCATCGTTTTCTCCTAATAAACCAACGCGTCTTTACCCAAACTTGACTCAGACGTTGAGAATTATTGTAAATTTAAAGTGAGTACAGACTCAGAAAAGAACCCTAATCCTACTAATATATGTTGACCCTAGGAAAACAGTATCAGCACCATATCCCCAACCTAATGAGTTAGTCTTTGCAGGACAGCAATGTGTTGCAATGAGTTTGTGTTCTTCAGTTGCCTGTTTCTAATCATTCAAGTAAACAAGAACCAATCAGTTGTATTCAAGCTTGTTCATATTTTTTCATGTAAACCAAGTTCATTTTCATAAGAGAAGCCTGAGTACACGCAGTTATGCGTCTAGTTCAAAGGAGTTTGGAAGAATAAGACTGTAGAACAGTCTTGTCTTGCTGTCAATTGGTTGAGCATCGAACTACCGTGCAGGAGGTCGTGGGTTCAATCCCCGGCCGGACCAACACTCAGGGTCTTTAAATAACTGAGGAGAAAGTGCTGCCTTTGTAATGACATCTGCAAATTGTTAGACTTTCTAGTCTTCTTGGATAAGGACGATAAACCGGAGGTCCCGTCTCACAACACTTCAATGTTCATAACCTTGTGGGACGTTAAAGAACCCACACACTAATCGGAAAGAGTAGGGCATGGAGTTCCTGGAGTGCTGGTCTGGTCTTTGTGCTATTTCGTGATTTCGTGGGTTGGGTGGGTTGGATGATGTAAACCGCATTTGAATATATATAAAATAGAAAATGCGGTATATAAATCCCATTACCATTAGTTCTAGTGAGGCAAAGTGAAACACACGTGCGTTATTTTTAGCAACTGTTTATTTCCCTCCTCTTGCATCACGTGACCCACACTAACCAGAATACCACACTGTCTTTCTAACCGCTTAGTAGTTTAAGTGAGGAGAAATCATGTCCTTTGTTGTGCAAATATACATTAAAAGACGAGTTAGAGTTTATTTGATCTGTGTGGGAAGAGATTGGTTGAAAGAGTTGAAGCTTAACTGGAAGTCAAAATGAACACTGATGGAAATCAGAAATTCTGGCCCAATTTGTCTAGTGTGTTAGCCCTACTACATAAATTACTCAACAGTAAGAGTAGTTGGCT
>OX419336.1:10874394-10889394 GCA_948470475.1 Galaxea fascicularis | reverse complement strand
TCTACAACCGCAGTACAAATATGAATTATTTCATATATACTTCACATCATACATTTAACTGAGGAAATCAAGGAGCGTTCTTTGAAAGATGGATAAACTAGGAGAAGAGGTAATTGAAAATGGTAAAGAATTCCATATTTTTGCCCTCGAAAAAGTAGAGTGAATTGTTTGAACATTAGTTCGGCAGGCGATGAGGTCAAAAATAAGCTGAGGCTCTGGTATCGTAATTTGACCACTAGTCGGAAGCAAATTTAAAGAGGGCGAGGGTAGCAAACGTTGGTGATAAGAAAACAAATTGTGCAATACGAATTGCAATATTTTGTGATACGTAAGACAATAGGAAGCCAGGTTACAGGTCAACTTTTCAGATTAGAATGCTGTGCCGGAAGTACTACAGAAGAAAATTACACTGCAGCGGCAAATTCAATCAATTGCTCGTTCCGAAATTTAAATAGGCCCAGGCGCTGCTTTACACATTTTTTAAGTAGTCCAGTTGTGTCCAGTTGTTAAAGTGTACCAGGTCTTTGAGAGGAAGACTGGCGAGGCTGGGGGTGACCTTATTTTGATTACAACCTCTCTGTCTTTCTCGTGTAAATGCGTACTAGTTAGCAAACAACAGCTTGATTTACATGAGAAAAGCAGTGAAGTCTGTACAAGTGAAATGGCCTTTTATGTCATATTAAAATCCCTACCACCAGAAAGATCCCCTAAAAATTAGTAAGTTAACCAAGTTTGGGTAGGCTTCATACAAAGTGTATTAAGTGGACTGTGAACTGTCAAATGTTGTTAAAGACGTCCGCAATATTACTAATTTATTATTTGTTAAGTTGTACTACATGGTTGCAATATAACTAAGGAAACCATAAACTTGGCAAACTGAATAATTTTGATATGACCTTTGTTGTGATGGTTCATTCTCGATTTTCAATTATATGAAAATTGAAAAACTCGTCCCCAGTCTCTATTTGAATTCCGGAACGAGCAATTGGGAACCCTTTCCGCGTGTTTTTGCTCATTCCAAGGAGGTGCTCATTGCCAGATTGCATTTATTTTTTCCCGCTTCCGTAAGAGGCACGGTTTAACGTATAATCAGAATTGACCAAAGCCGCTTTTCCCTGCACTGAGAGGGCTACACTCTTGAAGACTTTCTGGTGGCATTTCTCGAAGCAGGAAACACACATGTGTTTTTCACCTGGACGACGAAGCATTTTGATCATGGGCGTTCCTTCTTGGATTGTTCGACTCACACTACCCGTCAAACCTTCGGGACCAGCTTCACCACCCACAGTTATGCTGCAGGGCTCCTTGGAAAAACTGTAAAAGATGTACGTCTTTTCTGGACGGTCGTTAAATACATCCGCAACCCACTCCAGGTCATCGACGGCTGTATCACACCTATAGCACTGTGAGACGTGTTCGTCACCCGATGACCAATAATTGCTGCGGGGATGATTGGACTGACTGTTTCCCATGTTCACCGATCAATTGCTCAAGACTCGGGATCCTTGAATATTCTGAAATGTAAAGAAAATGTGCATGGTCGGCAGTCGAGGATGTGATTAGGTGTCAAATGCCCGGTATTTGGGTATCATATACCTCTTGTTTACCATTGAGCGTTGATATCTTCTACCACCCAGGTGTCGGTTAGGGTTGCGGGCGCGAAAAAATGATCTGATAATAGTCAAGTAGTGAAGTCCAGACACGATAACGTTTCTGACTCGGTCACCCTATGAAGCGCGAGACATTCCTCTATTTGTATCGTTCACGCCAGGGATATTTTTCTGTTTTTGAAATGGTACCCGTCAGGAGTTAAGCTTTTGGTGTATCCCTTTGCTTTACTCAAATTCCTCGACGAGCATCACTGTACCTTTCACACAAGAGTTCCCACATAACCAGAGTAACCTTAGCAGAGACAGCTACCTTCGTAAGCACTGAGTAAGAGGCATGTTACAGGGACAGAAGATTACCCAAGGTAGCAGCGCCTGCAACACAAACCTTGATCCCAGGCTCTCTCTCTCTTTTTCAGAAAGAAAGAGCCTTAGATCGAGGTTGCTGCTTCGCTGGCTAAAATAAAAATGACGCATTTTATTTGTTCACAACTGTTTAACGGACATAGTTTGTAAGAGCAGAGCACACAGTGCGACATTTAAAGTTTGGCTAATTTTGTCCTCGAGTTCATGACAACAAATTCTAACCAGCGTAAATTTATGTCGCATGTGGCGGGCACAATGCAACAACCCTTTTTCATCACTGGTGAGTATGTTCAAAACGCCTGTCCTTGCAGGTTGCGGCCCAAGCGACAACGACTGGCATTAGTGGAGTCGTCGCTTTTAAAAGCTAACAGGGTTCTCTGAATCTCGCAGGGAACGATAAAACCGATGGTCTAGTTTGGAAATTAGATCACCTGTGCGGACCCTGTGCGGGAAGTCTTGGCTGTTAATATTAAACCAGAGGCCTGCCGCGCAGGGCATTAGTAGAACGTGTTAAAAGAGATGTAACGTATAAAGAGGATAAAGTGGATCGATTAGGCGTCACACTAGCGCTAATATCGCATGTATATGGGCTTTGTTATGAATAATATCGGGGTTCTATGTCTCTTATAGACTTGTCGTTCTCGCATAGGGAATACTTCGAGTTACGTATCCTCGTTGAACCATCGTTTTGGAAAGGTTATCATCTCTCTTTTCAAAGATTCGAGTATAGGTGTATTCATATTAAACTGGCGCCAATAATATTACTGGAAAACTATTTCGTCTTGTTTTGGAAGGGCAATTATTGTCATTACCGCAAAAGTCAGTGAGCGAAAGTTAAACTCCAGCTGCGTAATCCAAATTGAGCAAAGTTGAATGGCTAGCCGCAAAAATTAAACAAACATACGTTTAAAGAGTCACTAGCCTAACCACTGAACATAAGAAACAAGATTTCAAAGCTTTGCTTAAACATTTAAAATATTTCCATGTCGTGCCTCAAATAGTAACGAACGCATCCCTAGGTAAAATGAGTTTCTTTTGACGACATAAAAGGACACAACGGTACCGCACCGATAGGCAAGTTTTCTGACTCTAATAGCATCCAAGGGAAACCGTTGAGATGCAGCGCATACTCATTCCAGTCACGATATTTTCTACAAATAATTACCATAAATAAGATGACGTAAATCGCTCAACTTGTTATGTTGAAGTTGGATTTTCTATAGTTCACTTCGCTCATTGTTTTTTTTTTTCTGCCAAAATGATAATTATCCCAATCAGGAAACCTCGCTGTTCCTAACGATTTTTTTCAGGCCAGAAGCTTTTTAAATGTGCAGAATGGAAACTTACGGGATGCCACAAGCGGAACAAGAACCTCACCACCGTGCTTATATTCGAGACGTAATAATGCATTCACGAACTAAAACGTGCATAAGGTCAGGAAGGCGTATACACGGACTACCTTTAGCCGGGTGTTTGAAGAAGAAAGACATAAAATTGAAACGTTAGGCTTACCAAATGAACGCTTTACACACAGTGTTTTCAGTCGGTGGCTTTGGGTATCGGCAGCGTCTATCCGTTTGACAAAGCACTTTCGTGACCTTTGCCAGTCACAAGGGATTTATGCTCCGGCAGCCTCGCCCCAGGTTCCCTTTCTCCTCCTTCCGCCTCCTTCCCGTCCACTCGTACTGAACCTACATTACACGCATCACTACCACTACCATATAAGGTTTAAATTCTTATATATGTAACCATAAAGGGTGATTTAGACGGTACGATTTTTGCCTACGACTGTGGCATGCGACCAGCTTACGCCATGACTGCACCTCAAATCGTCTCGTGTAATTCAGACCTACGACATCATCACGACCGGACGCTCACGACTCGAAAAACGTCGTGGCGATTTAAAGCATGTTTTAAAACCATATAACAGTCGTAGGTATAGGTAATATTGAATGACAAGTATCGTATACGAGTTTTTGTATGGCGCGAGCAGCGCGCGTTATAGAAGTTGCATATGACAGTCGTAAGCAAAAATTGTACCGTGTAAATCGGCCTTAAAAGCAAGTTCTGCAATGTGTCAAGTTTTTCTTTACACACCAGCAAATAAAGTTTGACAAGTCAAAACTTGTCAAGGAAAACTTGCTCGTGTGTAACCGGCTTTATGTTTTCCAAAATGAAATATGAAATATTGGATAGAAAACATTTGGAAAGAACACGGCGGCATTTTTTTTAGTCCAAGCCATTATTTCAGGTGAAAACAACAAAATGTAAGAAAACAAAGAACGATGCGAATGTCTCTTCGGTGTTTCTCGTAGAAATTGGAAAAATAAGACAAGTAACAAACATAACTCGTAGTTACTGAGACAAATCACTAATCAACTTTCTTGCTATAAATGTCCATATAAAAGACAAAACAGGAGTACTAACCTGCGCACAGTATAAAGAGAAACCCATATTGTTTTTAAATGGCGTAGCTCCGCAGTCAATTTCAAACAATTCATTACAATAATTCGCTTATAAGTATTGAATAACATCCGACATCACTAACATTCATCATTGTTTTTTGAACATATGGATCAACTCTTATTCACATAACCACATATATAGAGCAAATTTACTTTGCGCATTTTTCATCCTAAACATCTTAGCAGTAGTGACATGCGCCTGGTGGGCGTGGTCAAAAAGGTAACGAAATTTGATTGGTATGGCGCGTTGATGATTAAACACGGCAAGTACTTCAATTCATTTAAGATAAAAAATGTAAAGAGTGCACAGTACTCTAGCGATCTCTTGTAAGAACCTTTATAGAACATGTTCTGAGCATACCTTGGGCTGAGAGTCAATTAAGAACGTTTTTATTTACTCATTTGTTTTTAGACTACGGGTCGCTAAGTTTGGCGATTTTAGGGGCGAACTATTTGACTTTTGAGGGGGGGGGGGGGGGTTGGAAGATTTCTCAGTGGCAAGAACTTTTTTTCCCAACTGACGAACAAGGCAGATATTATTTTCTCAGTCGAAAAGCAGCGCAAGATATTTTTTTTTTATGATTTGCAAGAATTTTTTTGGGCTGCACAATGCATGCATGAATTTTTTTTCCTCAGACCTGGCCATGCATGGATTTTTTTTCTTTGTTTGGGAGGCTACAGGACGTTTTTTTTTTTAAATCTTCCAAACCCCCGCCCCCCTTCCCCTCAAAAGTCAAATGGTTTGCCCCTTAATTCGGCAAACACAAGCGCACGAGAGAGAGTTATCAAACAATCGCTTTGTACGTGCATCAGTTACATTTTGGTACATTTCTTTACCGTCCTCTGCAAAACAACAACGTGAAATGACCAAATTGTAAGGCTGGTGCAAACGAAGGGTTTTGCTCCTGGGTTTTGCTCCAGGGGCACGCTCCGGGAGCAAAGCTGTACCAATGTACCAATGATTTCATGGGTGTAATCAAGAGCCATAATGGGACAGTTACATTATGGCTCTTGGTGTAATTCATCCTCGGGAGCAGAACTTCCACCCTGCAAAATGGATAAAAAAAAATACCATTATCCCAGAGTCTCTCCTGCTGGCGACTACCTCGTTGACCATAAAGACAGAGGACTCTGGGTACGAGATTATGCCTACAATGCTTTCAAACGAATACCCCCTCTCCCTCCCTGCTCAGTAACACTTTAGCACCATTAGCTCACTCTGATGGAAAATGCATTCAATCAAAGAAGTTGATCTAAAACGAAGTTAAGTTGTTCTTGCGTTTTTTATGCATATAAAAAACCTGAAAAATGCACTTTCATGTAACTCAATAACCTAAGAGCCAAGTATTATTTTAATAACGACAGCTATTCGTGAAAGCGTACACGCAATTCAATTCGTGAACAGTTGATAACTTTATAAATTAATCTTTTGCTGACGGCTGAACCGAAGATTACCTTTCGTGTTGCTCCTATAAAAATTGATGATGTTACTAGCACTTTCAAATTTTAAGAAGCTTGGTGCATACAATTAATATCTTTTTTAGAAAGAGCTAGATAGTAGCAGATATGTTGCGATTTTTACGAACAACACACGTTTTTTAAAAACATGTTTCGACAGAGTCCTCTGTCATCTTTAGTTAAATTACAAAGTAGAGAGTTGAATATATAGTGTGCGCAAAATGCTAATTAACTATAAGAACAAAAGGGAACATGGCAATGTGAAATATTTCAAAGAAAGTTTTAAATTAACATGATGATAAAGTTGATGATTTAGTGTAGGTTTATGCCATTGAATATGAATAGCTTCTTTTATCTTAAGCTGGAAGGTGGTGGAAGCGTGCCCGCACCGGGGGCTCTTTTTATTTTGTGTTGATCAGTTATTATCCAAAACAGCATTTTATTTTGACCTTTAATTCTCCAGTCGTGCTAAATACAATCACGTGGCAATCGAAGGCTTCGGAATTTGTGCAATAATTCGACTTATTTAGAGAAAGCTTTTCTCTCAAGTTAAAACTGGTTTGCTAGCGTATTTTTATTCAAATTCGACACCATTTCATGGTGTGCACCTTTAATAATGAACCGAAAACCTGGCGGCTTTTCAAAGTTAGCCGATGGTTTAGATTACGTTTTTTACGCTCTAAATTATCCGGTCGTGCTAAATACAATCACGCGGCAATCGAACGCTTCAGTAATTTGTCAAATAATTAGAATTATCGGACAAGTTACCCGAAGGTTTCGACTACGGCGTTATTGTATTTTGCGCCAGCGTAAAAACAATACACATTCACGCAAGCTGGAATTCTTTGATATTTGTACGAAAATTGTCCAACTGCCTGTTCTGAGGAAATTATCGAACTCATAAGCTGAGCTAAAAGTGCAGCATGCACCAGGGACTGAAGTAGTCTTGTCAAGATTGACAGCCCGTTCCGATGATGACCAACTAGCAACCCAAGTAGAGAAAGTAAACTCAAATCTAAAGAAATTAAAACTCAAAACAAATGGAAGATGATTGTTCACTCCAACATCACTGCTGAACATTACCTTAACCGTAGTGGTTTTCACCTAAATAAAGTAGGAACCTCTCGACTAGCTCGTAACTACTTAGATTTTCTTAAAAATAAGGATTAGGATATTGCCCTCTGGGAGCCTGCTGTACATGTCCTGCAGGACGAGAAGTGTAATGCCACGGCTCAGGGTAAGTCCTTTGTTAATGAGTTTAACTCCTTCAGCCGAGGCTTGGTGATTGCTTCTCTTAACATAAATAGTTTAATTGAAGATTCGATTGAGGCCTTACACTACTGTAAAGTTGATGTTAAAATTGTTAAAAACGTCCTAGCTTTCGCCGATCTACGGCATCATCAGGGATAAGAAAAAACATTCCGCCATTACCAACGCTACCGACAGAATTCACTGCTCAATATTCCACCTCGCCAAACAAGACATCATAGACCTTCTCACAGTAACACTAAACAACATGTACTTCTCATTTAAGGGTCAAGTTTTCCGCCAAAAAGAAGGCCTTCCTATGGGCTCCAATATCTCAGCTATTCTGGCCATCCTGTTCATGGACAGACTCGAAACCATTGCTCTCTCTTCACATTTACACATAAGCCCCTACAAGAGATATGTCGACGACATTTACCTCCAGACAACTAGTGAGGATAAGGCAGACCAATTCCACTCTACAATGAACAATCTGCACCCCAAATTGAAGTTTGAAATCGAGAAACCAGAAATCACACCAAGTGGCCGCTCACTATCACTACTTGACTTCAAAGTAACCATCTCCAAAGACGGCAAAAGTTCTTTTGAATTTAAAAAAAAAAAAAAAACAGCAAAGAAACCCATATTCGTTCACCACCAATCAGCGATACCGAAAAAATCAAAGATAAACTTCATTCGTAACGAACGAAAACGCATCGAAGATAAATGCTCTACAGAAACGACAGCCAGGAAGCATCAAAATAGTTTTGATGACGTCCTCCGCCTCAATGGGTATCCTGAAAACATTATAGACCAAACTAAACACTCCCAGAACCACCAGAAAAACCCTCGACCTCTCAACAACGAATGGTCGTACCTGAAGATCCCATATTTCTCCGAACGCCTAAACTACAGAATCACAAGCATTTTCCGTAAAGAGGGCATACCAGTACGGGTCGCCCACAAATCATACACTCTCAGACGTGCTCTCTCCCACAACAACAAGGAACGGACATGCACGAGGGCCAACTGCCCTATTTCCGGCACCAAATTGACACACAATGCTTAACACGCAATGCTGTTTACCAAATCACGTGTAACAACTGCAGCCAACATTACATCGGGAGCACTACACGCTTTATCCGCATGATCGTGTGAGAGAACACCTGAACAATGATAACTCCTCCGTGAAGAAAGACCTCTCTAAGTGCCAAAACAATGTCTACAAAGGCATCGAAATCAAGAGTATTGTACTAGAAAACGACCCCGCAAATCTACGACTGTTCGAAGCGTTTTACATACGAAAGTACAAACCTACCATCAACTCCCGAGAGGAATGCAGCGAATTCGCGGACCTTTTATTCTAAAATTATCTAGCATACCTAGAGCCCTTCTTTTTGTTGTTTTTTGTTGTTTTGACACTTGTTCATTAGATCATATCACTCGTTTTTATTCATATTTGTATCTCATTATTCATCTCAGGCATTTTACCCCCACATTCCTTTGCTTGTCACACATTTTTACCTTATAACTATATAAGCTCTACGCGGAATGTTTTTTCTTATCCCTGATGATGCCGTAGATCGGCGAAAGCTTGGACGTTTTTAACAATTTTAACATCAACTTTACAGTAGTGTAAGGCCTCAATCGAATCTTCAACTATTTAAAAATGCTACTGAAGGACAACATTCAATGATAAATGGTTTATTAGCCCACATTGACGAACTTCGAGTTTTCATGTCAACCTTCAAAATTGATATACTTTCCATTAATGAAACTAAATTAGATTACACTATCGATGACAGTGAACTATATTTACCGGGCTTTGAAATAATAAGGAAAGATCGTAAGATAAATGGGCGTACTGACGGAGGTGGAGTTTGCTTCTATGTGCGATCTAATCTAAACTATAAAACTCGTGAACAAGACTTGAGTACAGAAAATCTTGAATGGCTAACTTTAGAAATCACCAGGCCTCGGTCAAGACCATTTTTAGTAGCGACCTGGTATAGGCCTCCCGATTCCCCTGTGAGCCTTTTTAACGAATTTGAGGAAATAGTTGACAAGGTTGACGCGGGAAACTGGGAATTTTTCCTTTTAGGGGATATAAACGTGGATCTAATGGTGGACACGACTTCAGCTAACGCCGGTAAACTTAAACATATATTTGATATTTATGGATTGGATCAGCTAATCACAGAGCCGACGAGAATTACCCTAAGTTCTCGCTCTTTAATTGATCGTTGTATTACGAACAAACCAACTAAAGTTGCAAAGTCTGGTGTTGTCCATCTTGCAATTAGCGATCATGCACTAATTTATATGACATATAAGGTTCAGCATGAGCGTGCAGGCACAGTAACAATTAAAACCCGTCAAATGAAAACTTTCCATAAAGCTAGCTTCCTAAGGGACCTTCAAGAAAAGGCATGGTCAGATGTTGAAACACTAAGCGATCCAAATGATATGTGGTCAATGTGGAAAGATATGCTGATGCAAACCATAGACAAACATGCACCTCTAAAAACTAAACGGGCTGGTAACAAAAAGTCTCCATGGATTACTGATCATCTGCGCCATGAAATGCATAGAAGAGATTTCTTAAAAAAGAATGCAGTTTTGGACGGTTCCCCTTCGGCTTGGGATCAATATAAACGTGCCCGGAACCACACAAACAACGAAATTAAGAAAGCTAAGCGTAAATATTTTACTGATGATTTGGAGGCCAACAAATCAAATCCTAAAAAAACCTGGCAGTTAATTAATGATTTGTCTTCGCGACATCCAAATAAAGTAAGGAATATTGCGGAAATTAAGGTTAGGGACCAAACTATAACTGAATCTTCTGAGATAGCCGAAGAGCTAAATCTGCATTTCTCAAGCGTTGGTGAGAAACTAGCCTCAGAAATACCGTCATCTAATGTTGAGCCAGAGTCATACTTTGAAGCAACTAAAGCAACCTTTTCTCTGAAAGATCCACCGGTGAGCGTAGTCCGCAAACTGTTGGCCAAACTAAATGAAAGGAAAGCTACAGGCTTAGATAACATTCCATCTAGACTTCTTAAAATGGCTGGCGACATAATCGCACCATCGCTCACTCAAATATTTATAAAATCGATTAATACTGGTATTTTTCCAACTGAGTGGAAACTCGCTAGAGTAACTCCTATTTTCAGAAAGGGCAAAAGGGACGACCCGAACAACTATCGACCAATATCCATTATTCCGACCGTTGCCAAAATTTTCGAAAAAATTATATACGACCAGCTTTGTGACTATCTTATGATAACAACTTACTAACTCACTGTCAATCTGGATTCCGATCATTGCACAGTACACTCACTGCATTGATTGAAGCTACTAATAGTTGGTCGGTCAATATCGACAATGGCCTTGTAAATGGTGTGATTTTCATCGATCTGAAAAAAGCTTTCGACACTATCGACCATACTATCCTTGTACGAAAGCTTAAAAAAATATGGCGTTGACTCGAGTAGTCTCAAATGGTTTGAATCATACTGTGACCGAAACCAAAAATGCAGCACAAAAGGCCATTCATCAAACACTGCCCCAGTTTTTTGTGGCGTCCCACAAGGTAGCAATCTTGGTCCACTCCTATTCTTAGTCTATATTAATGATCTTCCTAATTGCCTCGCTTCAGCCTCTCCTAGAATTTTTGCCGACGATACTAATATAACCTTCGCTGCCAGTACAATGATTGATCTTGAGAATGCTGTAAACTTAGAACTAAGAAATCTTCAGCGCTGGCTTACAACCAATAGGCTAAGCTTTAATATCGCTAAAACTGAATTTATGGTAATTGGGTCAAATCAACGAATACATGCGCTATCGAATAATCAGATCGATATTGAGATCGACGGGAAATCGATCAAAAAGTCGAAGAAGCAAAATCGCTGGGCCTGTTTATTGACGAGCACCTTTCACGGATAAAACATATAGAAGAAATTAGTAAGAAGAAATCTTCAGCGATAGAAGCACTTAAACGAATAAGGCCATTCATCTCCGAAAGTACTGCTCTTCAAATTTACCAAGCGTTGATTTTGCCCCATTTTGATTATTGCAGCCCTGCTTGGGATGAACTTAACGTTACCTTGAGCGACAAACTCCAGAAACTCCAAAATAGGGATGCTAGGGTCATTACCAGGTCGACTTACGACACTAGTGCCAGTATCCTTCTAAACAGGCTCAACTGGGACAATCTCTCCACACGAAGGAAAAAGCTTAAAGCAACGTTAATGTTTAAAATAATTAAGGGGCTTTCCCCAGCGTACCTGCAGGATTTATTTAGTATCCGAAGTACACCGTGCAACTCAAGAGATTCTGAGATTAAGCTAAACCTGCCCAAGCCACGCACAAACTATTGCAAGCGTGCCTTGGGTTACAGTGGGGCGCTACTATGGAATAGCCTACCTGTAAACTTAAGAAAATCAGATTCCCTTGGGTATTTCAAAAGGGAACTTGACAAATTTTACAGCTATTGTCAGTCGGGCTCCCACACGGCAATCTTGTAAAACAGTGTTGTTTTTAATTAACTTTTTAACTGAAGATTTTACCGTGTTTAAATAAATAAAGTATGTATGTATGTATATGTACAATGCTTTCGATTCAGCGTGGGTCGGGTTTTGTCAAATTATGACAGAATTTAATTAAAAATCACAGTGTCGACAGCTATATCACATAAATCATGTTCTTTAGCGAGAAAACCCTTCGAGTTCGAAACAAAGGAATCACACCTAGGGCGATTTTAATCCGCCACAAACATCCGAAGAACGCGTCTTTCAAAGGCGTCCAGGTCGTAAAATCTGGTCTCTGGCTTGTCAGATCCAAGACTCTGTCGAAACATGTTTTTAAAAAACGTCGCAATAAATGTGTTGCTCAAATGAATAGAAATTTTGCATCCGCACGATCGATCCACTTTCTTCCAAATTAAATTCGGTTTCGCATGACCTAGATAAGAAATTGCCAGGTGCAAAACCTTATGAAAAAAGAAACACAAAACAAAACAAGCAAAAAACAAACAAAAAAACTAGGGCATGAATCAATAAACTAAATTTTGAAAGTTTCATAAAGTTTGAACTGAACAGCTGCAGCGAACATCGAAGATCCTCAGTTTCCAGTTTCTTATATATAACGACCTTACAGGTCCTTTTAATTTTAATTTTAATTTACAATTTTACTGAAGCAGCAGCCCGGTAGACGATGTCGTTTTCAAAAAGATTTACTGGCTTCATCGCAGTTTTATTAATTTCATTGTTTTTCAAGTTTGCAGATGATCTTTGATCTTCGATTTGTTTTCTCCCAATTAACTTATGCGGACACGTACCTGAAATGTCCACTTTGGAAATTCTGTTTTCACGTGATAGATAAAGCACCTGTGAACTAAGTGCGCGGCAGCATCACATAAAGGAATATTCTGTTTCCCTACTGGGTCAACTGTTAAATTCAGCTTTGTGGTCTGGCATATATATCATCTTTACCAAACATAAAGATATGTCAAGTCGGCTGATTTCACAGTACAGCAGCAGTTGACGGCATCTACAGCGTCTGCCGAGACACGGCGCTAGAATACACTGGAAATACTGCGCTTCCTTGTTGCATTGGTTTCAAGAGAGTTAAAATTATAGATAAACGCAACCTATAGAAACAACTAACGCGGATTCTTGGTGAACCTTATTGCTTGGTCTACCTCAGTAGATTTTGGCGAACTCTTGTCTTTGTCATCTGCGCTCAATGCGATACGTGGACAGGTGAACAGTATTTCGTTTATCCCGGCCATCACTTTGCCAATATCAGTGACCCGTCTGGAAACTTACAACCGAGTGAACTGCTAGAACGTTCTTTGCAATGAAAGAGAACGAAGACTTAGATTCCAGGGGCACCTGTGCTAACATTGTATTCAACGTTTTCTTATGTTTTACTGCCATCATGTTAAACAGTATTACAATCCACGCGATAAGAAACACATCATCGCTGGCCAATCCTTTGAGAGCATTGCTCCTCTACCTGGCTGTTTCTGATCTTAGTGTTGGATTACTGGTTCATCCTTTATACATCGCGATTCTTGCCATGGCATTGAGCCACCATACTGAAAACAATGCCATGCCTGCCGCTTTTGATGTCATTGCTAATTTCTTAGGCTATACATCCTTCTTTGGTGTGATGGCCTTAACAGCGGACAGATTCTTGGCCATTCATCTTCATCTGAGATACCAAGAGCTTGTGACTCGCAAGCGAGTTAATGCCGTCGTTGTTGCCATCGTTCTTGTTCTTGTCGCTCTTTCTGTATTTGCTGTACATGTATGTATTGGGCGTTGGGTCTCGGTCGATATTGCAAGACTTATTTACGCTACTGTTAAGATATTCTGTCTTGTAGTTAATACTGTACTCTACTACAAGATCTATCTAACTGTTCGACGTCACAAACATCAAATTCAATCCTTGCACGTTCAACAAAATGAACAGAATGCAGAGATCACTTCGTTGAATATCGCAAGGCGGATAAAGCTGGCGCTTGCCACATACTACGTTTGTCTAGTGTGTCTGGTGTGTTATTTGCCCCGTACATGCCTAGAAATTGCTGTTAATATCTCTGGACCTAGCACGACTACTAAACATCTAACGATTTACTTCTGGACAACGGTACTACTCAATTCGTCTCTAAATCCGTTGATTTATTGCTGGAAGATGAGGCACATTCGACACACTGTCCTCAGGATACTGCAAAATATTTTTCCATGTTACAATTAATACTATTCCACCTGGGCCCGGTTGTTCGAAAGCCGATTAACGCTAATCCAAGATTAAAACTAATCAAGGAGCTTAATTCTCTTTCCCCTGGACGTTGTTCATTGCTGATATTCTGCAAAATTTTAGATTAGGGGAAGTTAATCCTGAAAAACAAAAAGCAGCTGAAACCACTTTCACCCAAAAGTTAAAAACTGCAACCAAAGTTTACGCTAATCCTGGATTAGGTTAATCGGCTTTCGAACAACCGAGCCCTGGAGTATAAATATTTATCATCCTGACGCCGGTGACGTTGCTGAGGCAGTTTGAGTGATAAATGCTCGAATTAGATCAAGGTCTCTCTCTTGGATCAGCCCTCTTGGCTCTCTTGATTCTTCAACGCCCTTAAAACCTGGCCAGATTGACTCAAAATAATGTAAAAAATAAACAACAACATCAACAACAAAACAGCTAAAAGTGGTATTAATGCTTTATACTGAAATTTGAATATTGCTGTAGATACTAGTAATAGTTTTCACTTGAGCTGCCCCCGCTTTTGAAGATCCGTTTAACACCTGTATATGGTTTTTACTGGATATAAACATAGTCTCCTTCGCAGCCGTTTTTTGGGCTGTCACGCAACGCTCTCCCCAAAGGAACGGCTGCTTAAACCCGAACCACATTCCTTTCCATGCTTTAGCCAATCACAGCTCCCCTCACATAATCCTGAGGCAGTCGCACCAAGACCATTTGGCTAATCACAGCTCGTGTGCTATCGGTGTGGTAAAATGGAGTTGGAAGGCCCACACGACTCCTGTTCGCGCGTTTGCCGCTTCTATCTCGGTTCTATTGACCGATTTAGCTTCTTGCTTGTTTTAAGTGGGGCAACACGGTGGTTTAGAGGATAGCATGATGGTGTTGGTGATTGAAACAGCCATGTGCTTAAATGTCGCATGTAATGTATTTTGATACCAAAGGTCATTTCTAGGTTTAATTCTGCATTTATCGCCTGTTTGTTTTGACCCTGGTTGTTCTGTCTAGCGACTGTGGTCCTTTATATGCCATCTGAAGCATTTTGTCTAGCTTTGGTTTGGCTCGTTTCAGTGTGTTCAGTG
>OX419336.1:10774394-10869394 GCA_948470475.1 Galaxea fascicularis | reverse complement strand
AATTTTGCAGAATATCAGCAATGAACAATGTTTGGGGAAAGAGAATTAAGCTCCTTGATTAATTTTTAATCTCGAATTAGCGTTAATCGGCTTTCGAACAACCGGGCCCAGCTGGTCAACAAATTTAATATGGGGTTACAGCCTTACTAATTTCAGGAATAATGAGTTTGCCAAATACATGCCCACAAGTATTAAGGGAGGAGCAAATTATATATGTACCTGCTTACAGCCAAAAACCAGCAAGTCAGAATCCTCTGATATCACAAAATCATTGAGGCCTTCCAAGTTCAGGAACCACACACTGAATTTTCTTCTCCCTGCAAGCCTAAATAAGAAAAAAATAACCTCAGCAACAATGGAAAAATACCAACTCAAATACATTACATCAAAACACAATGATGAAATACATTTTTCTGGCATGCATTTACTCAAATTCAAGGCAATGCAATTAATTATGCTTCAATATTTATAAACTTAGCTTACAGTTTAACTATAGAAGCAATGACAATAACCTTTCAATTTAATTAATGCATGTCTAAGATATTAAACTTACTCAAAGAAGGCAACATTGAGTCTGTCAGTTCTTTAGAGAGTTTGAAAAGTGTGTGTAAATAGGTGTCTGTCTCGATACCTCAGTACAACTAAAAGAATTTTAAAACTAGCTTATGCATACCTCAAACACCTTCAGGGCCTTTTCCTTTGTTACATCCACTGCTCTTTAAAAAAAAAATCCTTGCCTTGTCTTTCTTCCTTGTCTCCAAAAGGCCAACCCTTAACTGGCAGACTCGTCACGATTCCTCTTGATTAGAAAATACAGCGACTGAGACTCGATTACTCAAGCTTTGCACGAGTTTTCGATTCAAAAACACAACATTGCTTTGTTTTCGAATTATTCTCACCTTTTCCTTGTGGATTCTACTTCTCTTTTTGTGTTCGACGAAAATCTATCAAACACCATGATAGCGCGTATCTTGTTGGTCAGCAATAAGTCGATATAGTTCATACATAACTCCACATATAAAGAAGAAAGTGCCGATCGAAATTAAGTGCGATTTGCCCGAGTTGTTCCATGCAGTAAATGCCCCCATTGTGCATCCAGCAGTAAGCATTTATAGCTACTACTTGCCCCGCGAACGATTTAATGTGTACATCTTCGAAGATTTCTATGAGAATGGGAAGCAGAATTGTTTACTGTCTGACGAGCAGGTGAAAATGAGAGCTGTCGGAAATTTCTCCCGGCATGCTTTGAGAGTCGTGTCCAACACCGCCTGGTAGTTGAGTGTGCCAGGTCTTTGAGAAGAAGACTGGGGAAGCTGGGGGTGCCTTGTTTCGATAACAACCTCTCTGTCTTTCTTGTGTAAATGAGTACTTGTTAGCATAACAACAGCTTGATTTACATGGGAAAAGCAGTGAAGTTTGTATCAAGACAACCTCGCTTCTATTCAAAGGCCAGTTCACTCAACACACAAGTACAACTAAGGAAACGATAACCTTGGTAAACTGAATAATTTTCATACGACCTTTGTTGTGATGGTTCAGTCTCGATTTTTAATTGTATTAAAATTAAAAAACTCGTCCCCAGTCTCAATTTGAATTCTGGAACGAGCAATTGGGAACCCTTTCCTTGTGTTTTTTCTCATTGCAAGCAGCTGCTCATTGCATTTATTCTTTCCCGCTTCCATAAGAGGCACGGTTTAACGTGTAATCAGAATTGACCAAAGCCGCTTTTCCCTGCACTGAGAGGGCGACGCTCTTGAAGACGTTCTGGTGGCATTTCTCGAAGCAGGAAACACACATGTGTTCTTCATGTGGACGACGAAGCATTTTGATCATGGGGGTTCCTTCGTGGATTGTTTGACTCACACTACCCGTCAAACCTCTGGGACCAACTTCACCGCCCACAGTTATGCTGCGGGATTCCTTGGAAAAGCTGTAAAAGATGTACGTCTTTTCTGGGTGGTCGTTAAATACATCTGCAACCCACTCTATGTCGTCGACGGTTTTATGACACTTATAGCAATTTAACAGTTTTTCACCACGGTCTATGGCTGACCAATAATTTCCGGAGGGATAATTGGACTGACCGCTTCCCATGTTCACCGATCAATTGCTCAAGACTCGGGATCCTTGAATATTCTGCAATGTAAAGGAAATGTGCATGGTCGGCAGTCGAGGATGTGATTAGGTGTCAAATGCCCGGTATTTGGGTATCATATACCTCCTGTTTACCATTGAGCGTTGATATCTTCTACCACCCAGGTGTCTGTTAGGGTTGCGGACGCGAAAAATGATCTGAATATAGTCAAGTAGTGAAGTTCAGACACGATAACGTTTCTAACTCGGTCACCCTATGAAGCGCGAGACATTCCTCTATTTGTATCGTTCACGCCAGGGACATTTTTCTGTTTTTGAAATGGTACCTGTCAGGAGTTAAGCTTTTGGTGTATCCCTTTGCTTTACTCAAATTCCTCGACGAGCATCACTGTACCTTTCACACGAGAGTCCCCACACAACCAGAGTAACCTTAGCAGAGACAGCTGCCTTCGTAGGCACTGAGTAAGAGGCATGTTACAAACACAAACCTTGATTGTAGCCTGCGAGGCGGGTTGCCGCTTCGCAGGCTAAAATAAGAATGACGCATTGCGGACATAGTTTGTAAGAGCAGAGCACACAGTGCGACATTTAAAGTTTGGCTAATTTTGTCCTCGAATTCATGACAACAAATTCTAACCGGCGTAAATTCATGTCGCATGTGGCGGGGACAATGCAACAACCCTTTTTCATCACTGGTACGTGTGTTCAAAACGCCTGTCCTTGCAACACGTCGTCGCGTTATGTCTCTGCTACATGGCTCGTACAGACCTGCTATAGTATTTAATTTCAATCATATCCATCTAAGGGTCTGTCAGTTTACGGGCATCCTCCTGGGCTGCCGAAATTTCGGATCTAAACTGACGAAGGTCGCTTTTGGCTTGGTTGCGGCCCAAGCGACAACGACTGGCATTAGTGGAGTCGTCACTTTTAAAAGCTAACAGGGTTTTCTGAATCTCGTAAAGAACGATTAAACTGGTCTAGTTTGGAAATTAGGTCACCTGTGCGGGAAGTCTTGGCCGTTAATGTTGAACCAGAGGTCTCCCGTGCAGGGCATTAGTAGAATGTGTTAAAAGAGATGTAACGTACAAAGAAGATAAAGTGGATCGATTAGACGTCACACTAGTGCTAATATCGCATGTATATAGCTTTGTTGTGGATAATATCGGGGTTCTATGTCTCTTATAGACTTGTCGTTCTCACACAGGGAATAGGGAGTTTAAGCAACGACGACGGGGACGGCAACGAGAACGTCATTCCAAAATATAACTTCGCGTTTTCAAAACTTTTTTGTGATTATTCCAATTTTTTTAACATGCAAAATGCTTGTAAGGAACAACTCACTTGGTTGACGAAGCCTTTGCGTTTATTGCGCTACTTCCACTTGACAAATCAACAAAAAGGGAAATGCGCCCTACAACAACGACGAATGACGAAAAACACTCGCAAAGATGCTTCGTAACTCAAAGTGAATCGCCATCAACAAAAATTCGAGGCTAGCGATAGAGTCACGTAACCCCAAAGGGCGTGAAAACAAAACAAAAAACAGGGAACTCAGCCGCTACACCCCGCCCCATGCCAAACTAGTGAAGCATAACGATAAGAAAGGCCTGGGTCCTGTGTGACAACTAGTTAGAAATAAACTTAAGTCCAAAATCAATGTCACCGACTCCTTTCAATGTCTCTGCTATACGCATTGACGCTCTAATTTAAATAACAATGTCAATAATCTCTCAGAGTTTCAACAATAGAGGTTTCCCGATTCCTCTAGCAAGCATAACTTCTGAATTTTTTTTTAACAACAACAAAATTTTATTAATTACAAATATAAATAATTACATAAGTTTCCCCCCGCAAATAGCTTATAAACTAATCGAGGCGGGGAGATCTAAAGACATTTTACAAATACAAGGTTTATCTATAGATGGACTGAATAACAGAGAAAACACTACCTATACAATACACAGAATAGAGTAACATAAAACAAAAACAAATATATTAAAACTTTACGAAAAAAAAGCTAACCTAAAGTATTAAATAACTTAATAAGACCGGAGACTTCAACATAGTCATCTTCAGACCGCAAGAAATTTAGTAATAATTCCTTTATCTTTTTACGAAAGGACGAACGTTTAAGTATTTTAATCGAATAAGGAATAGAATTCCAAATTTGGGCGCCGATTCTGGAGAAAAAGGCGTACATTTTATCGGTTCTAGAAAACTTAACGTAAAACGACTCGCTAGAGACAGATCTTGTTCTGTAGTTGTGAATCTGACTTGTTTTAACGAACTGATTGAGTATACTAACTGGTGCTGTCTGTTTGTTGATATCATACAATAAATAGCTACAATCTCTAAAAAATAGGCTAGGTAGGGGAAGGCAATTCGATTTGAGAAAGAAGGGTACGGCGTGTTCCTTAGACTTACTGAAATAAATAAGGCGTAAGGCCCGTTTTTGTAAATTTACGATCTTTTTTTGAAATGTCAAGGCACAGTTTCCCCATGCACAAACACCATAAGTTATGTAAGGGACGATTAGGGAGTTGTAAATTGAAAGTAAAACACGACGCGGAACATAATGTCGAATTTTGGCTATAATTCCTATTGACTTGCTGATTTTGTGGCAGATAGATTCTATGTGATATTTCCATGAAAGACTTGAATCAATCATTAAGCCAAGATATTTTACATAGTCTTTCATTTCAAGGTTTGCGTATGTATTAGTCACGGGGTCAAAAATTCTAATCCTTGGTATGAAAGGCATATTCTTTTGCCGGGGACGAAAGATTACAAAGTTTGATTTTTTTATGTTCAGAGACAGTTTGTTAGCCTTAAGCCATTCGTTGACGTTGCCAAGCTCGCGATTAACAAGAGACTCGAGTTCCTTTAAGTTGTCATTTGCAAGTATTATACTGGTATCGTCAGCAAATAGGTAAAAGGCAAATAACGAAGAAGATTTGTAAATATCATTGATGTACAGAAGGAACAAGAGTGGTCCGAGGACAGAGCCCTGAGGCACACCTCACAAGGTCGTCTCAGCTTCAGACACAACATTGTTAACTTCTGTATTTTGCTTTCGATCAGTTAGGTATGATCTGAACCAGGAATTAATTACACCTCTAATACCATAATTTTCAAGTTTAGCTAACAAAATCTCATGGTTGACAGTATCAAAAGCCTTCTTGAGATCGATGAAAACACCGCACGAAAATTTACCGTTGTCCATATTTTGGAGAATTGTGTTAACAATATCAAGTATAGCATGCTGAGTACTGTGCTTACTGCGAAAACCGTATTGTTGATCATAAAGAAGGTTGCAATCCTTAACAAATTTGGTAAGTCTAGAGTAAATCAGTTTTTCAAAAATCCTGTTGTAAATCGAGAGCAGTGAAATAGGTCGATAGTTTTCAGGCAGAGAGTCATCTTCGTCCTTAAATATCGGGATAATTTTAGCACGTTTTAGTTTAGATGGAAAAATCCCTGAGCTAATAGACTGATTAAAAATCGAGGCTAGAGGTACAGATATGACTTCACTTGCCAATTTCAGTAGCTTAACTGGAGATGAGTAGAGACCATGGGCCTTGTTATCTTGCAAAATTGAAATTTCTAAATTAATATCTTCCGGAATAATAGGATCAAAGAAGAAAGTGCGATTAAGTGGTGGATCTAAATAATCAGAGAATGTATTTATGGTCTGAGGAATTTTAGAAGCCAGATTGCGCCCAACAGTGGCGAAATATCTGTTAAAGATATCGCTTATTTCCTTCGGGTCACTAGTTGGAACCTCATTCGGATTTGACCGTATAAAGTTAATTGGATTGCGCTTGCTTTTCTTTTTACGGCTTCCAATTAGCTCGTTAATTCCTTTCCAAGTTTGACGCACATTACGTATGTTGAGATCAAAAAAACTTTGGTAGTAGTTCGCTTTACTTAATCTTGTAAGGGAGATGATTTTATTCCTGTAAAATTTGTATTTGTCCCAGTCGGAAGTTAAGAAGAGGGCATTCTTTATCCTGATTGATTTTCTTAAACCCGCAGTCAACCAAGGTTTAGCAAGTAATTTTTGTTTACGATTCGATATACATCTTAAAGGGGCGTGTTTATTAATTGTCTTATTGATGAATTTGTAAAACCTGGAGAACGATTGATTGGCATCGGTATGTCTACAAACACTAGTCCAATTAATATTCTGCAAGTCGTTAATGAAAGATTTTGTATTGAAGGTGGAATAATCACGGACCTTAGTTTTATTGTTTGGAAAGAATGTTTTACATTGCGAAGTTAATATGCACATCTGAGAGAAGTGATCAGTTGTATCGGACACGATATTGCCGCTAATTATGTTATTCTCAAGATTATTTATGAAAATATTGTCTATTAAAGTTGCTGATTTACCATAGACTCTAGTCGGCTTATCAACCACTGGGAACATTGAAAAACTTTGCATCGTTTGCAATAAGGTTTGTGTGTAACTACAAGTTTCATATTTTAACAAATCTATGTTGAAGTCTCCCATGATATGGATGTTTAGATTTTGCCGGGATTGGCGCTCAAGGAAATCTGACAAGTAGTCTAGAAACTCATGAGGGTTATTATGTTGTCTATAAGTAACACCACATACAGATTTCTTATTGTTAGGCAGATGAAGTTCAATCCAAAGGGCTTGATAGCAAGGGTTGGAGACTCGTTCGAGGACGCGGTATTTACAATTCTGAATGGGTCGCACAAATGACGTCAGAGCTCCTGTTTTGACTTCCACAGTTCTGATTAGTCCATCTCTGCTAGGAAACAATTTCCCTATCCGGCCCATACGCCACTCATCAACAAGTAACACAAGGTCTCCAACTTCAGCATTTCGTTGGGGTCTGTACCATTTCTGCCTTTCCTGCAATGATGGGATGTACTCCTTAAGCCACCGTTTCCAAAAGTGATCTGCTAAAATCTGCGTCTGTTTCCACTTTCTCCTGTAGAAGGTATCTTCCTTTACAAAGGATCCAGGTGGTAAGGTGTGGACCGCTCTCTGCAACAACAGGTGATTAGGTGTCAAGGGCGCAAAATCGTTTGGGTCATCAGACGCAGAACAAAGAGGTCTGGAGTTCAGAATTGACTCCACTTCAGTGAGGACAGTGGCCTTAACTTCTTCATCCACCAAACTGTTTCCAAGAATGGCTCTCAACGCTACACGGGTACTTTGTATAAGCCTTTCCCAGACTCCGCTGGCATGTGAAGTCTTTGGAATTTGGAAAACCCATTGGCACCCTTTCTGTAGGAGCTGGTCTTGAATTTGTTTCTGGTTCCAAGTTTGGATGGATTCTCTAATTTCTCTTTCAGCGCCAACAAAGTTGGTCCCATTGTCTGAGTGGATGAACTTGGGTGGACCTCTCCGACTAACAAATCTTCTCAGGACGTTAATGAAGCAATCTGATTCCAGGGAGGAAGCCAACTCTAAGTGTACTGCTCGAGAGTTCAGGCAGGTGAATATTACACCCCATCTCTTGACCACTGCTCGTCCTCTCTTAACGTTCAACCGGCCAAAGTAGTCGACCCCGATGTCAGTGAAACATGGCTCATAAGCTGTGGTGCGAAAGGCTAGTAGGGCCGCCATCATCTGCTCCATCTTTGCTGCTCTCTGCTTCTTGCACAACAAACATGATCGCACCACTCTACGCACAGCGGACCTTCCCTTTGGTAACCAGAACTGCTCTCTCAATTGAGCCAGGATGTGGTTTTGACCTGCATGTGCTAGTTTTTAATGGAAGGCTGTGATCAGAATCCGAGCAACGTGGTGTTTCGGTGGAACAATCATCGGGAACTTTGCTTCAGATCCAATGAGAGCCTCTAAAATTCGCCCACCGACTCTCATCAGACCATTATCCAATACTGGCTTAAGCTTAACTAATTTGCTTGTGCTCTTGACATTCCCTCGCTTCTCCAAGTCCTTGATCTCTTCTGAATAGGCTTGGTTCTGAGCTCATTTCACTATAGCAATCGTTGAATGCTTCAGTTCATTGGTTGTTAGGTACTTGGCCACACTGGGAATATCACTCTCCCTTTGACACTTCAGGTAAGTTTTGAACTTCAGTAGCCGGGCTACCTATCGTTGAAGCACAGTTTAACTCGAGTACCTCTCAAGCAACTCTTGCAACTTGTCTGGTTCTGTCAGCATAAATATAGGCTTCTCAGTTTTGATTTCAAGGTCATCCTCTGCCAAAGTTTCAACTGCGATCCTTGGCCATTTTTCCTCAGAACTTAACAGGAACGCTGGGCCGCCAAACCATCTTTCTGAACTCAACAACTGATGTGTAGTGAGGCCGGTGAGAAGCATCATCGGCTGGGTTAGCAGACCCTGGACAGTGTCTCCATTGGCTTGGGTGGGATACATCACGGGATCTCAGACACCTTGTTAGCAACATAGGTCTTGAACCTCCGAGATTCATTCTTGATGTACTGCAATGTGATTTTAGAATCCGTCCAGAAGAAGGTGGAAGAAATTTCCAAGTCAAGTTCGTTCAACACAGAGCGATGAACTCGTGCTGCAATCGTGGCTGCCTGAAGCTCAAGTCTTGGCACGGAAACATACTGGAGAGGGGCAGTACGGCTCTTAGCCATGATGAAGGAACAACTCACAGTTCCGTCCTTTGTCTCCTTTCTCAAATAAGACACAGTTCCATAACCATATTCAGATGCGTCACTGAAGTGATGTAGTTGGAAGGATGCATCAAGGGAGCAGCCCCCACGAAAATAGCAACAAGGGATGCTGACATGGCTGAGAAGTGTCAAATCCTCCTTCCATTTTTGTCAGCCTTTCAACAAATCTCCTGGCAATTGCTCGTCCCAACTGAGCTTTAACTGCCACGTCTTCTGCATGACTCTTTTGGCCGGTAGTAGGACGGGACCAATTAAGCCAAGAGGGTCAAATGTGGAGCTTAAGGTAGACAAACATCCTATCCTTGTGTCATCACTGAGTTGTTTTGGGGAACATGATACCTTTACCGCAAGGCAGTCCGTGTCAGTGTCCCACTGAAGTCCGAGAGTCCTTTCAATGGGCAGCTTATCCAAATCGAGATCCTTGACAGTTCTTTCCTCTGCTGGTATGGCAGCCAAAACGCCTTTATCATTGGAAACAAACCTGGTTAGTCGAAAGTTCCCTCTTTGTAACAACTGCATCAACTGCAGGGATGTCCTTACTACTTGTGCAGTGGTTGGAACTGAGAACAGGCAATCATCTACATAGAAATTCTTGGTAACAATTTCACATACTTTGCCAAATTCGACGGCATTATCAGTGGCTGTCCGCTTAAGGGCCAAACAGCAATGCAAGGAGAATCTGCCTTTCCAAACAAATGCACTGCCATCTTGTGGTCAATCGGAGGCTCATCCATGCTTTCACTCCACCAGAGAAATCGGAGAGCATCTGTATCCTCCGCAGTACAAGCAACTCTGTGAAACATACTTTCAATATCAGACGCAACAGCCACTTCCTCCTTTCTAAACTGGAACAGAACACCGATGAGAGAATTGGTAAGTTGTGGACCTTGCAACAGTTCCTTATTTAGAGACGTTCCACTATACTCTACAGCTGCATCATATACAACTCTAACTTCACACTTGTTCGGATTGATCACACCACGGTGAGGGAGGTACCAGGTATGGTTAGAAGTAGAAGCGACTTCTTTGTTAGACAACTTAACAGCGTATTCTTTGTCAATGTAGTCACTCATTACTGCTCTGTATCGATCAGCAAATGCTTGGTCACGCAGAAACCGTTTCTTTAGTTGCTGCAGTCTCCTCTCGCTTGTGGTCTGTTGTTCGGCATTCCGGTTTCGCCACAGGAGTCCTACTTCATATCTTCCATCCCTCAGTCTGATTGTGGCGTGCAAGATTTCTTGAGCCCTATCATCTTCAATACTGTTGGATCCATCACCGGAGTTCCCAAATCCATAAGACTCGGAGGCCCAGAACTTCTCGACTTGCTGGTTGAGGTTCATAACTGGCTTGTCCTTGGCCCAATCAAATACAGAGAGTGCAACTGGCTTGGAGCTGTCCTCCCTTCGATTGGTTGGCCCAGCCACGCACCATCCAAATGGTGTGTTTGTTCCATATGGTTGACTCAGAGGATTGTCCCCCCAACAATAATCCAGGACAATATGTGCCTGGGGTACATCCTGACTGATAAGGACTGAGACTTCATCAACATCTACAGAAACACAAGGCAACTCTAATTCCTTCAGGTGTGGCCACTCCGACAGGTCTAGCTGATTCGGGCATTAACGATCCGACACATTTAAATCTTCAACTGTTAGACTATGATGGACAGGTAAACAAAGGCCGTCTTCACTGATAGGAGTGATCATGAATTTCACCTTGGACAACTCACAGTCATGACTCTTATTAGTTACAGTGTTAATGCTCACTCTTTCTGGGACTCCTTGAAGTTGCAATCTTGTTGCGAGGTTAGACGTAATCATCGAACTGACAGCAGCTGTGTCCAACAAACCATAAGTACTCACAACTGTTCCATTTTCAGAAACAACACGAAGTGGGACAACTTTTAGCAGTACAAAACCTCTTTCACAGTCTGCAGTAGTTGCTTTATGGACAGGCAAGTCTGTTCCTCGAGAAGGACTCTGTTCAACATTCTGACCATCTTCACTGATTTGGTTCGGTGTCACTACAGATACGTGTAACAACGAATGGTGATTTAAAGGGTGAGTACAGTCCTTCTCCGTACATCCGTTTCTTCCTGGACACTCTCTTTGCAAATGGGAAGAGGAAAGACATCGGTAACAAATTGTGTTAAACTTGGCAAACCATCTCCGCCAACTCACACTCTTAGACAAGAAAACAGAACACTTGCACACATGGGGAGCCTTTCTTGTGACCTCATTTTCCTTGTTTACGTCTGTTGTCAGGGTAGCAATTGATGCACTGTTTGCTGTTCTGGGACGAAATGCTTACGGTTTCTTGAGATTGTCACCTTTAGACTTAACTGTGCTGCCATGTTTACCATACACTCTATCATGGTATAACCTTGCAGTTTTTCGCCACTTGCTTTGCAGATGGTCTGGTAAACGGTCATATATCTGCTTCAAATTTGTTGTGCAGTCAAGCTCGCCTGATTGCAGTTCAATCATTGCCCGGCAACAATTCTGAATCTTATCAGAAAGAACAAAGTGGTCTTCACTGTCACCATCCTTTATCCTGGGCCCACGAACGACGGACGATTTCAAAGCTTCTACGACCATGGCATTTTGACCAAACCTTTGCTTCAAAACTTGTAAGGCGAGTTGGCAACCATTTGGAAGTCCTTGATAGGTTTCAATGACTTTCCGTGCTCTTCCAGTGGTGTAGGTCAACAAATAGTTCATTTTCTCACTGTCACTTAATGACAATTTGCTCTCCACTTGATCTTTAAAATTTGCTCTAAACCGCAGGTACTGGGCTGGATCACCATCAAATGGAGCGGGTGTAGGTGGTGGTCGGGACATTCTCAACTCCATCTGTTCCCAGAAAGACGGCTGAGGCTCCTGCTTAAACCTTGTAGTGGTACCAACTTCTCTTTCAGCAATTACAGGATTCATGGCACCCACACTAGCGTTGTTAACAAGATGCTGTGAAGTTGAGAATGGGACAACAAATTCTCGTGCATCAGGGTTCAGGGTAGCTGTTGACTGTTTCCCAGTGGGATCAGCTTGTTTTGTCAGGTCCACAGCTGCGGCTGTTTAGACGTTCAGTTTTTCCTTCTTTTTGGGGGAATCTTGGATGTCAAAACCCCGCAATTTCTTCTTTTCACTGGAGCAGTGTACAACTTGGTCATCATTGTCAGGGTCATCGGAGCCTTAATATTGTTCATCATCTTCTTTAACAGCATCTTCATACACTTTCCTCACGGCAGCAGCAGCAGCAGCAGCACATTCTGCCATCAATTTTGCTCTTTCTGCTTCTTTCCTAGCAGTCTCAACACGATCAAGCTGTGCAATTTTCGCTTCCAACTCTGCATGCTTTGCTCTGGCTTCAAGGGCTCTTGCCTTTGACGAAGTAGTTGACACACGTGCAGACTTCGAGCTCTTAGATTTGGCACTCAGTTTGGTAGACGATTTGTCAGTTTCATCTTGTCTAATTCGATTACTAACGTTAGTCATCCACTCCTTAACTCCTTCACGAGGGAAAAATACTTCTCGCTCCATGTCACTGTATAGTTAACGGTGAAACACTTGCTCGTCTTCAGTTAAGAGTTCTTGAATCCCTTCGTGGAGATCACCAAACACTTTAAAGCATTCATTAAGTTTCAGAGTTTCATCACTTACCACATTTTTGTCCAGACCCATGAGAGTTTCAATGTTAGCAATCTGAGTTTGCATTTCTCTTTTGAGTTTCTTTCGTTCACTGATATTTTGACTGAGTCGGTAGGCTTTACCTTTCTCAGTTAGCTCGGGTTGCATCTTCTCTTTGACTACTTCAATACTAGCAAGCGCACCCTTGATGCTCGAACTTTAAACAACAGTCTCCCCCAACTCCACGATCCCAGGTCCATTCCTATTTTTCTCGGAGATTTTTCTCGGAGATTTCCACGTTCTCCTCCAAAGCAAAATTCGTCGCATCGTGTGATTCAGTCACGAAGCCAGAATCCAGTTGAACAGTTTCCAATACCATAGAATTAGCCTGTGGCTCGCAAAGTGACGTTCCTATTGAAAGCCCTGCTTGATCGAGCGGCTTCAACATTCCTTCATCTTGACAAGTTTCTCTCACCGACATTTCGCTTCGATAAATACCATACGCGTAGCTTCAACAATTGTACATTTGTCCTCCCAAAGCAAGAATATCACATTCCCCACCAGCAAATGACATCAAACGACGTGAAGAAACGATACTTAAACTAAATTTTGACGAGTTGGTGACGTCCAACAATAAATACTCCCACAATCAAATCCAAAACAACTTGCACATCCAATCCAAGACGCTGACGAATCTGAGTTACCGTAAGGAACAACTCACTTGGTTGACGAAGCCTTTGTGTTTATTGCGCTACTTCCACTTGACAAATCAACAAAAAGGGAAATGCGCCCTACAACAACGACGAATGACGAAAAACACTCGCAAAGATGCTTCGTAACTCAGAGTGAATCGCCATCAACAAAAACTCGAGGCTAGCGATAGAGTCACGTGACCCCAAAGGGCGCGAAAACAAAAAAAACAGGGGTCCCAGCGGCTACAATACTGGCGAGCTGTCCAGAGTCTAAATTACTGTGGACGGTATAAAAGCAAAGAAAAAGAAAGAAGATTATACGCTCACGTTCTCGGGAAAACCTAAAATTTGGTCATTTCACGTTGCTATTTTGCAGAGGACGGCAAAGAAATGTACCAAAATGTAAATCGCATGTGCAGAGCGGTTGTTTTTGCTCATTAAGCCTATTGTTTTGTGGTGTTCTCGTTGCCGTTGCCATCCTCGTTGCTTTAACTCCCTAATACCCGAGTTGAGGGGACTTCGAGCCTCGTATCTTCATCAAACTATCTTTTTGTAAAGGTTAGCGTCTCTCTTTTCAGAGATTCGAGTATCGGTGTATTTAAACTGGCGTCAATAATATCACTGGAAAACTATTTCGTCTTGTTTTGGAAGGGCAATTATTGTCATTGCCACAAAAGTCAGTGACCGGAAGTTGAACTCCAGCTGTGTAATCCAAATTGAGCAAAGTTGAATGGCTAGCCGCAAAACAAATTAAAAAAAGCGTTTAAAGGGCCACTAGCCTGACCATTGAAAACAAGAAACAACATTTTAAAGTTTAAAAATCGATGAGTAACCAGGGGGCATAATTGTGAAGTTAAAAAGACGTTCTCTGGTTAAAAGTAAAGTTGATGATTTAGTGTAGGCTTCTCCCACTGAATATGAATAGCTTGTTTTATCTTAAGCTGGAATGTGGTTGAAGCGTGATCTAGAATGCTAAGACTCTGTCGAAACATGTTTTTAAAAAACGTTGTGTTGTTTTTAAAGATCGCAATTAATGTGTTCAGTTTAAATGAATAGACATTTTGCATCCGCACGATCGATCTACTTTCTTCCAAATTAAATTCCGTTTCGGACCTAAATAAGAAATTCCCAGGTGAAAAACCTTATGAAGAAAAAAGCGAGGGCGTGAATCAATAAACTAAATTTTGAAAGTTTCATAAAGTTTGAACTCAACAGCTGCAGCGAACATCGAAGATCCTCAGTTTCCAGTTTCTTATATATAACGACCTTACAGGTCCTTTGAATTTTAATTTTAATTTACAATTTTACTGAAGCAGCAGCAGCCCGAAAGACGATGTCGTTTTCAAAAAGATTTCCTGGCTTCATCGCAATTTTTGGTTTTAAAGTTTGCGGATGATCTTTGATCTTCGATTTGTTTTCTCCCAAGTAACCTATGCAGACATGTACATGAAGGTTGTTTACCATTTACCCCAAAATCCGGAAATTTCGGATGGAATGTAAATGGGAAGACTATTTTTTTCTTCCCGAACGGAAATTTCCACGGGAAAACGGGATTTCTTGAAAGGTAGTCCAAAATTTCCAACCGGAATTTCCGAACGGAAAATGTGTTTACCATTTGCGATTTTCACCAGTTCCAATCCCTGCTCCAATTTTGATGCGTGTCACGTGTTATTTAATAGGGGTTGTGCAAATGGTACACGCCAATCCTGAACGGAATTTTTCATTGGGAATTTTTGCTTACCATTTGTACAAACCGTCAACCAACCGGTTTTCTCAGGTAAATGGTAAACAACCGAAATGTCCACTTTGGAAACTCCGTTTTCACATGATAGATAAAGCACCTGCGAACTAATTGCGCGGCAGCATCACATAAAGGAATATTTATCTCTTTAATTCTACAGTTGTTGATGACGTCCACAACTTCTATAATACACTGGGAAAACTGCGATTTTTTGTCGCATTGCTTTCAACTGAGTTGAAACTGTAGATAAATGGTACATAGAGAAAACAACCTGCCCAAGGATTCTTAGCCAACTCGGCTTGGCTTTGAAAACCTCGATGCGGGGACAGGTGAACTGTATTTTGAGTGGCTTTAAATATCGCTTTTCCGATATCAGTAGCGCCTACATCAACTGTAACTCGTCAGGAAATCTAAACAACTAGTACTCCGTTCGAACGTTCTTTGCAATGGATGAGGCCGAAGAGTTTGGTTTCACGTACACTGCCAACATTGTATTCAACATTTGCTTATGTTTTACCGCCATCATGTTTAACAGTGTTACAATCCACGCAATACGAAAAACTCCATCGCTAGCCAAGCCTTTAAAAACATTACTACTCAACCTGGCTGTTTCTGATCTTTCTGTTGGATTACTGCTTCATGCTTTCTACATCACGATTCTTGCCCTGGATTTGAACCACAACACTGATAACAACACCAACGATACTGTTTTTAAAAACATTGTCCCGTTTTTTATTATCATGAATTTCTTATGTTATGCATCGTTCTTTGGTGTGATGGCGCTTACAGCGGACAGATTCTTGGCCATTCATCTTCACCTCAGATACCAAGAACTTGTCACTCACAAGCGAGTAGTTGTTTTTGTGGTAACAATGATGGTGTGTAGTTCATTTCTTTCATCATTTCAAGTGTGGATCTCAGTTGAAACTGAAAAACTAAAAGCCTATGTCATCATTGATATCGCCTGTCTTACAATCATCGCGGTACTGTATTGCAAGATGTACTTAACTGTTCGACGCCACAGAAAGCAAATTCAATCCTTGCAAGTTCAACAAAACGAACAAAATGGAGAAAGGGCCTCGCCGCATTTCGCAAAGCATGTAAAGGTGGCAGTTGGTACATTCTACGTTTATCTAGTTTTTCTGTTGGGTTATTTGCCACGTATGTGCCGAGAAATTATTGTCGTTATCTCCGGACCTAACACAACGACTAAACATCTAGAGCATTACTTTTGGACAATGATACTACTTAATTCATCTCTAAATCCGTTGATTTATTGCTGGAGGATGAAGCACATTAGACACGCAGTTATCAATGTACTGCAAAATATTTTCCCGTGTAATTCTGCTTTCCCTGGCGCATTTATATAGTTGCTGTCATGAGTCTGGTTTGGCTAGTGGGGCAGTTTGAGTCGTATGATGCTGAATTATGTATAATATTAAGGAGCTTACGAATCGACTACGTTCGCACAATGGCGCCGATGTGTCACATCATAGGCCCGCGTACGGTCGTCCTGTAGAAATTTGAATTTACGACTGATTCTCAGTAAAGACGACAACGCTTGTGAGTGCGCGACCAATTTTCCCGCCGTTTCTTAAGTTTGTTTTTATCGTTTCACAAGGCGAGTTGTTCGGCAAACAAAAATGACTAACTTCAGAGAAACGAGAGCTTGTATTACATTATGTTTATCGAAACAGCTTTATAAGAGAAGACGAAATTAATCAGTGATATTTGGAAGTAGACAAAACATTGCAAAAGTGAATGATGATTTTAATCTGTCCCTTTTCAGGAAGGATCTTGTACCTGCACAACCGCTAAAGACCTCAGTGTAATTATGGATCCAAACTTAACCTTTGGTAATCATGTTATAGGCGGAAACAGTTTCATCGTGCATGTCACGTTTAGCTCAGATCAATAGAGTTAAGTAATCTTTTGACGAACAGTCCTTAATCATTATTATAAACTCACTTGTTTTCAGTAAACTATTTTATTGCTCATGCGTTTGGAGTAACACTTCTCAAACAAATCTAAAAATGTTACAGACAGTCCAGAATTTTGCCACACAATTCATTAGACGAGATGATGTCGCAGAACGAGAAGTTCTCAAATGCTGAACATACCTCGCTTTAGAACAGCACTGAGTGGCCAAAGGACTTTTTTTCTATAGAGCAGTCACTCTATGGAATTCCTTATCTAACGATCTTAATCTCTGTGAATCGGTTAATGTGTTTAAACGCCGCCTTAGGTCTCGTCTCTTAAGTAAATTTAGCACTTCTGCTATTTAATGTCATTGCTCTATTTTAGGTTTGATATATAATTTTAGCTTAATTGTATAATTAATTTTTTACCTTAACTTTCAGTATTGCCTCTGAAAATCCTCGTTAGGGAAGTGGTAATAAAATATGTATGTATGTACTATAAAAGAACAAGAAGTTTTACTTTTATACGATGCTCATGAGTCAACAAATTGAGAGTTTCCGTACTGGAACAGCGAAAGTTCGATTTAAACGAAAAAGCAAATGACGAATTGCAAGGCCGAGTTCGTTTCTACAGGGAAAACATTTATAAGCTTAATCATGTTATGTTTATTTGAATTCAGGATTTGTTTCATGTATTTGCTCGGCTCCACCAGCATTTGTGTGCTGTAACTGAATACTGATGAGGGTAAATAAAACTATTTATCTTTATTTATTTTTTAAACTTGCTGACCAGCTGCAGCTACCTGACGGAGGGAAATCTATGCATGTGTGTGTAGAGTGCGGACGCAATTCTTGTGGTTTTTGAACTTCTAACAAATTTTGAGACCAAAATCATTGAAAATTAGCAAAATGGTAAAGGAAACAGTTCAGTCCATAAAAGCAGAGAATGACAAGTTGAAAGGAAAACTACAACAGATATACGCCGAACTACAGCTTCTACGAGACGAAGTGAATACGAAACGCGGTGGCAGCCATGACAGTTTAGGAGAAGCGACAGGCGGTGATCCTTCATCTGCATCGCTGAGTGAAAGTCATGACGAATTTTATAAATATGCCGAGGTAAAGATGGGTGCAATTGGGAGCGCTTTAAATACCCTGTCCTCGAGTGTTGAGAATATTTCAGCTTCGATCGATCAATTACACGAGTAAAGCTATTCCTACAGCGTTAAACTCGTTGGTGTTCCAGAACTTAAACCCCGCGAAAGTGCGGCGGAAACATCACAGCTCTGTCTGCAAATTTTTAGCACAATGGGAACCGAAGTACAGCTTTACAAATATTGATATTGCCCATCGAATTTCCCATAGTAACGCGTCTGATGGTCGACCTAAGCCGATAGTATGCAAGTTCACACGACGCTTTGCTCTTGAGCGCGTTATGGCACTACGGAGGGAGATCAGCAAGATTAATCCTTCAAGAGTTGGCCTTCCAATAGATCGATTCAACATATCCATCTAAATTAAAACTTGCTTAAGTTATCCCACTATGTAAAAGTAATGATGAGTCTGACCCTTCCAACTATAGAGGCATATCGTTACTCTCAATTTTCAATCGAATTTTCGAAAGAATGATGTATTATCGCTTAAAATCGTATCAGAAGTAAATTTAAAAAGGGCGATGGCGAAAGACATCATCGCTAACCAAGCCTTTGAGAACCATCCTTGTTCAGTACACCCAATCTGAGGTTGATCGACTAATGTCGACTGCAGATCATTTTATTGAGTGTTCCAAAAGACTTCGTTTATCAAATTCACAAAGGAAAAATGTGGAAAAATGTGGTACACTGGACAAAAGGTAGGACGTTTTGCTCAGCTGTGTATGACTTCAGTCAAAATGATTTTAGCAAAACGAAAAGTTATGCCGACGGGAATGACAACAACACTTTATTTGTACCCCGTATTGCTTACATTTTTTACAAGAATAGGAAGGGCACTGTCACTGAAAAAGCTAATTAAGAAGCTAAAAGTGACAGGAAGCCAGGTTACAGGCCAACTTTACAGATTAGAATGTTGTGTTGGAGGTATTACAAAGCGTACATACTTATTAATATAGAAAATTACACTGCAGCGGCAAATTCAATCAATTGCTCGTTCCGGAAGTTAAATATATAGGCCTGGGCGATGCTTTACACATTGTTTAAGTAGTTGAGTGTGCCAGGACTTTGAGAAGAAGACTGGGGAAGCTGGGGGTGCCTTGTTTTGATAACAACCTCTCTGTCTTTCTCGTGTAAATGCGTACTTGTTAGCGTAACAACAGCTTGATTTACACGAGAAAAGCAGTGAAGTTTGTATCAAGACAACCTCGCTTCTATTCAAAGGCCAGGTCACTCAACACACAAGTAAAACTAAGGAAACCATAAGCTTGGTAAACTGAATAATTTTGATGTGACTTTTGTTGTGATGGTTCAGTCTCGATTTTTAATTATATGAAAATTGAAAAACTCGTCCCCAGTCTCTATTTGAATTCCGGAACGAGCAATTGGGGACCATTTCCTAGTGTTTTTGCTCATTGCAAGGAAGTGTTCATTGCATTTATTTTTTCCCGCTTCCGTAAGAGGCACGGTTTAACGTATAATCAGAATTGACCAAAGCCGCTTTTCCCTTCAATGAGAGGGCGACGCTCTTGAAGACTTTCTGGTGGCATTTCTCGAAGCAGGAAACACACATGTGTTTTTCACCTGGACGACGAAGCATTTTGATCATGGGCGTTCCTTCTTGGATTGTTCGACTCACACTACTCGTCAAACCTCCGAGACTAGCTTCCCTGCCGACGGTTATGCTGCTGGATTCCTTGGAAAAGCTGTAAAAGATATACGTCTTTTCTGGACGGTCGTTAAATACATCCGCAACCCACTCCATGCCGTCGACGGCTGTACCACACATATAGCAATCTAACACTTTTTCACCACGGTCTATTGCTGACCAATGATTTTTGAAGGGATGATTTGACAGAAGGTTTCCCATGGATTGCTTGAGACTCAGTGATCCCTGAAAATTATGCAATTTAAAAAGGACGTACATAGTCTATATCCAGGGATGTGAAATCATAAAGGGGCTAATATTTTCTGCCATCTAAGTACGCTTAGCCGTTGCGGGCGAGGATTTGTCAGAAACGATAAGGACTGCGAAGGACGCTACAAATAATAATATATTCTATGGATAATATGATCTGAAAATATTTTGCTTGTGAATGGATATCTTTTAGGAAGATGTAAAGAGTTAAGAAAAGAGTTTGATATCAATATTCTCAGACATTCTTGAACGGGACGCTCCTTGTTAGGACAGCTGCTGCGCCCTGATTGGCTAAAAAGCCTAGTTTTATTACCTGAGAACAAAATATAAGACCAGTTATAGAAGAATAGAGGGAAATTGTAGCTAAACTTGTATATTAGCCCAACAAGAAGCGGAGTACCAATATGTTTGACATGTTCACTGACTTCACTTGCAAAAAAAGTTCCTTTTATTTTTTTCTTCTTCTCACATGTTTCAGCACTCCCGCATAATCTGGCTATGAAAAGAGAACTTTAGTTAAATGCCCAGCATTGTCTGATGTGGTTTCTAGGTCTTTTGAGTGCAGGTTTGATTATGTTCATTTGTTGACGGAACGACGATTTGAACACTAAGAAGAAGTTACCATTAGAGACCACAAGTATATGCACTTATACTTCGTTGAGGGAGTGTATCGTAACTGGGACCGCGATTTAGACGTTTTCACGCGCAAACAACATTTATACTCGGCGAACGTTGAAGTGGCCGTGATGAGTTGATGCAACAAGGACGAATGGGCCTATAATTCAATTCAATGACGCAGCAGAAAAGAAAAAAAAAACCGCTGAAATACAATAACATTTATATACGAAACAAAACAGCCATAAGAACAACGGAACGCAACATGAAAGTAGTGTAGAAACATGTAGAAATAACAAATGTGCCACCTAACTGAGCTGGTCGATCTATAGATTTGTAAGCTAACCACCATACTAATCTACTTACATTTTTACTTATAATTTTGTTTTATTTTGTTGCTTTTATGGAGTTTTACAAAGGGCTAACCTCTCGACTTCCTTTTCAAGATGTATTTTTAATATTTGATTTTAATTAATTACACCTTTGTGTTTTCATTTACATCTTGAATAAAGTATGTATGTTATGTTACCGACTGCTGTTCAAAAGGGCTGAAACCTGAAAGCAGTTAAGTGAAAATAAAATTGAAATAAAAGAAAACAAAAATAATAAAACCACTTTTGAGCAAATTAGATTAATTTGAAACATGCAGACTTGCATGAGGTCTTTGAGGTCATCGGCAGTAGGCCGGAAAAATTTGCTCAAAACCCAGAAAGTAATTAATAGGCCATTTCCGAATTACCTCAGGCCTCTTTTTCAAAGCGAGTCTTAGTGTCCATCCTTTCATTTGCAAATCAATTTTCCATTCACACGCAAATTAATTTCATTTTCATTTGAATGAAAGGATGAGCACAAACACTCGCTTTGAAAAGGGGGCCTGAGGTAATCGGAAATGACCTGTTGCACTAGAAAATTAAATCATCTCCATTCCGAATTCTTATATGGACAGACTCGTTCGATTCTTCATTTAGCTCTGATTCTTACCAGCTCGTCGCACATGCTTTAGAAATTGATTACGCAAAATCAAGTCTTTGTTTGCAGACATATTTTTGCCCTTAAGCGTCTCCTTTCTTGTTGACTGAATTTCAATTGACTGCATGATACTCAAACCTGATGTTGACAGTACTGCCAATTTAAGTTCTTGGTCCCGAATGCTTGGGAGGCCCGACACGGGGCTTTCTATCAAATGCTCCTTGGTCAACTTAGCAGATTAGAAATGTTCACTTTTGCAAACCAGAAGCGCCGTAAACTTGCTAAACGGAATCATATACAAAATGCTAATTCTGTGAATCCACAGAAGCGGAACGACAAGTCCACCACCTCGTGGCTTCTTTATTATCAATAGAAAATGCATGGGATTTTACCAACGCCTGAAAAAAGAAAGAAAAGGCAATAGCTTTTCCTTACCAAACAAGCTGCTTTCTTGCAGTCAGTCGTCAAGCAGGAAGTTGTGAAATGGTCTCCCAGGAAAACGCAGTTTACACCCAGATTGCATCAAGGAAAAAAGGGGAACCTGGGAACCAAGTTGGCTTGATTGCTGTTTGAATAAGAGCATAGACGCTAACCACAGGCAGCCCAGGCGTACTATGTGAGACTCAGGGATTATTTACAGATTGAAAGCTACAGATATAGCTGTGATCAAAATAAAAAGCATTTTGTCTTTATCTTATGGTTCCCTCAGTTGTCCTGCACACTAAACAACCTAATTTTGGGGCATTTGTGTGTGGAAATTGTAGAAGATTGAGTCGCATCGTAGTTGTTCCTATAAGCCATATTTTGAAATGTCAAAAGGGTAGCTGGATTATGTCTTCTCTCTTCTATAAACTCACTGCAGCTGTGCAGGCTAAGCTTGGGATACTGGAAAAGACAGCTGCATGTTAGAGTGTTTTCCATACATGGCCAGAACTCTTTCCTGTTAAATAGCTGAGAACATGCCCGAAATTTATACATTTTAACACATAAATGTACAAGATTTTCCAGAATTCTAATAGCCAGGTGTGGAGGTCAGGTATGTATTCCATCTTCAGAATTTGAATTTGTTCCAAATAGACGTGTTACAAATTTGTGTTGGCATTAAATATGCAATCTCCACCTCCCCCCCCCCCCCCCCTCCCGTGGGTCGAGGGTAATTATGGGTAAGAAATAACAGGGGGCCTTCACGGTGGTCACATATATTTTTAGGGCACTCTTTATGGTGAAGACATATTTCATGCCATATCGATCAGTATACTTGAACAGTTGGAAGATAAATGCATCTTTTATGAAACCCTACAACAGACAAGTATTAAATAGAATAGCTTAATGACGATACAGGATACAAACAGAACCAAAAAATCCATCAATAAATTAAGAATGAAACTTTAATTCCACTCCAAAATTACATAATGATGAGAAAGCTACCGAAACACTGTCTATGCATCTCTGGAAAAGTCTCATCGTAAACCTAAAATAAAAAAAGGAATAATAATTAATTATATTTGGTGTGTCAGTGTAAATGCATATTTGTTTGCTACTCATGTAGTGACCATATACGCACGTATGTACGTGCGTACCTCCAAAATCTAAAAAAACGAATTATTTTATTTATTTGACTTATTTATCCATTTATTCATTCATACACTTTTTGGCAAAAAGCGACTTTTACACATGAAAGAGTTTTTTTGTTATTGTATTGCTGCTATTTTACGAAAAGAAAAATTTGTGAATTGCACTATTCATATTAATGTGAGATTTCAAAACCCAGTCGTAACAACCACAGTAACAAAAATAAAAATGCAAAAATAAAATGGATCGAAATCCACCAATCGCAATACAAAGACTTGACCCGATTTGACGGTAGCGTGAAGCGCAGTCATTTCGGGTCAGAACTTATGAGTTTATAATACACTGGTATACAGAACAGTTAGCGTGTTTTTCATGCTTTGATGTATGAGACTTCCCCCTGGAAAATATGGGAAATAGTACTTCCGAGGCCCCCAAAATAAAAAAAATTCTGGGGGAGCATGCTCCTACACCCCCATAGAGGCTTGCGCCTTCGGCGCTCCTTTCACTTTGCCTTTCTGTACGTACCTAAACGGAAAACCCACGCTATGCCCTTCGTATACTAAGTGTGCTTTATATCATAGTTAAAGCGACTGGTTATGAAACCATGGAAATTTCAAAAGCAAAAACAGTGTAGTCGCAACAGATGTTGAATCGATCGTGACCCTGTTCAATCTTTTGTTTTCGGTTCGCAAGTTAGTTGCCAATAAATTAGTCGCAACTTTTGATTGATAATCCTGCCGAAAAAATTGTGTTTTGTCGTGTTTTGTGCAGGGTCAAGGCCAAAAAAGCGGACAAAAACAGGAAACAAAGAAACTTGTTGAGTTTCATAACCATCCATTTATATTAAATATGGCTTGCGTAAGCCAACACTGAAACAATGGTTCTTGAGAATCCGAACATTTAACTTGCAAAGTAAAACTGAGGTTCCTCACTGTATACCGATCCTTAGAAAGCGTCGTGTTCGAAGGAAATTGCTCACCGCATATATGTGACTTTTTTCTTCGACGATTTCCGTGGAGTCGCGCCTGCTGACTGCCCTGAATTGGTCCTGCTGAACGCGTTGATGTGATTAACGTACCAGCAGCCATTTTGTGGTGAAACCTCACTAAAGCTCACGCAGGCGGATTCTTCCAGAGCGTCCGTTGCCCGTTTCGCTGGACAAGGGTAACGTAGGCTCTGGGGACGAGGACCGCAGTGGTTGTGCAGTGGCTGATTCATCGAAGATGTCGCTGGAAGTAAGCATGAGATTACACGACGTTTAAAGACCCATTGTCACGCCTCGTAATGTTCTGCGAATTGTTTCAGTTTTGTCTTGAGTCGATACAAAAAACGGCCGGCAATCTGCAAATTATAGTCACTTTATTGCGACAAAATACAACCTGATTAACTAAGTAAACGCTAAGAACTTCCATTAGGAGCACTACTGACTTGCCGCCGAAACTTGGCTACATCGCGGCTTCTTCGAGGCTTGTTTCATATCAGCGACTGCCGACTGTTGAAGACAACTGATTGCGGTGCATCAGATATCCAGCAAATTAATTGTTGGTGTTATTACCAAACCCTATATGGTCTTTCTTCTCCTTCTACAAGCTGTTTACAAACTGAATATCGTAAGCAAACTTTCACCAAATTCTCTCTTTCAAGTCGCCATCGGGCCTTCGACGGTTTGGTTTCTCAAAGAATTTACGTTACATATATTTTTTACTTATCCAAGTGACCAAAGTTGAACAGAAATTGCGCGATGGAGACGGACTGCTTGAGATCTTTTTCACCGTTGCAGTGGCTGAAGATTTTTGTGGCTCACGAAATGCTAATATGATCGCAGTGCATTATGGAAAGTGACAATAGGTCTTTACGACGCTCAAACTACATACAAACGCACAAGCCGTTCGCGGTAGACCTACACTAAACTGAATATGTCGAGCGTTTTTGGCAAGGGTCGGTCCGCAAACTTAACGAGATCAATTTACTATCGAACTACTATGAGTGAACCCATCAGGAATCTTGCCTTATGAAATGAGCTACGTAATGTTAATCTAAAGAATCATCCACGTAAAAATCGTATCACGTGAACCATGTAAGTAGAATACCATTACAACTTTGGAATGTCTGAGGAACAAGAGCAGAAAGTTTAGAGACATTTGTTCAAGTACTTTACGCCCATGTCCTGTAAAGTGCATTGTTATGTGACGGTTAGAAAATCCCTACAAATTGAAGGTAATACAAAGAAAAACAGAAACGTTGCACAAAATATAAATACGCTTTTACTTAAATGCTGCTAAAAGTTGAATACAAAGCAAGTCCGTATTTGTCATCGTTTTCTCCTAATAAACCAACGCGTCTTTACCCAAACTTGACTCAGACGTATGTTGCGAATTATTGTAAATTTAAACTGAGTACAGACTCAGAAAAGAACCCTAATCCTACTAATATATGTTGACCCTAGAAAACCAGTATCAGCACCATATCCCCAACCTAATGAGTTAGTCTTTGCAGGACAACAATGTGTTGCAATGAGTTTGTGTTCTTCAGTTGCCTGTTTCTAATCATTCAAGTAAACAAGAACCAATCAGTTCTGATAATGATCTTGTTCTAATATATAATAAATCTTGGAAACCAGTTGTATTCAAGCTTGTTCATATTTATTCATGTAAACCAAGTTCATTTTCATAAGGGAAGCCTGAGTACACGCAGTGATGCGTCTAGTTCAAAGGCGTTTGGAAGAATAAGACTGTAGAACAGTCTTGTATTGCTGTCTTTTGTATTCTAAATAGTTCTAGTGAGGCAAAGTGAAACACACGTGCGTTATTTTTAGCAACTGTTTATTTCCCTCCTCTTGCATCACGTTACCCACACTAACCAGAATACCTCATTTCCTCCTTCCTATATAGTTTCCTTAACATAAACGCAACTTACAAATAAAACTACTATAAATTCAATCTGTTGGGAGGATTGACCACCCGTCCTGATCGAACAACCACTTGGCCTGAACTGGACTCAGAGTGACCGGGCAAGACGGTTTTGGTAATCACTGGATCAGGATTGTGAATACAGTTGTCGCCTCCTAAATCACCATCATTATTAACAACAGGTAAAGAGATAACACTAGACTTGCGAGAAGCCTCATTGTCTACTTCAAACTGAACTTGCGGCCTAGTTATGACAGGTTCCCCCCGAAATTCTGATGGTGGATTATACTCCACCAGTTCTGGTGAGACCACCTCCTTATAGGCACTCATTCCTCGGGCATCATCAGATATTAAGTGATTAGCATGCACAAAGCGACGATTGTTACCTGGACTTCGAACTAAATAAGTTTCTGGTCCCTTCACAGCCACAATTGTACCCGGTATCCATCTTTCCCTCCCTCCCCTGGTGTTTTTAACCCTGACTGGCTGGTACAAATCAAAAACTCGCGCCTTTGGGTTAAGCCCATCCCTGTACAAGTTTGCAGCAACTTCTTTCTTTTCTACATGCCTTTGCAACCTGGGTTTCACCAAGGAGAGGTGTGTTCTGGGTTCCCTCTTCAAAAACAACTGTGCACTGAGGAGTCTTGTCTGTTGTAGTGTGGGGAGTGTTTCTGTAGCAGAACAGGACATCAGCCACTTTGTGCTGAACTGTCCCCTTATCAGGACAAGACTGATACATGTGTTTGAAAGTCTGAACATGTCTCTCAGCCAAACCATTAGTGGAGGGATGATATGGAGGGCATAAAGTGTGCTTGATGCAATTCATCTCCAAAAATGTTTTAAATTCTCTGAGGGTTGTCCAATACACACGAACTGAGTCGGGTCGACTTTTTGGTGTAGACGACCCGTCAAGCGGAAGTCAGGTCGTGGTCTGAGCGGAAGTAAAGTAACAGGAAGTTCCTATATGAAAGAAGATTGGAGGGACCGTTTGTAAAACGGTGACGGGTCGTGACGACCCGTCTAGTTTGTGTCGAGCCGTCATTTGAAAAGTCGACCCTTCTTTTAGAAATGTCAGGTGGTGAGAGACTTAGGAAAAATCTCGTATGTGGAGCACACCGGAGGCCGCGAGACCGTGAAAAATGTTGACAGGTCGTGACGACCTGTCTAGTTTGTGACGAGCCGTCATTTGAAAAGTCGACCCGACTTTTGGAAATGTCTGGTGGTGAGAGACTTAGAAAAAATCGCGTATGTGGAGTTCACCGGAGGCCGCGCGACCACATATAATGTTGGCGGGTCGTGACGACCCGTCAGCCTAAAAGAACGAGTATATATGCGACATTTAGCGTACTTGTTACGCTTCGTGACTAAAACCAACGAGATAAATACGTAGCATAATAATAAAGCACGCTTTTCAGGTCCGGTTCATGACTTGAAGAACGGCGTTTAGACATCTGTTCATTCTATTTTCGCAGCGCATTTATTTTGACTACTTTGCCTGCTTTGTGCTGAGGCAACGTTAGTCACCACCGTCTCATGCCTAAAAGAACGAGTACTGCGCGTAAAGTGTTTGTGGTCCACCGTTATAGAACGAGGAATACACACTGTGTGTAGCGTGTTTGTGGCCTCGCGCTTTCAGAACGAGGAATATACATTGTGCGCGGCGTGTTTGTGGACCCAAGCTTATAGAACGAGGAAGATACATAGTGCGTAGCGTGTTTGGGCCCCCAATTATAGAACGAGCAATATGCATTGTGCGTAGTGCGTTTGTTGCCTCCACTTATGGAACAAGGAATAGACATTGTGCGGAGCGCGTTGGTGGCCTCACGCTTACAAAACGAGAAATATAGTGCGTAGAGGGTTTGTGTCCTCACGCTTATAGAACAAAAATATACATTGTGCGCAGCTTGTTCGGACTTCACGCTCATAGAATGGGGAATTAACAGTGTGCGCAACGTGTTTGTGACCTCACGCTTACAGAACGAGGAATATACACTGAATGTAGCGTGTTTGTGGCCTCGCGCTTTTAGAACGAAGAATATACATTGGCGTAGCGTGTTTGTGACCTCACGCTATAGAACGAGGAAGTACACTGTGTGTAACGTGTTTGTGGTCTCGCGCTCAGTTTTAGAACGAAGGATATACATTGTGCGTAGCGTGTTTGTGACCTTATGCTATAGAACGAGGAATACTGCGTAGCAGGTTTGTGGCCTCGCTTATAGAACAATGCATATTTTTATATACATCGTGCGCTGCGTATTTGTAACCTCACCCTAAAAGAACGAGGAATATACACCTGTGTGTAGCGTGTTTGTAACCTCACGGTTTTAGAACGAAGAATATACATTGTGCGTAGCGTGTTTGTGACCTCACGCTATAACGAGGTATAAAGACTGTGCATAACGGGTTTGTGGCCTCGCACTTTTAGAACGAAGGATATACATTGTGCGTAGCGTGTTTGTGACCTCACGCTTTAGAACGAGGAATAAAGACTGTGCGTAACGGGTTTGTGGCCTCGCTTATAGAACAATGCATATGTTTATATACATCGTGCGCTGCGTGTTTGTAATCTCACGCTTATAGACGAGGAATATACACTGTGTAGCGTGTTTGTGGCCTTGCGCTTTTAGAACGAAGAATATACATTGTGCGTAGCGTGTTTGTGGCCTCGCACGTTTAGAACGAAGGATATACATTGTGCGTAGCGTGTTTGTGACCTCACGCTATAGAACGAGGAATAATATACACTGTGCGTAACGGGTTTGTGGTTTCGCTTATAGAACGATGCATATGTTTATATACATTGTGCGCAGAGTGCTTGTGACCTCACGCTTATAGAACGAGAAATATACTCTGTGTGGCCTCACGCTTGTAGAACGAGGTTGGATGCTTTTAGCTTGAAGAACGAAGCATTCAACATTTCGGAGCGCTATTCCAGTCAGTCATCATTTCTGAGCGCTATTCTTTTCTCGGCCTCTAGTGTTCATCGAGGCTTCAGTTTTCCTGTCTCTCACCACCTGACATTTCGAATAGTCGGGTCGACTTTTCAAATGACGGGTCGTCACGACCTGATCGGATCGTCACGATCCGTCGAGATATTTGAAGCTGCCCCAGGCCGTTTGACTTTCGGTAGTAAAGCTTACTTCCTTTTTAAACTTCACGACCCGACAGCCGGTGAGACAGGTCGTCAACAAGCAATTGACGACCCGACTCAGTTCGTGTATATTGGACATGTGTGAATTCTCTAGCAACAAACTGTGGAACATTATCACTGACTAATTCATGTGACAGCCCATATCTAGCGAACAGAGTTCTTAAGGCCTCTATGGTAGCATTTGCAGTAGTGCTGTTCATAGGAAAGACTTCCATCCATTTATAATGGCTGTCAACCACAAGAAGAAATTGTTGACCCTTGACCTCAGCATAATTAACATGAATTCTTTGCCAAAGTTCAGTTGACCAAGGCCACAATAATAAGGGAACTGCCTTAGGGGTTTGATGTGCCTTACTACAAACATTACAAAGCCTTACTTTGTCCTCTATATCAAGGTCAATTCCAGGCCACCACACGAAGGACCTGGCGAGTGCTTTCGTACGGCACATCCCTGGGTAGCATTCATGCAACTCTTCCAACAAGCGTTTTTGGAATTTGAATGGTATGGTGACCCGTCTGCCCCACATAAGACATCCATTTTCCAAAGCCAACTCATCTCTGCGAACCTAAAAAGGTTTAAACTCTGGACTAGGGAAGCTACCTGGCCAACCGAAGGATGTATATTCATACACGTTTGCAAGTAGGCTATCCTTCTTTGTACCTTCACCTATCTCAACTGCAGTTACGGGCAAGTCATCCGTCATAGATGCACACACATAGTGTTCATCTGGATCCAAATCATCCTCAGCCTGAGATTGTACTGGAAACCGACTGAAGAAGTCTACATTTGCATTGGCAGCGAAGTCTCTGAATACAATATCAAAATCATATCCAGACAAACGAACTGCCCAACGCTACAAACGAGCTGCAGCCAAGGGGGAAATACTAGCTTTAGGACCAAAAATCCGAGTTAGGGGTTGATGGTCAGTTACCAATGTAAATTTTCGGCCATAGAGGTAAAGCTGAAATCTCTTAACACCAAATATTATGGCCAACCCCTCTTTTTCTATTTGGGCATAATTCTTTTCTGCACTACTGAGTGTGCGAGAAGCAAACTCTACTGTCCGCTCAGTGCCGTCTTCCATGCGATGACTCAACACAGCTCCAGTCCCATATGGACTGGCATCTACACTCAATAGAAGAGGTTTTTGGGGGTCATAATGGAACAAAACCTGTTCACTTGAAAGAACTTCCTTAGCCCATATAAAAGCCGCTTCACATTCCTTGGTTTAAAACCACTCAGCCTTGTTACTGAGAAGCTCATACAGTGGGTGTAATTTCGATGAAAAATCTTTGATGAATTTTGTGTCGTAATTAACATTCCCAAAAATGATCTCAACTGGGACACATCTTTAGGTCTGTGTGCTAATCGAATAGCATCCACCTTGCTCTTAACAGGACTGATTCCATGTTTACTCAAAATGTGTCCCATGTACTTCACTGAACTGACACTTTTGGCCATTTAATCTAACATTGTGTTTGCCCAACCTACTCAAGACCTGTTTGATAACTCCCATATGAGCAGTGACTCCACCTGATGTTTCCACCAGAGTGTCATCTACTCTCACCAACACACCTTTAATACCTGACAAGATTGAATCCATGACTCTCTGAAACTGGGAAGTGGCAGTTTTCACACCAAAACACAATCGCTTGGATTTAAATAAACCTTTTCGAGTGTTGATGGTAAGCAATTCAGACGACTCTTCATCCAAAAACAACTGATTGAAAGCACTGGCTAAATCAATCACTGAAAATGTATCAGGATTAGCCCCATCTTGAGACAGCATAGCAAACATGTCTTGCACATTAGGTAGTTAACTTTGTACACATTGTTGTGTCCCGAACTGGTCGGTGATAAGAAAGATTAAACCGGATTGCATCAAACAACAACGATAGCTTTATTCCGCCATGATAACTCGTGTTCGACTCCCTAACCGAGAGGGTCTGGGTTTCAATAAACTACACCATACAGGAGGGGAACCGGGTCCTAATACACTACACACATCATCCTCTATGCGCTCATTAATCCCCTTATAATCTCCACACACTCGTATGGAACCGTCAGATTTAGGGACATGCACTACAGGGCTTGCCCAATTACTACAGGATACCGGATACAGAATATCAGACTGCACTAGTCGATCATACTCTTTTTCAACTTTTTCTAGAAGGGAGTATGGGGCCGGCCTATCCTTCATGAACACTGGTTTAGCACCCTCTTTAAGTTTCAAAGAACCAATGAAACCCTTGATGCCAGAGCCATGACTGCTGAATAATTCTTTATGTTTTTCTAACAGACTGTTGAATTCTGCTGAAAAGGTCTCAGATTTGGGAACAGAAAGCTTATTCTCAGCGACTGCTTCCTTAACCCCGAACATGTTCTTCCAATCTAGTTTTATTCTACTTAACCAGTCTCGCCCAAACAGGGCAGGGAGATTTCCTTCAACAACAATTAAATCAAGGATTTGTTCTTGGGTATCATACTTCACTGGAACAGAACTTTTTCCCACAACAGGAATCTTTTCACCTGAATAATTACGCAAAATCACCCTCGGATGCTGAAGGGGATAATCAGATAATGTAGAATCATGCACACGTTTTGACACTGTACTACTTCCATCTTACAATTAACTTGTGCCTTACCTAACTGAACATCTACTACACACGGTTTAACGCTGTTTACAAACTCTGTCGACAAGTGTTCAGTTTCCGTTTTGTATAAACCAAAGGCACTTACTTCATCTGCATTCACAGGCATGTCACTCACATGATTATCGCTCCCCACACGTTCATCATCTGAGTTGCTATCGCAACTGTTCAGCTTAGCACTCTTTTGACCACTCGATCTTCCTTTTGGTTGCACTTGTGACTATCGGGCTTTACACACCGGACGAATATGACCTTTGCGTTGGCAGTGATGACAGGTGGCATGTCTGTATCTGCAAGATTCCGATCTATGCTGCACACTTCCACATAATTTGCACTTGTCGGTGTTTCCACCACTCTGCTCTTGATTATGTCCAGCAGTGATGTTCTTTTTGTTTAGGAAAGAGCCATCCTGGACCTTATTGACCTCGCTTCTAGACGACTCTCCCATGTGCTCTAGATTCGCCTTGCCCGCCATTTCATCTGCAATGCACTTGTCACGCGCAACAGCGTAAGTCAGATCTCTTATCGACAAGAGATGACGCTGAGTTCTGGACATTTTTGGATGTAATCCAGAGACTAGCTTATCTCTTAGGGCTTGAAGTAGAAATTCACCGAAGCTGCATGTCGAAGCCAGTTTATTCAATCTGGCGACGAATTCCGACACACTCTCGCTCTCTCCTTGTGTAGCCGTCCAGAACTTGTGTCTTTCAGCAATCACAATGGGAGCAGGTTCATAATGTCCCTGCAAAAGCTGCGACAACGCCGTAAAGGTCCTTGTATTCGGATTGTGGGGATCACACAAGTTCTTCAGCAACTCATAAGCGTCTGGACCAATAACAGCCAGAAAAACATTCACTTTCCTATCATCATCGATGTCATTCGCCGCGAGGTATGCTTCAGATCGATCGGCGTAATCGCTAAACTTCTCAGACTTTTCGTCAAACGGACCCAAATTACCAATGACTGCAGCCATATGTACTCCTTGTTTACCTTCGGGATCCCATCCTCGTCGCCAATTTTGTATTCTAAATAGTTCTAGTGAGGCAAAGTGAAACACACGTGCGTTACTTTTAGCAACTGTTTATTTCCCTCCTCTTGCATCACGTGCCCACACTAACCAGAATACCACACTGTCTTTCTAACAGCTCCGCTTAGTAGTTTAAGTGAGGAGAAATCATGTCCTTTGTTGTGCAAATATGCATTAAAAGTCGAGTTAGAGTTTATTTTATCTGTGTGGGAAGAGATTGGTTGAAAGAGTTGAAGCTTAACTGGAAGAAATTGTTCAGTCAAAATGAACACTGATGGAAATCAGAAATTCTTGCCCAATTTGTCAAGTGTGTTAGCCCTACTACATAAATTACTCAACAGTAAGAGTAGTTGCTTTGGGGAAAAGAATACCAGCAACCTTTGAACAGTCTAAGCCAATCCTCAAGTCTCCAAAACTATTAATCCACTGTGATGACAAAAAGGAAGTGGCTTTGGCGTGTGATGCATTTCAATATGGTTTAGGAGCGGTCCCTCCACACAAGATAAGGGATGGCTCAGAACATCCAATTTTGTTTGCATTCAGAACCCTAACAAAAGCAGAGAGGAATTATTAAAATCTGGAGAGAGAAAGCACTCCCCCCGATGTTTTTTTTGGCGTAAAGAAATGGCAGACAGTTTACATTAGAAACTGACCACAGGCCTCTTGAGTTTTTCTTTAATGACGAGAAGGCTAACTGACCCGCCATGGCAACTGCTCTAATCGAACGTTGGGGTTGCATTCAATTGCACCATTAAGTACAAATCTGGAAAGAAACACGCGATGCTGACGTTCTCAGTAGACTGCCTTTGCCAGTTACGCCCCGGACAACACTTGTACCGGCGCGGCTAAAACAGTATGGACGATGGAGCTTCTTAATTGTACACCGGTGGGAGTTAAAGAAATCCAAGCAGGGACCAGATCTAATCAGCACGGTTGGCCTCAAAGCAACACAGATCAAGCACTCCAGCCATACTTCATAACGAAAGAAGAATTAAGTATTCAAGATGGGTGTCTTCTATGGGGAAATCGTGTGGCAGTGCCCTCAAAAGGCAGAGAAAGAGTGGTAGAAGAGTTGCATGAGACACGTCCTGAAATTTGTCGTATTAAGTCATTGGCTTGAAGTTACGTATTTTGGCTAAAATGGACTCCGATATAGGGATGAAAGTGCGAAACTGCGAGGTCTGTGAAGTTAACAGGAAATTACCACCTGAAGCCCCCTTGGGAGTGGCCTCATAAGCCTTGGCTTCGCCTGGACCTAGACTATGCTGGTCCAGTTCTTCAGATTTCAGATTTTTTATTATTACGCACTATTTACATAATTTTTGATATTAACAGTATTTGCAAAAATCACATCAATTAAGGAGAAAAGAAATATAACAATAGATAGCCAAAATAAAATGTGCTCAGTGACCAAAGTAGCATAGGCTTTCGTGTTGGTCACTGACACGTACAAACAATTGACACGACATATCAGTCAGTTACAACAGAGATAAAAAAGAATAAAAAGTTACATAGATAAGGTATATACAGATTATTCTGAAACTTGAGCATTTAAAAGGTATAGTTTATAGTTTTTTATAGTTTTCCTCGTAGTAGTTGATGCGAACTGTAAGTGGATAGAGAGATTCCCAATAAACACCTCGGCAGCCAATACCAGGATACAGAAGCTAAGAATTGCCTTTTCAACCCACAGAAAAGGTGGTGACCGACAATGGCAGCAACTTTGTCAGAACTTCCTGAAACAAAACGGAATCCGTCATATCAGAACCACATACTATCATCCCTCATCAAACGGGCTTGAAGAAAGAGCTGTCCAAACCTTCCAGGAGGAAATGAAGAAACAGAAGGATGGAAGTTTGGAAATCAGAGTATCACGTTTCTTAAGCCGATATCGAATCTCCCCTCAGACGACGACAGGAGTCTCACCAAAAAAGATGGCAATTCGAGCTTATCTACCAAGAAATTGGTCGTAAAGTGCGTGATAGTCAAATGTCACAGAAGCAGAGTCATGATTTACGTGTTAAAAACGTACCATGTTGGAAGGAGGCTAAATCTATGCCAGAAACGTCTGCTAAGGTCCAGGGTTACGTATGTACCGCAGTCAAATAGTCGTATTACATTGAAGTTACATTAGAAGATGGGCGAACGTGGAGACGCCATCAAGATCACTTGTTACAGAGATCTTGTGATCATCCATCATCTACTCCCTCAGAAATTCCCGAAATCTCTTCATCAGAGTTAGAAAAGCCAAACTCCTCTGTTCAGCCTGTGGAAAATTAGGCTGCGAGTCCAAAATTAAACCTGTTAAAACAGAACTTTCTGAACAGAGAAGGGAACAGTGACAGACGTTTTCCAAGAAGGAACCGACGTCGCCCTGGATATTTGAGTGACTTTATTTTTAAGTGACATTTTGTTTTGAGTTTGCAAAGTCAATAGAGTGCTCTTAGGGACTTCCTTTTCTTTGTTGTTTCGGTTTTATATCTTAGTGGGGGAGTGTAGAACAGTCATTGTATTCAGTACTGGCTTTGTAACCAATCCGCCCAGTTGTTTACTCTTAGGAGAAACCATGTGCTTTGTTGTGCATTAAATCAAGTGTCATGTACTCTCCAATCAGACTTGGTGACCTTTTTGCACTAAAATAAAGTCAAACAAGCATGGAGGCTAGGGAGATAAGCAGTTCTGCTATCACTGTGGTGATCGGAAATGGGGATATGTGTCTGTTGTGTCTGGGATCATCTAACCTGCGATCAGGCGTTTTTTTTTTGTTTTTGGCGAATGGGAAACAAACAAAAAAATAAATAAATAAACGCCTGATACATTTACTTTACGAGCCGTCTGACCCCCCCCCCCCCCGTTCCTCGGATGCCTACCTACCGATGTTATGATGCGTCATGCTATAATTGTCAGCCAATGAGAATTTACCGGACGTTCACGCGGCTTGAGGAAAAGAGCGAAGGCGCCTCTTTCCATGACAAGTTGTACAGATGTCGTTGGCGAAGTCATCGTAAATTAACCCTTTGACTCATGCGTGTTTTCCGTGTATTTGCATAAATAGAGTTTGGTCAAGATCAGAAAAAATAATGCACCGCGCTGTAGATAATTATTAATTATAGGCTTTTTTTAATTACGTTTTTCGCGATCTTTCTCGAGAATACTTAAGGAAACATTTTCTAATGTCAAAGGCTTTGGTCGCCCATCAAGGAATGGCCGAAAAACACATTGAAGGCAAACATTGGTAAAACTATGCGCATTTTCATCGAGACAGTTCGGATATCATATTCCAATACTAATATGCAAATTACTCGAGGTCAACTCAACTTCGCTTTCTAAAAGGCAATATGAATTAACGAAGACAAAATAATCAACAAGTTCAGATTCTGGACTACGGGCAGATGATTGGTTCAGTAAATGTATCAGGCGTCCCTCCTACCCCACGCCATACAAAGAACAAGGGAAGGACGCCTGATCTCAGGTTAGGGATCATCTGGAATAGGTCCGACGCAGACCGCTTCCGATCGTCGCGCAGACCGATAAGATTGTATGGAAACCAGGCCTCATGCTGGTTTTCATTAGCGACTGAATCGGGCAATTCTCTCTTTTTTTTACGCCCACTTCAAGAAGGCGGCCATATACCGTGATCGGTATCTAGTAAACATGGATGATTAGTACTGGGCTCTACCAGATTGACTTTCTACTACTTCCAGTGAATATCTTCTGCTTCGAACTGCTTCTCAAGCCTATTCTTTTCGCAGTTTTGGACCTTGAATGCGAGAATGCATTGCTATTTTAAGAGTTATGTGCGCTGCAGCTGATTCTGTAAACCTACACTGAAGTACAAGATCAAAAAGTAAAACCGCGAGCGGCTTAGGATGTGGAATATTGCTCGCTTTCGAGTATTCGAAGGCCCAGTGGCGTGCGAATTCTTTGCTTATTTTTCGTTGCTTTGTGAAAGCACTGGCTAGTGTTCTTCAAACCTCTAGGCTTTCCTCTGCTGGGAAGTGGGCGTAAGAACGAAATTGTTTGCATATTAATATGCAAACGATTTCGCTTTTACGTAAAATTGCCCAAGTCGGACGTCCTTACAGCGCTAACAACCTATTAAAAATGGAAAATCGAATGGTAGCGGAATCATAAGCTCGGCGGAATCGGAGTAGGGAGAATCAGAACGTTTCCATTTTCTTTCGATCCCGCGTATGACTCCGTCTCTAATGATTTGGTAAAAACTAGGATCGTCGGAGTCGGAAGCAAAAGTGAAAGAACCAGCCAATCACAACACTTATTCTTGGTTTTCAGTCACGTGGAAGTCACGCAAGTTAAAAAATCAAATCATCAATCATTCAATAGATTAAGTCAAGAAATTGAGATATTTTAGAATAGTAATGGATAAAGAAACTTTTAAAGTTTCAGGGCTGTGCGATATCCCGTACTCGGGTTATTCGGCAAAATGTACCACTCAAAATTACAGAGTTAAGTATGGACGCGCCATGATGGAGTCCCTCTGAGGGGCTCCAATATGGCGACCGGAAACAAGTGAAAACATTTGGAATTTCCTTTGGCTATATCAAAGGCTTTTTTCTCTCTTTTGAGCTTGCAAACATTCAATTAGACGCTTCCCTTGCGATGTTGGCTTTTCAGACCTCTAAAGAGCACGCTGAATCGATGTTTTCATGTACGTGACATGCTTGTGAGCAAGCATCTTTATTTCACGCACTGTGAAAAAATCTAAAACACAAGCTGCTCTATTTTCAAAACAAAGCACGCTACCGAGCTGAAAACATGCAAGCAGATACATTAAAAAAATTTCTTGTACATGATGAATCTAAAAATGATGAAGTCTCTTTACTTTTGAATTTTAGTTTTTTATGACGTCACGTGAAAACCAAGAATTCTTAGGCCCTCAAGGTAGGGTCTGTCTCCAAGAAACTGCTTGCGACTCCGACAATCTAGTTTTCACTGTATCATAGACGACGCAGTGAAAAGGGGAATCAGTATTCTGCACCTGTAATGATGTGACCAGTCACTCGCGTGACAGTCGGGTGTCACATGGTAGTCACACGACCTTGCACCTTGATTCTATGTTTTGTAATATATGTGGTTTTGTTCGATCGAGCTCATGGCTAGTTGTTACAGCTTCCCACTTCGCTTTTGATTTTTGCTAGATCATATCGCACGCAGTGCATTTGATTACCACTCTGGCTCCGACTATGTCGTTATTGAAATTCAGCCTTCAGCTAAAACACTTGGAAAAGTCGTTTTCGCTTAAAACGTTTCCAACGAAAATCTTTCCTGCGTATTTATTAGATCACTGAGATCAATTTTGGTAGTTTTGGCTTGGAGCTGTATAGAACAGCATTTGAAAACAGTATAGACCCACGATTGATGTCACTGATGAGTTGAAGAAAGTGAAAAAAAGGTGTAAAACGAAGCCCTCCATTTGGCATTGTGTGAACTCTGATAACGCACTGAATATAAATATAACTTTGCGCTATCGCAAGTATTTTGCGATTATTCCATCTAGTTCAAGTTGTAAAATACGGACCAAGTATCCTACAACTGGATTGGTACGAAATACCTTGAAGAAATGACAAAGAATAAAAGATTCACTACTCCGTGCTCAAGTTGTCGTGAAAACCTTAAATTTGGTCAACTCACGTAGTTGTTTTGCAGAGTACGGCAAATAAACGTACAAAATGGATCCCGCACGTGCGGCGCGATTGTTTTGCGTCATTAACCCCTTTGTTTTGTGGCGTTGTCGTTGCGGTAGCCGTAGTCTTTGCTTAAACTCCCTAGTCACGCTACTCTGGATCCCCTACGGATCGAAGAACGTACGTCTTTGTTCTTACCGCGTTTCGACGCCATCCGTGTGTTATCAGCGTACGCACGCACTGACAAATAGTTGAGAATCTATTTCTTAATTTGCAAACATCATATTAGATTCATTCTCTCCCGAAGTTCTTTTACGCATGACCTGGAAAGAAACTGATCCTACGCTTAATAACCTTACAATTGAAAGTTATGTAAATGTCTTACTCAACAGCTGCAGCAAAGATCGATGCTTTCTTACGGGTCCTTTAAAATTTTAAATTTTAAGTTTAAAAAGCTTGATAAACAGTGTCTTTCTCAAAACTTTTGCGTTATATTTTGTTTTACATTAAAGTTTGCATCGTTGATCTCCGATTGATTTTCTCACAGAGACCCATCGACATGTACCGGTACATGAGCTGCCAAAGTGGGAAAGCCTTTATGGATTCGAGAAGACCATTTGCGAATTGCTTCTATAATTATACAGTTGTTGATGACACCTCAACTTTTGTAACCATCTGCTTAAAACGAGGAGACACAGTGCTAAAATGCTCTAGGAAAAGTGTGATTCCTTGTTACATTGGTTTTAAGAGAGTTAAGACTGTAGATAAACAGCTATACATATAGAAATCACCAAAAGATATCTGGCGATTCTTATGCGTTGGTCTACCTAGATTTAAGCGAACTCGGTGCCTTTGCCATCCGCGCATGCGATACGTCGACGGAACGTATTTCTCCATAACACCAAATGCCGTTGACAACGAAGTGAACCATTAATTGATTTGCCGATATAGCGCCTTCGATGTAACCCGCCTGGAAATTCAAACTCGTAAGAACGTTCTGTGCAATGGACGAGGCCCAAGAATTTGATTTCACGTACACTGCCAACATTGTATTCAGCATTTTCTTGTGTTCTACCGCTATCATGTTGAACCGTATTACAATCTACACGATAAGAAACACATCCTCACTACCCAAGCCCTTAAAAGCGTTACTACTCAACCTGGCTGTTTTTATCTTAGTGCTGGATTACTGGCTCATAAGTTATACATTGCGATTCTTGCCGTGGCTTTGAACCTCAAAACTGACCACAACATTGTTTTTGAAAACACAATGATCGTGTCTAGAATCATCGTTAATTTCTTAATCTATGCATGATGACCCTAACAGTAGACAGATTCTTGGCCATTCATCTTCATCTCAGATACCAAGAACTCACGGTGGGTGACTCAGAAGCGAGTTGTTTCCGTCGTGACCGCACTGACGGTGTCAAGTGTATTTCGTTCATCATTTTCATGTGTGGATCTCGGTTGAAACCGTAATCAGTGCTGGCAACTTATATTATCATTGATGTCGCCTGTCTTGTAATCATCGCAGTACTGTATTGCAAGATCTACTTAACTGTTCGACGCCACAGAAACCAAATTGAATCCTTGCAAGTTCAACAAAACGAGCAGGATGGAGACATGACGTCGCTGAATTTGGCAAGCCGTGACGAGTTAGCGGTTGGCTCATTCTGTGTTTATCTAGTGTTTTTGGCATGTTATTTACCAAACATATGCCTACAAATTGCTGTTATTATCTCTGGCCCTAGCACCAGGAGCATCTAACGGTTTACTTTTGGACAATGATACTTGCTGGACTCGGCCGAGGCACGTTCGGCACGTTGTTATATCAACTTGCTACAAAACATTTTCCCGTGTTATAATCAATGCTATTTCGCCTTTGAGTCTTTATACATTACCCTTCCTGACGCAGGAGGAGTAGTGGAAGGATGCTGGCGAAGCATGCTGGAGTAAGGTCATAATCTTCTCAAGGCCACCATCTCAGTGGATCTGCCCTCACGGCTTTTTTTATTTCTCCAGCACTTCTAAAAAACAGGCCAAATTGACTCAAACCTGATTAAGAAAATAAAAAACATAAAAACAGCAACACTATATTGGTTTATAAATTTAATTATTGCTTTAAATCCTTAAACAAAACAATGTTTGCAGAATCGAAGGACACATGTACTGCGAAGTGGTTTCAATTACACTGACGACTTCCAGTGATATCCCTCAGTAACCAGCAACTAAGTGAAATGTAATGATAAACCTTAACTTCATAATTAATTTTAAAAGCTTCACACTGATATGATCACACGCATGAAACGGTAACAATATTATTAGGCATGAAGTCAGAGATCATTAGCAGCTTTAAACTCTGTGTTGTAATGAAAGAACACAACCTCGTTCCCAGGGAAGGGAAAAGCCCGGAGAACGAGGCCTTGGAAAGAACAGTTCAACACTGGTTGGGAGAATCTATCAAACTGCAAGGTCTTAGAAAATAACACACACACACACAAAAAAAAAATATATATATATAGAAGCAAACTATGAAGAATGGAAACAGAAGTAGTGGCACCTGTGGATCACTGGGAGTAATCAAAATGGGAAGTGCAATTTAGTGACTTATAAGTCAATTCGAGGACGGTTATTTTTCGAAAGGTATGCTAATATTTAAAACACGGTTTTTCAGTGTTAACCGCTTAATATCGAAATTTATACAACGACAAATGTGTCAATTTAAATATAAATGTACGGAAACCTGTATAATTAGTCCCAGTCCTCAACTGCGCATAAAAACCAAGAAAATTATCAAGGATATCACAGCCTTACTTAGTGTAAATGTACTTATTTAATTATTATTTACCTAAAAACTCGAAATGCTGTTGAAGGTCAGTATAAGAATTTATATGTCAGCCACGCCAAAGCTTCCACAAACATAATAAAGAGAATTTGAAGAAGTGGGTACATACTATTACGTAATTACGTTTTAGGCTTTTCTAGCCGACCTACTGAATATGAATATCATGATTAAGACGAGTGTTATTCACAAAAACTTGAAGAACAACCAAAAAAACATAACAAAACAAAAACAACTCTTGCTGACTCTTATTGCCTTGCATGCATATTGAAAAGTTCATCAACTAAAGCGGAGGTGGATGCGAAACTATCTGAAATTTGAGTGGCCAATCAAGCACAGCAAGACAGCTAGCCACTGCTTTGTTTTTAACTAAAACAAAATATCCTACTGAACGTAGACGCAATTACGAAGCCTGGTGTTTGAACTTTTTTTTATTGATGAACCGAATTATGTCTGCGGCTTTTCATAATTTTCGATTATTATTGGTGATATCCGGCCTCCCACGTAGTCGTTCTAAGAAAAGTGGTATTTATTCTCTGTTTTAATCGACTTTGTGAGGAACCATTCATGGTACAGGTCTGTGACCATCTGTCACAGGTTAATAAACCGGCCTTAAATGTATACACAGCAAACAAAAGCAATTGTTTGTTGCTTGCTATGGATTCAGGTGAAGTATATGAAGACATCGCCAGAAATTCGAGACATTTGAGCCTGCACAGTACAGCGGATATCTTTCGAAAACAAGATGGCACAGTGACTCGTAAGAGAGCGAATTCTGCGGTGGAATATAGGAATTTACACATGTTATCCTCTGCAGGGTTGTACAACAGAAATATATATTTTCACCCACAAGAGATTAAAAAAACCCGCGGTTTCGGTATCAACCGCTGTCCGCTTTGCCTTGTTTCAGGCTCATGACGGGCTCATATTCTACTTGCCGAAACAGCGAGGAAACAGCGGTAAATCGACTCGGCTTGTGCCATAAAAGAACCACTGACCAAAATGATTTCTACACATAAAGAAAGGAAAAGAAACAAGCTTTTTAAAGATGACTCTGGAAGCGAATTTGGTGCGTGCTTCGCCGAGATATGGCCTTTTGAATTCGGCATATTTTAGGGAATTTATCGAAGAATCAACATGGAAATTTCGCCGTTTCTCCTTCTGTGGGACTTTCAAACGGAGAAAATATTCATGAAAGTGAATCTACGAGGACTCTACGAACAAAGGCAAGTAAGTTGAAGATGTGTTTTCACAACGTCCACTTGCACATTTTTTCCATCAAGCTTATTTCGCCAGTAATCGCGGTTTATAAACAAACGGTTTTCCCGATTTCGATAAATGTCATAGGATTCCTTACAAAAATTTTGGCGACTACCGTTGGAAGAAAATCGATCAAAATATACATGAAAGTCGTTTACTTTGTTGTAATCTTTACATATTTAGCACTATAATATAACAACCTATTATGGTTCAGTTACACATTTTTACTTTGTGTGAGTCTTAAAGAGATATTTGCTATTTTTCTCGAATGCCAATACAAATCTCTATACACTTCGGCGTCCCGATCAGTCTTCAGGTTGCCGCACGTAACCGCGCGTGGAGTCTCGTGTACTAAATTTCTGGCGATGAATCTGCAATCCTGGGCGAAAAGTAAAAAATTTCACTACGTGCACTTCTACCCTTATAACAGAAACGCATCTCGTTATTTTAGCGGTGCGTTTCACCCTAGAACCCCCTTCCCCCCCAGAAAATAGGTGGTTTGCAGCTAATCTCCAGAAAAACAAATAACAATGGTGAAATGGACAAATACTGGTGGACGAATAAAACGAGCTAATGAGAGATCTATTGTTCACCGTCCACCAGCATGGCGGCGATGACGTCACGTGAAAACCACCTATAGGGAGCTTAAGAAACGAGGACGGGAACGGCAACGAGAACGTCATTTCAAAATATAACTTCTCGTTTTTGTAACTTTTTCGCAATCATTAAAATTTGTTTAACTTGGAAAATGCTGGCGAACTCTCCAGGAACTAAGTTAGTATATGAAAAACGTCAAAGTAAGGAAAAAGAGAAGATTTTGCCGTCATATGCTCAAGTTCTCGAGAAAACCTAAAATTTGGTAATTTCACGCTGTTGTTTTGCAGAGGACGGCAAAGAAATGTACCAAAATGTAAAACGCACGTGCAAAGCTATTGTTTTGCTGATTAAGCCCATTGTTTTGTGGCGTTCTCGTTGCCGCCGCCGTCCTCGTTTCATAAACTCCCCAATATTGAAATATTCGAGCTCTCTTTGGCCTCATCGGCGTTCTCGCCACCGCTAAATTAAAAATCCACATTGGGGCAGGGGGTAAAGCGGGAATTGTCCCAAGACTTTTGTCCTGGATTGTAGATCTTATATTTGACTAGACCTTCTCAAATATCATGAATATCTCGATTTATGCATTATACCTGACGATGGTAAAAAATTCACAATGTTTCCTGATATTGCTTGATTTCGCTCACGTGACAAGGCGGCCATGTTGGTGGTCAAAACAATACAATTTCGTTTTGCAGAATTTGCATAAAAATAAAGTTTAGACAGTCTATTGTTCTTTACTACCAACATGGCTGTCATGACGTCACATGCAACCATCAATAATAAGGTAAAAAGCAACATCTGGAAATTGTTGCATCAAGTGTTCTGTAAAAACGTTTTAAGCAATGGGGAAAACTGACGAATTCTATTCCACGAATATCGCTAACTGTGTCTTCAACGTTTTCTTATGTTGTACTCTGCCATCGTGTCGAACAGTGTCACACTCCGCACGATAGGAAACACTAGTCCTTAACCTGGTTGTTTCTGATCTTAGTGTTGGATAACAGCAATATTCAAATTAATGGCCCGGCCTTAAATGTATTCACAGCAAACAAAAGCAACTGCCTGTAGTGATGGCTTCAGGTGAAGTTAGAGCTGTATATGTAGAATATATATACCTTACATTTGACCAGACCTTGAGAAACATGCTACATTGATTATCTGCCTCATATTGGAAAGAAACGCATTTTATGCATTGTAAGTAACGGGAATATATATAAAAAAAAGTGATATAAAAACCTAAAAATCGAGTCAAGTGTTCTGTGAAAATGCAATAAGCATAGGAGAAAACTAATGAATTCTATTTTGCTGCATCAAAGACGCTTTTCAATATTTTTCATATACCGTGATCTTACCCGTCCTATAAACTTTCAGCTATAGATATCATAGACTTTCACAATGTCTTTTTCAAAATTTTGACTACGGGTATTTTGTTTTTATGTTTCGTCTTTGTTATCTGATTTATTTTCTTCCAATCAACCAACGGACAAGTACATGAGACGCCCTCTCAGGGAAGAAGCCCTTATGAACTAAAGCGGAGGTGGATGGGAGTAGGGAATTGGAGTGGCCAATCAAGGCAGAGCAAAACAGCTAACCATTGCTTTGATACAAGCTGAAACGAAATACCCCGTTACGTCTGTGGCTTTTCATAAATTTCAATCCTACTTTACAAATTTTTGATTATTACTGGTGATATCCATGTCTTCCAAGTTGTAGTTCTTAGGAAAGTGGTATTTCTGCCCTCTTTGAATCGACTTTGTGTAGAATCTAGATGTTATACTTAACCAGACCTTGTGAAACATCATAGATTAACTAACTGCCTCATTTTGGAAAGAACCGCATTTTATGCATTAATCAAGCTTTCGCATATTGATATATAAACCTAGAAAGCAAGTTGTGAAAATTGTCACTTCCGTCAAGTGTTCTGTGAAAACTTTCTAAGCATTGGAGAAAACTAATGAATCCTATTTTGCTCAGTGTAGCAATAACGCATTTCCATATTTTTTGTATACAACGATCTTACAGGCCCTTGAGGTTTTTGATAGGATGCTTTTTCACCTTTTTGTCTCTAGAATTTTGCATCTTTGATCTCCGATTCATTTTCTCCCAATGACCCATGACATGTACTTGAGATGCCCACCTGTCAATGACGTCGTAAAAGAAAGCACTTGCGAACTAATTGCGCCGCAGTATCACGGAAAAGGGATCAACTGTTTAATTCAGCTTTGTGGTCTGGCATATAGAGCTTTATTAAAACGAAAGTTAGCTATGTAATTTTACAGTATTGATGGCATGTACAATGAAGACGAGGAGGCACGGCGCTTAAATACACTGTTGCACTTTTTTCAAATGAGTGAAAACTGTAAACGAACGGTGCATGATAGAAATCACCAAATATTCTTAGCGAATCTTGTATCTTGGTCTACCTAGGGTTTGGCGAACTCAGTCGCTTTTTTTTAATTGCCATTCGCGCGAGCGATACGTGGACAGCTGTCTGAACTGCATTTTCATAACACCGGGAGGCTTTAATTGGCCGATACAGCGCCTGCTGGTCTTACCCTCTACATAGATTCTGGCGAACTTTTAGCATTGTCATCCGTTTATGCGATAATATACGTGGACAGGTGAACTGTATTTTGAGTGACTATATCACTTTTTCGATATCAGTAGCGCCTATATCAAGTATAACTCGTCAGGAAATCCAAACAACTAGTGCTCTGTTAGAACCGGTTCTTTGCGATGGAAGAGGCCGAAGAATTCCGCGTTCACTGCCAACATGGTATTCAACCTTTGCTTACGTTTTACCGCCATTTCGCAATAAGAAGCACATCCCCACTAGCCAAGCCTATAAAACATTACTAATGAACCAGGCAGTTTCTGATCATTCTGTAGGATTACTGGTTCATCGCGATTCTTGCCATGGATTTCAACCACAACACTGTTAACAACACCAACAACACGGTTTAAAAAAAAATGGTCCCGTTTTTTGTTATCATGAATTTCTTATGTTATGCATCGTTCTTTGGTGTGATGGCGCTCACGGCGGACAGATTCTTGGCCATTCATCTACATCTGAGATACCAACTCACAAGCGAGTTGTTGTTTTCATCGTTTCAAGTGTGGATCTCATTTAAAACTGTAAAACGAAATACTTATGTCATTACCGCCGACCGGTTGGCTCAGTTGGTAGAGCGCTTTAAATAACTGAGGAGAAAGTGCTTCCTTTGCCAATGACATCTGCAAATAGTTAGACTTTCTAGTCTTCTCGGATAAGGACGATAAACCGGAGGTCCCGTCTCACAACTCTCCACAATTAATTCTGTGGGACGTTTAAGAACCACTAGGGACGTAACGAACCCTGTGACCACCCCTAGTGCTGACCTTAGGTTGGTGCTTCACATAGGGATAACCTCTTTGCACCTTCCCCCTTGGATATTTCCAAGAAAAATGAGTATGAGTATGAGTATCATTGACATCGCCTGTCTTGCAATCATCGCGGTACTGTACGGCATGATACCACCACTTAAGGGGGGAGTAACATGCGAAATTTATAAATTGTTACTGCACATGCGCAACTTGCCCCAAGCCCTAACCGCGCTTTAGAGAGAAAAATCCCTAAAACTTGGAGAAAATTAAGTGTAGTTCCGTTTTTTTTTAACAGATCGGAGATATTCCAGCCTTCTTTACAAACCTTCCTAAGCATTTGCTGTTAACGTACAGAACTGCAATGATAATGACGAAATGGTATGAATTTGCGTGCTTAATTAAGTCATAAATCTTACAGTAACGCGAATTTCAAAAAATCGATGGGTAGAGTTTTGCACCTTGGCTTGAGCAAGATTTTCATCCTGGCACGAAAATTAATTCCGGTGTCATGGAAACGCGGTATGACTGTTCTTTTTATATGAATTGAAGTTTCATCAATTTTATGGCACTAAAAGACTCGAACCCCAATAAACACGGCTTTATGTAAACACAGTGCAACTTTTCATCTCGCCTCGGAACAAAAGTCGCGCCAGTACATGTAAACACCCCCTTATTTGTTAACATGCAAGAGTAAGACTGTAAAGACTTAATGAAGACATAAGATGTATATGTATTGAAACTCATTATTAACATAACACAGTGGCAAGACTATGAAGACTGAAAAGAGTCGGACAATTCATACATTTAACTGAGGAAATCAAGGAGCTTTCTCTGAAAGATGGGTAAACTAGGAGAAAAAGTAATTGAAAATGCTAAAGAATTCCATACTTTTGGCCCTCGAAAAAGTAGAGTGAATTGTTTGAACATTAGCTCGGCAGGCGATGAGGTCAAAAATAAGCTGAGGCTCTGATATCGTAATTTGACCACTAGTCAGAAGCAAATTTAAAAAGGGCGAGGGTAGCAAACGATGGTGATAAGAAAACAAATTGTGCAATACGATTTGCAATATTTTGTGATACGTAAGACAATAGGAAGCCAGGTTACAGGTCAACTTTTCAGATTAGAATGCTGTGCCGGAGGTACTAGAGAAGAAAATTACACTGCAGCGGCAAATTCAATCAATTGCTCGTTCCGAAATTTAAATAGGCCCGGGCGCTGCTTTACACATTTTTTAAGTAGTCCAGTTGTGTCCAGTTGTTAAAGTGTACCAGGTCTTTGAGAGGAAGACATGCGAGGCTGGGGGTGACCTTATTTTGATTACAACCTCTCTGTCCTTCTCGTGTAAATGCGTACTAGTTAGCAAACAACAGCTTGATTTACATGAGAAAAGCAGTGAAGTCTGTACAAGTAAAATGGCCTTTTACATCATATTAAAATCCCCACCACCAGGAAGATCCCCTAAAAATTAGTAAGTTAACCAAGTTTGGGTAGGCTTCATGCATAGTGTATTAAGTGGACTGTGAACTGTCAAATCTTGTTAAACGCGTCCGCAAAATCACTAATTTATTATTTTTTTTAAGTTGTACTACATGGTTGCAATATAACTAAGGAACCATAAACTTGGCAAACCGAATAATTTTGATATGACCTTTGTTGTTATGGTTCAGTCTCGATTTTTAATTATATGAAAATTGAAAAACTCGTCCCCAGTCTCTATTTGAATTCCGGAACGAGCAATTGGGAACCCTTTCCGCGTGTTTTTGCTCATTCCAACTGAAGGAAGTTCTCATTGTCAGATTGCATTTATTTTTTCCCGCTTCCGTAAGAGGCACGGTTTAACGTATAATCAGAATTGACCAGAGCCGCTTTTCCCTGCACTGAGAGGGCTACACTCTTGAAGACTTTCTGGTGGCATTTCTCGAAGCAGGAAACACACATGTGTTTTTCACCTGGACGACGAAGCATTTTGATCATGGGCGTTCCTTCTTGGATTGTTTGACTCACACTACCCGTCAAACCTTCGGGACCAGCTTCACCACCCACAGAATGTTGCAGTCTTATTCTTATTTAGTTGTCTCCCCTCGGTCCATTGAGGTAGGAGCACGCTTTCAGCAGCTGCTTTGCAGATCGTTCATTTCCTTCAAATTCCTCCCACAAAACAAACAACTTCGACTGCAACTGGCGGTACTTGAGACGCTGTATGCGCTTGAGCTTCTTGTCAGAAACAAGACGGATCTGCAGGGCGGTGAGACGAGCTTCCCTGTGAAGGAGCTGGACGAGGATGTACATGGGCAGCTGACCACGTCCTGAGGGGGGTTCCTTTAAGTCAATTTATATTTAAGGATTTCGTGTATTTTTCAGATTGGTATGAACGAATATAAACAAACACAGACGTAAAGTTCTTGATGAGTCTTTCATTTGACGGTAAACTTGTTCGACGCACAATGACTTAAAATTCTCACCTCGAATTAACATAAGTTCACACTTTGCGCGTGGGTCTTATAAAAAAAAAGGCGGATGTTGGTTGAGCATAAAACAATTACCAGTACGTTAGGCGTTAAGGGGTTCCTTTAAGTCAATTTGTATTTAAGGATTTCGTGTATTTTTCAGATTGGTATGAACGAATATAAACGTCTAAAATATAAACAAACAAACATGGACGTAGAATTCTTGATGAGTCTTCCATTTGACGGTAAACCTGTTCGACGCACAATGACTTAAAATTCTCACCTCGAATTAACATAAGTTCTCACTTTGCGCTTGGGTCTTACTAAAAAATAGGCGGGTGTTGCTTGAGTCGAATTAGGCCTGTTTCAAACGTCGCGCCACTGCCGTGTCGAACTAAATTGAATTCGACCCGACAGTGGCACGACTATAGCAGTAGTTTCAAACGTCGAATTTATTTCAGTCGAGTTAAAAGCTGTTGCTGCAAACATGCGTCAAACCACAACAAATTGGTTTTGCTGTCAGCTACTAGCGCAGATTGGTATGAATCGAATATAAATAAACTGATGGACATTGTCTTTCAACTGACGGTAAACCCACATGAACATGAATCGATCTGAACGTGTAAACATTCTATATCGTAATATAGATCTGACTTTTTCGTGGAACGATCTGACTTTTAATGTGGAACGACCTGACTATATTGTGGAACGATCTGACTTGGAACGATCTGACCATGGAACGAAGTGACCGGATACCCTAAGGGAGACACGTAACATGTCGGCAATTTCCCTTCTTGTAAATCGTTCTCTGAGTAGAAATACAAGTTGTTCTCGGCTCGTCTGGTAAGACGGTCTTTCACGGTTACCGCAGCAAGCCACGCCTGCTGTGTAACCCATTTCCTCATCTTCAATTTGCTGAGAGCAGAGAATCAATTTCTCGTAGGCAAACAGGACGTGACTCAATACACTTAAATTTACAACATTGCCTGTTACAAGGCTGGCTATTTGCCTCGCCAGCTGTTCACCACGAAAACACAGTCCATCTAAAGTTTCACTGTCACAAGTGTTAATATCAAGCTGCCTTTGCACATCTCCAAGCAAGCGTTCTGTTCTTGATATTAAGGCCTGCCATAACTCAACAGTAGCAGTTACTTTAGTTTTGAATACCCACGTGACTGTCTCTGGCGGGAATTCGGCGCACAGTGCATGCTATCAAGACCAACATCATCATGACGAACATCATAATATCAAGACGAACATCGCAGTGTCACGACCAGCATCGTAATGCCATGACGAACATCTTAATCTAAAGACGAACATCTTAATGTAAAGATGAACATCATAATGTCAAGGCGGACATCATAATGTCAAGACGGACATCATAATGTCATGACGAACATCATGTCATGACGAACATCTTAATGTCAAGACGAACATCATAATGTCATGACGAATATCATAACATCAAGACGAACATCATGATGCCGAGGTTAAGTTCACAATGAACATTTTAATGTCAATACAAAACACATAATTAAATGACAAACATAATTTTGACACCGATAACGCGCCATACGTTTTCACATGATAGATAAAGCACCTGCGAACTAATTGCGCGGCAGCATCACATAAAGGAATATTCTGTTTCCCTACTGGGTCAACAGTTAAATTCAGCTTTGTGGTCTGGCACATCATCTTTCTACAAATATAAAGATATGTCAAGGCGGCTGATTTCACAATACAGCAGGAATTGACGGCATCCACAGCGACTGCCGAGACTGCACGGCGCAGGAATGCACTGGAAATACTGCGCTTCCTTGTTGCATTGGTTTTAAGAAAGTTAAAATTATAGATAAACGCAACCTATAGAAACCAACCAGCGATTCTTGTTGAACCTTATTGCTTGGTCTACCTCAGTAGATTTTGGCGAACTCTTGTCTTTATCATCCGCGCATCCGATACGTGGACAGGTGAACAGTATTTTGCTTATCCCGGCCATCACTTTGCCGATATCAATTACCCGTCTGGAAACTTACAACCGAGTGTTCTGCTAGAACTTTCTTTGTAATGAAAGAGAACGAACACTTAAATTCCAGGGACACCTGTGCTAACATTGTATTCAACGTTTTCTTATGTTTTACTGCCATCATGTTAAACAGTATTACAATCCACGCGATAAGAAACACATCATCGCTAGCCAATCCTTTGAGAGCATTGCTCCTCTACCTGGCTGTTTCTGATCTTAGTGTTGGATTACTGGTTCATCCTTTATACATCGCGGTTCTTGCCATGGCATTGAACCATCATACTGAAAACAATGCCACGGCCGCCGCTTTTGATGTCATTGCTAATTTCTTAGGCTATACATCTTTCTTTGGTGTGATGGCCTTAACAGCGGACAGATTCTTGGCCATTCATCTTCATCTGAGATACCAAGAGCTTGTGACTCGCAAGCGAGTTAATGCCGTCGTTGTTGCCATCGTTCTTGTTGTTGTCGCTCTTTCTGCATTTGCTGTACATGTATGTATTGGGCGTTGGGTCTCGGTCGATATTGCAAGACTTATTTACGCTACTGTTGAGATATTCTGTCTTGTAGTTAATACTGTACTCTACTACAAGATCTATCTAACTGTTCAACGTCACAAACATCAAATTCAATCCTTGCAATTTCAACAAAACTATGAACAGAATGCAGAGATCACTTCGTTGAATATCGCAAGGGGTATAAAGCTGGCGGTTGCCACATACTACGTTTGTCTAGTGTGTCTGGTGTGTTATTTGCCCCGTACATGCCTAGAAATTGCTGTTATTATCTCTGGACCTAACACGACTACTGAACATCTAACTATTTACTTCTGGACAATGGTACTACTCAATTCGTCTCTAAATCCGTTGATTTATTGCTGGAAGATGAGGCACATTCGACACGCTGTCCTCAAGAGACTGCAAAATATTTTTCCGTGTTACAATTAATACTATTCCACCTGGAGTATAAATATTTATCATCCTGACGCCGCTGACGTTGCTGAGGCAGTTTGAGAGATAAATGCTCGAATTAGGTCAAGGCCTCTCTCTTGGATCAGCCCTCTTGGCTCTCTTGATTCTCCAACGCCCCTAAAACTTGGCCAAATTGACTCAAAATCAAGTAAAAAATAAACAACAACAACAAGAACAAAACAGCCAAAAGTCGGTGGCATTAATGCTTTATACTGAAATTTGAATATTGCTGTAGATACAAGAAGGAACATTATTGGGAAGGACATGATGAAACGGTCAAATGAAAGTGCGTTCGCACGTGACCAGTAGCGCGCATGAATAAATCATAAATTCAAATGAAGTTAAGATTGATGTTGTGTACATTCGACTGAACAGTTCCCAACAGGAAAATCATCTCCATTTCATACTGTTTTCAATGGATGTTAGGTGAGTCTGAAACCAAACTGGTTCTGATCTTCCACGACTGGGCAACTATTGTAAATCAACATGGCCAAGTTGACGACCTTCTTTTGGATTTCTCGAAGGCCTTCGACAAAGTTTCCCATAAGAAACTGACACACAAATTAGCCCAGTATGGTATTAGCGGAAAATCGCTAGTTTGGATCGCAGCTTTTCTCCAAAACCAAACCCAATTTACAGTTGTCAACGGTGCCCATTCCACCACTACCTCGGTTACTTCCGGTCCCACAGAGTTCCGTCCTGGGGCCAACCCTCTTCCTATTATTTATTGACTATATTTCAAATGTAGCAAGTTCACAGCTACGCCTCCTTGCCGATGATACCGTCTTCTACAATGAGGGAACTTAAGCATCGACGACGGCAACGGCAACCAAAACGCCACAAAACAATAGGCTTAAAGGGCCACGTTCAACCAAGAATCATTGCGCGCCTCTGTTGATGTTATCATCCGGGAAATCGGCCGTCGCGTAAGACTCATAAGAACACGTGGGAGAAAAATCGAACGATCGAAGGACAGGAGGAACGTTCCTTCGATGTTACTGGCGACAATAGTGATTTGGGTTATGAAAAAAGACCTGTTAACCGTTACAGCTCTCCTATAGCTCGCCCAGAGAACACTGATCACGAGGAAGCGTGGCCTACTCAAGCTCTTCCAAGTAGAGTGGTGAGATGCAATCAATGAAGGAGCGCGTATGTCGAGTTTTGATTAGCGATTTGTTGGATATAAACGACTAAGAATTTGCGTTGCTCTCCACTCTGTATAGATCTGCTAGTGCAAGAATACATGCAGTCGAAAAACAGGAAAATATCGGGGATGTGTGCGCAGAGATGCTCGGCGAGTTGTGTATGTGGCAGCATTTCAAAGCCGTGTAAGAATAATAAAGAAGTTGTGATAAATCAACGTCAACCTCCTCCAAGCAGTGCATTTGAGCGACACAAAATCGCAGGACTATGTTTTATTGGGTTTTACAACACTTGACAACGGTAATTATTACAGAATAAGAAAGCCAAGTGATAATACAAACTGATAAGCACTTACATGAAATCGCGTTATAAATGGCGGATGAATCCTGCAAACGAGCTCGTTTTGCTTAAGAAGATCTGCTCTCATCGATACAACTGAGCATAAATCCATGTAGGACCAAAGCAAATTTCGCTGTTTGAATTATTTGCGAACCCAGAAACTTGTTTCCTGTCGTTCCATAGCTTAAATGTAGGAAAGCCAAACAATATGTCGGTCCTCTGGCCTCGGCCGGCGACCTCTTTTCAACTGGCGGCTTCATTCAGAACTTCATACGATAATAACAAAGAAATAACTATACAAATCCGCGAATTAAATGTTAAAAAAGCTATTCACAAATATCACAACTAACGTAAGCAGATAATACGGCCGATGGAGCCAGATGGAAGTTCACCTATCGTAGAATCGTATTTTCTGTCATACAGAAAATGGCGCCGATGAAAGCGCTCGCGCGCAATGGCTCATGGTTGAGCGTGGTCCTTTAATGAGCAAAAACAATCGCTCTGCATGTACGTGCGTTTACATTTTGGTACACTTCTTTCCCGTGTTCTGCAAACAACAACGTGAAATGACCAAATTTCATGTTTACTAAAGAACGTCAACTTGTGAGAGCAAATTTGTTGTTGTTGTTTTTCCTTATTTTGATTTGTTCATTACAACTTAGTCCCTGGATAGTTCGCCAGCATTTTCCAAGTTAAACAAATTGGAATAATCGCGAAAAAGCTACAGAAACGAGAAGTAACATTTTGAAATGAGGTTTTCATCGCCGTCGCCGTCGTCGATGCTTAAGTTCCTTATTAGGGGGTGCGGACGAGAGAGACGTCTGAATTCGACCGCGCCCCCGGGTGGGTTAGGGGGAGGAGACGGCTAACATTTCAGACTACTCCACCTGGTAGTTATCTGAAACTAAATGAACTTTTTACTCTTTTTATGTTTAAATTATAGTGTTACGTTTTGAACTTGGAGGTGCTTCTCTGATAAACTTCAACGAAGAACTTGTTCGGGATTTTTACAACTTTATTCGGCTTGCACTATATATTTTTTATATAGTCAAACTAAAATAAATGAGAAAGAAAGAAACAAGTTCAAGTAAATTACAAAACGCCAGAGAAAGCAGATACTTACAATTCTCGTCGATCCCTTTGTTGGACAGCGTGTCCGTGAAGGGCCTGACTACCAATTATATAAGTTGAAAATTTCCCAGGGGGATGTTCTGTCGCGTGCAAATCATATAGTTCATTGACATCATCCACTGGATTAGACCATGCTACTTGGATTTTCCCAAGTCTCTCCCTAGATTGATATTATAGTTTACATGTATTTCCTTTTCATTTGATCTTACTATTTGCTTATGCTAATTTTTAGTCTGTATCTTTTGTAATTTTAAGTAGAGTTAAAAAAATTATCGTTTTCCTCATCCAAGCCGTTTTTTTAGGAACTGCGTTTACATCCGTGTGACTTCATTGGATGTCCGACTGGAACCGTTGACGGTTTGCTAACTGAATGATGATTAACAATTAATCCCGTAGCTCACAAGGGCCACGGGTCAATAGCCCATCAGGAGAAGCCGAATCGGCTATTGACCCATGGCCCTTGAGGGTGAAGGGTCTAATTATTTTAGTATCACCCAACTAGTCGGACAGAAAAGGCAATAATAAAGTTAGCAAATGCAAGTTGAAGAAATATTTATTTGGGAATAAAACGTAAGAAAGCGTCACGCTCGATTGCTACTCGAGGACTATTACCAATAGTCCTCTAGTATACGTAGCGTAGCCAATCAAAATGTAGGATTTGCATTAGTCCACTAGTTGGGTGATAAAAACACGTTCCTGGAGAGGAGAGGGAGGGAAGGGGTTAACACTAACGGATAAAAAATATCTCTCTTCATGGCTAACGGTTATTAATTTTCATTCACGGTTAACTTTACCGAGTCCCTTGTTGAAAATGAAACCATAAGATATTTTCCTTTTTTGGGATCTGTATTTTAGTTTGATCTTGTCAGACAAGCTAGCCTAGCGGGAAGGAGACTCTGTCAGACGTCAGGGAGTAGACTGCAAAGGAGGTAAAACGGTGTCTCGAGTGCTCTGAAGTCTCTTAAAGTCTCAGATACTCTCTATTCCACTTTTCAAAAAAAAAAAAAAAACCCGCTTAGCGCTTTTAATTTTTTTCCAAGGGCAACGGATACTTTATTGTCATTTTCACGCCTAATGATTACCTTTTTGGACGTTTGACGGCCATCGGTTAGCCCCATTGAGACCCTCTTCCTTGTGTTTAAACAAAATTTCGCTTTTATTAGCAGCCGTTCAGAGATTCAAAAAGCTAACGTTTCGAGCGTTACGACCCTTAGTCACGGTTAACATTTCAGTAAAAACGGCTTACCGTTTGGCCTTTTTCTTGGTGAGCTAAATAGGTTTACGGCTTTAAATAAACTTGAAATCAGCTTTAACATTTTTGATTATTATTGGTGATATTCCGCTGTCCCTCGTAGTCGTCGTTAGAAAAGTGGCATTTCTGCCCTCTTTCAATCGTCTTTGTGGGGACCACTCACGGTGGAGGTCTGTAACCATCTGTTTCAGGTTAATAAGCCAGGCCTTAAACGTATACACAGCAAACAAAAGCAATTGCTTGTTATGATGGATTTAGGTGAAGTTACAACTGTAAACGTAGAATCTAGGTATATGTGTAGAATATATTAAACTAGACCTTGTGAATCACCATAGATTACTTATCTGCCTCACGCAATTTTTTGTGCATTTTATAACTAACGGATATCAAGATTTCGCTTCATTATTTAAACTAGAAAGCGACTTCTGGAAAGTGTTACGTCAAGAATTCTTTAAAAACGTTTTAAGCAATGGGGAAAACTGACGAATTCCATCCCACGAAATTCGCTGTGTCTTTAAAGGTTATTTCTTATGTTTTCAGAGTGCCGTCCTGTTGAACAGGATCACACTCCGCGCGATAGGAAACACTTCCTTGTCACCAAAACTCCTTACCTGGTTGTTTCTGATGTTAATGTTGGATTACAGCAATATTTAAATAAATAGCCCGGCCTTAAATGTATTCACAACAAACAAAAGCAACTGCTTGTAGTGATGAATTCAAGTGAAGTTAGAGCTGTTTAAGTAGAGTCGATACAAAAAAATTAATAATAAATACTTAATTGATCACTCCCCTATAGGGGCTTTTCAGGGCCAATGAAACAAATAATACAAATGAGAACAACAGAGTTAAGAATCCCAACTGGCGGGAGGCAGACCAGTTGGCTATTTACAATGATGACCGAGGAGTTGCACCAGGCACTTACCCAGAACAGCTCCAGCTAGTGGCCAGAGCGGGATTTCAACCACTCGGCCATCCTGCCTCCTTCATATCCTGTACCTTATATTTGACCAGACCTTGAGAAACATGCTAGATTGACTATCTGCCTCGTTTTTCAGTAGAAAGAAACGCATTTTATGCATCGTTACGACAGAAAATATATAAAACGTGATATAAAAACCTAAAAAGCGAGTCAAGTGTTCTGTGAAAATGCTCTCAGCATTGGAGAAAACTAATGAATTCTATTTTGCTGCATCAAAGACGCTTTTCCATATTTTTCATATACCGTGATCTTACCCGTCCTTTAAACTTTCAGCTATAGATATCATAGATTAACTTTCACAACGAAGAAAACCACTTGCGAGTAAGATATTACGCTCCCGTATCACATAAAGGGATATTCTACTGTTTTCTTCAGTATTGGGTTAACTGTTAAATTCAACTTTCTGGTCTGGCATATCATCTTTATTAACAAAACTGTATCATGGCAGGTCAGCTCTTTAATTCTACAGTTGTTATTCACAACTTCTATAATACACTGGGAAAACAGCGATTTTTTGTCGCATTGCTTTCAACTGAGTTGAAACTGTAGAGAAACGGTACTCGAGAAAACAACCAAGGATTCTTAGCCAATCTTCTGCCTTGGTCTACACAGGTTTTGGCAAACTCTTAGCTTTGCCACCGCGCATACGATGCGAGGACAGGTGAACTGTATTTTGAGTGACTAGTATATATCGCTTTTCTGATATCAGTAGCGCATACATCAACTATAACTCGTCAGGAAATCTAAACAACTAGTACTCCGTTCGAACGTTCTTTGCAATGGATAAGGCCGAAGAATTTGGTTCCACGTACACTGCCAACATTGTATTCAACATTTGCTTATGTTTTACCGCCATCATGTTTAACAGTGTTACAATCCACGCGATACGAAAAACTCCATCGCTAGCCAAGCCTTTAAAAACACTACTACTCAACGTGGCTGTTTCTGATCTTTCTGTTGGATTACTGCTTCATCCTTTCTACATCACGATTCTTGCCATGGATTTGAACCACAACACTGATAACAACACCAACGATATTGTTTTTAAAAACATTGTCCTGTTTTTTATTATCATGAATTTCTTATGTTATGCATCGTTCTTTGGTGTGATGGCGCTTACAGCGGACAGATTCTTGGCCATTCATCTTCACCTCAGATACCAGGAACTTGTCACTCACAAGCGAGTTGTTGTTTTTGTGGTAACAATGATGGTGTGTAGCTCATTTCTTTCATCATTTCAAGTGTGGATCTCAGTTAAAACTGAAAAACTAAAAGCCTATGTCATCATTGATATCGCCTGTCTTGCAATCATTGCGGTACTGTATTGCAAGATGTACTTAACTGTTCGACGCCACAGTAAGCAAATTCAATCCTTGCAAGTTCAACAAAACGAACAAAATGGAGAAAGGGCCTCGCCGCATTTCGCAAAGCGTGTAAAGTTGGCAGTTGGTACATTCTACGTTTATCTAGTTTTTCTGTTGTGTTATTTGCCACGTATGTGCCGAGAAATTATTGTCATTATCTCCGGACCTAACACAACGACTGAACATCTAGAGCATTACTTTTGGACAATGATACTACTCAATTCATCTCTAAATCCGTTGATTTATTGCTGGAGGTTGAAGCACATTAGACACGCAGTTATCAATATACTGCAAAATATTTTCCCGTGTAATTCTGCTTTCCCTGGCGCATTTATATAAGTAGTATAGGTCGCTTATAGGGCACCTAACCAATCAGAATCGAGTATTTTGTACCACGTGGTACGATTTGACCAATCAGGTTGCGAGTTGCTAATTTATTCAAAATGGCTGATTTATGCTAATTAGGAGAGGTGAGCTTTATATCAGAAAAAATGACTTCCGGCTCTATTCAAGATGGCCGACCCTCCCAAATAAGGAGAAAACCCCCGGAAAATGAATGAAAAAACAGAAAGTGAAAAAATGAGAAATTTTTATTTACAATGACAGCAGCTCCTTGATTGTTTTTGGAAAAAAGTGGTGAACAACAAGGCAAACAGGAAAAACAAAACCACAGTTCAATGTTCGATGTCAAAAAGTTTGTCACTGCAGCACGGCCGCATCACGTGCAATCCCGTAGGGTTAGGGTTCTTCCAGGTGGACTGGATTTCCGAACTCTCGTGGTAGGGACACCCAACGTAGGCTGTGCCAATGAAATCCCGGGAAGGGTCTCCGTTGGCTGCAATACAGACAGTGAACACTGTTGGGTAGAGGATGTATCCACCATCTGTTGAAAAAGGAGAAGAAGACGGTCATCACCCTCTGAGGAACGGGTTTAGACTGCAAGATGGGCAATGGCAGCGTATGTCGGAGAGGGAGTGATGTATGCAGTGGTGAGAGCCCGTGCATCGTCGACACCAAGCATAGTCCTGGAACTCCTCTCCCGCAAAGGAATCGTCATCGTGACAGTTACTGCAGATGGCACTGTGAAGGTAAGGAGATGCGGAATTATTTCAAAAGGGAAGGTCGCACATGACTGCTGGTGGGGGGTTCTGCCGGCAAGATGGACAATAGCAGCGTCTGAGGACGGGATGAAACCAAAAGAAGGAAGGCTCGGTGCATCGTTGACACCAAACGAATCCACCGAATTCCTCTGGATCAATGTAATCTTCCAGTTTGTAGACAGGACAGACGGCACTGCAAAGGTGACACTGAATCAGCGATAGAAGGAGCATTGAAAATGACGACCGGTGGGGTCTATGTGATGCTGGATGCAGTAAATGGATCCCGAACAAAGTGGACAGAAAAAGTGTTCGTCATCGTGCCAGTCGGGAGTGGAGTGTTTCAGGGGACAGACGCGTAAGATGTGGGGTGAAAAGAGAGACACGACATCAGGGCGAAGGTATGACGGCGACAATGAGGACACCAAATGAATCTGGGAGAAAAAGACAGAGAAGGAAGTGTATGTCAATCGATGGGATGATAGGCGTGGGCGGGGTTGAGTCGTATGGTGAAGCAGTACGAGCACCACCAATGAAGGATCCCCTGCCACTCCCTGAACGAAAGAAAAACGGCTCACCCTCAGACCCTCAGTCCACCCGGGAATCGACGGAGATACACTCGATGAAAAGAATGGTAAATGACACCCATGCAGAACATCGAGTGGAAAGAACAGTAGGCGCACGGGACGGAATTCACTGAGCGAGAGGGTCTGAAAAGAAAAATGTTCAGAAGTTGTCATGACTGACCTCTAATGCCTGTGAAAGGGGGTGAGAGTGATCCATCGACCCAGGTGGAAGTGAATGGCCCCGGGAAGATCAGGATACTCGTATTGGGTGCATCGACCGCATCGTATCGAGTCTGGATTCCATGGAATGGACCAATCCCGATGGGGAAAACTGTGGAGAAGGGTGTTGTGAAAAAAATGAAACGAAGTGACTGACCTCTAATCCCTGCGATAGTGGGAGGTGACAGCTATCCATGGAAGCAAGTGGAAGTGAGTGACCCCAGGAAGATGAGGATACTGGAAATGAATGCATCGATCGCATCGTATCCAGTCCGGATCCCGCGGAAGGAACCAAACCCGATCGGGAAAACTATGGAGAAGGGTGTTGTGAAAGAAAAAAAATGAAAATGGCATGAGAAGAAAATTGAAAAAACGAAGGACACTCACCGTCGTCCTAGCTGCCGTTCCGTGAGAATGGCGAAACCATACCGCGGACAGATGGGCAGACTGTAAATCTCTCGGCAGACGGCTTGCATCTTGTCGCGATGTTCGGCTATGTCGACGTAACGCACGATGCGGTCCCTCACCAAGTCGGGCAAGCCGCACCAGAACTCACTGCCGTACAGGAAGGCGAGGCGACGAGGGGTGATGAAACGTCGTCGTCGCCGTTTGACTTTTTTGGAACGGGTCGGCTTTTCCAGGGAACAGCAGAGGGCCGGGCGTTTGGAGCGCGTGCATTCTGCGGGCGGTAGATGGAAACCGTCTCCCACACAGGCCAAGAACAAAATCACTAGAGAGAGCATGATTGTTTCACGTTAGGTTGAGACGTGCACTCACATGAAAATGAACCGACACAACGCGTGTGGGTTTTATATGGAAGTCACGTTGCTATGGAGACTGAGAATGGGGGGTGGGGGGTATCCCCCTAACATATGAAACGAGGGTTGGTATGGCAATGTGACGTCAAATGAGAAGCCTTATATAAGGAAAGCCGCAGGATCGGTGGGAGAAATGAGTGAAATATGGACGATCTGAAGAAACAAGAGGGACGAAGACGATATGCCTTGACCAAAAAACGAATGGAGAAGATGAAGGAAGAGGAACCGGAAAAGTACGAGCAGAAAATGGAGAGAACGAGAGAATGTAAGAGAAAACATTACCAGAAGGACTATGCTCGTAAGAAACTGAAAATGGCGGCCATGACGGACGAAGAGAGAGCGATTCTGCAGACTCGACAAAGGGGATACCAGATCACGTACGTGGAAAAATTGAAGAGAGAAGGTCGATACCAGGCCTGGAGAGAAAGGAAGCGTGCGGGGCAAGTGAGGTACAGGCAGAACGAGAAGGCGCGACAGAAGAGAAGAGTTTACGCGGCGAATTATGAGAGTAAATTGAGAACGGACCCCGTTCGATTGGAACGGCGCAAAACCAACCGTAACGTACGGGCGAGACAGAAAAGGGAAGACTTGAAAGAAAAGGATCCCGCGAAGTACGAGGAAAAACTCGAACGTAAACGAACGGCTTTGCGACGCAGTCGAGCCAAGAAAGAGGCTGCACAAACATTGTTGTCAATGCATGACTTGTTGCATGCAGCTTTTATTTTACAAAAAATCTGTGAAAAAACCGAATGTACAGCTGATTAAAATGCCAGACGTAAAGGGCGTTCTAGATTGACAAAATTAATGTCTCTGGGCAAATGCAATGTTCGCCGTATCCATTGCACGAAATGATAAGTCTCCACTTGTAGGCAGTGATGGCGTAGAGGGTCGGCATGATGTCCGCAACCTCCCACGGTGGTTAAACGGTTCAGGCTTTCGAATTTCGGACATCCCCAGACTTCCAAGTCGACGCAGGGTATCCCCATCTTGTCCAACAGGTTTTTTTTCTACGTGTCCACCCTTGTAAGCCACCAACGGTCTCTCGGGGGTTCTGTGAAGGTTGTAAAGGTTACGAAGGTCTTCGTGGAGTTGCCAAGGAGGTCGGGCTTGTTCCTCGGGGGTGGGACGATAGGGTAGACCGTGAATGTGTTTGCTGACATAGCGACACGTCTTTTGATCCTTGAGAAGTAAGGTACGAAACTCTCTGAGGTTGAAATATCGGTACGACCCCACATCGTGGGCATGACCGGGCCAGGCGCACCATCCCATTTCTCGCACGAGAAACTGTTTAGGGTTTCCGCGCGAAGCGCTGACGTGAAATCCCTCCAAGTCGATCACCAGACACACGCGTTCCAAATCAGAGGCTCCGATCATGCTCTAGCCGTGAGTGATAAGACAGGTAAAATGTCGAAAAAGACAGGCTCGTTTCTCGTCAAACGTCTGGTCCCAGCTATCAAACAATGGTGATTTCGCAGAGAAGGCAGAGCTCCGAAATGAGGTCTGAACTGTAGCCCGGTGTAATCAAAAGTGAGCCAAGTGTTTGTGGACAAGTCAAAGAAATAGAGAGGTTTGTGCTTGAGAATGGTCACGTGCTGGATCCAACCCGGGCCTCCCATTTGTTCATTGCTGGAGTGTGAGGGGCGAATCAAATCGCCAATGAGGTACACGGCATCGGATTGGACCACCATGTCCACGTCACGTATCAACAGGTAACGTAGAGAGGGTCTGAATTGATCGTAATCGGGACACAAGGCTCGACAGGTCGTGGTGATAGTTTCGTCGTGATGCTCATTCATGCACACCACACGGCTATGCTTGAGTTCATCCCCCTCCAACATCACTCCGTCCGTCACGGGATACTTGCCTGGTATGACTAAATGAGGATGTCCTAGGATGGGTGCAAACCCTACTTGTAACTTGGTTTCATCACCTCTTTCGTCATCGTGAGGTAAGAAGAAAGCGCAAGGAACCCCCAATTGCTTGCACAGGAAAATCACTCCGGCACAAACACCCATATCACCTCCAGTTATCACACACGTAGACATCTTGAGAAATGGAAAATGTTCGAGAAGAGGAGTTCTTTATATACAGAGGGAAAGTCGTTTGATTGGTCCGTCAGGTAGCCAATGAAAGTCGTTGTCTGTGTTGATGCAGGTAAAAGAGATCGTGGATCACATCGTAGGCGTTGTGGGAGGGGTCGACGTGCCGATCACCCACGATGGCGCATTTACCCTCCAATTTAGGTGTGGCAGGAGCGGGTACGAAACGTCCCTGGTCGTAATCGTACCACAACCACCGTTCATTCGTCAAGTCGTACAGGTGTACGGGTTTGTACAACCTTTGCGCCAATCGTACCGTCCATCCCGTTCCGCCGCGCACGAAGGACGTCTCCCCCTCGTCGTCCGGTGTCAAATAATCGAAAGCCAACACGCGGTCGCAGGCAGCGGCGATGGTATGGTCTCTCTGTAGGTACCTGCGAGAGGAGATGTAGTATTGGTCGAAATTGGTGTTCAACTCGCGACAGGCTGCGGCTGCCTCGACATCTACTTCGTTTGCCACTTCAAAACGATCCCTCAACGATTGGTGGTCTGTCAAAGGAAGAAGGACGGAAAACAGAGTGTCGTTGACATGCTCGCGTCGTCGGAAGAGGTGGATGCCCGTCGGCACACCCATACCAATGTGCCAGGGTGCGAACGGATCGTCTCGCAAATCGTACTGCATGCTGTGAAAAGAAGGTAGGATGCAACGGAAAGGTATGTGGTAGCGATCGGCCCAATACATGGCGGCCGCATCCGTACCCTTGCATCCTCCCGTGATGATTTGAACGGTCATGATGATGAAATGAGATCTGTTGTGGGAGAGAAAGGTTCTTATGTAGGAGGCGAGAGAGGTCTGTGATTGGTCCGACGTAGAGCGTCGTGATTGGTGGGTTTCGATCCGTTGGGTGGGTATAAAATTCGCTGCACCAGAGACACCTGGATCACACTCGCATGGCACGAAGAAGAAGAAGAAGACGAAAGATGGAAGGTGTGGACATTGTCAGACGAGCGGCCGAGGAGTGTGCGTTGGAGTTGGAAGGACAAACTCAGTTGGAAGCCATCGATGATGCTACCATGAAGGAATTGTTGGAACCGCTACCGGACTACCAGACCGAGGTGCTAGAGGAAGGAGACGCGCCCTTAGGACCTGGCGAATATCCCGGTGGTATTCCTCCCTCTCCGTCCCGACCGGTCCAGTACACGTGCCCCATTCACGCTTTCCCTTTGGAGTTCCGCATCTCGGAAGCCAAAGGTTGGGAATACTACGTGTGTGGAGAACGCGGTTGTCCAGTCTGGTTAGATGCCCGTCAATGTCAGGAGTTGTGTGAGGCTTGGGAGGCACAAGTCTGTCCGGAGATCAAGAGGGGTCCCTTCACCTGTGATTGCCGACGCCCCTACAAGTGGGTACTCTGTCGCACGTCCCAACGAGGGAATGAAGGACGTCTATTCCTGACCTGTCGCGACAGGACCTGCGACTTTTTCCAGTGGGCTGATACCCCTCCGGGCGAATATCAAATCGACGCCAGTTACCCGGGTCAAACGCGGAGACGACAGATCCTAGCCCGTCAATATGCCCGTCCCGTACGTCCTCGGTACGTACCGGAAAGTAGATCGAGGGACAGCGCTCTCACCATGTGGCAGAAAGTGAAAGCCCAAGGCGAGAAACGGAGGCGGATGGAACCCTCCCTGCCAACACCTCCACAAACCAAAAAGATACGCCACGAGGGACACTATCACCCCTACGCCCGGATGCATGCGGCGCCACCCCCTCAGTCGGACGGGTGGTCAGGTCAGCGGAAAACAACCCAGAAACAGACCGACTGTGACTGCTACCCAGGGATGCATGCCAGCCAAGACCCCACCCCCAGAGAACGGGTGGAAGAAGACAAAGAACGCGTACGACGCGAGAAATATCTGGAAGAGGAGATGTACCTGGCAGGGTTGGGCGAGGAGGAAAAACGTGTTCAGCGAGAGATGCATCGGACCGGTGTGACCCGCGAGGACTTGCATCGGTATGCCTTGACGCACATGGACGCTAAATGAAAAAAATGTACATAACCTGTAGATAGCACTCAATAAAATCATTTGTAACCAAACCTGTGTGGTGTCATGAGTTGTTGGGGGTGGCGTAGTCGCTGGCTCATGACCAGTTGGGTGTGTCGACGGTGGGTGGGTAAAGAGTCCCTTCCCTTTGACGATGCCATCGACGGGTTAGCAGAGGTGTTGCACCTCTGGCAAGAAGTGGTGGAGGCGCCCGAGTTTCACGTGGGTCATTATGCCGTGTTCGTGGAATGGTTGAGACGCTCGTTTGGGACCGAAGACGGTGAATTTTACTGGCGTCACACGCATAAAATACACGAGGAACGCATTCCCTCTGTCAAACGATTGATCCTGTGGTGGGGATGGGAAAGTCTCAAACGTACACTGATCCGAGTGTGCCCGGAGCGTTGGGCGGATTGGTCCGGTACGCCAAGACCCACCGAATAACTCTGCCGGAAGCACGACGCCGTTTAGAAAGAGAATTGGCGTTTACTCTACACCGACCCATCCGACGTCGGTTTGCCACGTTACCCGTCTTGGTCTTCGAGAAAGACGAACAATGGGTGGCGGATCTGGTGGAAATGCAAACCACCGCCAAATGGAATAAAGGCACGCGGTACCTCTTGACGGTCGTCGACGTCTTGTCCAAATTTGCCTGGGTCCGTCCTTTGAAGAAAAAGACCGGAGAGGAAGTGGTGAAAGCGTTTCAGAACATTCTCAAGACCAGTGGACGTAAACCTCAGCGTTTACAAACGGACAAGGGTAAAGAGTTTTACAACACCAAGGTACAGACCTGGTTGAAAGAGAAAGGCATCGAACATTTTTCGACGCACGGCGATGCCAAAGCCAGTGTGGTGGAACGGTTCAATCGCACGTTGAAGGGACGGATGTACCGCTACTTTACGGCCGCCAATACCTTGACTTACCTGGACGTACTACCGGCTTTGGTGAAAGCGTACAATGCGGACGTGCACCATAGCATCGGCATGGCACCCCGAGACGTCACGGAGATCAACGAAGCCCAAGTGTGGCAAACCTTGTACGGCAAACGACTGGGTAAACCGTCCAAAGCCAAGTTCAAGGTGGGCAATCAGGTTCGGTTGAGCAAGAGGGTACGAACATTCAAGAAAGGTTATCTGCCTCAATGGACGGAAGAAGTGTTTGTGGTGTCGCGGGTCGTGCCCGGTCCGGTGAACACTTACCGCGTGGAAGAAATGGACGGTACCCCGTTACGAGGGACGTTTTACGAACAAGATTTACAAAAAGTGATCGTGGACGAGAAGACGTTGTGGCGTGTGGACAAGGTATTAAAACGCAGACCCGGTCGGATGCTCGTCAGTTGGAAAGGGTGGCCTGCCAAGTACAACAGTTGGATCGACGATGCCTCAAGGAGGAGGAGAAGGAGGAGAAGAGTTTGAAAGTCTTTACTTGACGCTTCCCAGCAATGGAGGGGGCGCTCAGTTCGACGATACCAATCGAAACAACGATTACAAGATCAAGTTACCGTACCGGTTGCGTCTGCCCGGCAGCGGATGGCAAGTGGCCTTGAGTTCCATCACCTTACCGCGACCCAAGGTGCCCGCGAAAATAGACTGACAGGCCTTGTTGGAAAAAATTCCCGAGAATACTAACCTGATGAGTTGCATCATCGGTTACTACGACCCTGACGATGACATTAACCCTACCCCTGTCATTGCACGAACGGCGTGGGTGACGATGGGTGAAGTCATGAATGACGAGTTGGTCAACGATGGTGCAACCTTCATGAAACGTTTGAAACTATTGTTGGAACGCAACATTTTCGAGATGTACTACGAACACACCCAGGCTAGGGAGTACACACTGCGACGAACCAAATGGCAGGGTGGAAAAGACACGGGGGTACGAGGTTACCCCTTGTTGAATTGGAATGACGCTGAAGAATACATGGAAGTCGATTGGTCCGGTACCGACGACTTCCTTCAATTCGAATTGAGTGTGGAAAAGAAGTTTGGGGAACTCATCGGCTGTGTCAAGTGGTACGACGGGGATGCGGTCAACGAATGGCATTACGGACCTCATCTGATCCTCTATCCCAAATACAACGATCCCGTGAGCACGGCACCATACATCTCCTCGGAAAGGATGGCCGATGTGAAGGGACCCGTCTATTACACCTCCAATGCGGGTCCTTTCTTTGGTTTTCGCAATCATGCCCGGTACCGTTTCATCTTGAACCGGGATTGGTTTGTGGCGAAAACACGTTCCCGGGAGGACGGTGTGGCCAAAGACTCCATGGTCTACGTCTACAGCAACGTGGGACGCGGAACCATCCTAGGGGGACAGATCACTGACCTGTTGCGTCAAGTACCCGTAGGACATGAGGAGAAGGAGGGATTCGTCTATTACGAACCCAAGAACATGCAACACATCGATGTCCGTAACACGGAATTGGACGTGGTGGAAATCGCCGTCGGTAACCCCGAAGGCGGACTGTCCGATTTGGGCGAAGGGATCACCACCGTCACCTTGCATTTCAGACGCGTCCCTTGAGCGCGATCGTCATTCGTCGCGGAGTGATGAGCGGACACGGTAGTGCCGTCCGATACGAACCGGTCTTTCCGGAGACCATGATCGGAGGGAAGTTGCGTATCTTCGTACCGCATTCACCCAAAGAAGGTCAAAGTGGAAGCGGATCGAGGAGAAGAAAAAAGACGAAAAGGAAGAAGAAACGCGCCAAACCGTATGCCCGAGGGGATATCTTCTCGTGAGAGGGGCGAGAACCCTTCATTCGATGGTGGAGAGCATGCCCGGTAGACGACGAAAAACGAAGAAACGGCAGCGTAGAAAACGCTCGCAACGCGGTGGGACAGTGTGGGGACCTCTACCGCCAGAGATCGCGTGGGCTCGACGGATGGCCCCCTGCTACGCGAAACGGTCGCAACGCGGTGGTGGGTTCATGGAACCTCCCATGCGACCGGTGCGACCCTATCATCACCGACGACGGGTCTACACGCACAGTCTCATGACATAAACGAGGGAGCATCGAGCCGACGTTCAATCAGTTGCTCCTACTCTTTGGAACGTACACAGCGACCACCATGCCCAAGCGCCCAAGAAACGTAGGTCGGTTGGCCGAAGGTCTGAATCTGGCCGATCCGAGATGGGAAAGACCCGTCAAACGCATCGGATTGGGTCCGAACGTCGATCCCAAGTTTGCACTCTTCACCGTCCCTCCGGTGGACGAGAGTGTGGCCTCGCGACGTGTCGTGGAGATACCACCCTCGGTCAGCGGACAGATCAACCCCATCGAATTCGAGATCAAACCCAGCACGGAGTACGTGGATCTGAGTTCGAGTTTCTTCATGCTAAAGTTGCGGTTGCAAGCGGCGGGTGGCGGCAACATCGCTGCTGACACCTATCCCTGTCAGAATCTGTGTCACACCATGCTCAAGCAAGTGTCGGTCTACGTCAATGGGGTGTTGACCACGGTGCAATCGGACACGTACGCCCTGAACGCCATGCTCCAGACCATATTGAACCACGACGAGGACGATGCCGTGTCCGTCCTTCGACCGCAAGGCTTCATACCAGGCGCTTTGAACGTGCCCAATGTCTACGCCGCCAACACATGGGACAGCACCACACCGCATGCCGATTACACGGCTCTGACTGGCACAGCGAAAACGTCCGTGGATGGTGTGATAAAGGAAAGAAGTTTGTACACGGGTGGTGTGCGTCGCACGTTGGTCTTCAAACCGTTGGTGGAAGTCTTTCATCTGAACAAACCCTTGCCACCCAACACTCGCGTGCTGATTCGTATGCACTTCAATGAACCTGCGTATTTCACGTACGGTGGCACGGCACCACGATTGGTGGCCGACGATGTGGACCTGAAGTTGTACGTGTCGTCGTTACGTCTGAAAGCGCCGTTGTACAACACCCTGACCCATCTGAGGGATTCCAACCACTACATGCAGTACCCGGTGGTGCGGTACGAGACCCGCACCTTCACGCTGCCCAACGGCGAGACCAACTTCGACAAAGCCGACATCTTCGAACAACGGATTCCCAACCGCGTGTTCGTGTATTTTCTGGACAGTCGAGCCTTCAACGGCACGATCGGTTACTCACCGTTCGCTTTCCGAACGTTTGGCGTGGAATGGATCAAACAGTTGATCAACGGGGAAGAGTACCCGCATACCAGTACTTTGGAACTGCAACACGACAATACCAGCAAAGACTACGATGGGTATCATCGCTTCTTGTACGACACGGGGGCTTTGAAGAGAGGCAGAAAACCGTTGGTGAGACCCGAGGATTGGGGGTATCACAAGAACTGCACCATCTTTTGCTTCAACAACGTGGAGAGCGGAGATGCCGACAGTCGCTTCATGAATCCGCAGAACCAGGGCAATCATCGCATCCAAGCCAGGTTCAATGCGGGCATAGGCCACGCCATCACCATCTGCGTGACGGGTGAATTCGAAAACGTCATGAAGATCACGCGGGAAGGGGGTGTCCTTTACGAAACCTATAATGGCATGTGAACGTCCGCTCCGACGACAGAAGAGACATGGAGTTCGTGGCGACCACGACGCAACAATTGGAGACGTTGGCGCAACACGACGCCCGGTTGCGACCCTACTTTGCGGGGGTCTTTGCCAGCGATGCCTTACCCTCGTCGCCGTCGAAGGCGCATCCTCAAGGGTACATCGTCAATGTGGATCGTCGGGAGGAACAGGGTTCGCATTGGTTGGGGGTGTGGACGGAAGACGAGACCTGCGAAATCATGGATAGTTTTGGGATGAACGTGACTCGGTACGACATACCCTGGTTCGAAAAGTGGACGCGAGACCATTTCTGGGCGGTGCGAGAAAGTCGCAAGACCTTGCAGGCCATCGACAGTCAGAGCTGCGGCATGTACGCATTGGCTTTTCTCATCGTTCGTGCCACGGGCATCTCCATGGACGGGTTCTTGTCCATGTTCACCACTCACGATTACGTGAAGAACGATCACAGGATTGCTCAATGGTTCAAGAAGACGGTGAAAGACACGTTGGTCTGGGAAAGGATGAAACGCGAACAGCCCGCTCTTTTCCAAGGCAATACCGTTCCGGTACGGTTATTGGACATGCGCGCCATGTGGCGTTCGTTGGACGAGGAAGAGTGCGGCGATACGGTCTTTTGAGAGATTTCCCACAAGGTCGAGCCGGTCGGCGAGACGTGGATATATGAGGCACGTCTCCCTCCCGTCAGGTGCGAGGTGGGGGACATGCGGGAGGTGGTGTTCTTTGTAGACGGTAAAAAGTCTTGTTAAGTTCACGCCACTCGTCTCTGCCTCATTCATTTTGACTTCGACACTCGTCATGAACGCAAGTCTTCCTCCGGGTTGGGATAAACTATTAACGGAGTATGCGGCACCGGGACACGAAACCGACCCCGATAAGAGGGATCGACCGGTCGCGCAAAGAACGAGACCTCCCGTGGCGCGCAAGAAGAAACCCCTGAGGAAAAAAGCCTTGACGAAACGTCGACCGAGACCCATCGGCGTGAAGGAGTACGTGACGTTGAACAGTTTCATGCGAAAATTGCCCGTGGAACATCGACGTTATCGATTACCCATCACCCGCGGCATGACCATGACGCCTTACCTGAACCGATTAGGAAAGAAATTGGGGTGGACCCGCGTGAGATTGGATCATTTGCTTTGGAGTTGAAGGCATGAAGACTACACCGCGACGTAGGGTCCGGACGAAGAGAAAGAGGAAGAAGAAGAAGAAGAACCAACGCGGCGGAGCCCGGTTTCGTCGGAAGAAACCGAGATTGGTCGATAAGATCGCCGAAGGCATGAGTATGGTCCTGTCCGGACCCGCTCCTAGTTTTGCGTCCTTGGGGGCGTTGTTGGGGAAACAAGCCTTCAAAGGCATAAAGGACAACGTCCAACATTACCGCAACCGCAGGTGAAAGAAAAAAGAAATTAGGACGGACCCCGTGCGATTGGCTCATTTGGCTTCGGAGTTGAAGGCATGAAGTTCTTCAAGACACCGTGCAGCGTGTTGATTGCCGGACCGTCCAATTGCGGCAAAACGGTGTTCGTTTCCAAACTCCTCCACGATGCGACGCATTATTTTCGAGGGTTGAAACCCAACGTGCATTATTGTTACGGGGCCATGCAAGACAAATTCCAGGAGATGGCCAAGACGTCCAAACCCAAGATCCATTTTCACGAAGGTGTGCCGACGGTAGAGGATTTGGACGAGTGGTTCCGTCCGACGGGAGGTGGATTATTGGTGATGGACGATTTGATGGACGAGTGCGGGAACGACAAGACGGTCATGGACATTTTCACCAAACATTCTCATCACCGCAACGTCTCGGTGATCTACATCACCCAAGATCTTTTTCCCGCCGGTAAATTCGCCAAGACCATCTCGAGGAACGTGCATTACATCGTGGCCTTCAAGAACCCGCGCGATACGGTGGGCGTACGCACGGTGGTATTACAAGCGTTTCCTAAGAACTGGAAGGATGTCATGACGGTCTTTCAGAAAGCCACGAGTCGACCCTACGGTTATTTGGTGATGGATTTTCACGCGCAAACGCCCGACGATCATCGCCTGTGGACGCACATCTTAAAAGAGAAAGGCACCTACCCTAGACTTTACAAACCCAAGAAGACGTCGTAGAAGCATGAGTTCGTTCGACGCCGCACGCGAGGCAGAAAGACGACGACGTCTGTCGACTCCGCGCGTGACGCCTTTCGACTCGCAATTGGGAATAACCCACGGTGCAGAGGATCTCACGTTCGATCCGGACGATGTGCTTTCGGACCTCTTTCCCCATGCCATCATTTCGTCGTCGTCGCCCCTGACACGAGACTCGACGGACAACATCGGGGTGACCTCCGCCTTACAGACCACGTCTCTTTCTCCCGTGCCTATCCGCGCGGGTCCTGCACCCCCCATCGGCGTCTCTCCGAGGGGAGTGAACGTCGACATACCGGTCGGAGCGGCGGGATCGACCACCGTCACCAGTGCGTCGGCACCTCGGTCCAGTGCGTCGGCTCCACCGTCCGGTGCCGTGGGAGCCGCGTCCTCGTTACCGTCCGATGGAGTGGCACGAGCCAGAGCGGCCAGCAACGCTCGTCGATTTGGGGACCCACCGGCTCGTTTGAGAGCCTTGGTCGAGCGACAGAATAGACGTCGAAGAAGGGGGGCCATGACCAGGACGACCACGACCACCACGAGCCGAAGAGGACGTCCCAGAGATTCAGACGATTCGCTGGGAACGCCACGACGCTCTCCTCCCAGTTGGGGTGCACCTAGCCCGACGACCAGTGCACCGGGATCCGTCGCTGCCAATCGTCGTACTCCTCCGACACCCGGGTCGGCCGCTAGAGTTCCGACACGCAGTCTGAGAAGAAATTACGACAGAGTCGTGGAAGGACAACGTCGTAGGATCGGACGTCGCGGGGCTCATTCGGTGACCGAGACGCATACCACGACCATCGTGTATAAGGACGGACGACCTCCCGAAGTGCATCGCAATTCGTCGAGACACACGACACCGAACACATCGAATCAATCCGGCAGCGGAAAATTGTTACCTTTGGAGTGGTTCGTCGAATAGAGACATGCCCAAGACCGGTAGACGCAAACGAAGAAGAAGAAGAAGACGAGGTCAAAGAGGTGGTGCGATCCCAGCGACCGCAGTGGTCATTCCGGTTTTGAAAGCCTTGGGGAAAGCAGCGGCCGCGAGCGCGGTAGGGTCGTTGGTCAAAGCGGGGGGTAAGAAAGCCCTGACCGCTCTGAAGCGCAAAGCCATGAGCGCCCTCAAACGCAAAGCCAAGGGCACAGCGCGATCGGGATTGAAGAAAACGACGCAAGCCTTGGACGGTTGGATCTCCAGACGATAAAAAAGGGAACGCACTGTCTACGAGGGTCACTCCACAAGCGAACATGCCTAAGCAAAGAGTGACGCGACGACGACGGACGACTCGTCGACGAGGTGGTAGTAAAAAGAAGAAGAGGACAACAACGACGAAACGTCGCAAGCAGCGTGGTGGTATGATGCCTTTTGTGGTGGATGTCAAGAAAGGGTTCGAATTGCTCACGGATCCTAAAATGTGGCATATACCTACCGAAGCCGAAAACAAGCAGGACCGACAGATGGTGGCACGCATCAAGAATGAATATCGTCAGAGTGGAAGCCACGATTCCTACGATTCGTGGGTCCAAAAGAAAGGATACGCTAAGAAAGCTGACACGTGTACCATCATGTAATAAAAAGGCCGGGAGAAGGGTCCTCTCCCTTCATTCGTGCGGAAACCATGGTGGTGACAAGATCTCAGTTCCAACGTGCATTGCACCGGGTCATCGAGGACGAATTGGAGCACACGCCTCGATATACCGCCCGACATGATTTTTTAGACGATCTCTTGTATCTACTCGACCGAGGGATATCGTACGACAAGTACGCCCGTGCTCGAGAATCGGAGTTCCCGCACTTGCTGCGTAGTATGGAAGAGGACGTGGATCGTCAAGTCAGGGGTGTTCACGACGTCATGCAAATTTTGAAGGACCGAGGGATGACACGGCGATAAAAACGGTCCACACCACCCTCCCACCCATCAGACGGTATGAAACGCATTCGACGACAGTGGGGATTCCTGAGGTCTCTCTTGGACGAGGCCAAACATCAGACCCGCAAAGACATTTTGCAACATGCCAACAAAGATCAGATCAACGCCGTGAGCGAGATCGTGATGAACACGTTGCGCGGTAATCACGCGGTACCTCCGTCGGTCGTGGCTCGTCTCCGCAGGTACAAAACACCCTTGCGACAGTTGGTCCGGCGCAAAGACAGCGTGTTGAAGAGACGCAAGGTTCTCCAAGCGCAAAAGGGAAGTGGATTTTGGCAAGCGTTGAAGCAGACATGTCATTACCTCACTTGATCGATCTCCTGAAAGAGAGTAATCTGAAAATCAGTCACTTGCAAGCCCAGTTGGAGAAGAGAACCGACGAGAACCTGAAACTGACCATTCTCGTACATCGTTTGAAAGGAGTTTTGTTGTGTCCGAGGTGTCGTTTGGTGTGGAACGATCCCCGAATAGAAGAAAAGGGAGTGTGCGACGCCTGTCGGATCATTCTGGAGACCTACGCGTGCGATGGAAGAGTTCATTCTGGTCCCTGCCAGTGAAGACCCTCAGACCGTAGCTCAAGTGAAAGCGGATTTGACGGAAAATGCCGCTCTCACCAACGCTGCTCGATTAGGAGCCAAGAAACGACGTCTCTTGCGCGATCCCACCTTGACGCCGGACGAGAAGATGGCCAAACTGTTACCCGTATCGCGCGCTTTCGCTCGAGCGTCCAACAAGATAAGACAATTCAATCTACCCAGCTCCACCGGTGCGCAAAAGGAAGAGGACCCCTTCGAGGGGGACGAACTGGTGACCCCTTCCCTTCACAAGTGGATGAAACGAATGGTCCGCGCTATGGGTCCGTCCAAGTCGAGTTCGACACCTGCGCCCGGTCAGACCGACGTCACACCCAAACGCAGGCCGTCACTTCCACCCAAACCAAAACGCAAACCCAGACCGCTGACCTTTGGCGAAGACGACGAACCGTTTCCACCACCACCACCACCCCTTTCCCCTCAGCCGGGTCCGAGTGGACGCGATCCCAGTCCCTTTCCCTTCCACGATGAGGATTTCGCCGATGCCATCAAGAAATTGAAACCGACTCCCAAACCCAAAGGCAAAGGCAAAGGCAAAGCCCCCATGGAGTCGATCATGGAACGTGCCCTCCGGGAGAAGTTCAAGGGGACAAAAGGCAGTGACACGGACGAGGACGACTCAGATTGGGACGGTAGACGACCGTTACGGAACTTACGACCGTTACCTCACCGCACGAAACAATGGGAAGAGTGGTCGGACGGCGACGGGTGGTGAGACGTTCCAAACGTAAGTGGGGACAAAGAGGACGCAGTCTAGACGTGCAGAAATGGTTGGGAAAGACCGGCATCGAATTTCATTGGCCTGGGTATCAGTACATGGGACCGGGTACGCATCTCAAGAAACGTCTAGCCCGAGGGGATCCTGGGATCAACCGATTGGATCGCATTGCCAAGCAACACGACATCGATTACGACAAGGCCAAGTCGTTGAAAGACAAGCATGCAACCGACAAGAAAATGATCGAAAAGATTAAGAATTTACCGGGCAAGAAGACGTGGACGGAAGCCATCGTCAAAAACATCATGCACGCTAAAGTAAAACTAGGTTTATGAGTTCAATAAAAAACAAACGCCATGTACAGATATGCGTGGTCATTGACTTTCTTGACATTTAAGGCGGGGGTTGAAAAACCCCCTTGGGTCTTGTCCGTGGGGCGGTCCGGGTCGTCAGGGTGAAGTTCCTCGGCAGAAAGAGCACTGGCACGGCGAGTGCGGTATGGGTCTCTGTTCTCGGCAATGCGGGCAGCGGGGCGTCACTCCGTCCGGCGTGTGATCCAGGAGCTGCCTCACGCACGGCTCGTGGATCGGCACACCACAGCAAGCCATTTTCCGTGGACGAATGGGTCCTCCTCGGTACAGCGGTCCTTTATACTTTTCTAGACAAATGACACAACGGTCATTGCTCAAAGGCGTGGGAGCCAACTCCCACATCTCACCATCGATCATCACCCGCTCACTTTCTTCGGTCATCTTCACACACTCGAGATGAACAAAAATGGCGGTGCTCGCACTCGTCTCCTTCTTATACACTCTGGGTTCTGACGTCACATTGCCATGCCAACCCTCGTTCACGTGCTATTGGGGGGATACCCCCCATCCCCTCATTCTGACTCTGACGTCCAATGCATCGTCATGGTGACGTGACGTCACAAAATGTTCAGCGTATATAAGACCCGGCGCGTACGAGAGAGCACTCATTTTTTCGTGTGTGTGCTCTTGCAAGCAGTAGTGACCATCATCATGGATTGGACCGACCACGTGACAGACGAGGAATTGAATGAAATGATGGACATGGTCGAGGCCAGCAATCAAACAGGTGGGAATTTGTTCGATTTTCATCTCGTGCCCACCGCTCCGCGCCAACGCTGGAGAAACGTGGCGGACAGACGCGTGTTCGATGCCACCCTGACGCACCGTCGAGACCCGACGCGGAACGATAATTTGGGAGAGGAATTAACGGGTGCCCTCCATCGTGCCGTGATGGACCAAATCCAGGAGGACCCTACCATCGAGCCTCACCACCGCCTGCACTTCGTCTTACAGACCACCACGGATACCTTTCGCCACCCTTTTCAGTCGGCCACCTTCACGGTCCAAGAGTTCCGAGACGGCAGCGATCGGTTGAACACGTACCTACACACGTTGGCGGGCAAACTCAATTCCAACGAGTCTTTTGATGCAGACACGCCCCTGCAAACGGAACTGACTTTCATCCGCACACCGGCTCCCGGTCGAGGTAACGGCAAACGTTATCGTGCCGCCACCGCTGCCCTCAAGAAAATAGACAAACGGTGCATCGTCACCATCAAAAATGACGATGATCTATGTTGCGCGAGGGCCATCGTCACCATGCAAGCCCTGGCTGACGAAGGTGCACGCGGTCCCAACTACCGCAATCTCCGACAAGGTCGTCCCTTGCAAGCTCGATTGGCTCGTGACCTCCATCGTTCGGCGGGTGTCCCCGAAGGTCCCTGCGGTTTGGACGAGCTGGCCAAGTTCCAAGCTGCCCTGCCCGGCTACCAGATCAAAGTGATGACCGTCGACCCTCCCTACAGCATCATTTAAAAGGGTCCTACCCAATCCGACAAGCTCATCTTGCTGGTCAAGTCGGATCGTCATTACGACGGGTGCAACTCGTTCTCCGCCTTCCTGTCCCGGTCTTACTATTGCCACGAGTGCGACCGCGGCTACGACAAAGAGGATTACGCCCATCATCCTTGCCAGGGCAAGTGGTGCGGTGCTTGCCGCACCAAGAACTGTCCCGATCACGTGTCCGCCAAACGGACGACGAGACATCCTCGCCCCACCGTCCCTTGCAATCTCTGCCATCGTTCGTTCTTCGGGGATGCTTGCCTGGCCCAACACCACCGGGGTACCGCCAACTGACGCGCCTCGACCCTCTGCCACACCTTGCAAAAATGTACCACCTGTCAGAAGGAGTACAACGTGGGAGGCAAACATCCGAAACACCAATGCGGTTGGTCCGAATGCCCTTACTGCACCCAACGCGTGGAAGTGGCCACCCACCGATGTTACATCCAACCCGAGGGTGAGGATTGCGATGCTCCGCGTCTCAAAACCGTCCCCCTGAACAGCGTGGGTGCTCGGGCCATCGTCTCCATGGACGCCGAAGAAGGCACGGCTCGAGTGGAACGTCAACCGCCTCTCCTGGTCTACGCGGACTACGAGGCCTACACCACCGCCGACGGAGAGCAGATCCCCATCCTGATTTGCGCCGAGTCCGAGGAGGAGGAGCAGACACACACCTTCTACGGAGTGGACTGTACCTCGGAGTTCTTCGACTACCTCGACGAACTGTGCGTGGATGAAGACGGGGACGACCGTTCCGTCATCATCCTCTTTCACAACTTCAAGGGGTACGACGGGATGTTCGTTCTCAAACATCTGTACCGGACTCACCGCGAAGTCACCGATCAAGTCACCGTGGGGGTCAAGATCTTCTCTCTCCGCTCCGACCTGCTGACGTTCAAGGACTCCTTGTGTTTCCTACCCATACCCCTCAAGAACTTCCCTGCCACCTTCGGATTGACGGAGCTGCAAAAAGGGTACTTCCCCCATCTCTTCAACACCCTGCCCAACCAGGACTACGAGGGACCCATGCCAGCCGCCGAGTTCTATGATCCGGACGGGATGTCGACCAAGGCCAAGGCCGCCTTCCAGACCTGGTACGCTGACCAAGTCCGTCGCGGGCACGTCTTCAACCTTCGTTGGGAGATGGAAGCGTACTGCGTCTCGGACGTCAAGCTGCTGAAGGGCGGGTGTCAAAAGTTCCAGGAGGAGTTCTACGCCGAAGCCGAGTTTCGTCCCATGGAGAAATGTATCACCATCGCCTCGGCCTGTCATCGTTTCTGGCGCAAGAAACTTTTGAAACCCGACACCGTGGCCGTCGAACCCCCTCGCGGTTGGCACGGGGCACGCTCCAACCAGTCCTTCAAGGCCTTGCAGTGGTTGGCATGGCAGGAATCCCAGCGTCGGGCCCAGCACTGGGAGGAGAACGCGCTGGAGGTTCTGGAAGAGGACGAGATGATGGCAGCGGCCTACCCCGACACGCCCGTAGCTGGAGTGACTTGCGATTTCATTCGTCACGCCGACAACGGTGGCGAAGTGCGGTTAATCGGACGTCATCTAGTGGACGGTTACGACTCCTCCAAAAACACTGTGTACGAGTTCCACGGTTGTCTGTGGCACGGTTGCACGTCCTGCTTTCCCGACCGTACCTCCAAATCCAAACTCCACCCCGACCGCACCTTTGGCGAGATGAGGGACGCCACCCGCGCCAAGGAGGAGGCCTTGCGTGCTGCCGGTTACACCCTGGTCGTGGAGTGGGAGTGCGAGTGGGACCATCGAGTCAAGCAGGATGCCACTCTCCAGACCTTTCTGACCGACCTGCATCTCGTGTCGCCCCTGGAACCCCGAGAGGCCTTCTTCGGTGGGAGGACCAATGCAGCCACGCTCCACTACCAGGTCGATCCCACGGTGGGAGAACAGATCCGTTACGTAAACCTCACCTCCTTGTACCCCACCGTCAACAAGTACGACGAGTACCCCGTCGGTCATCCCACCGTCCTCACACGACCCGAGGACCAGGACATCGGTCATTACTTCGGGCTGGCTAAGGTGGACGTGGTGGCGCCCCGCGGTCTCTACCATCCCGTCCTGCCTCATCGTAGTGGCGGCAAACTGACCTTCCCACTCTGTCGTACCTGTCTGGCGGAAGAAATGCCCAAACCCTTGCACGACCGTTCCCATCAATGTTCCCATGACGACGACGACCGTCAGTTCACCGGAACGTGGTGCACGCCCGAACTGGTGGAGGCAGTGGAGCAAGGGTACCGCATCGTGAGGATCCACGAGGTGTGGCATTTCCCTCAGCGTCGCCGCGGTCTCTTCGCCGAGTACGTTAACACCTGGCTGAGGCTCAAGCAGGAATCCTCCGGCTATCCCGCCTGGGTGCAGACGCCCGACCAACAGGTTTGGTACGTGGCCAATTATCTCGAGAGGGAAAGCGTCGCTCTCCGACCAGACCTCATCCGGAAGAATCCCGGTCGCAAGCAGACCGCCAAACTGGGCCTCAATTCCTTTTGGGGCAAGTTCGGTGAAAATCTCCTCAAGTCCTCCACCCGTGCCGTCTCCACCCCCGCCCAACTCTTCGACATCGTCTCCGACCCGCTGGTCCACGTCAACGCCGTCCGGATCTGCACCGAGGACAAGTTGGAGGTAGTGACGACCCCCCTGAAGGACGATCTTCTCGACAATGGGAAAATCAATATCTTCGTGGCGGCCTTCACCACTTGCCATGCCCGTCTTCGTCTGTACACTCATCTCCAGACCTTGGGCGAACGGGCCCTCTACTTTGACACGGACTCGGTCATTTACCGTTGGCAGCCCGGACAGTCGGAGATTCCTCTCGGGGACTACCTCGGTGAGATGACCGACGAATTGGAAGGAGACGACTACATCATCGACTTCACCTCGGCCGGTCCCAAAAATTACGGGTACAAGACCCAACAAGGCAAAGTCTGTTGCAAGGTGCGCGGTTTTTCACTCGGTTCCGTACGTGGTTCGTCCCAGCTGAACTACCACGTGATGCGCGCCAACCTAATGGACGAATTGCGAGATCCTCGGGACCAAAGGCGTGACGTGCCTGTGGTGAATCCTCACTTCTTCACCCGGGACCCAGCCACCAAGACCATCACCGTAGCACCGCGCACCAAACAGTACGGTCTCGTCTTCGACAAGCGCGTGGTGGATCCCGTCAGTTTCAAATCGTACCCCTACGGTTACGGATCCACCGACGACGACGAAAATCGCACGTGATGCGGCCGTGCTGACATCGGACTCTTCGGACGAGGAATGAACATGACTTTGAACATTGAACTGTGGTTTTGTTTTTCCTGTTTGCCTTGTTGTTCACCACTTTTTTCCAAAAACAATCAAGGAGCTGCTGTCATTGTAAATAAAAAATAGTATTTTTTCACTTTCTGTTTTTTCATTCATTTTCCGGGGGTTTTCTCCTTATTTGGGAGGGTCGGCCATCTTGAATAGATTAGGATTAACACTCAATTCTCACAACAAATCGTTTCCGGGGTTTTCTCCTTATTTGGGGGGTCGGCCATCTTGAATAGAGCCGGAAGTCTTTTTTTCTGATATAAAGCTCACCTCTCCTAATTAGCATAAATCAGCCATTTTGAATAAATTAGCAACTCGCAACCTGATTGGTCAAATCGTACCACGTGGTACAAAATACTTGATTCTGATTGGTTAGGTGCCCTATAAGCGACCTATACTACTTATATAGTTGCCGTCATGAGTCTGGTTTGGCTAGTGGGGCAGTTTGAGTCGTATGGTGCTGAATTATGTATAATATTAAGGAGCTTACGTATCGACGACGTTCGCACAACGGCGCCGATGTGTCACATCATAGGCCCGCGTACGGCCGTCCTGTAGAAATTTGAATTTACGATTCTCAGTAAAGACGACAACGTTTGTAAGCGCGCGGCCAATTTTCCCGCCGTTTCTTAAGTTTGCCGTTTTTATCTTTTCACAAGGCGAGTTGTTCGGCAAACAAAACTGATTAACTTCAGAGAAAAGACAAGACGAAATTAATCAGTGATCTTTGGAAGTAGACAAAACATTGCAAAAGTGAATGATGATTTTAATCTGTCCCTTTTCAGGAAGGATCTCGTACCTGCACAACCACTAAAGACCTCGGTGTAATTATTGATCCAAACTTAACTTTTGGTAATCATGTTATAGGCGGAAACAGTTTCATCGTGCATGTCACGTTTAGCTCAGATCAATAGAGTTAAGTAATCTTTTGACAAACAGTCGTTAATCATTATTATAAACTCGCTTGTTTTCAGTAAACTATTTTATTGCTCATGCGTTTGGAGTAACACTTCTCAAACAAATCTAAAAATGTTACAGACAGTCCAGAATTTTGCCACACAATTCATTAGACGAGATGATGTCGCAGAACGAGAAATTCTCAAATGCTTAACATACCTCGCTTTAGAACAGCACTGAGTGGCCAAAGGACTTTTTTCTATAGAGCAGTCACTCTATGGAATTCCTTATCTAACGATCTTAAACTCTGTGAATCGGTTAATGTGTTTAAACGCCGCCTTATAGGTCTCGTCTCTTAAGTAACTTTAGCACTTCTGCTATTTAATGTCATTGCTCTATTTTAGGTTTGATATATAATTTTAGCTTAATTGTATAATTAATTTTATACCTTAACTGTATTGCCTCTGAAAATCCTCGTTGGGGAAGTGGTAATAAAGTATGTATATGTATGTACTATAAAAGAACAAGAAGTTTTATTTTTATACGATGCTCATAAGTCAACAAATTGAGAGTTTCCGTACTGGAACAGCGAAAGTTCGATTTAAACGAAAAAGCAAACGACGAATTGCAAGGCCGAGTTCGTTTCTACAGGGAGAACATTTATAAGTTTAATCATGTTATGTTTATGTGATTTATTTGTTTCATGTATTTGCTCGGCCCCACCAGCATTTGTGTGCTATAAATACTACGGAGGGTAAATAAAAACTATTTGTCTTTATTTATTTTATAAACTTGCTGACCAGCTGCAGCTACCTGACGGAGGGAAATCTGTGCATGTGTGCGTACAGTGCGGACGCAATTCTTGTGGTTTTTGAACTTCCAACAAATTTTGAGACCAAAACCATTGAAAATTAGCAAAACTGTGGTAAAGGAAACAGTTCAGTCCATAAAAGCAGAGAATGGCAAGTTGAAAGGAAACCTTCAATAGAGATACGCCGAACTACAGCTTCTACGAGACGAAGTGAATACGAAACGCGGTGGCAGCCATGACAGTTTAGGAGAAGCGACAGGCGGTGATCCTTCATCTGCATCGCTGAGTGAAAGTCATGACGAATTTTATAAATATGCCGAGGTAAAGATGGGTGCAATTGGGAGCGCTTTAAATACCCTGTCCTCGAGTGTTGAGAATATTTCAGCTTCGATCGGTCAATTACACGAGCAAAGCTATTCCTACAACGTTAAACTCGTTGGTGTTCCAGAGCTTAAACCCCGCGAAAATGCGGCGGAAACATCACAACTCTGTCTGCAAATTTTTAACACAAAGGGAGCCGAAGTACAGCTTTACGATATTGATATCGCCCATCGAATTTTCCCTCGTAACGCGTCTGATGGTCGACCTAAGCCGATAGTATGCAAGTTGACACGACGCCTTGCTCTTGAGCGCGTTATGGCACTACGGAGGGAGATCAACAAGATTAATCGTTCAAGAATTGGCCTTCCAATAGATCGATTCAACATATCCCTCTAAATTAAAACTTGCTAAAGTTATCCCATTATATAAAAGTAATGATGAGTCTGACCCGTGCGACTGTAGACTGAGGCATATCGTTACTCTCAATTTTCAATCGAGTTTTCACAAAAATGATGTATCTCGAAAGATACAATATCCTTGATAACCCACAGTATGGATTTCGTGAGAAAAGATCGACCGAGCATGCTGTTTTGGACATACTCTAGTGACTGTTTTAGCATCCTAGATCACGCTTCCACCACCTTCCAACTTAAGATAAAAGAGGCCATTCATATTCAATGGGAAAAACCTACACTTAATCATCAACTTTATCATGTTAATTTAAAACTTTCTCTGTAATAATGTACATTGCCATGGTTCCTTTTGTTCTTACACTATATATTCAACTCTGTACTTTGTACTGATTTAAACTGAAGATGACAGAAGTTTCTGTCGAAACATGTTTTTTTTAAAAAGCGCCGTGTTGTTTCTGCGAATTTCGTTATACCTGCTGCTATCAAGACCTTTTGACATACTCAATCAAATTCAAACCAACATGGATAAAAAGCTGTACACATGCGGTATATTTCAGTATTGATCCGCAGAAAGCGTTCGACACCGTAAACCACTCAATATTACTGCAGAAACTGAGTCACTATGGGATACGAGGCATTATAAATGATTGGTTTACCTCATATCTTGTAGGACGCAAGCAGATTACTGAAATTGGCCGCAGAAATACATCTAGTAAAGAAATGCTACTATCTGGAGTCCCTCAAGGATCGGTTTTAGGACCCCTGCTCTTCCTTATTTATGTACATGATATTTGCAATAGCTGTAACCAATTGAAGTCTTATTTATTTGCGGACGACACGAATCTTTGAACAACGAGCTTTGAAAGGTTTATGGTTGGCTAATAGCAAACAAGCTATCTCTAAATATTAAAAATTTTCGACCCAGACAGAAAAAACTACCTTACCAAGTCAATTTGAAAGTTTTTGACCACCTCAGCAATTCCTACGTTTCTTTGGAGTGCAAAAACTATGTTAAATATCTGGGCGTGCTTACGAGAACCTCTCTTGGAAACATCACATCATCCTTACTCCTGTCAACATTGTCTAACTTACTTGTACATTATATTTCGTTCTATGGCTATCATCGCTTAACTTAAGTACTCAAAGTAATATAATATAACCTTCCTTTTTACTCTAAATATTGTTAAGTAATCGGCTATGTATCTTTCTGTTATCGTAAATCTCATCTCTTTAACAGTTCACATCCAGTCCAAGTTCTTTGTCATTGTACTTTCGTTTCTCTTGTTTTACCTGTTACTTTATTGTAAGTTACTTTTTTTTTCTCTGTAAGGTTGAATTGTTGTAAATTATTTGTTATGCGTCAAATCCACTGCTCGCCTCGAACAGCTGTTACTAACTGCGAGCAGTGCGTATCTTTCTCTGACTTGTGTATGCTTTTTAAGCCTTTAATAGACTTGAACTTTGGAGGGATATCCACTCAGTTTACTTGGCGTTTCACTGTTAGACTATTCGCCATGGCAAAAATCAAAAGCATATATCAAGAACATGCCCCTGATGTGATACTTGAATTATTTGGCAAAAACATCTGAAGTATCGGAGGAAAACGTTGAGAATTGAATCTGACGTCCTGCTATTTCCAAGACGCCGGCAAATCGCTCAAATAAACGTCGTCGACTTTAGCCACACGCCAATCTCGTCCCCAGGGGTCGCGATCCTTTTTGACATGCGAGAGGGATCGGGACCTCTGGCCATTTGGATTTCAGATCCAATTCCTATTGATTGCTGAACACAATGGTATTAAAATCGGAAGTCAAAGTGAACCAGCGAGCAAACCGACTGGGGTACTTGTTGAACATTTGATGAAAATATCACTGTATGGAATCATCCATCGGATCTTTTTGGCCCAAAGGCATTACTACAAAATATTCGTTCGGTTCTTGAGAGGTTTTTAAATTAAAAATTGCTAGACGCTTACCACAAGGTCATAAGGTTCGAAAGTCATTTTTTTTTTTTACAAAAGTACAGAGAATCAGTGTTACCAGTCAAAAGAAGAAGAAAATACACACGAGACGTGATCCCAAAAAAGGTAAAACAGGCGAAGAAACACTATTGTCTCTGTATGGAATATAGATGGTAGATGTAGATGTAGATGAGATGTAGAGGGACTGTCGTATACTGCAAAGGGTTCTCATGTGGGTTCAGGCTTCTACATCTACATCTAATATTTAACCACCGAACGGTTAGCTCAGTTGGTAGAGTTCCGGACTAACGTGCGGGAGGTCGGCCGGACCGGACCAACACTCAATGACATTGCAAATGGTTAGACTTTCTAGTCTTCTCGGATAAGGACGATGAACCGGAGGTCCCGTCTCACAATTCTTCACAATTGTTTCTGTGGGACGTTGAAGAACCACTAGGGACGTAACGAACCCTGGCTGTGACCACCCCTAGTGCTGGCCTGTTCTATCCAGCAAAGTGGGCGGCTTGGCGTGATATCCCAAAAAGGCTTATGTTGTATGAGGCCACACACACATAACAGCCATAAGTCAATGGGACTTTGTCAAGTGCTGAAATCATGTAGATGTCTCTTCGCTCGATCATTCCTTCGAATCCTGTTGTTTCAGTTGCCCTCAGACGACGCTTTACAGCTTTTAAAATTTCCCACTATTTCTTTCTGATCAGAGCGTCTGGTTTCCCCACTGAATCTATCCAACTCGTATTTTACAGCGAAATGCAACAAATCCAGAACTGGTTCGTCCGAATCTTGTTCTGCCCTCTGATTTTGCGCAGTGTAACGGAAGTTCTAGAATTTAGGACTGAACATCCGACCTGGAGTTTGCATATTCCGAGAGATTAGGAAGATAACGCAACGGAAAAATAAAAGTTAACATGTTCTGCAAAACAAGTGCAAGCACAAAAGCCGAAGAATTGGATTGCGACTGTAAGGCTGGACGAAAACTGAAAACGGTCCCGAAAAAAAGGGTTACACGATTCTGCTCCTCGTGGAGCTGTGAATAAGTCCCGTACCTAAAACGTCAGCACGTGACGTAGGCCTGTCACGAAATCTAAACGGTTGAGAGGCCGTTACATGGCTCCCCCATACATTGTTAAATGTATGACATTTTAACAAAAGGTAAAAAACTGAAGTGTTTCAAAATTCACTGTTCAAACGACTGTCTGAGAATTATTTGGCTCCCCGACGGGGTCGTACTCCGGTCATAAGGTTTCCAAATTAGCTGCAACTTCCATCATCTTTGGGTCGATAAACTAGGATCAACTTCTGGATCGGTCTCTCAAGAGTCGTCCTTTTCCCAGAACGAGTTGTGAGAAGGCGGACTTTGGGAACAAGACCATCTTGACTAGGATAGACTTCAGTCACCTTGGCAAGAGGCCACTGGTTTCTGGGACACGATTCGTCTCGTATCAGGACGATATCATCAACTTGACTGTTAGGACTGACTCGGTTCCATTTCTGGCGCTTCTGCTGTAGAAGACAGTATTCGCGTTGCCATCGAGACCAAAACTGTTCTGATAGGTACTGTACTCTGCGCCATCGTTTCTTTGAGTAAAGATCTGGCCTTGTGAAGTTCCCAGGAGGTGGTAGCACCACTTTGGATTTGCAAGTGAGCAAGTGATTGGGGGTGATTGGCTCCGGAGAATCAGGATCTGATAAATTGTCGACGGTCAGAGGACGACTATTCACGATATTTTCTGCTTCTGTGAACAGGGTACGAAGGGCTTCATCATCAAGCTGTCGAGCGTGGTCTTCCAAGAGACCGGAGAGTACTGAGCGTACGGTACGAATAAGAAGCTCCCATATGCCGCCCATATGGGAGGCGGATGGCACATTCATCTTGAACTCTATTAGATCACAATCTTGCGACAGAAGAAACTTTCTAACTGAATCGGTGTTCACTTCCTTCAGAGCCGCGCTAAGCTCGTTCTTCCCTCCCACAAAGTTTGTTCCTTGGTCGCATCTCAGTTGGCGCACTTTGCCTCTTCGATTGATGAATCGACGAAGAGCATCGATAAATGCATCTGTTTCCATGGTGTTCAAGGTTTCTAAGTGGATGGCTCGGGAACAAAGGCACGTGAAGATTAAACCCAACCGATTTAATTCTTTCCGACCCTCTTTGATATACCAGGGGCCGAAAACGTCCATGCCAACATATGCAAAGGTTGGTGCAGGATTGATACGTTCTTCAGGAAGGTTAGCCATCTTCTGCGTTTGAGCAGGTCCGCGTAATCTGCGACAAGTAGTACACTTCAGGAGTTGCTTGGATACAGAGGAACGGCCATTTATAATCCAATACCCGGCTTGTCGGAGGGCATTATGGGTCATACAGCGTCGTTGATGATGTTGGTCCTTACTGTGGTAGTGTCTGATGAGCAGCTCGGTTACGTGACTCTGCTTAGGAATGATAACTGGATGTTTTACTTCAAATGCCATGGTGGCCCTCTTGAGTCTGCCTCCTACTCTAAGTATTTCCCTTTCATCGAGAAAGGGGTCAAGTCTGAAGAGTGAGCTGGTCTGTTTCAGCTTTTCATTTCTAGTGTGGGCGTTCTGGCGACTCTGAAACATACAATCGCTGTCTTTGAGGCTCCGCACGATTTGGATTTCTTCAGTAAAATTCCAGTACTGCACTGACTTGAGAATTACTTCTTCTGTTAAGACCATTTCTTCCACTGTTGGGGGACCGGTAACAGGTCTTGTATTGTACTGCTTGTTTGGACGATTTCGTTCGATCATTCTCTGGATATTGACAATGCTCCTCTTCAATCGAAAGAAGGAGGATGAGTGGCTAAAGCGTTTCAACTCGAGAACTGCGGGAAAGATTCTCTTTTCCCTTGCTTTTGCTTTGGGTGCTACACCATTTGAAATGAGGACGGCCGCTTTCCCTTTCTTTATTTCTGCATCTTCGGGGTTCAAGTGTGGAACTGGGCTCGTGTTCAGCACTGTCACGTAGCTTTCCCATAAAAAGCCAGGGCCTTTAAACCAAATTTTACGTTCAGCAAGTTGCTTAGCACTGATGCCTCTTGAGGTGATGTCGGCTGGGTTGCTTTGGCTGGCTACGTGATGCCACTGTTGTGGATTGGATTTGTCGTGTATGTGCTGAATACGATTTCCAACATAAGTGAAAAAAGCGTCTTGCTTCGTTGCGGATGTAACTCAAAACGACTGAGGAGTCAGTGTAAAATACTTCTACTGGATCCTTGTAGTTGAGTTCTTTGCTTAGCATGGAGGCAACATTGACTGAAATTACTGCTGCAGTCAGTTCACGACGTGGAATTGACATAGGTTTCAAAGGTGCAACGCGGGCCTTACCCATTAGAAAACTAACATGCACTTGACGTAGGTTGTTGATGAGGCGCAAGTAGGTCACTTGTCCCAGACCTGCATCACTGGCGTCTGAGAAACTGTGCAACTCAATCACAGATGGCTCACCGAAATTGGGAGGCTTTACGCATCTCAGAATCTTGATTTTCTCTAAGAGTGGTAGTTCTGATCTCCATTTTTCCCACTATGATCTGTAGGTAGGGCTTCCAACACAGTCTTACTATTACTAGCAAGCTTGTGCAAACGCAAATTGACTGCTGCACACATGGCTTGAGTGCTCTTAATGACACTGATAGCACTGTCGGGTGTGGCAAAGGATTTGAAACCATCGTCTACATAAAAGTCGTTATGTAGAAAGTCTGCAGCTGCGTCACCAAACTGCTCTCGACCGATTTCAGCTATCATACTAAGACCAAAATTGGTGACTCCCGGTGAGGAAACTGCACCGAAAAATGTACATTCATACGATATTCCACGATTTGACCAGCCAGATCATTATCTTTAAACCACAGAAATCTCAAAAGGTCTCTTTGTTCGGGGTTGACGTAAAAGCTATGGAACATCTGTTCGATGTCGCATGTCACTGCCGTTTCTTCTTTCCGAAAACGTGAAAGGACACCTGTAAGCCTGTTCATCATATCGGGTCCTGGCAGGAGATGTTTGTTTAGTGAGGGATCTTGAAAAACAGCACTGCAGTCAAAAACTATTCGAATCTGGTCAGCTTTCTTTGGGTGGTAGATATCGAAATGTGGAAGGTACCACACTTTCCCTGGCTGGGTGTTAAGCTCATCTGGTGGAACAAGACTAGCATGATTTCTGTCTAAGATTTTCTGCATGAATTCAATGTAATGTTCCTTAACCTTGTCGTGCCTAAGGAGTTTCTTCTTTATGCCCAAGAGTCGTTTTAAACACTGTTCGCGATTGTTCGGCAAAGTGACATTATGTGTTTTGAATGGCAGGGGCAACTCCCAGTTTCCCAATTCGCTCTTATGAATGTTGGCGCTGAGAAGATTAGTAAAACGTTTGTCTTCGACTGATTCGCTCTTTTCAGTGCCTGGGATGTTTCAGGTGTGATAAAGCTCACTGTAGTCCAGCTGCATCATCTGTCTGATTTGCTGTGGTGAAGTGACGTCTTTCAAACAGTGTTTTGTGGTGAAGGAGACCACAGGTATTTCTTTGGAGTTGTTACTTGTTGGCCAGTTGAAAAGATTCTGGGGGTCTTCTCTCAGGATGGTGATGCTGTTAACAGTGGCGCAGTTTTCAGTGCCTCTGTTATCTAGATATACAGGACCAATGATTGTCCATCCAAATTTGTACTGTTCAGCCCAAGGCTCATTGTCATTCCCATAGATGATTTGTAACGGTTGAAAGGCTGACGGGATGTTGCGGCCGATTAACAATCCTATCTCGACATTAGGCTGGTGATGAATGAGGTGGGCGATCTTCTCCAAATGCTTCCATGACTTAGCTGTTCCTAGTGTTGCGATATCTTCATGGCTGGCTGGGATCCTGTCTTCAGAATACGCGAAAGGGATCTTAAGAGATTTGTGTTGATGGTCAATGTCCTGGATGTGTAGTCCATTGACTTTTCGAGTGCGGACACTGTTAGTGCCTGTGATGGTATTAATTTCGAGGTCCACTTCCTGGCCTTCAATCTTCAGCTGTTCGAGCAGTGTGTCTGTAATGAAGACATCTGTCGACTGGTCATCCAGTACTGCATAGGTAACCACCTTCTCCGAAGGGTTTTCTTGGTGGAAGACTTCAAGCAGAACTATTCGCGCGCAGGAACGTGCTGGTTGGCTTGGTCCACAAACTTGAGCACAGGTAGAATTGGTTTGGTTCGTGACTTTCTTGAGGTGTCTGGCTGGGTCATGCAGTATGGTAGCGTGTTTCTGCTGGCATATTTTACATTCGAGCTTGTCTCTTTCACAGTCTTTGGAGACATGTTCAGTACTGCTGACACACTTAAAGCAAGTCCTGTTTTTGACCAGAAAATCTTTGCGTTCGTCATAGCTAAGCTTTTGGAACTGTTCACAGTCACTCATTGCGTGAGACTTCGTCTTGTGGTAGAAGCAGTAGGTAGCAGTTCCAGGCGGAGCTACGAGGTTGGGTGGTTGAGCCTGAGTTGCTAGCACCTGAAGGTTCTCAGTAAGTTCGTCGTTGCGAACCTTTGGTTCGGTATTGTCTGGAGGTGGTGTGGAGGTTAAGGCAACATTCGAAGTTCGGGTGCGACGAGGTGGACGACTGGGACCCTTGAAACGTTCTGAAAGCGAGGCACCTACTGTTCCTGGACCTTGGGAGAATTTGAGGAACGTTTGTTCTTTCAGCGTGGTAACGAACTTCTTCAACGAAATCTTTGAACGATGGAAAGGCATCTGTACCTTCTTTCCTTTGAAGCCGTGACACTTTGTCGGACCATTTAGCTTTGAACCAGCTCGGTAACTTGTCGACGAGATTTTGGATTTGTGATGGAAAGTTAAGCACTTTGAGACTTGTGATATGTTCACTTGCGAGCTTCACTTGTTGGAGGAAGTCACTGAATTCCTCTAATGCAGTTGCGTCGTTCGGTCCGATTTTAGGCCAAGTTGCTAACTTCTTTTCGAAACTGGTGCTTATGACTGCTGGATTGCCGAAACGTTCTTTGAGGATCTTGCGTGCTTCTTGATATGCACCATCTGGGTCTTTTACCAAGTACTGGAGTTGCTCCACAACCTTTCTGGCTTTACCATCTAGATGCTGGTACAAGAGATGTAGCTTCTGTCGAGATGTTACTGGTGCAGAATCAATCAGGCTTTCGAAAGCATTTTCCCAGAGAAAGAATTTCGTTTTGTCATGTTCATCGCCTCTAAAAACATCAGGCTTCGCTTGGGGTAGGCGCTGTAACTGACTAATTTTAGCAAGAGCATCTGTAAGTTGGGCTGAGTAGTTTTGAGGTGCTGGACCATAGGCTGTTGTAGGCGACGGAACAAAAATGGGTGTGTTTCCACAGAAACCTCTAGGTGGGTGGCGTCCTGACGGTTCTGTACAGCTCGATGGAAAAACGAGAGGCACCTGACCTCCACCGCTGAAGCTGCAGGTAGTCACGGTGTAATCAATCGGTGAAGCACTGATGAATATTTGTGACGGCTCTTGAGTCGGCACGACTGGTGTGGTATGGTTTACACTGAAGAAGGCTGGAGGCTCGACTTGAAATTGCGACTCCGTGGGCGTAATAGCTGGTGGGGATGTAACAAGTGCAATGCCAGCTGGACACGTTTCTTGGTTAAAGAGTGTCGGATTGGTAGCACCTGGTGTAGAAGTCAATCCTGCGACATTGTCTATTTCTAGGAAGGCAGAAACAACATCATGTTGCGTGGTGTGCAGTAAGGGTGGCTGCTCATCATATAACTGACTCTCACTATTCACAGCCTCTTCGTAAACGGCTTCTTGTGCAGCGATTTCGCCAAGTTCTTTCTTCATTTTTAACTGCTGTAACTTGTTTTCTTGTTCAGCGATGGCGGCTGAGAACTTTAAAGCTTCTTCTAAAGCAGCTCGCTTAGCGCGAAAATCAATAAGTGTCTCTTTACATGAACTTCTACTTGGCTTTGATGTACTAGATCTAGAGGATTGGGAATGGTGGGATTTTCGAGAAGACACAGACCTTTTATCTTCTTCGATTGTCTGAACTCGTTGGATAGCAGTAGCATGAATCAACTTCCAAGTATCAATCAAATACGCTTGTTTAGTCATAGCGCGCTGAGTTTCACTAGACTCATTTGACAATTATATCCATTCATCAAAACTTTGTATGACATCATCCAATAGCTTAGTCAAAACAGCAACCTCTTTTCTGATTTCATTTGGATCTTGAGATAAACTAACCAGCTCTTCAAAGCTATTTAACTTTGTACGTAACTCACGATCTTTAGCTAACGCGGTGTTTTTCTTTAAGTTACACTGATATGCACGCCCTTTAACAGTGAGGGTCCTGGGCCGAGTTTCTTTCCCAGTAGATTCGTCAACAATGTTTGCTTCGCTGGTCGATGAAATTTCGATTATTTTTGGACTTGAAGAAACACTTTGTGGTAAAATAAAGGGTAAATCACTAACCTCAGTCTGTGATCGGGTGACAAGTTCTTCTGTTGTCGATTTTGGGGTCAACTTAACACGCGACCGTTCGATGAGAAATTCTTCTTGCTTCGATGCGAAAGTTGAACCAAGTCCGGTGTCTTCCGCGTCGTATCTTTGTTTTGTAGAGTCCATGGTGAACTGGAACCAACGGTTACAAGTCTTTGACTGTAAGGCTGGACGGGTGAAAAACAGCTTAATTATAAACAGACTTGAATCAAAACTGAAAACGGTCCCGAAAAAAGGTTTACACGATTCTGCTCCTCGTGGAGCTGTGAATAAGTCCCGTATCTAAAACGTCAGCACGTGACGTAGGCCTGTCACGAAATCTAAACGGTTGAGAGGCCGTTACAGCGACGTTTACTGTTAACATTGCATTCAACGCTTTGTTATGACTTTAACGCCCTCGGAGTTGTGTTGAGACTTCGGTGGTGATTACATGATACCGGGGCGACGTTCATTCCGGCGCGAGTTCCACCCGGTTCCCTCTTATGGCTCTGTATTCGTTTTCATGATACCACCACTTAAAATGTCATGCCGGCGCGAGTTCACCCCGGTTCTTGTGCTGGAGCGATGTTTTCATCACGGCACGAAAATTCATTCCGGTGTCATGTAAACGCGGTTTGACTATTATTTCAATATTAATTGAAGTTCCATCAATTTTACGGCACCCCAATGAACCCAGTAAACACGGCTTTATGTAAACACTGTGCAACTTTTCATCTCGCCCCGGAATGAAAGTCGCGCTGGTATCATGTAAACACACCCTTATTTGAAAACATACAGAGGCAAGACTGTAAAGACTTAATAAAGACTTAAGACACGTTTCAAACGTCGTGCTACTGCCGTAGCCCGACTTGGTTTCAGACGTCGAATTTAATTCATTCGAATAAAACTGGTGCTGTTAACATGCGTCAGACCATAACAAAGCAGTTTTGCTGACGTTTAAAATGTATTTATAATTTATGAATTGAGTTCGACACAGCAGTAGCACGACTTGGTTTCAAACGTCGAAGCGTCGAATTTAATTGGATCAATTGAGTTCGACACGGCAGTGGCACGACGTTTGAAACGGGCCTAAGTCAGTATATGTATTGAAACTTATTATTAACATACAGTGGCAAGACTATAAAGATTGAAAAGAGTCGGACATTCCGTACATTTAACTGAGGAAATCAAAGAGCTTTCTTTGAAAGGTGGACAAACTAGGGGAAGAAGTAATTGAAAATGGTAAATAATTCCATATTTTTGGCCGCCGAAAACGGTGAATTGTTTGAACATGAGTTCGGCACGTACGTATGAGGTCAAAAATGAGCTAAGGCTCTGGTTAATAGTAATTGTGAATTTGACCACTAGTCAGAAGTAAATTTAAAAAGGGCAGTGGTGATAAGAAAACATAAATTTTGCAATACGAATTACAATATTTTGTGATACGAAACACATCATCGCTAGCCAAGCCTTTGAAAACCATCCTTGTTCAATACACCCAATCTGACTTGGATCGACTAATGTCGACTGCAGATCTTTCTATTGAGTGTTCCAAAAGACTTCGTTTATCAAATTCACAAAGGAAAAATGTGGTACACTGGACAAAAGGTAGGACGTTTTGCTCAGCTGTGTACGACTTCAATCAAAATGATTTTAGCAAAACGAAAAGTCATGCGGACGGGAATGACAACAACACTTTATTTGTACCCCGTATTGTTTACATTTTTACAAGAATAGGAAGGGTACTGTCACTGAAAAAACTAATTAAGAAGCTAAAAGTGACAGGAAGCCAGTTTACAGGTCAACTTTACAGATTAGAATGTTGTGTTGGAGGTATTACAAAGCGTACATACTTATTAATATAGAAAATTACACTGCAGCGGCAAATTCAATCAATTGCTCGTTCCGGAAGTTAAATGTATAGGCCTGGGCGCTGCTTTACACATTGTTTAAGTAGTTGAGTGTGCCAGGTCTTTGAGAAGAAGACTGGGGAAGCTGGCAGTGCCTTGTTTTGATAACAACCTCTCTGTCTTTCTCGTGTAAATACGTCCTTGTTAGCGTAACAACAGCTTGATTTACATGAGAAAAGCAGTGAAGTTTGTATCAAGACAACCTCGCTTCTATTCAAAGGCCAGGTCACTCAACACACAAGTGAAACTAAGGAAACCATAAGCTTGGTTACTGAATAATTTTGATGTGACTTTTGTTGTGATGGTTCAGTCTCGATTTTTAATTATATGACAATTGAAAAACTCGTCCCTAGTCTCTATTTGATTTCCGGAACGAGCAATTGGGAACCATTTCCTCGTGTTTTTGCTCATTACAAGGAAGTGCTCATTGCATTTATTTTTTCCCGCTTCCGTAAGAGGCACGGTTTAACGTATAATCAGAATTGACCAAAGCCGCTTTTCCCTGCACTGAGAGGGCGACGCTCTTGAAGACGTTCTGGTGGCATTTCTCGAAGCAGGAAACACACATTTGTTTTTCACCTGGACGACGAAGCATTTTGATCATGGGCGTTCCTTCTTGGATTGTTCGACTCACACTACCCGTCAAACCTCGGAAACTAGCTCCCCTGCTGCCCACGGTTATGCTGCCGGATTCCTTGGAAAAGCTGTAAAAAATATACGTCTTTTCTGGACGGTCGTTAAATACATCCGCAACCCACTCCATACCGTCGACGGCTGTACCACACATATAGCAATCTAACACTTTTTCACCACGGTTTATTGCTGACCAATAATTTTTGAAGGGATGATTTGACAGGTTTCCCATGGATTGCTTGAGACTCAGTGATCCCTGAAAATTCTGAAATTTAAAAAGGACGTACATAGTCTATATCCAGGGATGTGAAATTAAAAGGGTTAATTTTTTCTGCCATCTAAGTACGCTTAGCCGTTGCGGGCGAGGATTTGTCAGAAACGATAAGGACTGCGAAGGACGCTACAAATAATAATATATTTTATGGATAATATGATCTGAAAATATTTTGCTTGTGAATGGATGTACCTATGGTGGCCTAGAGCTGCCACAAGGATTTTCGGTGTTTTTTCATCTTGCTTTTATAATATATTTTGTTTTACTTATTTAGTTTGTTTTATTTGTTTTATTTCATTTCATTCGTTTCAATTTATTTTATTTCATTTTCAAAAACAATTTATTACAGAAGTAAAATGAAAT
>OX419336.1:10724394-10771894 GCA_948470475.1 Galaxea fascicularis | reverse complement strand
TGAAAGGATGAGCACAAACACTCGCTTTGAAAAGGGGGCCTGAGGTAATCGGAAATGACCTGTTGCACTAGAAAATTAAATCATCTCCATTCCGAATTCTTATATGGGCAGACTCGTTCGATTCTTCGTTTGGCTCTGATTATTACCAGCTCGTCGCACATGCTTTAGAAATTGATTACGCAAAGTCAAGTCTTCGTTTGCAGACATATTTTTGCCCTTAAGCGTCTCCTTTCTTGTTGACTGAATTTCAATTCACTGCATGATACTTAAACCTGATGTTGACAGTACTGCCAATTTAAGTTCTTGGTCCCGAATGCTTGGGAGGCCCGACACGGGGCTTTCTATCAAATGCTCCTTGGTCAACTTAGCAGATTGGAAATGTTCACTTTTGCAAACCAGAAGCGCCGTAAACTTGCTAAACGGAATCATATACAAAATGCAAATTCTGTAAAACCACAGAAGCGGAACGACAAGTCCACCTCGTGGCTTCTTTATTATCAATAGAAAATGCATGGAATTTTACCAACGCCTGAAAAAAGAAAGAAAAGGCAAAAGCTTTTCCTTACCAAACAAGCTGTTTTCTTGCAGTCAGTCGTCAAGCAGGAAGTTGTGAAATGGTCTCCCAGGAAAACGCAGTTTACACCCAGATTGCATCAAGGAAAAAGGGGGAGCCTGGGAACCAAGTTGGCTTGATTGCTGTTTGAATAAGAGCATAGACGCAAACCACAGGCAGCCCAGGCGTACTATGTGAGACTCGGGGATTATTTAAAGATTGAAAGCTACAGATATAGGTGTGATCAAAATAAAAAGCATTTTGTCTTTATTTTATGGTTCCCCCAGTTGTCCTGCACACTAAACAACCTAATTTTGGGGCATTTGTTTGTGGAAATTGTAGAAGATTGAGTCGCATCGTAGTTGTTCCTATAAGCCCTATTATGAAATGCCAAAAGGCCAGCTGGATTATGTCTTCTCTCTTCTATAAAGTCACTGTAGCTGTGCAGGCTAAGCTTGTGATACTGGAAAAGACAGCTGCATGTTAGAGTGTTTTCCATACATGGCGAGAACTCTTTCCTGTTAAATAGCTGAGAACATGCCCGAAATTTATACATTTTAACACATAAATGTACAAGATTTTCCAGAATTCTAATAGCCAGGTGTGGAGGTCAGGTATGGATTCCATCTTCAGAATTTGGATTTGTTCCAAATAGACGTGTCACAAATTTGTGTTGTGGCATTAAATATGCAATCTTTCCCTCCCCCCTCCTCCCCTCCTCCCGTTGGTCGAGGGTAATTATGGGTAAGAAATAACAGGGGGCCTTCACGGTGGTCACATATATTTTTAGGGCACTCTTTATGGTGAAGATATATTTCATGCCATATCAGTATACTTGAACAGTTGGAAGATAAATGTATCTTTTATGAAACCCTCCAACAGACAAGTATTAAATAGAATAGCTTAATGACGATACAGGATACAAACCATGGAATACTTCTTTCCAAGCTTCAGGACATTAGATTGTCACCTATCGCTATCAAATGGTTTCGCAGCTATCTCCAGTCGTGTTACCAGGTTGTTAAAATCCATAAGCTATATCAGCCCAACTTCCTATGACTTGTGGAGTTCCACAAGGAAGCATTCTGGGACCGCTGCTCTTTGGTATCTACAGTAATGACCTTCCGAGTATTCCACACTACAGTTCCCCTCAGTGCTACGTAGACGATACTAAATTGATACTAAATTTCAAACTACAGGACCAGGCAAACGCGATTGCCAAACTAAACGAAGATCTATGCAGAATTAGTAACTGGACTTTTAGAAATCAACTCCTTATAAACCCTAGTAAAACTACTTTAATTGTTTTTGGCAGCAGAGCGATGGTTAGTGTAGGGGCGACCCCACCCCACCCTAGTCGGTCACGAGTCACGTGATCTAGAGAGCACGAGGTTGAACTGTGAAATAGAACTTGAAGAAGAACCGAAGTTTCGTGTTGTGTGTTTAACCTTTATTATTTGATGCCGGACCAACACACCTAACATTTGGCGACCCCGCCAGGACTGTCACTCGGGCGAAATTTGCCTGAATGTAGTGACGAAACGAAACTTCAGAGCTTCGCTTTTGCGAACCGAACGACGCGTGTAGTTTTGCTGATGTGCATGTGGACGACATCGCATGTTATTCTAGCGACTGGAAAACTCAAGACAAGCTACATGTTGAATGAAAATGCTTTCTGGCCCTGTGTAAATTCGTCGAAGAGTGTGATACAAGTGTAAATGCTGTGGTAACGAGCAAGTTGTTTCGTCTGTTTATCTTTGTTTATCTCGACTACGGAAATCAATATGGCGACCGAAAGTGAAATTGAGGAGCTTCAACTTGAATTGGAAGCGAAAGTTTGTGGTCTCGATGTCGATGCACTGGGACAGCTAGCAGAACACCTAACACTGGAAAAGGGAAAGCTAGGAAGGTTGCAGCTGTCAAAGCGAGTCCGTGAGAAAATAGAGGTAGATGTGAGCGAAGCAGAGGACAAGAAAACACTGCTCGTCGGCCTTCTTGCATTTGTGCAGGGAAAACCACCTCCGCTCGAAGATGACACGACAACAGAAACGAAGGTGAAAGTCGAACCGCCTACCCCGACAGAGAAAGCACAAGGCGAAGAAACGAAGGTAAATGTTGATGTTAGTAAGGTGCTTAGGCGGGAGTTCAAGATTCATGGTGTTGTGGCGGGAGATAATTTTAAGGACGGTCTGTCGTTTGTTAGTTTGGCGCGACAGATAGAATCCGGGACAAAGGCGGGCTACAAAGAGAGTGAAATTGTAGAAGCTGTTATTCGTGCAGTTAGTCCAAGCCTTCAATTGAGATCTTACTTGGAGATGATACAGGATCTATCGTTATCTCGCTTAAAGCAGATTATGAAAGCTCATTTTAAGCAAAAGTCAGCAACGGAACTGTATCAGGAACTGTCTGTCTTACGCCAGGAAGCAAGTGAATCTCCCCAAAGTTTTCTTGTGCGGGCTTTGAACTTAAAACAGCAGATTATTTTTGTGTCAAATGCCACTGAAGATTCCATCAAGTATGAACCATCTCTTGTCCAAGCATTGTTCCTCCATGTAGTAGAGACAGGTTTACAAGATGAATCAGTTAGAGCTAAACTGCGCCCTTTACTCGAAGTTGCTTCTGTAACTGATGAACAACTTATGGAGAGGGTTAATCGGATTATGTCGGCAGAGACAGAACACCAGAATAAGATGGGTGCAGTGGGCAGGAAAGGGGCAAGGGTTAACCAAGTTGAGACTGCCTCGCCTCCAAGTAACCAAACTCAGCCAAGTTCAAGTCCACCACCCCAGGGTGAGAGTAGCAAGTCCCAGAAAAAGGAGCCAAAACCCAATACTCTGGTGACAGCATTAGAAGCAGTGCAGTCAAATCTTGCCTCTTTAAAAGAATCCTTTGACAGAGTTAGTGCCCCAGTGGAAAGGAGTCCCTCCAGGAATTATGCATCTGGTAACCGGTCACAGTTTCAGCGGCATCAGTGTAGTTCATGTAGAGCAGCAGGTGTAGACAACTGCGATCATTGCTTTAAATGTGGCTCAACAGATCATTTTGCACGAGGATGTAGAAGGGTGCCGGGAAACGGGAGGAGGCTGCATCAGCGGGACAGGGTGTAGTCGGAGCGAACTCGTCCCACCATGTCTGCAAGTTCTGTGGAAGCAAAGAGGGTATCTCCTCTTTTAAACAGTGCAGTAGTTGTAAAGCTGTCAGATATTGTTCAAGGAAATGTCAAGAGAAACACTGGAGACATCATAAGACACTTTGCCAGGCCATATCCACGTTGGAGGAGCGAAAGTACAGAGAAGACAGAGAAAAGACAGGAGTCTTTGTAAGCCATTTGTCACCACAGGAGCATTCCCAGGTAGTTCGTCTTGTGGAGCGTAAATGTACTGTCAAATGTTTGCTCAATGGGGTCGAGACTGATGCCCTCTGGGATACTGGAGCTCAAGTGTCAATTATTTCGCGTAGTTGGTTAAAGCGGTGCCTTCCAGGTTGTGACATTCGAGACATGACAGAGTTGTTAGGCATGGATGGGCTTGATTTAAAGGCAGCAAATGGAACTGACCTACCCTATGAGGGTTGGGTGGAACTGACTTTTAATCTTATTGAAGATAACTCTGACCATATTGTTAAAGTGCCGTTTTTGGTTGCCAAGGATTCCTTGGATATGCCTATTGTTGGATTTAATGTTATTGAAGAGTTTACTAAGCATTTTGAAGGAGATGCTTCAGCTGGAGTTCATGGATCGTTGGTGGATGTACTTACTTCAAGTTTAACTGGTGCTGACCGAGTAAATGTAGAGGCCCTTGTTCAGCTCATCAAAGCTGAGCCCGTAAAGGAATTGGCCACTGTAAAGTCAAGAAAGCAAGACACTGTAATTCCAAGGGGACAGTCAGTTGTTGTTTCATGTCGTGCTGCAGTGGGTCCAGTCAGTAAGATACCGGTACTATTTGAACTTGATCCTAACCAGTCTTGGCCTAGTGGTCTTGAGATACCCGTGACACAGGTGACTGTAGCAGGAGGCTCCACATGTCGAGTGAACATTCGAGTGGATAATCCAACGAAACATGACATTACTCTGAAAGGAAGGACAATTCTAGGACACCTCCAGCAAGTGAAGTCAGTCACCCCTCTTGAAGTGAAGTTAAAAGAAGAACTTTCAGCCAGTGTTAATGTAGTAGAATCTCAAATTACTGATATGCCTGAGCCACCTGCTAACCAAGGCAGTGACATGACTTACGAGGAACAACCATGTAGTTACATTCCAGATATTGACACTGAAGAACTCACTGAGGATCAACGCCTCATAGTAAGAAAAATGCTGTTAGAGGAAGCAGAGTCCTTCTCGAAAACTGATGATGATGTTGGAAGGGCAGAGGAGTTGCAAGTGGATATCAACCTCACTGATCCTGTACCAGTTCAGCGGAAGTACACTTCTATCCCCCGGCCACTTTACGCAGAAGTAAAGCAGTATGTTGAGGATCTGTTGAATCGAGGGTGGATTCAAAAGTCAAGGTCAGCTTATTCATCCCCTGTTGTATGTGTTCGAAAGAAAGATGGAACATTGAGACTGTGTATAGACTATAGACAGTTGAATGCCAAAACAGTTCGTGACAGTCATCCTTTGCCCAGAATGCAGGATGCCTTGGAAAGCTTAGGAGGAAATCAATGGTTCTCCTTACTAGATCAAGGGAAAGCTTACCATCAGGGTTTTGTAAGTCCTGAAAGTAGACACAAGACAGCTTTTGCAACCCCTTGGGGACTGTATGAATGGGTCCGCCTACCAATGGGCTTGAAAAATGCACCAGGAGAATTTCAACGCTTTATGGAACACTGCCTTGATGGTTTGAGAGATGATATTTGTATACCTTACATTGATGACATCATTGTATTTAGCCAAACATTTGAGGAACATGTTAACCATATTCGGAAAGTGCTTCGGCGATTACGTGAACATGGGGTTAAGCTTAAACCCAAGAAGTGCAAACTCTTTAAGCGAGAAGTTAACTATCTCGGACAGATTGTGTCAGCAGAAGGCTACCGACTAGATCCCTCAAATGTGGAAGCGGTCAGGACTCTGAAGGACAGTAAGCCTAGTACAGTTGGTGAAGTTAGAAAATTACTGGGTCTTGTCGGATACTACCGGAGATACATTCAGAATTTTGCCAAAATTGCGCACCCCCTCTTTCAGTTATTGAACTCTGAAGATGGGACAAGAACACACAAGAACAAGCAACATCATGGTACAGTACCATCGTCCCAACCGGTCATTTGGATGGAACAGCATCAAAAAGCAGTTGAAACCTTGTTAGACCACCTTGTGGCTCCTCCAATTCTTGGATACCCCGATTTTAGCAAGCCCTTTGTCCTGCATACTGATGCGTCGCAAGAGGGACTAGGAGCCGTGTTATATCAGAAACAAGATGCAAAGATGAGAGTAATTGGTTACGGCTCAAGATCATTGACAAAGGCAGAGAAGAATTATAATCTCCATTCAGGGAAGCTCGAGTTTCTCGCTCTCAAGTGGGCTGTCTGTGAACACTTTAGAGACTACCTTTATCATGCGCCAGACTTTACTGTGTATACTGATAATAATCCTCTCACATATGTGCTGACGACTGCAAAGTTAAATGCTACTGGTCATCGTTGGGTATCAGAGCTCGCAGACTTCTCATTTGCCATCAAGTACAGACCTGGACATGCCAACAAGGATGCTGATGCACTCTCACGATTGCCGATGAATATTGATTCTTACATGAAACTGTGTACTGTGAATATGTCCGAGGGTGACATCAAGGCCTGTTGTGCGGCAGTAAGTGCATATGAACAAGGAGAGACAATTTGGGTGTCTGCAGTGAGCAATGATTCTGGCTTGTTGAACATGGAAGAAGTATCTCTTGGTTCTAGTGTGCATACGATTAACAAAAGTTCTGTTCTTGAAGCCCAGAAACAAGACCAGATGATAGGAAGAGTACTCACATTCTTGAAAACAGGAAAATGGCCCAAGTCATGGGAACTTAGACGTGAATTGCCAGCCACAAAGGTATTATTGAGACAGCGACGCAAACTCTACTGTGATAAAGATGGTCTGTTGCATAGAAGGAGCAGATCCTATTCTCAGTTGGTGCTACCTAAAAGGTTCCACACTGTTGTCTTTAAAGAACTTCATCAGGAAATGGGACATTTAGGAGCCCCTCGTGTAGTCCAGTTGGCACGTGAACGGTTCTATTGGCCCAACATGGAAGATGATATCACTCACTTTGTGACCAAAGTTTGCCCGTGTCTTAAACAGAAACAGCCAAACCTGTCTACAAGAGCTCCACTACACAGTGTGACTACTTCTTATCCATTTGAACTAGTGTCAATTGACTTTCTACATTTGGAGCCAAGTTCTGGTGGTTACGAGTACATCCTAGTTATTATTGATCATTTCACTCGTTTTGCGCAAGCCTATGCAACAAAGAACAAGTCGGCCACAACTGCGGCTGATCGCTTATTTAATGACTTTGTTCTACGGTTCGGTTTTCCAGCAAAGATTCTTCATGACCAAGGACGGGAGTTTGAGAACAAACTCTTTCACAGATTGGAAAAGCTCAGTGGTGTGACGCGTCTTCGAACAACACCGTATCACCCTCAAGGGAACGGAAAGGTGGAAAGATTTAACAGAACATTATTGCATATGTTGAGAACTCTTCCAGAAAGCAAGAAACACAAGTGGAAGGACTCACTGAACAAAGTTGTCCATGCTTATAATTCAACTAGAAATGATACCACTGGTTTTTCTCCTTTCTATCTATTGTTTGGACGCTCGCCACGCCTCCCAGTTGACCTCATGTTTGGACTGTCACGTGCAGAAACTGGTATGAATCATTCCGAGTATACTGACAAATGGAAAGTTGCAATGGCAGAAGCTTATGCACTGGCCAGGCAGAATATCTTCAAGTCTGCTGGTGAAGGAAAGAAGCAGTATGACCGAAAAGTACGATTCTCCAAGTTACAACCAGGCGACCGTGTGTTGGTACGTAACCTCTCAGAGCGTGGGGGTCCTGGGAAGCTAAGATCCCATTGGGAGCAAGCAGTACACATTATAGTCGAGCAAAAGAGCGACCTACCTGTCTATGAAGTAACACCAGAAGGGCGGAAAGGCAAGTCAAGAACCCTCCACAGAAATCTTCTGTTGCCTTGTGATTTCATACAAAGTGATTTGCCAGAACCTGTTGCTCAGCGTACCCAAGAAAGCAGGAGAAGATCAGTTCCTGTTAATCAGCCAGAGGGAGAGGTGCACCCTGGAAGTGACAGTGGGGATGAAGGCGAGTTTCCTGGCCTCTCACCCAACGAGTTGGAAATGTTGCAGTCCTCAACACCACTAGCAGAAACTGACATTCAGGAGCAAATGCCTACAGATGGTACCCAAGAAGAACTGTTGCCTGACGATGCAGAGAATTTGTCAGAACATGATGAGGCCACACCAGTTACAGAAGACTGTTCCCCTTCTCCCTCCGCAACAGAAGATGAACAAGAGCCAGTGGAACCTCGAAGTTATCCTATGCGAAACCGCCGTCCGCCAAATATTCTTTGCTATGACCATCTTGGCAACCCAAGTTACCAACCAAACAGTACACTGAGTAATGCAGCAACAACCGCCAGTGTTTCTGTGTATGCCCCGTGGATGTCTACTGTACCTTATGGAACGTTAGCTTTGTCTAATTATTGGGTGGCACCTTATTATGTGCCTGTGTTTCTAACTTCTGTGCCATTTGTGCCACCAAACTCTTACCAGTATGTGCCACCAGTGGCTGTTTAAGACTGAACACTTGAAACAAAATCATTGCAAATTTGAACTTTCTTGAACTTTGTTAGACTGTTGTTAAAGTAACACATTAGTATCATGTTTTGTTTCTTGTAAGAAAATCAAAGCGACTTCTTCAGGATAAATTGTTAAGCAATTTTCAGACAGTGCTTAGGAACACTGTAAGTGGACTTTAGTCATGAATTAGTAAGTAGGCTGCAACTGTGAAGGCCTGATCACCCTTCAAAGTTTTGTTACCCGGATGTTGTTAACTGTTCCAATGTAACCTAGACTAAGCCACTTTTTCGATGTCCGGGAGGACATCTCGTTTTAGAGGGGGCGTATGTAGGGGCGACCCCACCCCACCCTAGTCGGTCACGAGTCACGTGATCTAGAGAGCACGAGGTTGAACTGTGAAATAGAACTTGAAGAAGAACCGAAGTTTCGTGTTGTGTGTTTAACCTTTATTATTTGATGCCGGACCAACACTCCTAACATTAGCAAGGTTTCGACTAACTTTGTTAGGAAAAGAAATTACACCGGCTACCGTTGCTAAGGATCTGGGAGTCATTCTGGATCCCTGCTTGACATACAACGATCATTTAGCTTCAACAGTGTCCGGTTGTATGGCGCGCCTAGGCCAGATTAATCGAGTCAAACACATTTTTGACTCAACTACCTTAACTATTATAGTTAATGCTTTAGTTTTTAGCAAGCTATATTATTGTTGTAATGTTTGGAGCAACACCTCCGAGTACAACTTAAGGAGGATCCAAGCTGTACAAAACTTCGCGGCTCGTATCGTCAGCAACTCAAGGAAATACGACCATATTTCCCCTATCCTTAAAGATTTAAAGTGGCTACCTGTAAGACAGCAGTTGTGTTATCGCCACGCAATAATGGCCTTAAATGTATGTCAGGGTGCGCACCAGCGTCTTTATTTTCTAAATATATTCAAAGAGCTACGATCACCAAGCGCACAACGAGGAACTCCCAGATGCTAAATATTCCTTTGTATAAAACAGCCACAGGGCAAAGAACTTTTTATTTCAGGACAGTCAAACTCTGGAACTCACTGAATTCTACTCTTAAGTTGAAACCGACACTACAGGACTTCAAACATTGCCTGAAGAAAAGCCTTATCTCAAACTTGTAGTGACTTAATTGTTCCATATTTGTTGTTTCATTTTAATTTTCGGTTTGATTATGTCATTTTACTTCCTAGTTAATTAGTTAATTAATTTACTTGTACATAGTATTAATTGTCTCTTTATTCTGAAAAGCCCAGTTGGGATGAATAAAGTAAGTAAGTATGTATGTATGTATGTATGTATGTATGTATGTATGTGTGTATGTGTGTGTGTATGTATGTGTGTATGTATGTATGTATGTATGTAAACAGAACCAAAAAATCCATCAAAAAAGAATGAAACTTTAATTCCACTCCAAAATTACATAATGATGAGAAAACTACCGAAACACTGTCTATGCATCTCTGGAAAAGTCTCATTGTAAACCTAAAATAAAATAAAAAAGGAAAAATAATTAATTATATTTGCTGTGTCAGTGTAAATGCGTATTTGTTTGCTACTCATGTAGTGACCATATACGCACGTACGCACGTGAGTACCTCCAAAATCTAAAAACAAACAATTATTTTATTTATTTGACTTATTTATCCATTTATTCATTCATAGACTTTTTGGCAAAAAGCGACTTTTACACATGAAAGAATATCTTCATATAGTATTGCTGCTATTTTACGAAAAGAATTAAAATTGTGAATTGCACTATTCATATTAATGTGAACTTTCACAATCCAGTCATAACAACCAGAGTAACAAAAATAAAATGGATCAAAATCCACCAATCGCAATACAAAGACTTGACCTGATTTGACGGTAGCGTGAAGCGCAGTCATTTCGGGTCAGAACTTATGAGTTTATAATACACTGGTATACAGAATAGTTAGCGTTTTTTTCATGCTTTGATGTATGAAACTTCCCCCTGGAAAACATGGGAAATGGTATATCCGAGGCCCCAAAAATAAAAATTTCTGGGGGAACATGCCCCCACATCCTCATAGAGGCTTGCGCCTTCGGCGTTCGTTTTACTTCACCTTCCTGTTCGTACCTAAACGGAAAACCCACGCTATGCCCCTCGTATACTAAGTGTGCTTTTTATCATAGTTAATATAGGGACTGGTTATGAAACCATGGAAATTTCAAAAGCAAAAACAGTGTAGTCGCAACAGATGTTGAATCGATCGTGACCCTGTACAATCTTTTGTTTTCGGTTCGCAAGTTAGTTGCGAATATACTAGTCGCATTTTCTGATTGATTATCCTGCCGAAAAAAGTGTGTTTTGTCGGGTTTTGTGCAGGGTCAAGGCCAAAAAAGCGAGCAAAAACAGGAAACAAAGAAACTTGTCGAGTTTCATAACCATCTAGTTATATTAAATATGGCTTGAGTAAGCCAACACTGAAACAATGGTTCTTGAGAATCCGAACATTTAACTTGCAAGGTAAAACTGAGGTTCCTCACTGTATACCGATCCTTAGAAAGCGTCGTGTTCGAAGGAAATTGCTCACGGCATATATGTGACCTTTTTCTTCGACGATTTCCGTGGAGTCGCGCCTGCTGACTGCCCTGAATTGGTCCTGCTGAACGCGTTGATGTGATTAACGAACCAGCAGCCATTTTGTGCTGAAACCTTACTAAAGTTCACGCAGGCGGATTCTTCCAGAGCGTCCGTTGCCCGTTTTCTGCTGGACAAGGGTAACGTAGGCTCTGGGGACGAGGACCGCAGTGGTTGTGCAGTAGCTGATTCATCGAAGACGTCGCTGGAAGTAAGCATGAGATTACACGACGTTTAAAGACCCAATTTCACGCCCCGTAATGTTCTGCGAATTGTTTCAGTTTTGTTTTGAGTCGATACAAAAAACGGCTGGCAATCTGCAAATTATAGTCACTTTACTGTAACAAAATACAACCTGATTAACTAAATAAACGCTAAGAACTTCCATTAGGAGCACTACTGACTTGCCGCCGAAACTTGGCTACGTCGCGGCTTCTTCGAGGCTTGTTTCATATCAGCGACTGCCGACTGTTGAAGACAACTGATTGCGGTGCAGCAGATATCCAGCAAATTAATTGTTGGTGTTATTACCAAACCCTGTATGGTCTTTCTTCTCCTTCCACAAGCTGTTTACAAACTGAATCTCGTAAGCAAACTTTCGCCGAATTCTCTCTTTCAAGTCGCTATCGGGCCTTCGACGGTTTGGTTTCTCAAAGAATTTACGTTACATATATTTTTTGCTTATCCAGGTGACCAAAGTTGAACAGAAATTGCTCGATGGAGACGGACTGCTTGAGATCTTTTTCACCGTGGCAGTGCCTGAAGATTTTTGTGGCTCACGAAATTCTAATATGACCGTAGTGCATTACGGAAAGTGACAATAAGTCTTTACGCCTCTCAAACTACATACAAACGCACAAGCCGTTCGCGGTAGACCTACACGGAAAGATGTCGAGTGTTTTTGGCAAGGGTCGGTCCGCAAACTTTACGAGATCAATTTACTATCGAACTACTATGAGTGAACCCATCAGGAATCTTGCCTTATGAAATGAGCTATGTAATGTTAATCTAAAGAATCATCAACGTAAAAATTGTATCACGTGAACCATGTAAGTAGAATACCATTACAACTTTGGAATGTCTGAGGAACAAGAGCAGAAAGTTTAGAGACATTTGTTCAAGTACTGTACGCCCAAGTCCTGTAGAGTGCATTGTTATGTGACGGTTAGTACAAATTGAAGGTAATACAAAGAAAAACAGAAACGTTGCACAAAATATAAATACGCTTTTACTTAAATGCCTCTAAAAGTTGAATATACAAAGCAAGTCCGTATTTGTCATCGTTTTCTCCTAATAAACCAACGCGTCTTTACCCAAACTTGACTCAGACGTATGTTGCGAATTATTGTAAATTTAAACTGAGTACAGACTCAGAAAAAAACCCTAATCCTACTAATATGTTGACCCTAGAAAACCAGTATCAGCACCATATCTCCAACCTAATGTGTTAGTCTTTGCAGGACAGCAATGTGTTGCAATGAGTTTGTATTCTTCAGTTGCCTGTTTCTAATCATTCAAGTAAACAAAAACCAATCAGTTCTGATAATGATCTTGTTCTAATATATAATAAATCTTGGAAATCAGTTGTATTCAAGCTTGTTCATATTTATTCATGTAAACCAAGTTGATTTTCATAAGGGAAGCCTGAGTACACGCAGTTATGCGTCTAGTTCAAAGGAGTTTGGAAGAATAACACTGTAGAACAGTCTTGTCTTGCTGTCAGTTGGTTGAGCATCGAACTACCGTGCGGGAGGTCGTGGGTTCAATCCCCGGCCGGACCAACACTCAGGGTCTTTAAATAACTGAGAAGAAAGTGCTGCCTTTGTAATGACATCTGCAAATTGTTAGACTTTCTAGTCTTCTCGGATAAGGACGATAAACCGGAGGTCCCGTCGCACAACACTTCAATGTTCATAACCTTGTGGGACGTTAAAGAACCCACACACTAATCGGAAAGAGTAGGGCATGGAGTTCCCGGTGTGCTGGTCTGGTCTTTGTGCTATTTCGTGATTTCGTGGGTTGGGTGGATTGGATGTTGTAAACCGCATTTGAATATATATAAAATAGAAAATGCAGTAAATAAATCCCATTACCATATAAATCCCATTACCATTAGTTCTAGTGAGGCAAAGTGAAACACACGTGCGTTATTTTTAGCAACTGTTTATTTCCCTCCTCTTGCATCACGTGACCCACACTAACCAGAATACCACACTGTCTTTCTAACCGCTTAGTAGTTTAAGTGAGGAGAAATCATGTCCTTTGTTGTGCAAATATGCATTAAAGTCGAGTTAGAGTTTATTTGATCTGTGTGGGAAGAGGTTGGTTGAAAGCGTTGAAGCTTAACTGGAAGAAATTGTTCAGTGAAAATGAACACTGATGGAAATCAGAAATTCTTGCCCAATTTGTCAGGTGTGTTAGTCCTACAACATAAATTACTCAACAGTAAGAGTAGTTGCTTTGGGGAAAAGAATAGCAGCAACCTTTGAACAGTCTAAGCCATTCCTCAAGTCTCCAAAACTATTAATCCACTGTTATGACAAAAAGGAAGTGACTTTGGCGTGTGATGCATTTCAATATGGTTTAGTAGCGGTCCCTCCACACAAGATGACGATGGCTCAGAACATCCAATTTTGTTTGCATTCAGAACCCTAACAAAAGCAGAGAGGAATTATTCAAATCTGGAGAGAGAAAGCACTCCCCCGATGTTTTTTTTGGCGTAAAGAAATGGCAGACAGTTTACGTTAGAAACTGACCACAGGCCTCTTGAGTTTTTCTTTAATGACGAGAAGGCTAACTGACCCATCATGGCAGCTGCTCTAATCCAACGTTGGGGTTGCATTCAATTGTACCATTAAGTACAAATCTGGAAAGGAACACGTGATGTTGATGTTCTCAGTAGACTGCCTTTGCCAGTTACGCCCCGGACAACACTTGTACCGGCGCGGCTGAAACAGTATGGACGATGGAGCTTCTTAATTGTACACCGGTGGGAGTTAAAGAAATCCAAGCAGGGACCAGATCTAATCAGCACGGTTGGCCTCAAACCAACACAGATCAAGCACTCCAGCCATACTTCATAACGAAAGAAGAATTGAGTATTTAAGATGGGTGTCTTCTATGGGGAAATCGTGTGGCAGTGCCCTCAAAAGCCAGAGAAAGAGTGGTAGAAGAGTTGCATGAGACACATCCTGAAATTTGTCGTATTAAGTCATTGGCTTGAAGTTACGTATATTGGCTAAAATGGACTCCGATATAGGGATGATAGTGCGAAACTGCGAAGTCTGTGAAGTTAACAGGAAATTACCACCTGAAGCCCCATTGGGAGTGGCCTCATAAGCCTTGGCTTCGCCTGGACCTAGAGTATGCTGGTCCAGTTCTCGGCCTGAGAAATGTTCCTCGTAGTAGTTGATGCGAACTGTAAGTGGATAGAGAGCCCCAATGAACACTTCGGAAGCCAATACCAGGATACAGAAGCTAAGAATTACCTTTTCAACCCACAGACTTCCAGAAAAGGTCGTGACCGACAATGGCAGCAACTTTGTCAGAACTTCCTGAAACAAAACGGAATCCGTCATATCAGAACCACATACTATCATCCCTCATCAAACGGGCTTGAAGAAAGAGCTGTCCAAACCTTCCAGGAGGAAATGAAGAAGAGGAAGGATGGAAGTTTGGAAATCAGAGTATCACGTTTCTTAAGCCGATATCGAATCTCCCCTCAGACGACGACAGGAGTCTCACCAAAAAAGATGGCAATTCGAGCTTATCTACCCAGAAATTGGTCGTAAAGTGCGTGATAGTCAAATGTCACAGAAGCAGAGTCATGATTTACGTGTTAAAAACGTACCATGTTGGAAGGAGGCTAAATCTATGCCAGAAACGTCCGCTAAGGTCCAGGGTTACGTATGTACCGCAGTTAAATAGTCGTATTACATTGAAGTTACATTAGAAGATGGGCGAACGTGGAGACGCCATCAAGATCACTTGTTACAGAGATCTTGTGATCATCCATCATCTACTCCCTCAGAAATTCCCGAAATCTCTTCATCAGAGTTAGAAAAGCCAAACTCCTCTGTTCAGCCTGAGGAAAATTAGGCTGCGAGTCCAAAATTAAACCTGTTAAAACAGAACTTTCTGAACAGAGAAGGGAACAGTGACAGACGTTTTCCAAGAAGGAACCGACGTCGTCCTGGATATTTGAGTGACTTTATTTTTAAGTGACATTTTGTTTTGAGTTTGCAAAGTCAATAGAGTGCTCTTAGGGACTTCCTTTTCTTTGTTGTTTCGGTTTTATATCTTAGTGGGGGAGTGTAGAACAGTCATTGTATTCAGTACTGGCTTTGTAACCAATCCGCCCAGTTGTTTACTCTTAGGAGAAACCATGTGCTTTGTTGTGCATTAAATCAAGTGTCATGTACTCTCCAATCAGACTTGGCGACCTTTTTGCACTAAAATAAAGTCAAACAAGCATGGAGGCTAGGGAGATAAGGAGTTCTGCTATCACTGTGGTGATCGGAAATGGGGATATGTGTCTGTTGTGTCTGGGATGATCTAACCTGCGATCAGGTGTTTCTTTTGTTTTCGGCGAATTGGAAACGAAAAAAAAAAAATAAACGCCTGATACATTTACTTTACGAGCCGTCTGCCCCCCCCCCCCGCCGCCCCCCCTTCCTCGGATGCCTACCTACCGATGTTATGATGCGTCATGCTATAATTGTCAGCCAATGAGAATTTCCCGGACGTTCACGCGGCTTGAGGAAAAGAGCGAAGGCGCCTCTTTCCATGACAAGTTGTAGAGATGTCGTTGGCGAAGTCATCGTAAATTAACCCTTTGACTCGTGCGTGTTTTCCGTGTATTTGCATAAATAGAGTTTGGTCAAGATCAGAAAAAATAATTGCACCGCGCAGAAGATAATTATTAATTATAGGCTTTTTTGAATTACGTTTTTCGCGATCTTTCTCGAGAAAACTTAAGGAAACATTTTCTAATGTCAAAGGCTTTGGTCGCCCATCAAGGAATGGCCGAAAAACACCTTGAAGGCAAACATTGGTAAAACTATGCGCATTTTCACCGAGACAGTTCGGATATCATATTCCAATACTAATATGCAAATTACTCGATGTCAACTCAACTTCGCTTTCTAAAAGGCAATATGAATTAACGAAGACAAAATAATCAACAAGTTCAGATTCTGGACTACGGGCAGTCGATTGTTTCAGTAAATGTATCAGGCGTCCCTCCTACCCCACGCCATACAAAGAACAAGGGAAGGACGCCTGATCTCAGGTTAGGGATCATCTGGAATAGGTCCGACGCAGACCGCTTCCGATCGTCGCGCAGACCGATAAGATTGTATGGAAACCAGGCCTCATGCTGGTTTTCATTAGCGACTGAATCGGGCAATTCTCTTTTTTTTTACGCCCTCTTCAAGAAGGCGGCCATATACCGTGATCGGTATCTAGTAAACATGGATGATTAGTACTGGGCTCTACCAGATTGACTTTCAACTACTTCCAGTTAATATCTTCTGCTTCGAACTGCTTCTCAAGCCTATTCTTTTCGCAGTTTTGGACCTTGAATGTGAGAATGCATGGCTATTTTAAGAGTTATGTGCGCTGCAGCTGATTCTGTAAACCTACACTGAAGTACAAGATCAAGAAGTAAAACCGCGAGCGGCTTAGGATGTGGAATATTGCTCGCTTTCGAGTATTCGAAGGCTCAGTGGCGTGCGAATTCTTTGCTTATTCTTCGTTGCTTTGTGAAAGCACTGGCTAGTGTTCTTCAAACCTCTGGGCTTTCCTCTGCTGGGAAGTGGGCGTAAGAACGAAATTGTTTGCATATTAATATGCAAACGATTTCGCTTTTACGTAAAATTGCCCAAATCGGACGTCCTTACAGCGCTTACAACCTATTAAAAATGGAAAATCGAATGGTAGCGGAATCATAAGCTCGGCGGAATCGGAGTAGGGAGAATCAGAACGTTTCCATTTTCTTTCGATCCCGCGTATGACTCCGTCTCTAATGATTCGGTAAAAACTAGGATCGTCGGAGTCGGAAGCAAAAGTGAAAGAACCAGCCAATCACAACACTTATTCTTGGTTTTCAGTCACGTGGAAGTCACGCAAGTTAAAAAATAAAATCATCAATCATTCAATAGATTAAGTCAAGAAATTGAGATATTTTAGAATAGCAATGTATAAAGAAACTCCCAAAGTTTCAGGGCTGTGCGATATCCCGTACTCGGGTTATTCGGCAAAATGTACCACTCAAAATTACAGAGTTAAGTATGGACGCGCCATGATGGAGTCCCTCTGAGGGGCTCCAATATGGCGGCCGGAAACGAGTGAAAACATTTGGAATTTACTTTGGCTATATCAAAGGCTTTTTCTCTCTTTTGAGCTTGCAAACATTCAATTAGACGCTTCCCTTGCGATGTTGGCTTTTCAGACCTCTAAAGAGCACGCTGAATCGATGTTTTCATGTACGTGACATGCTTGTGAGCAAGCATCTTTATGTCACGCACTGTGAAAAAATCTAAAACACAACCTGCTCTATTTTCAAAACAAAGCACGCTACCGAGCTGAAAACATGCAAGCAGATACACTTCAAAAATTTCTTGTACATGATGAATCTAAAAATGGAAAAGTCTCTTTACTTTTGAATTTTAGTTTTTTATGACGTCACGTGAAAACCAAGAATTCTTAGGCCCTCAAGGTAAGGTTTGTCTCCGATAAACTGCTTGCGACTCCGACAATCTAGTTTTCACTGTATCATAGACGACGCAGTGAAAAGGGGAATCAGTATTCTGCACCTGTAATGATGTGACCAGTCACTCGCGTGACAGTCGGGTGTCACATGGTAGTCACACGACCTTGCACCTTGATTCTATGTTTTGTAATAAATGTGGTTTTGTTCGATGGAGCTCATGGCTAGTTGTTACAGCTTCCCACTTCGGTTTTGATTTTTACTAGATCATATCGCACACAGTGCTTTTGATTACCACTCTGACTCCGACTATGTCGTTATTGAAATTCAGCCTTCAGCTAAAACACTTGGAAAAGTCGTTTTCGCTTAAAACGTTTCCAACGAAAATCTTTCCTGCGTATTTATTAGATCACTGATATCAATTTTGGTAGTTTTGGCTTGGAGCTGTATAGAACAGCATTTGAAAACAGTATTATTATTATTATTATCTTTTATTTTGCACTGTTCACATAGAATTTACATTACATTTTTAGAAGTAAGTTATAAAAACAAAATCAAAATAAAGATAGGAAATTAACGAAATTAAGATGTGCGCAGTGACCAAAGTAGCAGATGCTTCCGAGTTGGTCACTGCCACGTTAAACTAACTGGCATAGACAATAAGCGTGATGAAAATAAATTTTACCCAGAGTAAAGGTGCTAAAGTAAACAAGTATACAGCTGTAGGTGGATACATGAATCAAATGAACAATAGAAAAAAGAGGCTAAAGTAAACTAAATCAATGTATTCTAGGAAACAGATTGCGAATTTAGTAGATAAAGCTTGTATTGTTTGGAAAAGGGGTAATAATATAGTTTTTTTAGATGCAGTGGAATAGATGCAGTGACCAAAGTAGCAGATGCTTCCGAGTTGGTCACTGCCACGTTAAACTAACTGGCATAGACAATAAGCGTGATGAAAATAAATTTTACCCAGAGTAAAGGTGCTAAAGTAAACAAGTATACAGCTGTAGGTGGATACATGAATCAAATGAACAATAGAAAAAAGAGGCTAAAGTAAACTAAATCAATGTATTCTAGGAAACAGATTGCGAATTTAGTAGATAAAGCTTGTATTGTTTGGAAAAGGGGTAATAATATATTTTTTTTAGATGCAGTGGAATAGTCTCCCAGATTTTCGATGCAATGAAAGTAAAAGTAGAGGCTCCATAATTATTATGTATAAGTGGTCTACGGAAGTTAAGGTTAGAGACAAATCTAGTGTAATGGCTATGGAAGTCAGGTGCTAGAGATAAAGTTCCAGAAAAAATTGTTGGGATGCCTGTTGGATTGTTTATGATTTTATGTGCAAAGAGTGCTACTTTTAGTTTGAAAATATTATCAAGTTTTAGGATATCCAGTAAGTTGTAGTAAGGTGTGGCATTCTCTCTACTGTGTGCTTAGTTCTGATTTTATTTAGCCTAGTTTTGCAAACACTTCCCCAACTAGTGATAGCATAGGTCAGATAGGGATAGATGAAAGAGTAATACAATATATAGACCCACGATTGATGTCACTGATGAGTTGAAGAAAGTGAAAAAAGGTGTAAAACGAAGCCCTCCATTTGGCAGTGTGTGAACTCTGATAACGCACTGAATATAAATATAACTTTGCGCTATCGCAAGTATTTTGCGATTATTCCATCTAGTTCAAGTTGTAAAATACGAACCAAGTATCCTACAACTGGATTGGTACGAACTACCTTGAAGAAATGACACGAAAGAATAAAAGATTCACTACTCCGTGCTCAAGTTGTCGTGAAAACCTTAAATTTGGTCAACTCACGTAGTTGTTTTGCAGAGTACGGCAAATAAACGTTCAAAATGGATCCCGCACGTGCGGCGCGATTGTTTTGCGTCATTAACCCCTTTGTTTTGTGGCGTTGTCGTTGCAGTAGCCGTTGCGTTTAAGCCGCTTTGCTTAAACTCCCTAGTCACGCTACTCTGGTCCCCTACGGATCGAAGAACGTACGTCTTTGTTCTTACCGCGTTTCGACGCCATCCGTGTGTTATCAGCGTACGCACGCACTGACAAATAGTTGAGAATGTATTTCTTAATTTGCAAACATCATATTAGATTCATTCTCTCCCGAAGTTCTTTTACGCATGACCTGGAAAGAAACTGATCCTACGCTTAATAACCTTACAATTGAAAGTTATGTAAATGTATTACTCAACAGCTGCAGCAAAGATCGATGCTTTCTTACGGGTCCTTTAAAATTTAATTTTAAATTTAAGTTTAATTTTAAGTTTAAAAAGCTTGATGAACAGTGTCTTTCTCAAACCTTTTGCGTTATATTTTGTTTTACATTAAGTTTGCATCGTTGATCTCCGATTGATTTTCTCACAGAGACCCATCGACATGTACCGGTACATGAGCTGCCAAAGTGGGAAAGCCTTTATGGATTCGAGAAGACCATTTGCGAATTGCTTCTATAATTATACAGTTGTTGATGACACCTCAACTTTTGTAACCATCTGCTTAAAACGAGGAGACACAGTGCTAAAATGCTCTAGGAAAAGTGTGATTCCTTGTTACATTGGTTTTAAGAGAGTTAAGACTGTAGATAAACAGCTATACATATAGAAATCACCAAAAGATATCTGGCGATTCTTATGCGTTGGTCTACCTAGATTTGAGCGGACTCGGTGCGTTTGCCATCCGCGCAAGCGATACGTCGACGGAACGTATTTCTCCATAACACCGAATGCCGTTGACAACGAAGTGAACCATTAATTGATTTGCCGATATAGCGCCTTCGATGTAACCCGCTTGGAAATTCAAACTCGTAAGAACGTTCTGTGCAATGGACGAGGCCCAAGAATTTGATTTCACTTACACTGCCAACATTGTATTCAGCATTTTCTTGTGTTCTACCGCTATCATGTTGAACCGTATTACAATCTACACGATAAGAAACACATCCTCACTACCCAAGCCCTTAAAAGTGTTACTACTCAACCTGGCTGTTTTTATCTTAGTGCTGGATTACTGGCTCATACGTTATACATTGCGATTCTTGCCGTGGCTTTGAACCTCAAAACTGACCACAACATTGTTTTTGAAAACACAATGATCGTGTCTAGACTCATCGTTAATTTCTTAATCTATGCATGATGACCCTAACAGTAGACAGATTCTTGGCCATTCATCTTCATCTCAGATACCAAGAACTCACGGTGGGTGACTCATAAGCGAGTTGTTTCCGTCGTGACCGCACTCTCTGACGGTGTCAAGTGTATTTCGTTCATCATTTCATGTGTGGATCTCAGTTGAAACCGTAATCAGTGCTGGCAACTTATATTATCATTGATGTCGCCTGTCTTGTAATCATCGCAGTACTGTATTGCAAGATCTACATAACTGTTCGACGCCACAGAAACCAAATTGAATCCTTGCAAGTTCAACAAAACGAGCAGGATGGAGACATGACGTCGCTGAATTTGGCAAGCCGTGACAAGTTAGCGGTTGGCTCATTCTGTGTTTATCTAGTGTTTTTGGCATGTTATTTACCAAACATATGCCTACAAATTACTGTTATTATCTCTGGCCCTAGCACCAGGAGCATCTAACGGTTTACTTTTGGACAATGATACTTGCTGGACTCGGCCGAGGCACGTTCGGCACGTTGTTATATCAACTTACTACAAAACATTTTCCCGTGTTATAATCAATGCTATTTCGCCTTTGAGTCTTTATACATTACCCTTCCTGACGCAGGTGGAGTAGTGGGAGGATGTTGGCGAAGCATGCTGGAGTAAGGTCATAATCTTCTCAAGGCCACCATCTTGGACCTGCCCTCACGGCTTTTTTTATTTCTCCAGCACTTCTAAAAAACAGGCCAAATTGACTCAAACCTGATTAAGAAAATAAAAAACATAAAAACAGCAACACTATAATGGTTTATCAATTTAATTATTGCTTTAAATCCTTAAACAAAACAATGTTTGCAGAATCGAAGGACACATGTACTGCGAAGTGGTTTCAATTACACTGACGACTTCCAGTGATATCCCTCAGTAACCAGCAACTAAGTGAAATGTAATGATAAACCTTAACTTCATAATTAATTTTAAAAGCTTCACACTGATATGATCACACGCATGAAACGGTAACAATATTATGGGGCATGAAGTCAGAGATCATTAGCAGCTTTAAACCCTGTGTTGTAATGAAAGAACACAACCTCGTTCCCAGGGAAGGGAAAAGCCCTGAGAACGAGGCCTTGGAAAGAACAGTTCAACACTGGTTGGGAGAATCTATCAAACTGCAAGGTCTTAGAAAATAACAAAAAAAAGCAAACTATGAAGAATGGAAACAGAAGCAGTGGCACCTGTGGATCACTGGTAGTAATCAAAATGGGAAGTGCAATTTAGTGACTTATCAGTCAATTCGAAGACGGTTATTTTTCGAAAGGTATGCTGTTATTTAAAACACGGTTTTTCAGTGTTAACCGCTTAATATTGAAATTTATACAACGACAAATGCGTCAATTTAAATATAAATGTACGGAAACCTGTATAATTAGTCCCAGTCCTCAACCGCGCATAAAACCCAAGAAAATTATCAACGATATCACAGCCTTACTTAGTGTAAATGTACTTATTTAATTATTATTTACCAAAAAACTCGAAATGCTGTTGAAGGTCAGTATAAGAATTTATATGTCAGCCACGCCAAAGCTTCCACAAACATAATAAAGAGAATTTGAAGAAGTATTACGTAATTACGTTTTAGGCTTTTCTAGCTGACCTACTGAATATGAATATCATGATTAAGACGAGTGTTATTCACAAAAACTTGAAGAACGACCAAAAACACAAAACAAAACAAAAACAACTCTTGCTGACTCCTATTGCCTTGCATGCATATTTAAAATTTATCAACTAAAAGCGGAGGTGGATGGGGAAACACTATCTGAAATTTGAGTGGCCAATCAAGCACAGCAAGACAGCTAGCCACTGCTTTGTTATAAACTAAAACAAAATATCCTACTGAACGTAGACGCAATTACGAAGCCTGGCGTTTGAACTTTTTTTTTATTGATGAACCGAATTACGTCTGCGGCTTTTCATAATTTTCGATTATTATTGGTGATATCCGGCCTCCCACGTAGTCGTTCTTAGAAAAGTGGTATTTATTCTCTCTTTTAATCGACTTTGTGAGGAACCATTCATGGTACAGGTCTGTGACCATCTGTCAAAGGTTAATAAACCGGCCTTAAATGTATACACAGCAAACAAAAGCAATTGTTTGTTGCTTGCTATGGATTCAGGTGAAGTATATGAAGAATCTGCAATCCTGGGCGAAAACTAGAAATTTCACTACGTGCACTTCTACCCTTATAACAGAAACGCATCTCGTTATTTTAGCGGTGCGTTTCACCCTAGAACCCCCTTCCCCCCAGAAAATAGGTGGTTTGCAGCCAATCTCCAGAGAAACAAATAACAATGGTGAAATGGACAAATGCTGGTGGACGAATAAAAGGAGCTAATGAGAGATCTATTGTTCACCGTCCACCAGCTTGGCGGTGATGACGTCACGTGAAAACCACCTATAGGGAGCTTAAGAAACGAGGACGGGAACGGCAACGAGAACGTCATTTCAAAATATAACTTCTCGTTTTTGTAACTTTTTCGCAATCATTAAAATTTGTTTAACTTGGAAAATGCTGGCGAACTCTCCAGGAACCAAGTTAGTATATGAAAAACGTCAAAGTAAGGAAAAAGAGAAGATTTTGCCGTCATACGCTCAAGTTCTCGAGAAAACCTAAAATTTGGTCATTGCACGCTGCTGTTTTGCAGAGGACGGCAAAGAAATGTACCAAAATGTAAAACGCACGTGCAAAGCCATTGTTTTGTGGCGTTCTCGTTGCCGTCGCCGTCCTCGTTTCTTAAACTCCCTAATGTTGAAATATTCGAGCCCTCTATGGCCTCATCGGCGTTCTCGCCACCGCTAAATTAAAAATCCACATTGGGGGAGGGGGTAAAGTGGGAATTGTCGCAAGACTTTTGTCCTGGATTGTAGATCTTATATTTGACTAGACCTTCTCAAATATCATGAATGTCTCGATTTATGCATTATACCTGACGAAAGTAAAAAATTCACAGTGTTTCCTGATATTGCTTGATTTCGCTCACATGACAAGGCGGCCATGTTGGTGGTCAAAACAATACAATTTCGTTTTGCAGAATTTGCATAAAAATAAAGTTTAGACAGTCTATTGTTCTTGACCACCAACATGGCTGCCATGACGTCACATGCAACCATCAACAATAAGGTAAAAAGCAATATCTGGAAACTGTTGCATCAAGTGTTCTGTAAAAACGTTTTAAGCAATAGGGAAAACTGACGAATTCTATTCCACGAATATCGCTAACTGTGTCTTCAACGTTTTCTTATGTTGTACTCTGCCATCGTGTCGAATAGTGTCACACTCCGCACGATAGGAGACACTAGTCCTTAACCTGGTTGTTTCTGATCTTAGTGTTGGATAACAGCAATATTCAAATTAATAGCCCGGCCTTAAATGTATTCACAGCAAACAAAAGCAACTGCCTGTAGTGATGGCTTCAGGTGAAGTTAGAACTGTATCTGTAGAATATATATACCTTACATTTGACCAGACCTTGAGAAACATGCTACATTGACTATCTGCCTCAGCTCATATTGGAAAGAAACGCATTTTATGCATTGTAAGTAACGGAAATATATATAAAAAAAGTGATATAAAAACCTAAAAAGCGAGTCCAGTGTTCTGTGAAAATGCAATAAGCATAGGAGAAAACTAATGAATTCTATTTTGCTGCATCAAAGACGCTTTTCAATATTTTTCATATACCGCGTCAAGTCTTCTGTGAAAACTTTCTAAGCATTGGAGAAAACTAATGAATCCTATTTTGCTCAGTGTAGCAATGAAGCATTTCCATATTTTTTGTATACAACGATCTTACAGGCCCTTGAGGTTTTTGATAGGATGCTTTTTCACCTTTTTGTCTCTAGAATTTTGCATCTTTGATCTCCGATTCATTTTCTCCCAATGACCCATGACATGTACTTGAGATGCCCACCTGCCAATGACCTCGTGAAAGAAAGCACTTGCGAACTAATTGCACCGCAGTATCACGTAAAATAATACTGTTTTCCTAGTGGATCAACTGTTTAATTCAGCTTTGTGGTCTGGCATATAGAGCTTTATTAAAACGGAAGATATGTCAAGTTAGCTCTGTAATTTTACAGTATTGATGGCATGTACAATGAAGACGAGGAAGCACGGCGCTTAAATACCGGTGTTGCACTTTTTTCAATTGAGTGAAAACTGTAAACGAACGGTGCATGATAGAAATCACCAAAGATTCTTAGCGAATCTTGTGTCTTAGTCTACCTGGAGTTTGGCAAACTCAGTGGCTTTTTTTTAATTGCCATCCGCGCAAGCGATACGTGGAAAGCTGTCTGAACTGCATTTTCACAACACCGGGAGACTTTAATTGGCCGATGCAGCGCCTACTGGTCTTACCATCTACATAGATTCTGGCGAACTTTTAGCATTGTCATCCGCTTATGCGATAATATACGTGGACAGGTGAACTGTATTTTGAGTGACTATATCACTTTTTCGATATCAGTAGCGCCTATATCAAGTGTAACTCGTCAGGAAATCCAAACAACCAGTGCTCTGTTAGAACCGGTTCTTTGCGATGGAAGAGGCCGAAGAATTCTGCGTTCACTGCCAACATGGTATTCAACATTTGCTTATGTTTTACCGCCAATTCGCGATAAGAAGCACATCCCCACTAGCCAAGCCTATAAAACATTACTAATGAACCTGGCAGTTTCTGATCATTCTGTAGGATATACTGGTTCATCGCGATTCTTGCCATGGATTTGAACCACAACACTGATAACCACACCAACAACACGGTTTTTAAAAAAATGGTCCCGTTTTTTGTTATCATGAATTTCTTATGTTATGCATCGTTCTTTGGTGTGATGGCGCTCACGGCGGACAGATTCTTGGCCATTCATCTACGTCTGAGATACCAAGACCTTGTGACTCACAAGCGAATTGTTGTTTTCATCGTTTCAAGTGTGGGTCTCATTTAAAACTGTAAAACGAAATACTTATGTCATCATTGACATCGCCTGTCTTGCAATCATCGCGGTACTGTACGGCATGATACCACCACTTAGGGGGGAATAACTTAACTACAGAAGGTGAACATGCGAAATTTATAAATTGTTACTGCACATGCGCAAGCCCCAACCGCGCTTTAGAGAGAAAAATCCCTAAAACTTGGAGAAAATTAAGTGTAGTTCCGTTTTTTTAACGGATCGGAGATATTCCAGCGTTCTTTACAAACCTTCCTAAGCTTATGCTGTTAACGTGCAGAACTGCAATGATAATGACGAAATGGTATGAATTTGCGTGCTTAATTAAGTCATAAATCTTACAGTAACGCGAATTTCAAAAAATCGATAGGTAGAGTTTTGCACCTTGGCTAGAGCAAGATTTTCATCCTGGCACGAAAATTAATTCCGGTGTCATGGAAACGCAGTATGACTGTTCTTTTTATATTAATTGAAGTTTCATCAATTTTATGGCACTAAAAGACTCGCACCCCAATAAACACGGCTTTATGTAAACACAGTGCAACTTTTCATCTCGCCCCGGAACAAAAGTCGCGCCAGTACATGTAAACACCCCCTTATTTGTTAACATGCAAGAGTAAGACTGTAAAGACTTAATAAAGACATAAGATGTATATGTATTGAAACTCATTATTAATATAACACAGTGGCAAGACTATAAAGACTGAAAAAAGTCGGACAATTCATTTAACTCAATAAATTGACCTCGCTCCCAATGTGTGGCTTCATAGCTCAGTTGGTAGAGCATCGCACCGGTATCGCGGAGGTCACGGGTTCGAATCCCGTTGAAGCCCTGATTTTTTCAGGCTTCTTCTTTCCAGTTGCTTCAATTGGAAAATTTACTGCGATGATCACTCTTCACTTGCATCTACAACCGCAGTACAAATATGAATTATTTCATATATACTTCACATCATACATTTAACTGAGGAAATCAAGGAGCGTTCTTTGAAAGATGGATAAACTAGGAGAAGAGGTAATTGAAAATGGTAAAGAATTCCATATTTTTGCCCTCGAAAAAGTAGAGTGAATTGTTTGAACATTAGTTCGGCAGGCGATGAGGTCAAAAATAAGCTGAGGCTCTGGTATCGTAATTTGACCACTAGTCGGAAGCAAATTTAAAAAGGGCGAGGGTAGCAAACGTTGGTGATAAGAAAACAAATTGTGCAATACGAATTGCAATATTTTGTGATACGTAAGACAATAGGAAGCCAGGTTACAGGTCAACTTTTCAGATTAGAATGCTGTGCCGGAAGTACTACAGAAGAAAATTACACTGCAGCGGCACATTCAATCAATTGCTCGTTCCGAAATTTAAATAGGCCCGGGCGCTGCTTTACACATTTTTTAAGTAGTCCAGTTGTGTCCAGTTGTTAAAGTGTACCAGGTCTTTGAGAGGAAGACTGGCGAGGCTGGGGGTGACCTTATTTTGATTACAACCTCTCTGTCTTTCTCGTGTAAATGCGTACTAGTTAGCAAACAACAGCTTGATTTACATGAGAAAAGCAGTGAAGTCTGTACAAGTGAAATGGCCTTTTATGTCATATTAAAATCCCCACCACCAGGAAGATCCCCTAAAAATTAGTAAGTTAACCAAGTTTGGGTAGGCTTCATACATAGTGTATTAAGTGGACTGTGAACTGTCAAATGTTGTTAAAGGCGTCCGCAAAATCACTAATTTATTATTTGTTAAGTTGTACAACATGGTTGCAATATAACTAAGGAAACCATAAACTTGGCAAACTGAATAATTTTGATATGACCTTTGTTGTGATGGTTCATTCTCGATTTTCAATTATATGAAAATTGAAAAACTCGTCCCCAGTCTCTGTTTGAATTCCGGAACGAGCAATTGGGAACCCTTTCCGCGTGTTTTTGCTCATTCCAAGGAGGTGCTCATTGCCAGATTGCATTTATTTTTTCCCGCTTCCGTAAGAGGCACGGTTTAACGTATAATCAGAATTGACCAAAGCCGCTTTTCCCTGCACTGAGAGGGCTACACTCTTGAAGACTTTCTGGTGGCATTTCTCGAAGCAGGAAACACACATGTGTTTTTCACCTGGACGACGAAGCATTTTGATCATGGGCGTTCCTTCTTGGATTGTTCGACTCACACTACCCGTCAAACCTTCGGGACCAGCTTCACCACCCACAGTTATGCTGCAGGGCTCCTTGGAAAAACTGTAAAAGATGTACGTCTTTTCTGGACGGTCGTTAAATACATCCGCAACCCACTCCAGGCCATCGACGGCTGTATCACACCTATAGCACTGTGACACGTGTTCGTCACCCGATGACCAATAATTGCTGCGGGGATGATTGGACTGACTGTTTCCCATGTTCACCGATCAATTGCTCAAGACTCGGGATCCTTGAATATTCTGAAATGTAAAGAAAATGTGCATGGTCGGCAGTCGAGGATGTGATTAGGTGTCAAATGCCCGGTATTTGGGTATCATATACCTCCTGTTTACCATTGAGCGTTGATATCTTCCACCACCCAGGTGTCGGTTAGGGTTGCGGGCGCGAAAAAATGATCTGATAATAGTCAAGTAGTGAAGTCCAGACACGATAACGTTTCTAACTCGGTCACCCTATGAAGCGCGAGACATTCCTCTATTTGTATCGTTCACGCCAGGGCTATTTTTCTGTTTTTGAAATAGTACCCGTCAGGAGTTAAGCTTTTGGTGTATCCCTTTGCTTTACTCAAATTCCTCGACGAGCATCACTGTACCTTTTACACGAGAGTCCCCACACAACCAGAGTAACCTTAGCAGAGACAGCTACCTTCGTCATGGCGCAGAATGGCTATTGTTTGCAGGACATATACTTACTTACTGGCATAAATTACTCTTGCCTCCCTAGAACTCCCATGAGGGCTGTCAATGGACTCCAATTGGTTTGGGATAGTCTCTTACAAATGCAAATTTGCACAAAATTTCTTGCAGTTGCGAATACCCAGTGGAATAACTGTCCATCAACTGTACAAGTAGTCAACATGCAATAGAGTTCCGAGCATTCCCGATTGCTCCGAGATACCTTTGTATGATCATATGAACATTTGGAAGAAAACTTCGCATCTCGTTTTTGACAGCGGCGTTAAAACTTGATAAATGCGAATAATCCTTCCCCGCATCGGCTTTGTGGTCGCTAGAATTATGTTACAAACGTTTTCGACACATTTAAAATCTTTAATTGTATAATTACGTCCTTTAGATAAACTACTTGTTTTCCCATTACACCATGCCTTAAAGTAACCACCTAGTAAGCGATTTTCATTTTGTGCGGAAAACAAACGAGCGCGCTAAGTCATCCAGTAACCACGGCAAACGTGTGCTGTTTTACATTGAAGAGGCACCGACTAATAATTGTTTTCTTTTATCCGGTGCTTTTCAAATGTTTGCAATAAATCGTTGCAACAAGAATTTCAAACTTGAGCGTCGGTTGCTTTCTCAGGATTGTGTTGCATCGAGCAAATGCTGTGAAACCATAGTAGTGAGAGGTGGTTTTGGCGTTACGGCACTCTCAAGCCGAGCGAGGTTAGGTCAGCACTTGGCTCAAAGAATTTATTTCTCGTTGTAAGTTTGAATGAGGCAAATTCTTAAATATCATTTAACGTTTATAGTCTAGGTGTCCTTAGCTTCTTCATTCGTGATATGAGTGAACAAGTCATCTGGATCTGGTGATCAGTGATGAGGAATTTGTTTGTTGACTCAGTTCTATTGAAATCGGCAAAGCCGTGTGATTGCCGTTGGGAGTCGGTGTAAATGATCATATGCAAATTCCCTTCAAGATTGTAACTAAGCGTTGCATTGATTTTTCTGATTGTTCTGGTTTCGCGCGGACAATGTGAATATGCTTGAGAGATCAGTTTTCCTTCTTGTGTGGATTTAATCGGTGGCTGGCTAGAGTTGGTCGTTCAATAACATGCAATTGTTTCAGAAGAATCTTTTAAAGATTCGGTCTGACCGGGTTGTCGGTTTGCGCGACTCTTATAGGAAAGCCGCTTTCTGTAAATCAAGAATTTTGAGACTTGGAGTCCTAGACTTCATTTTCTGGGAAAACAGCGAGATCGTCAGCATTTTGCCATATCCGCTGAATTTGAAAGATTACTGCAAACTCTATCTTCTCTGTGAGAACACCACTGGTCTGGTGCCAAATCCTCACTCTGGTGATAACTTACGACTTTGGATGTCGGCTTCAATCGTAAATGTTCGCCAAAGATCATAACAGAATTCGGTAGACTGAAAAGTACATTGTCAACCTTTATGGAACACCCAAGGGAACAGTGGAGGTGGAGCTAAAGCAAGATTCATGAACCCAGAGTGCTTGCATTTATACATATTCACGAGCAAAATGACTCATTATCAGCTCATTATGTAATACGAACTAAAAGAGCGCACATTTCCAAGTAACTCCTTTGCCGCTATTTTTTAACATTTTAACGTAATGTCTGAATTTACTCTTTAAAGAAGCTTTTGCAAGCTACAAATTCATAAAAAAGCTGGACCACAAACAAGAAATTTAAAATAGAAAAAAAGCATTTTTGAATTCTCATATTAAATGACTGAAAAATCACTCGCATATTAACTCAAATTTCCAATACCTTTTACAAGTCGTGTAAGAGGCATGTTACAGGGACAGAAGATTACCCAAGGTAGCAGCGCCTGCAACACAAACCTTGATCCCAGGCTCTGTCTCTTTTTCAGAAAAAAATAGCCTTAGATCGAGGTTGCTGCTTCGCTGGCTAAAATAAGAAAGACGCATTTTATTTGTTCACAACTGTTTAACGGACAAAGTTTGTAAGAGCAGAGCACACAGTGCGACATTTAAAGTTTGGCTAATTTTGTCCTCGAGTTCATGACAACAAATTCTAACCAGCGTAAATTTATCTCGCATGTGGCGGGCACAATGCAACAACCCTTTTTCATCACTGGTGAGTATGTTCAAAACGCCTGTCCTTGCAGGTTGCGGCCCAAGCGACAACGACTGGCATTAGTGGAGTCGTCGCTTTTAAAAGCTAATAGGGTTCTCTGAATCTCGCAGGGAACGATAAAACTGATGGTCTAGTTCACCTGTGCGGACCCTGTGCGGGAAGTTTTGGCTGTTAATGTTGAACCAGAGGCCTCCCGCGCAGGGCATTAGTAAAACGTGTTAAAAGAGATGTAACGTATAAAGAGGATAAAGTGGATCGATTAGGCGTCACACTAACGCTAATATCGCATGTATATGGGCTTTGTTATGAATAATATCGGGGTTCTATGTCTCTTATAGACTTGTCGTTGTCGCATAGGGAATACTTCGAGTTACGTATCCTCGTTGAACTATCGTTTTGGAAAGGTTATCATCTCTCTTTTCAGAGATTCGAGTATAGGTGTATTCAAATTAAACTGGCGCCAATAATATTACTGGAAAGCTATTTCGTCTTGTTTTGGGAGGACAATTATTGTCATTACCGCAAAAGTCAGTGAGCAAAAGTTAAACTCCAGCTGCGTAATCCAAATTGAGCAAAGTTGAATGGCTAGCCGCAAAAATTAAACAAATATACGTTTAAAGAGCCACTAGCCTAACCACTGAACATAAGAAACAAGATTTCAAAGCTTTGCTTAAATATTTAAAACATTTCCGGCATTCCGTGCTTCAAATAGTAACGAACGCATCCCTAGGTAAAATGAGTTTCTGTTGACGACACAAAAGGACACAACGGTACTGCACCGATAGGCAAGTTTTCTGACTCTAATAGAATCCAAGAGAAACCGTTGAGATGCAGCGCATACTCATTCCAATCATTTAAAGTCACGATATTTTCTACAAACAATTACCATAAATAAGATGACGTAAATCGCTCACCTTGTTATGTTGAAGTTGGATTTTCTATAGTTCACTTCGCTCATTGTTTTTTTTTCTGCCAAAATGATAATTATCCCAATCAGGAAACCTCGCTGTCCCTAACGATTTTTTTCAGGCCAGAAGCTTTTTAAATGTACAGAATGGAAACTTACAGGATGCCACAAGCGGAACAAGAACCTCACCACCGTGCTTAAATTCGAGACGTAATAATGCATTCACGAACTAAAACGTGCATAAGGTCAGGAAGGCGTATACACGGACTACCTTAAGCCGGGTGTTTGAAGAAGACAGACATAAAATTGAAACGTTAGGCTTACCAAATGAACGCTTTACACACAGTGTTTTCAGTCGGTGGCTTTGGGTATCGGCAGCGTCTATCCGTTTGACAAAGCACTTTCGTGACCTTTGCCAGTCACAATGGATTTATGCTCCGGCAGCCTCGCCCCAGGTTCCCTTTCTCCTCCTTCCGCCTCCTTCCCGTCCACTCGTACTGAACCTACATTACACGCATCACTACCACTACCATATAAGGTTTAAATGCTCATATATGTAACCTTAAAGGGTGATTTAGACGGTACGATTTTTGCCTACGACTGTGGCATGTGACCAGCTTACGCCATGACTGCACCTCAAATCGTCTCGTGTAAATCAGACCTACGACATCATCAGACGCTCACGACTCGAAAAATGTCGTGGCGATTTGAAACATGTTTTAAGATCCAAAATGAGTTATGAAATATTGGATAGAAAACATTTGGAAAGAACACGGCGGCATTTTTTTTAGTCCAAGCCATTATTTCAGATGAAAGCGTGAAAACAACAGAATGTAAGAAAACAAAGAACGATGCGAATGTCTCTTCGGTGTTTCTCGTAGAAATTGGAAAAATAAAACAAGTAACAAACATAACTCCTAGTTACTGAGACAAATCACTAATCAACTTTCTTGGTATAAATGTCCATATAAAAGACAAAACAGGAGTACTAACCTGCGTACAGTATAAAGAGAAACCCATATTGTTTTTAAATGGCGTAGCTCCGCAGTCAATTTCAAACAATTCATTACAATAATTCGCTTATAAGTATCCAATAACATCTGACATCACTATCATTCATCATTGTTTTTTGAACATATGGATCAACTCTTATCCACATAACCACATATATAGAGCAAATATACTTTGCGCATTTTTCATCCTAAACATCTTAGCAGTAGTCACATGCGCCTGGTGGGCGCCTATTTTTGAATTCAGCGACTGACGAAAAAGTCAAAAAGGTAACGAAATTTGATCGGTATGGCGCGTTGATGATTAAACACGGCAGGTACTTCAATTCATTTAAGATAAAAAAATGTAAATAGTGCACAGTACTCTAGCGATCTCTTGTAAGAACCTTTATAGAACATGTTCTGAGCATACCTTGGGCTGAGAGTCAATTAAGAACGTTTTTATTTACTCATTTGTTTTTAGAAAAGCAACGCAATAATTTTTTTTTATGATTTGCAAGAATTTTTTTTGCCTGCACAATGCTTGCATGAATTTTTTTCCCTCAGACCTGGCCATGCATGGATTTTTTTCTTTGTTTGGGAGGCTGCAGGACATTTTTTTTCAAAATCTTCCAAACCCCAGCCCCCCCTCCCCTCAAAAGTCAAATGGTTTGCCCCTTAATTCGGCAAACACAAGCGCGCGCGAGAGAGATAACAAACAATCGCTTTGCACGTGCATCAGTTACATTTTGGTACATTTCTTTACCGTCCTCTGCAAAACAACAACATGAAATGACCAAATTGTAAGGCCGGTGCTCTCTCACGAAGGGTTTTGCTCCTGGGTTTTGCTCCAGGGGCACGCTCCGGGAGCAAAGCTCCTCCGTGTGTAAATGATTTCATGGGTGTAATCAAGAGCCATAATGGGACAGTCCCATTATGGCCCTTGGTGTAATTCATCCTCGGGAGCAGAACTTCCACCCTGCAAAATGGATCAAAAAAATACCATTATCCTAGAGTCTCTCCTGCTGGCGACTACCTCGTTGACCATAAAGACAGAGGACTCTGGGTACGAGATTATGCCTACAATGCTTTCAAACGAATACCCCCTTCCCCTCCCTGCTCAGTAACACTTTAGCGCCATTAGCTCACACTGATGGAAAATGCAGTCAATCAAAGAAGTTGATCTAAAACGAAGTTAAGTTGTTCTTGCCTTTTTATGCATATTAAAAACATGAAAAATGCACTTTCATGTAACTCAATAACCTAAGAGCCAAGTATTATTTTAATAACGACAGCTATTCGTGAAAGCGTACACGCAATTCAATTCGTGAACAGTTGGTAACTTTATAAATTAATCTTTTGCTAATGGCTGAACCGAAGATTACCTTTCGTGTTGCTCCTATAAAAATTGATGATGTTACTAGCACTTTCAAATTTCAATTTTAAGAAGCTTGGTGCATACAATTAATATCTTTTTTAGAAAGAGCTAGATAGTAGCAGATATGTTGCGATTTTTTACGAACAACACACGTTTTTTAAAAACATGTTTCGACAGAGTCCTCTGTCATCTTTAGTTAAATTACAAAGTAGAGAGTTGAATATATAGTGTGCGCAAAATGCTAATTAACTATAAGAACAAAAGGGAACATGGCAATGTGAAATATTACAAAGAAAGTTTTAAATTAACATGATGATAAAGTTGATGATTTAGTGTAGGTTTCTCCCATTGAATATGAATAGCTTCTTTTATCTTAGGCTGGAAGGTGGTGGAAGCGTGATCTAAGATGCTTTAAGATCCAAGACTCTGTCGAAACATGTTTTTAAAAAACGTTGTGTTGTTGTCAAAAATCGCAATTAATGTGTTGCTCAAATGAATAGAAATTTTGAATCCGCACGATCGATCCACTTTCTTCCAAATTAAATTCGGTTTCGCATGACCTAAATAAGAAATTGCCAGGTGCAAAACCTTATGAAAAACAAAAAAAAAAAAACAAAAAAAAAAAAAAAAAACGAGGGCATGAATCAATAAACTAGATTTTGAAAGTTTCATAAAGTTTGAACTCAACAGCTGCAGCGAACATCGAAGATCCTCAGTTTCCAGTTTCTTATATATAACGACCTTACAGGTCCTTTGAATTTGAATTTACAATTTTACTGAAGCAGCAGCCTATGCGGACACGTACGTGAAATGTCCACTTTGGAAATTCTGTTTTCACATGATAGATAAAGCACCTGCGAACTAAGTGCGCGGCAGCATCACATAAAGGAATATTCTGTTTCCCTACTGGGTCAACTGTTAAATTCTGCTTTGTGGTCTGGCATATATATCATTTTTACCAAACATAAAGATATGTCAAGTCGGCTGATTTCACAGTACAGCAGCAGTAGACGGCATCCACAGCGTCTGCCGAGCCGACACGGCGATAGAATACACTGGAAATACTGCGCTTCCTTGTTGCATTGGTTTCAAGAGAGTTAAAATTATAGATAAACGCAACCTATAGAAACAACTAACACGGATTCTTGGTGACTCTTATTGCTTGGTCTACCTCAGTAGATTTTGGCCAACTCTTGTCTTTGTCATCTGCGCTCAATGCGATACGTGGACAGGTGAACAGTATTTCGTTTATCCCGGCCATCACTTTGCCAATATCAATGACCCGTCTGGAAACTTACAACCGAGTGTTCTGCTAGAACTTTCTTTGCAATGAAAGAGAACGAAGACTTAGATTCCAGGGACACCTGTGCTAACATTGTATTCAACGTTTTCTTATGTTTTACTGCCATCATGTTAAACAGTATTACAATCCACGCGATAAGAAACACATCATCGCTAGCCAATCCTTTGAGATCATTGCTCCTCTACTTGGCTGTTTCTGATCTTAGTGTTGGATTACTGGTCCATCCTTTATACATCGCGATTCTTGCCATGGCATTGAACCACCATACTGAGAACAATGCCATGGCCGCCGCTTTTGATGTCATTGCTAATTTCTTAGACTATACATCTTTCTTTGGTGTGATGGCCTTAACAGCGGACAGATTCTTGGCCATTCATCTTCATCTGAGATACCAAGAACTTGTGACTCGGAAGCGAGTTAATGCCGTCGTTGTTGCCATCGTTCTTGTTGTTGTCGCTCTTTCTGCATTTGCTGTACATGTATGTATTGGGCGTTGGGTCGCGGTCGATATTGCAAGACTTATTTACGCTACTGTTGAGATATTCTGTCTTGTAGTTAATACTGTACTCTACTACAAGATCTATCTAACTGTTCGACGTCACAAACATCAAATTCAATCCTTGCAAGTTCAACAAAATGAACAGAATGCAGAGATCACTTCGTTGAATATCGCAAGGCGTATAAAGCTGGCGGTTGCCACATACTACGTTTGTCTAGTGTATCTGGTGTGTTATTTGCCCCGTACATGCCTAGAAATTGCTGTTATTATCTCTGGACCTAACACGACTACTGAACATTTAACTATTTACTTCTGGACAATGGTACTACTCAATTCGTCTCTAAATCCGTTGATTTATTGCTGGAAGATGAGGCACATTCGACACGCTGTCCTCAAGATACTGCAAAATATTTTTTCGTGTTACAATTAATACTATTCCACCTGGAGTATAAATATTTAACATCCTGACGCAGGTGACGTTGCTGAGGCAGTTTGAGTGATAACTGCTCGTGTTGGGTCAAGGCCTCTCTCTTGGATCAGCCCTCTTAGCTCTCTTGATTCTCCAACGCCCCTAAAACCTGGCCAAATTGACTCAAAATCATGTAAAAAATAAACAACAACAACAAGAACAAAACAGCCAAAAGTTGCATTAATGCTTTATACTGAAATTTGAATATTGCTGTAGATACAAGAAGGAACATTATTGGGAAGGACATGATGAAACGGTCAAATGAAAGTGCGTGCGCACGTGACCAGTAGCGCGAATGAATAAATCATAAATTCAAATGAAGTTAAAATTGATGTTGTGTACAGTCGACTGAACAGTTCCCAACAGGAAAATCATCTCCATTTCATACTGTTTTCAATGGATGTTAGATGAGTCTGAAACCCAACTGGTTCTGATCTTCCACGACTGGGCAACTATTGTAAATCAACATAGCCAAGTTGACGACCTTCTTTTCGATTTCTCGAAGGCCTTCGACAAAGTTTCCCATAAGAAACTGACACACAAATTAGCCCAGTATGGTATTAGCGGAAAATCGCTAGTTTGGATCGCAGCTTTTCTCCAAAACCAAACCCAATTTACAGCTTTTAACGGTGCCCATTCCACCACTACCTCGGTTACCTCCGGTCCCGAGTTCCGTATTAACTATATTTCAAATGTAACAAGTTCACAGCTACGCCTCTTTGTCGATGATACTGTCTTCTACAAATAGGGAACTTAAGCATCGACGACGGCAACGGCAACGAAAACGCCACAAAAAAAATAGGCTTAATGAGCAAAAACAATCGTTCTGCACGTGCGTTTACATTTTGTTACATTTCTTTCCCGTGCTCTGCAAACAACAACGTGAAATGACCAAATTTCATGTTTACTAGAGAACGTCAACCTGTGACAGCAAATTTGTTTTTTTTTTCTTATTTTGATTTGTTCATTGCAACTTAGTCCCTTGATAGTTCGCCAACATTTTCCAAGTTAAACAAATTGGAATAATTGCGAAAAAGCTACAGAAACGTGAAGTAACATTTTGAAATGAGGTTTTCATCGCCGTCGCCGTCGTCGATGCTTAAGTTCCCTATTAGGGGGCGCGGGCGAGAGAGACGCCTGAATTCGACCTCGCCCCCGGTGGGTTAGGGGGAGGGGACGGCTGACATTTCAGACTACTCCACCTGGTAGTTATCTGAAACTAAATGAACTTTTTACTCTTGTTATGTTTAAATTATAGTGTTTTGAACTTGGAGGTGTTTCTCTGATAAACTTCAACGAAGAACTTGTTCATTCGGGATTTTTACAACTTTATTCGGCTTGCACTATATATTTTTTATATAGTCAAACTAAAATAAATGAGAAAGAAAGAAACAAGTTAAATTACAAAACACCAGAGAAAGCAGATACTTACAATTCTCGTCGATCTTTTTGTTGTACAGCGTGTCCGTGAAGGGCCTGACTACCAGTTATATAAGTTGAAAATTTCCCCGGGGATGTTCTGTCACGTGCAAATCATATAGTTCATTGACATCATCCACTGGATTAGACCATGCTACTTGGATTTTCCCAAGTCACTCCCTAGATTGATATTATAGTTTACATGTATTTCCTATTCATTTGACCTTACTATTTGCTTATGCTAATTTTTAGTCCGTATCTTTTGTAATTTTAAGTAGAGTTAAAAAATTATAGTTTTCCTCATCCAAGCCGTTTTTTTAGGAACTGCATTTGCATCCGTGTGACCTCATTGGATGTCCGACTGGAACAACGGGTTATTTTGTTGACGGTTTGCTAACTGAATGATGATTAACAATTAAACCCGTAGCTCACGAGGGCCACGCGTCAATAGCCCATGAGGAGAAGCAATATTACAGCAATATTTAAATAAATAGCCCGGTCTTAAATGTATTCACAACAAACAAAAGCAACTGCTTGTAGTGATGGATCAAAGTGAAGTTATATATTTAGAGCTGTTTATGTAGAATCGATATAAAAAAAATAATAAATACTTAATTGACCACTCCCCTGTAGGGGCTTTTCAGGGCAAATGAAACAAATAATACAAATGAGAACAACAGAGTTAAGAATCCCAACTGGCGGGAGGCAGACCAGTTGGCTATTTACAACTAGCGGCCGTAATGGCCTTCACTGGGGCTTTTCGAGTGGCAAATAGATGTTGTGGATGATTTCCGCACAGCCTAATTAATATATAAAATTATACGTGTATTTTGTGACTCAAACTCGATTCGTTAAAGCATTGGGCTGCCTGTGTGAGTGTGTGCCAGCGGAAATAAACACGACAGGACCGTGGGAACACAACCAATCTCAGTTTTCTGCTTTTCTGTGACAGACTTTTTAGCTTTTCCACTGGTATCCTACTGGGCTCGCTAACACAATGTCTTGATGGCACATGGCATTCACGGTTGTCGTTAAAATACACAAACTTAGCATAACGAGATCTGAATTTCTTTCTATATTTTACCGGTTTCACTAAGGCATCACGTTGATCATGTACAGATAACTGCACTGCCTTCTCAAATACCTCGTATTTTTCAAGTACATGATCCGACATTGTGTTGATAAAACTGATAAACTTACACATTCATGTAGAACACGCGAAGGTACAAGATTACACATAAAACTAACACACTACACAGACTTGATACAGCTGATAATCCACAATCTAAAGTATACAAAAGAAATGAAATACTGGTGACAATAGCCATAAAAGTAAAATCGTTTCTTGCATCTTCGCTTCGATGCGTGGGTTCTTCATCACCCAACATGGACGCTTTCCTGTTGCTGTTGTTACTACTGCTGTTCGTCTTTGTACCTCTAATCTCATCATCAACGGGTATCTTGTATTCGCCAGCACCTAAACTGTTCGTGTCAAAGTTTCCACTCAAGTCAAAGCCTTTGTGCACTCTTTGTACTCATTGATAGCTCATTCAGCTCATTTGATCTCATAATATTTTTCACATTTGCTTCGCGGAACGAACCGTTTCGAAATGTACGCTCACCATCATCATTTAGTGTGGGTCTACCGCGAACGGCGTGTGCAATTGTAAGTGGTTTGACCGTATTGGATACGACACCGTTTGCCATAGCTGTTGACATATCAACTTTTTCCTTTGAAAATCCGTCGAGGAATCCACAGTTGTTTTGTGCCTTGCTTTTCAACAGACAAGACAAACGTAAACAAAACGTAAACAGGTTTTTACCGGGTTTTACAGGTTCATCGTTAGCGCCTGCGCAAATACGCCGGAAATGAGGTTTGTAGAGAACAACGAAAAAAAAAGAAAAAGAAAAACGGACGACAGATTTAGACTCGGGTCTTCCACAGGAAGCCCGAGTAATGATGACCGAGGAGTTGCACTAGGCACTTACCCAGAACAGCTCCTGCTAGTGGCCAGAGCAGGATTTGAACCACTCGGCCATCCTGCCTCCTTCATATCCTGCACCTTATATTTGACCAGACCTTGAGAAACATGCTAGATTGACTATCTGCCTAGTTTTTAGAAAGAAACGCATTTTATGCATCGTTACGACAGAAAATATATAAAACGTGATATAAAAACCTAAAAAGCGAGTCAAGTGTTCTGTGAAAATGCTCTCAGCATTGGAGAAAACTAATGAATTCTATTTTGCTGGATCAAAGACACTTTTCCATATTTTTCATATACCGTGATCTTACCCGTCCTTTAAACTTTCAGCTATAGATATCATAGATTAACTTTCACAACGTTTTTTTCAAAATTTTGACCTGCGGGTATTTTATTTTCATGTTTTAAAATTTTTCGTCTTTGATCTTTGATTTTCTTCCAATCACCCACGACAAGTACATGAGACGCCCACTCAGGGTAGAGCCTTTATGAAGAAAACCACTTGCGAACAAGATATTACGCTTCGTATCACATAAAGGAATATTCTACTGTTTTCTTCAGTATTGGGTCAACTGTTGAATTCAACTTTCTGGTCTGGCATATCATCTTTATTAACAAAACTATATCATGGCAGGTCAGCTCTTTGTTGATGACATTCACAACTTCTATATTACACTGGGAAAACAGCGATTTTTTGTCGCATTGCTTTCAACTGAGTTGAAACTGTAGAGAAACGGTACATAGAGAAAACAACCAAGGGTTCTTAGCCAATCCTCTGCCTTGGTCTACATAGATTTTGGCAAACTCTTAGCTTTGCCACCGCGCATACGATGCGAGGACAGGTGAACTGTATTTTGAGTGACTAGTATATATCGCTTTTCCGATATCAGTAGCTCATACATCAACTATAACTCGTCAGGAAATCTAAACAACTAGTACTCCGTTCGAATGTTCTTTGCAATGGATGAGGCCGAAGAATTTGGTTCCACGTACACTGCCAACATCGTTTTCAACATTTGCTTGTGTTTTACCGCCATCATGTTTAACAGTGTTACAATCCACGCGATACGAAAAACTCCATCGCTAGCCAAGCCTTTAAAAACACCTACCACTCAACGTGGCTGTTTCTGATCTTTCTGTTGGATTACTGCTTCATCCTTTCTACATCACGATTCTTGCCATGGATTTGAACCACAACACTGATAACAACACCAACGATACTGTTTTTAAAAACATTGTCCCGTTTTTTTGTTATCATGAATTTCTGATGTTATACATCGTTCTTTGGTGTGATGTCGGTTACAGCGGACAGATTCTTGGCCATTCATCTTCACCTCAGATACCAAGAACTTGTCACTCACAAGCGAGTTGTTGTTTTTGTGGTAACAATGATGGTGTGTAGTTCATTTCTTTCATCATTTCAAGTGTGGATCTCAGTTAAAACTGAAAAACTAAAAGCCTATGTCATCATCGATATCGGCTGTCTTGTGCAATCATCGCGGTACTGTATTGCAAGATGTACTTAACTGTTCGACGCCACAGAAAGCAAATTCAATCCTTGCAAGTTCAACAAAACGAACAAAATGGAGAAAGGGACTCGCCGCATTTCGCAAAGCGTGTAAGGTTGGCAGTTGGTACATTCTACGTTTATCTAGTTTTTCTGTTGTGTTATTTGCCACGTATGTGCCGAGAAGTTATTGTCATTATCTCCGGACCTAACACAACGACTGAACATCTAGAGCATTACTTTTGAACAATGATACTACTCAATTCGTCTCTAAGTCCGTTGATTTATTGCTGGAGGATGAAGCACATTAGACACGCAGTTATCAATATACTGAAAAATATTTTCCCGTGTAATTCTGCTTTCCCTGGCGCATTTATATAGTTGCCGTCATGAGTCTGGTTTGGCTAGTTGGGCAGTTTGAGTCGTATGATGCTGAATTATGTATAATATTAAGGAGCTTACGAATCGACGACGTTCGCACAAGGGCGCCGATGTGTCACATCATAGGCCCGCGTACGGTCGTCCTGTAGAAATATGAATTTACGATTCTCAGTAAAGACGAGAACGTTTGTGAGTGCGCGGCCAATTTTCCCGCCGTTTCTTAAGTTTGTTTTATCTTTTCACAAGGCGAGTTGTTCGGCAAACAAAAATGATTAACTTCAGAGAAACGAGAGCTTGTATTACATTATGTTTATCGAAACAGCTTTATAAGAGAAGACGAAATTAATCAGTGATATTTGGAAGAAGACAAAACATTGCAAATAAGAATGATGATTTTAATCTGTCCCTTTTCAGGAAGGATCTTGTACCTGCACAACCGCTTAAGACCTCAGTGTAATTATGGATCCAAACTTAACTTTTGGTAATCATGTTATAGGTGGAAACAGTTTCATCGTGCATGTCACGTTTAGCTCAGATCAATAGAGTTAAGTAATCTTTTGACAAACAGTCTTTAATCATTATCATAGACTCACTTGTTTTCAGTATAAGGAATTCCATAGGGTGACTGCTCTATATAGAAAAAAGTCCTGTGGCCACTTGCTGTTCTAAAGCGAGGTATCTTAAACATTTGAGAACTTCTCGTTCTGCGACATCACCTCGTCTAATGAATTGTTTGGATAAATATCCAGGAGCACATCCTGTTAAACACTTAAATGACATTACGGCAACACGGTAGTAAAGATGCTCCTTCTGGGTGCACCCATGTCACATTTTCTCAAAGGGTAACACCCGATATTTCTCAATTGAGAATATGGGTAGTACCCAGGTGAAATGATCGTGTAAGTCATCTGAGCCGTCTGATGCCGCCGATTTGAAGCATTGTCTAGAACAGCCAATGAAACCACTTTATCGAATAATCCGCGTTCGCCCGCGAGTAACAAATTCCATAACGTGCAATCTCGTAAGCTTTCAGCGAGATCGTGGTTGTTCTTCGTGAGGAGATACAATGGCGAAACGTACTCGTATCTCAGATGAACAGAGAGGTATTTTAGAACGGTTTTTCGAAGGAGGGATGGTTGGAACGGGAACCCTGTACAAGGAGATGGTTTTAAAAGCGTCAACTGACACTGGTTTGACGAAGGCACAAGTCGAGGTAAGCTTAATCATTAATATTTTTGTTAACCTCAGCTGTAGCTTCATACCAGGTTGTGCCTCATTTCATCTCAACAATTGCACGAATAAAACAAAACTAGCAATTCTTATAGATCGTAGATGCAATTATACGTCAATAATAGCCTAAATGACATTACGGCATCACGGTAGTAACGATGCTCCTTCTGGAAGCCAGCGCAGCTCCTTTAAAGCTGGAGACGCGTGATCATATTTCCTTCTTCCACTTACTATGCGGCAGGAAAAATTCTGGACTGTCTGTAACATTTTTAGATTTGTTTGAGAAGTGTTACTCCAAACGCATGCATGAGCAATAAAATAGTTTCTTACGATCTTAAACTCTGTGAATCGGTTAATGTGTTTAAACGCCGCCTTAGGTCTCGTCTCTTAAGTAACTTTAGCACTTTTGCTATTCAATGTCATTGCTCTATTTTAGGTTTGATATATAATTTTAGCTTAATTTTATAATTAATTTTTACCATAACTGTATTGCCTCTGAAAATCCTCGTTGGGGAAGTGGTAATAAAGTATGTATATGTATGTACTATAAAAGAACAAGAAGTTTTACTTTTATACGATGCTCATAAGTCAACAAATTGAGAGTTTCCGTACTGGAAGAGCGAAAGTTCGATTTAAACGAAAAAGCAAACGACGAATTGCAAGGCCGAGTTCGTTTCTACAGGGAGTCGGGGAGAACATTTATAAGCTTAATCATGTTATGTTTACGTGATTTATTTGTTTCATGTATTTGCTCGGCCCCACCAGCATTTGTGTGCTATAACTGAATACTGATGAGGGTAAACAAAAACTATTTATCTTTATTTATTTTATAAACTTGCTGACCAGCTGCAGCTGCCTGACGGAGGGAAATCTGTGCATGTGTGCGTAGAGTGCGGACGCAATTCTTGTGATTTTTGAACTTCTAACAAATTTTGAGACCAAAATCATTGAAAATTAGCAAAATGGTAAAGGAAACAGTTCAGTCCATAAAAGCAGAGAATGACAAGTTGAAAGGAAAACTTCAAGAGATATACGCCGAACTACAGCTTCTACGAGACGAAGTGAATACGAAACGCGGTGGCAGCCATGACAGTTTAGGAGAAGCGACAGGCAGTGATCCTTCATCTGCATTGCTGATTGAAAGTCTTGTTGAATTTTATAAATATGCCGAGGTAAAGATGGGTGCAATTGGGAGCACTTTAAATACCCTGTCCTCGAGTGTTGAGAATATTTCAGCTTCGATCGATCAATTACACGAGTAAAGCTATTTCTACAACGTTAAACTCGTAGGTGTTCCAGAGCTTAAACCCCGCGAAAGTGCGGCGGAAACATCACAGCTCTGTCTGCAAATTTTTAGCACAATGGGAGCCGAAGTACAGCTTTACGATATTGATATCGCCCATCGAATTTTCCATCGTAACGCGTCTGATGGTCGACCTAAACCGATAGTATGCAAGTTCACACGACGCCTTGCTCTTGAGCGCGTTATAGATCAACAAGATTAATCGTTCAAGAGTTGGCCTTCCAATAGATCGATTCAACATATCCTTCTAAATTAAAACTTGCTAAAGCTATCCCATTATATAAAAGTAATGATGAGTCTGACCCGTCCAACCGTATAGAGGCATATCGTTACTCTCAATTTTCAATCGAGTTTTCACAAAAATGATGTATCTCGAAAGATACAATATCGATATCCTTGATAACTCACAGTATGGATTTCGTGAGAAATGATCGACCGAGCATGCTGTTTTGGACATACTCAATCAAATTCAAACCAACATGGATAAAAAGCTGTACACATGCGGTATATCTCAGTATTGATCCGCAGAAAGCCTTCGACACCGTAAACCACTCAATATTAATACGAGGCATTATAAATGATTGGTTTACCTCATATCTTGAAGGACGCAAGCAGATCACTGAAATTGGCCGCAGAAATAAATCTAGTAAAGAAATGCTACTATCTGGAGTCCCTCAAGGATCGGTTTTAGGACCCCTGCTCTTCCTTATTTATGTAATTGATATTTGCAATAGCTGTAACCAATTCAAGTCTTATTTATTTGCGGACGACACGAATCTTTGAACAACGAGCTTTCAAAGGTTTATGGTTGGCTAATAGCAAACAAGCTATCTCTAAATAATATATATCTTTAGCCGGGCGAGCCTAAAAGCGGAGCTCCACAGTTCTTTCCTTATTCTATGGCATTTACCAATAAAATAAAATTAATGACAAGACTCGAGCCGGCTCTAGTAAGGACTTCTGCATTGTGATTATAGTTTCTATTGTTTTGCTGCAGAGCCACAGCCACCATTCAAACATGTGCTAACGTACATTTTCGATTTATCATCGGCCTTTGCCACGTTGGATCAAGGGACTACATAACCAGAGAATAAACGATTTTACTTCATCACAGTTTAATTACATCCGATTACATTTCAATACAAATGGTGTAAATCTCTAAACTATAGATTAACAGTCCCAGTGTCTCACTTTTAAATCCAACATCACAACCGGTTTTGTGCTTTGGCTAAGTCACAAATTTTCTAACATGTATCGTTGACATTTTAACCTCAACAAACCGAAATATTCCATAACAAAACAAAATGGTAAAACCCCAAAGTGCAGGGGTACTCTTCGACACCACCCAAAAAAGAAGAAAAGTACTTTGTTCGCCTTGTTTTGACTATTTTATGGCGTCATTTTTGTGAGCTATAAGAGTAAAGACGATAGAAAAGTGCCGTCTGTGTCCTTTGTACAATAGCACCGAAAAACATTAAGCGAAAATGACTTTAACTTAACTTTTCGTTGTGAAAAGTGGCTGCGGCACGATAAGCCATGAATCAACTCAGGTGATCAACTACAAATGGTTGAGAATGGTTTTATTCTTGACTTCTATCAACTACAAATATTGCAAACTACAAACGCTGACTACGAGTCGTGGGCGGTATTATTTTTTACATCACTGTAAATGATAACATCTGATTGGCAATGACAACAGACAAACAAATCGGTTTCAGAAACACACTTCTCAATAAACATTGAATTAAAGACGAAGTTTTTACTGCAATTAGCCCGTTAAGTCTACGATTTTTTAACTAACAACGAGAACAACGAGAACATATTTCTGGCATTTCCAATGCTGCAACTGTTAAAAATCGCGTTTACTTTTGGCATGAAGTTGTTGTTCTTTTGGCGAGAGTTTTCCAAATGTCAAACTTACCAAGCGGGGGCGAGATTATAAACCGTCCGGAATTCGCTTGGCTTTTCTTCAACAAATTTTGTGCCCTAAAATTAGCGACAGCAGAAAAAAAAGAAACGTTTTAAGATCCAAGAGGAAATATTGGGTAGAAAACATGTGGAAAAAACAAGAGTCCAAACTAATTTGAGATGGAAGCGTGAAAAAAAACAAAACGTAAGAAAAAGGAAACCGATGCGAATGTCTATTCGACGTTTCTCGTACAAATCGGAAAAAAAATAAGACAAGTAACAAACAGAGACAAATCGCTATTCAATTTTCTTGGCATAAATGTCCATATAAAAGACAAAACAGGAGTACTAACCTGCGCACAGTTTAAGTCAGTCAACAATCACTCCGAACGCAGAGCTTAAAGCAGAAGCGGTCATTTCACACAAAAGTAAGTCTTCTACTTCTCATGCCTGTCAAGGAAGCTTGTTCAATTAAGGATTTTAGCGGCAAAACCGTCCAGTTTAATACACAGCAAGGTCCGAAGACAGCGCATAATTACTGAAACCTTGCCAGACCACACGATCTTTTCTCTTCGTGCAAGCTTATGCAGGCAAACACGAGGAAAAGCTGAAACTTCCTGACACTTGGTAATGTTTTTTACAGCTTGACAAGAGATGCTCTCTTTTTCGCTCTTCCTCACTATAATTTCGTCTCTTTTCTCGAGTTTTTTGTTGTTCTTTCTCCCGTTGCTCCCAGTACGATTCAGCCTGTTTACTTGAGCCCTTTCTTAATTCTTTCTCCCGTTGCTCGACAATATAATTCAGCCGGTTTGCTCGTGCTTTTTCTCCCGCTGTTTGTCACTGATATTCTGCCTGTTTACCCGTGCCCTTTCTTGTTCTTTCTCCCGCTGTTTGTCACTGATATTCCGCCAGCGAATAGACAAAACTGACTTTGTTTTAAAACTGTCTTCAAAATTTGGCCATGCAATTTCCCGTCACAAAAACGCGGGTTGAGAACTGCGTGTATGGGAAACTGATCTTTCCAAAAACAGTCCATATGGAAGCGGGCTTACATGCGAGCTTGCACACGAAAGTGTTAACTGGAGTATCACATTTGACTTTGGCTTACATGATGGAGTGGACGTACGTACGGTCGGTCGGACAGTCGGTCGGTCGGTCGTACGATGACGTCATAACCAAAATTTCTCGGATGGATGGGATACCATATTTTCTTAGCAATGGTGCTCCGCGCGCGCGCGCAGCTCCGCTATTAAAAAAAACTAATTTCGTAATTTTTCGACCCAGACAGAAAAAACTACCTTACCAAGTCAATTTGAAAGTTTTTGACCACCTCAGCAAGTCCTACGTTTCTTTGGAGTGCAAAAACTATGTTAAATATCTGGGCGTGCTTACGAGAACCTCTCTTGGAAACATCACATCA
>OX419336.1:10711894-10716894 GCA_948470475.1 Galaxea fascicularis | reverse complement strand
GCCGGATTCCTTGGAAAAGCTGTAAAAAATATACGTCTTTTCTGGACTGTCGTTAAATACATCCGCAACCCACTCCATGCCGTCGACGGCTGTACCACACATATAGCAATCTAACACCTTTTCACCACGGTTTATTGCTGACCAATAATTTTTGAAGGGATGATTTCACAGAAGGTTTCCCATGGATTGCTTGAGACTCAGTGATCCCTGAAAATTCTGAAATTTAAAAAGGACGTACATAGTCTATATCCAGGGATGTGAAATTAAAAGGATTAATATTTTCTGCCATCTAAGTACGCTTAGCCGTTGCGGGCGAGGATTTGTCAGAAACGATAAGGACTGCGAAGGACGCTACAAATAATAATATATTCTATAGATAATATGTTCTGAAAATATTTTGCTTGTGAATGGATGTACGATGTCTTTTAGGAAGATGTATTCTCAGACATTCTTGGACGGGACGCTCTCTGTTAGGACAGCTGCTGCGCTCTGATTGGCTAAAAAGCCCAGTTTTATTCGGCCTGAGAACAAAATATAAGACCAGTTATAGAAGAATAGAGGGAAATTGTAGCTAAACTTAATTTTATATTAGCCCAACAAGCAGCGGAGTACCAACATCTTTGACATGTTCACTTGCAAAAAAAGTTCAGTTTATTTTTTTTTTCTTCTCACGTGTATCGGCACACCTGAATAATCTGGGATATCTTTAGTTTAATGTCCAGCATTGCCTGATGTGGTTTCTAGGTCTTTTGCGTGCAGGTTTGATTATGTTCATTTATTGACGGAGCGACGATTTGAACACTAAAAAGAAGTTACCATTAGAGACCACAAGTATATGCACTTATACTTCGTTGAGGGAGTGTATCGTAAGCGGGATCGCGATTTAGACGTTTTCACATGCAAACAACATTTATACTCGGCGAACGTTGAAGTGGCCGTAATGAGTTGATGCAACAAGGACGAATAGGCCAATAATTCAATTCAATGAGGCAGCAGAAAAGAAAAAAAAAAACGCTAAAATACAATAACAATATACGAAACAAAACAGCCATAAGAACAACGGAACGCAACAAGAAAGTAGTGTAGAAACATGTAGAAATAACAAATGTGCCACTTAACTGAGCTGGTCGATCTATAGATATGTAAGCTAACCACCATACTAATTTCCTTACATTTTTACTTATAATTTTGTTTAAATTGTTACGTTACTTTTATGGAGTTTTACAAAGGGCTAACCTGTCGACTTCCTTTTCAAGATGTATTTTTAATATTTGATTTTAATTAATTACACATTTGTGTTTTCAGTTACATCTATAAAGTATGCATGTTATGTTACCGACTGCTGTTCGAAAGAGCTGAAACAAATAAAACAAAACAAAAATAATAAAACCAATTTTGAGCAAATTAGATTAATTTGAAATATGCAGACTTGCATGAGGTCTTTGAGGTCATCGGCAGTAGGCCGGAAAAATTTGCTCAAAACCCAGAAAGTAATAATAGGCCATTTCCGAATTACCTCAGGCCTCTTTTTCAAAGAGAGTCTTAGTGCTCATCCATTCATTTGCAAATCAATTTTTCATTCACACGCAAATTAATTTCATTTTCATGTGAATGAAAGGATGAGCACAAACACTCGCTTTGAAAAGGGGGCCAGAGGTAATCGGAAATGACTTGTTGCACTAGAAAATTAAATCATCTCCATTCCGAATTCTTATATGGGCAGACTCGTTCGATTCTTCATTTGGCTCTGATTCTTACCAGCTCGTCGCACATGCTTTAGAAATTGATTACGCAAAGTCAAGTCTTTGTTTGCAGACATATTTTTGCCCTTAAGCGTCTCCTTTCTTGTTGACTGAATTTCAATTGACTGCATGATACTCAAACCTGATGTTGACAGTACTGCCAATTTAAGTTCTTGGTCCCGAATGCTTGGGAGGCCCGACACGGGGCTTTCTATCAAATGCTCCTTGGTCAACTTAGCAGATTGGAAATGTTCACTTTTGCAAACCAGAAGCGCCGTAAACTTGCTAAACGGAATCATATACAAAATGCTAATTCTGTGAATCCGCAGAAGCGGAACGACAAGTCCACCACCTCGTGGCTTCTTTATGATCAATAGAAAATGCATGGGATTTTACCAACGCCTTAAAAAAGAAAGAAAAGGCAAAAGCTTTTCCTTACCAAACAAGCTGTTTTCTTGCAGTCAGTCGTCAAGCAGGAAGTTGTGAAATGGTCTCCTAGGAAAATGCAGTTTACACCCAGATTGCATCAATGAAAAAAGGGGAACCTGGGAACCAAGTTGGCTTGATTGCTGTATGAATAAGAGCATAGACGCTAACCACAGGTAGCCCAGGCGTACTATGTGAGACTCGGGGATTATTTACAGATTGAAAGCTACAGATATAGCTGTGATCAAAATAAAAAGCATTTTGTCTTTATTTTATGGTTCCCTTAGTTGTCCTGCACTAATTTTGAGGCATTTGTGCGTGGAAATAGAAGATTGAGTCGCATCGTAGTTGTTCCTATAAGCCTTATTATGAAATGCCAAAAGGCCAGCTGGATTATGTCTTCTCTCTTCTATACTGAGTCACTGTAGCTGAGCAGGCTAGGCTTGGGATACTGGAAAAGACAGCTGCATGTTAGAGTGTTTTCCATACATGGCCAGAACTCTTTCTTGTTAAATAGCTGAGAACATGCCCGAAATTTATACATTTTAACACATAGATGTACAAGATTTTCCAGAATTCTAATAGCCAGGTGTGGAGGTCAGGTATGTATTCCATCTTCAGAATTTGAATTTGTTCCAAATAGACGTGTCACAAATTTGTGTTGTGGCATTAAATATGGAATCTCCACCTCCCCCCCCCCCTTCTCCTCCCGTGGTTCGAGGGTAATTATGGGTAAGAAATAACAGGGGGCCTTCACAGTGGTCACATATGTATTTTAGGGCACTCTTTATGGTGAAGATATATTTCATGCCATACCAGTATACTTGAACAGTTGGAAGATAAATGTATCTTTTATGAAACCCTCCAACAGACAGGTATTAAATAGAATTATAGCTTAATGGCGATACAGGATACAAACAGAACCAAAAAATCCATCAATAAAGAATGAAACTTTAATTCCACTCCAAAATTACATAATGATGAGAAAGCTACCGAAACACTGTCTATGCATCTCTGGAAAAGTCTCATTGTAAACCTAAAATAAAAAAAGGAATAATCATTAATTATATTTGCTGTGTCAGTGTAAATGCGTATTTGTTTGCTACTCATGTAGTGACCATATACGCACGTACGCACGTGCGTACCTCCAAAATCTAAAAAAACGAATTATTTTATTTATTTGACTTATTTATCCATTTATTCATTCATACACTTTTTGGCAAAAAGCGACTTTTACACATGAAAGAGTTTTTTGTTATTATATTTCTGCTATTTTACGAAAAGAAAAATTTGTGAATTGCACTACTCATATTAATGTGAGATTTCAAAACCCAGTCATAACAACCACAGTAACAAAATCCACCAATCGCAATACAAAGACTTGACCCGATTTGACGGCAGCGTGAAGCGCAGTCATTTCGGGTCAGAACATGACTTATGAGTTTATAATACACTGGTATACAGAATAGTTAGCGTGTTTTTCATGCTTTGATGTATGAGACTTCCCCCTGGAAAATATGGGAAATGGTATTTCCGAGGCCCCCAAAATAAAAAAAATTCTGGGGGAGCATGCCCCTACACCCCCATAGAGGCTTGCGCCTTCGGCGCTCCTTTCATTTTGCCTTTCTGTACGTACCTAAACGGAAAACCTACGCTATCCCCTTCGTATACTAAGTGTGCTTTATATCATAGTTAAAGGGACTGGTTATGAAACCATGGAAATTTCAAAAGCAAAAACAGTGTAGTCGCAACAGATGTTGAATCGATCGTGACCCTGTTCAATCTTTTGTTTTCGGTTCGCAAGTTAGTTGCGAATAAATTAGTCGCAACTTTTGATTGATAATCCTGCCGAAAAAAGTGTGTTTTGTCGGGTTTTGTGCAGGGTCAAGGCCAAAAAAGCGGACAAAAACAGGTAACAAAGAAACTTGTCGAGTTTCATAACCATCCATATATATTAAATATGGCTTGAGTAAGCCAACACTGAAATAATGGTTCTTGAGAATCCGAACATTTAACTTGCAAGGTAAAACTGAGGTTCCTCACAGTATACCGATCCTTAGAAAGCGGCGTGTTCGAAGAAAATTGCTCACCGCATATATGTGACTTTTTTCTTCGACGATTTCCGTGGAGTCGCGCCTGCTGCCTGCCCTGGATTGGTCCTGCTGAACGCGTTGATGTGATTAACGTACCAGCAGCCATTTTGTGCTGAAACCTCAGTAAAGCTCACGCAGGTGGATTCTTCCAGAGCGTCCGTTGCCCGTTCCGCTGGACAAGGGTAACGTAGGCTCTGAGGACGAGGACCGCAGTGGTTGTGCAGTGGCTGATTCATCGAAGATGTCGCTGGAAGTAAGCATGAGATTACACGACGTTTAAAGACCCATTGTCACGCCCCGTAATGTTCTACGAATTGTTTCAGTTTTGTCTTGAGTCGATACAAAAAAACGGCCGGCAATCTGCAAATTATAGTCACTTTATTGTGACAAATACAACCTGATTAACTAAATAAACGCTAAGAACTTCCATTAGGAGCACTACTGACTTGCCGCCAAAACTTGGCTACATCGCGGCTTCTTCGAGGCTTGTTTCATACCAGCGACTGCCGACTGTTGAAGACAACTGATTGCGGTGCAGCAGATATCCAGCAAATTAATTGTTGGTGTTATTACCAAACCCTATATGATCTTTCTTCTCCTTCTACAAGCTGTTTACAAACTGAATCTCGTAAGCAAACTTTCACCAAATTCTCTCTTTCAAGTCGCCATCGGGCCTTCGACGGTTTGGTTTCTCAAAGAATTTACGTTACATATATTTTTTACTTATCCAAGTGACCAA
>OX419336.1:10689394-10704394 GCA_948470475.1 Galaxea fascicularis | reverse complement strand
GAAATAAGTTGTAGTTCCACATTGTTACGACAAAAGAAAAAATTAACAACAAGAAACAGTGGGAATTAAATATTCCTTGCTAGATTTTCATACGCTTCCTTTAAATATCTATAAGTTCCCAAATGAAGTTTTCCATTATTGTCCAGTTTAAAATTGACAAGAAGCACGCAAGCCACTGGCAGCTCGTCTTCCCAAGTGCTTCCATTTTGAAGTAACCATGGCTGCCATCTTGTTCTCCAGCTTCCTTTCCAGTACTGAATCTTGAATTTATCGCCGTGGATTTCGAGTACTTTTCAAACCACTGGAACTTTGCTGCAATTTTCGATGTTCACGGCGACGAAAACATCCTTTTGAAGAGACTCCTTCAGGTTGTCGTTGTCTACCTCAGTGACACGCGATAATATCTGTTCTCGGCTCTGGTAACGCCCAGTGTACACCTAAAAAAATAAGACAATTCCACCTTTCCAGATTTTTTCTTTAGCCTTTTTGTATCGAAAAATATATATTTTAACACTTGCTTCCTGACTTTGGGAGACCAAAAAAGTGCAAAACGGATTAATGCCTTTTGTCACACAGTACAATCCATCAGTGCCTAACCTTAAAAATATTTTAATGAGCAAGTGGCATTTAATCGAAAACCAACGAATGCTGAGAGAAATATATAGAGAACCACCTCTCATCTCCTACAGGAGAGGAAAATCTCTAAAAGACATACTTTTTAAAACTCTAAAGGTCAAAGACCTATTACATCACGAGACAGCGGAGTCGTGTTTAGCCTATCAACCCCATTTAACCATTTTGTGTCAACTTTTGCGTTCTTTTTGTGCACAGTACTTGAATGTGTATTCTGTTACGGTATTTGTAAAATATTGTTCACACAGACCACATCATGTGTCCATTTCCTGTTTCCTTTGTTCGTGAACTACTGTATTACACGTTCTGTTATCGCGAAACATGTCTACAAGGAACTAGGGGGTTCAGAAATTTCCAATGTGGTTAGCGGACGTTATTTTCTGCTTTGATCCTCTACTTTTATAAACGGCGGTCTCAGTTTTCTTACACCGAGTCTCGCTTCTTCGATGTATACAAGTCTCATTCCATTCGTTTCAGCTCTTTTAATAAAATTAGAGCTTTCGTGTGCATCCGTTTTGTTTTTCAAAACCATGGCTTCTCTGACCATAATATCACCACGAGAGAGAGTCCTTTGACTAAATGACTGATCATCACAGCTTTTACAAGTCTTGGCTGCCCGTCTATTATTTTGCTACTGAAGATAATGAGTTACAATGCTCACTTTCTTGTCAAAAAATTGACCAATGGTTGCTAGTAGCTGAAAACGAGGCTGTTTTCACAGTGTTATGGTCACCTGTCGGTCATAGGGCTTTGTGAAGTGAGAGCATCTTCTGCCAGGGTAAACAACAAAACACCTCTAATGAATACTTCACCACACTTTGCCAAGACTGAAAAATGCTAATATATAGAGCAATGGTTCCCCATGATTCTTCCTTCAGAGCTTATTATACTGGAAGTTCTTCTTTCCCTAAGTCGTTTTGTTTTTGCAAGATACAACTGAAATCTGAATGCGGTCTGAGCATGGACCAATGATCATTATATAAGGGTCATTTATTCATTCTTTTGCTGGCTCAGGCTTTGCAAACATGGCGAAGATTTTAAAATTTCATAGCAAGGTTACTTACTTGAAGAGTCAGTGGTGACAAAAGACTGATGAACGGCATCTTCACTCTGACGATTCCCGTCACTTTGGTCTTCACGAGATCGCATTCTAGATCAGTTTGCAGTCTCTTTAGATATAAACTTGAGGATGAATCGCTACATGCCCGACAAACATTGACGACAAACATTTAAGTAATCAGTGTTTCGATGAATTCCACAACGGATTGAAAATGGCAGGAAGAAACCAAAACGACAAGTTTAGATCAGATTATGGAAAGTGGGGATTTGAAGGTGAAACAGACTCTTTGCGTGTTCTAAAAAAGGACGGACCGTTACAAACAAGCAACAAAAAGATGACGAAAGTTAACAGCGTCTGTGAAAGCTCCGGGCGATTCTTCAAGTGTTGAGGTACCTATAACATTACATCCCTCAGTCGACAACACTGTGTAAATGGCCTTACTGTGTCGCCCGTTACGTTTCATGCCCGGGTTTCATGACCCGGTACAAAGAAGGAGGATGGGTCATGGATCTTTGCAGTCGATCTGGCACATGGCCGTGAACCGTGAATGAACAACACTGTTTATTTCTTATGCCATTCAGGTTCCGTCGCCTTTGCGAGCTTGAAGGAAAGAAAGCACCGCTTAGTGGTTGATACCAATTAATATGCAAGGCTATTCCGGCGACGAACGCTGCGGAAGAGTTTTGTTCTTGGTGAAAAAAGAGACTCGTCGTAAAATACGTATTTCGAGTCTTTGTCGTTAGTTATACCTTATGCGGAATTCATGAACGTTTCAAACTGATCATGAACGTTTTGAACGTCAATGGCTTTACTGAGCTATCTAAGCGTCTCACTATGATTACTGCTAATGGACCATAAAAGTTTCTTTTACCTAGTAGACTGTCGTGCGCTGGAATTTTTGTACTATATTCGGAATTAGCGTAACATTACTTAAAATAAAAATCAGATTTTAAAGTGCTATGATTAGTACCGTTTAAAGTTACTTTTAAAATAACCGCTGAAAAGGGCCAATACATCACGAACGTGATTACTTCCCGACATTTTCAAAGGCAACATTCAGTGGTCCACGTTTGAGAAATTACCTATTGGTAAGTGTTTCTTCGAGCTATCTTTGAAGTGGTTTCAGAAATTTCCGAAGCATCTCTTCAGCCTTACTTTAACATGGTTTCAGAAATTTCCAAAGGATTTTTTTCCTTCGGTACTTTGAAGTGGTTTCAGAAATTTCCGAAGCAACTCTGTAGCCTTACTTTAACATGGTTTCAGAAATTTCCGAAACATTTTATTCCAGCCAGAGGTATACTTTGGAATGGTTTCAGAAATTTCCGAAGCAATTTTTAGGCGAATTTCCGAAGCTACTTTTCGACCATACTTTTTTTGAAGTGGTTTCAGAAATTTCCGGAGCAACGTTTTTCGTACTTTCATAAAATCCCTACTCACGGTAAAAAAACCGGTATATAAAGGTTATTCTAGCCGACGGTAGAATTTAAGCGACAAAAACTACACTCAATTTTAAAGTTTCAGACGAAATTTTTATTTTCGTCAGGAATTTCAAACAATTTTACGATTTCAGCTGAATTTCTTTGACTTTGGAATATCGCATTTGGTTTTAGAACGTGTTTTAAGTTTCAAAGAACCAATGAAACCCTTGATGCCAGAGCCATGACTGCTGAATAATTCTTTATGTTTTTCTAGCAGACTGTTGAATTCTGCTGAAAAGGTCTCAGATTTGGGAACAGAAAGCTTATTCTCAGCGACTGCTTCCTTAACCCCGAACATGTTCTTCCAATCTAGTTTTATTCTACTTAACCAGTCTCGCCCAAACAGGGCAGGGAAATTTCCTTCAACAACAATTAAATCAAGGATTTCTTCTTGGGTATCATACTTCACTGGAACAGAACTTTTTCCCACAACAGGAATCTTTTCACCTAAATAATTACACAAAATCACCCTCGGATGCTGAAGGGGATAATCAGATAATGCAGAAGCATACACACGTTTTGACACTGTACTACTTCCATCTTACAATTAACTTGTGCCTTACCTAACTACACATCTACTACACACGGTTTAACGCTGTTTACAAACTCTGTCGACAAGTGTTCAGTTTCAGTTTTGTATAAACCAAAGGCACTTACTTCATCTGCATTCACAGGCGTGTCACTCACATGATTATCGCTCCCCACACTTTCATCATCTGAGTTGCTATCGCAACTGTTCAGCTTAGCACTCTTTTGACCACTCGATCTTCCTTTTGGTTGCACTTGTGACCATCGGGCTTTACACACCGGACGGACCATGTGCTCTAGGTTCGCCTTGCCCGCCATTTCATCTGCAATGCACTTGACACGCGCAACAGCGTAAGTCAGATCTCTTATCGACAAGAGATGACGCTGAGTTCTGGACATTTTTGGATGTAATCCAGAGACTAGCTTATCTCTTAGGGATTGAAGTAGAAATTCACCGAAGCTGCATGTCGACGCCAGTTTCTTCAATCTGGCGACGAATTCCGACACACTCTCGCTCTCTCCTTGTGTAGCCGTCCAGATCTTGTGTCTTTCAGCAATCACAATGGGAGCAGGTTCATAATGTCCCTGCAAAAGCTGCGACAACGCCGTAAAGGTCCTTGTATTCGGATTGTGGGGATCACACAAGTTCTTCAGCAACTTATAAGCGTCTGGACCAATAACAGCCAGAAAAAACATTCACTTTCCTATCATCATCGATGTCATTCGCCGCGAGGTATGCTTCAGATCGATCGGCGTAATCGCTAAACTTCTCAGACTTTTCGTCAAACGGACCCAAATTAACAATGACTGCAGCCATATGTACTCCTTGTTTACCTTCGGGATCCCATCCTCGTCGCCAATTTTGTATTCTAAATAGTTCTAGTGAGGCAAAGTGAAACACACGTGCGTTACTTTTAGCAACTGTTTATTTCCCTCCTCTTGCATCACGTGACCCACACTAACCAGAATACCACACTGTCTTTCTAACCGCTCCGCTTAGTAGTTTAAGTGAGGAGAAATCATGTCCTTTGTTGTGCAAATATGCATTAAAAGTCGAGTTAGAGTTTATTTGATCTGTGTGGGAAGAGATTGGTTGAAAGAGTTGAAGCTTAACTGGAAGAAATTGTTCAGTCAAAATGAACACTGATGGAAATCAGAAATTCTTGCCCAATTTGTCAAGTGTGTTAGCCCTACTACATAAATTACTCAACAGTAAGAGTAGTTGCTTTGGGGAAAAGAATAGCAGCAACCTTTGAACAGTCTAAGCCTTTCCTCAAGTCTCCAAAACTATTAATCCACTGTGATGACAAAAAGGAAGTGGCTTTGGCGTGTGATGCATTTCAATATGGTTTAGGAGCGGTCCCTCCACACAAGATAAGGGATGGCTCAGAACATCCAATTTTGTTTGCATTCAGAACCCTAACAAAAGCAGAGAGGAATTATTCAAATCTGGAGAGAGAAAGCACTCCCCCCGATGTTTTTTTTTTGGCGTAAAGAAATGGAAGACAGTTTACATTAGAAACTGACCACAGGCCTCTTGAGTCTTTCTTTAATGACGAGAAGGCTAACTGACCCGCCATGGCAACTGCTCTAATCGAACGTTGGGGTTGCATTCAATTGCACCATTAAGTACAAATCTGGAAAGGAACACGCGATGCTGACGTTCTCAGTAGACTGCCTTTGCCAGTTACGCCCCGGACAACACTTGTACCGGCGCGGCTGAAACAGTATGGACGATGGAGCTTCTTAATTGTACACCGGTGGGAGTTAAAGAAATCCAAGCAGGGACCAGATCTAATCAGCACGGTTGGCCTCAAACCAACACAGATCAAGCACTCCAGCCATACTTCATAACGAAAGAAGAATTAAGTATTTAAGATGGGTGTCTTCTATGGGGAAATCGTGTGGCAGTACCCTCAAAAGGCAGAGAAAGAGTGGTAGAAGAGTTGCATGAGACACATCCTGAAATTTGTCGTATTAAGTCATTGGCTTGAAGTGACGTATTTTGGCTAAAGATGGACTCCGATATAGGGATGAAAGTGCGAAACTGCGAGGTCTGTGAAGTTAACAGGAAATTACCACCTGAAGCCCCCTTGGGAGTGGCCTCATAAGCCTTGGCTTCGCCTGGACCTAGACTATGCTGGTCCAGTTCTCGGCCTGAGAAATGTTCCTCGTAGTAGTTGATGCGAACTGTAAGTGGATAGAGAGATTCCCAATGAACACTTCGGCAGCCAATACCAGGATACAGAAGCTAAGAATTGCCTTTTCAACCCACAGACTTCCAGAAAAGGTGGTGGCCGACAATGGCAGCAACTTTGTCAGAACTTCCTGAAACAAAACGGAATCCGTCATATCAGAACCACATACTATCATCCCTCATCAAACGGGCTTGAAGAAAGAGCTGTCCAAACCTTCCAGGAGGAAATGAAGAAGCTGAAGGATGGAAGTTTGGAAATCAGAGTATCACGTTTCTTAAGCCGATATCGAATCTCCCCTCAGACGACGACAGGAGTCTCACCAAAAAAGATGGCAATTCGAGCTTATTAGCACTTTATCAAAGATTACTAGACATCTGAACATCGATTCTAAGATAAGAAATAATACTGTTTTGCAATGTAAGAATGTTTATTTATTAGTCATTTTAATATACTGGTAGTTTACTTAACTCTGTTTATCTGTATTTTAGTGTGTATCTATGTCTGTTTGTTCTTGTGTCCCTGACCTCAACATTTAAATATCTTTTCTTTCAACTGGCCATGGCTGCCTGGCATTTTTAACTTTTAGGTTATTTCGGGCAGCCAGCACCCCTATCATTTGCTGTATATATATAACAGGTGTCAGAATAATTAATTTACTGGAGTGTTTACTATCACGCACTTTACGACCAATTTCTGGGTAGATAACAACAACAACAACAATACTTTATTTCACCCCATAATTACAACAAGAAAAAATATATAATGATATATTTTTTCTTGTTGTAATTATGGGGTGAAATAAAGTATTGTTGTTGTTGTTGTTATCTACCCAGAAATTGGTCGTAAAGTGCGTGATAGTCAAATGTCACAGAAGCAGAGTCATGATTTACGTGTTAAAAACGTACCATGTTGGAAGGAGGCTAAATCTATGCCAGAAACGTCTGCTAAGGTCTAGGGTTACGTATGTACCGCAGTCAAATAGTCGTATTACATTGAAGTTACATTAGAAGATGGGCGAACGTGGAGACGCCATCAAGATCACTTGTTACAGAGATCTTGTGATCATCCATCATCTACTCCCTCAGAAATTCCCGAAATCTCTTCATCATAGTTAGAAAAGCCAAACTCCTCTGTTCAGCCTGTGGAAAATTAGGCTGTGAGTCCAAAATTAAACCTGTTAAAACAGAACTTTCTGAACAGAGAAGGGAACAGTGACAGACGTTTTCCAAGAAGGAACCGACGTCGTTCTGGATATTTGAGTGACTTTATTTTTAAGTGACATTTTGTTTTGAGTTTGAAAAGTCAATAGAGTGCTCTTAGAGACTTTCTTTTCATTGTTGTTTTGGTTTTATATCTTAGTGGGGGAGTGTAGAACAGTCATTGTATTCAGTACTGGCTTTGTAACCAATCCGCCCAGTTGTTTACTCTTAGGAGAAACCATCTGCTTTGTTGTGCATTAAATCAAGTGTCATGTACTCTCCAATCAGACTTGGCGACCTTTTGGCACTAAAATAAAGTCAAACAAGCATGGAGGCTAGGGAGATAAGGAGTTCTGCTATCACTGTGGTGATCGCAAATGGAGATATGTGTCTGTTGTGTCTGCGATCATCTAACCTACGATCAGGCGTTTTTTTTTTGTTTTCGGCGAATGGGAAACGAAAAAAAAAAAATAAATAAACGCCTGATACATTTACTTTACGAGCCGTCTGCCAAAAGCCCCCCCCCCCCCCCCTCCTCGGATGCCTACCTACCGATGTTATGATGCGTCATGCTGTAATTGTCAGCCAATGAGAATTTACCGGACGTTCACGCGGCTCGAAGAAAAGAGCGAAGGCGCCGCTTTCCATGACAAGTTGTAGAGATGTCGTTGGCGAAGTCATCGTAAATTAACCCTTTGACTCATGGGTGTTTTCCGTGTGTTTGCATAAATAGAGTTTGGTCAAGATCAGAAAAAATAATTGCACCGCGCAGTAGATAATTATTAATTATAGGCTTTTTTGAATTACGTTTTTCGCGATCTTTCTCGAGAATACTTAAGGAAACATTTTCTAATGTCAAAGGCTTTGGTCGCCCATCAAGGAATGGCCGAAAAACACCTTGAAGGCAAATATTGGTAAAACTATGCGCATTTTCACCGAGACAGTTCGGATATCATATTCCAATACTAATATGCAAATTACTCGATGTCAACTCAACTTCGCTTTCTAAAAGGCAATATGAATTAACGAAGACAAAATAATCAACAAGTTCAGATTTCTGGACTACGGGCAGATGATTGTTTCAGTAAATGTATCAGGCGTCCCTCCTACCCCAGGCCATACAAAGAACAAGGGAAAGACGCCTGATCTCAGGTTAGGGATCATCTGGAATAGGTCCGGCGCCTACCGCTTCCGATCGTCGCGCAGAGCGATAAGATTGTATGGAATCCAGGCCTCATGCTGGTTTTCATTAGCGACTGAATCGGGCAATTCTCTTTTTTTTTTACGCCCACTTCAAGAAGGCGGCCATATACCGTGATCGGTATCTAGTAAACATGGATGATTAGTACTGGGCTCTACCAAATTGACTTTCTACTACTTCCAGTGAATATCTTCTGCTTCGAACTGCTTCTCAAGCATATTCTTTTCGCAGTTTTGGACCTTGAATGCATTGCTATTTTAAGAGTTATGTGCGCTGCAGCTGATTCTGTAAACCTACACTGAAGTACAAGATCAAGAAGTAAAACCGCGAGCGGCTTAGGATGTGGAATATTGCTCGCTTTCGAGTATTCGAAGGCCCAGTGGCGTGCGAATTCTTTGCTTATTCTTCGTTGCTTTGTGAAAGCACTGGCTAGTGTTCTTCAAACCTCTGGGCTTTCCTTTGCTGGGAAGTGGGCGTAAAAACGAAATTGTTTGCATATTAATATGCAAACGATTTCGCTTTTACGTAAAATTGCCCAAATCGGACGTCCTTACAGCGCTTACAACCTATTAAAAATGGAAAATCGAATGGTAGCGGAATCATAAGCTCGGAGGAATCGGAGTAGGGAGAATCAGAACGTTTCCGTTTACATTTTCTTTCGATCCCGCGTATGACTCCGTCTCTAATGATTCGGTAAAAACTAGGATCGTCGGAGTCGGAAGCAAAAGTGAAAGAACCAGCCAATCACAACACTTATTCTTGGTTTTCAGTCACGTGGAAGTCACGAAAGTTAAAAAAATAAAATCATCAATCATTCAATAGATTAAGTCAAGAAATTGAGGTATTTTAGAATAGTAACGGATAAAGAAACTCCCAAAGTTTCAGGGCTGTGCAATATCCCGTATTCGGGTTATTCGGCAAAATGTACCACTCAAAATTACAGAGTTAAGTATGGACGCGCCATGATGGAGTCCCCCTGAGGGGCTCCAATATTGCGGCCGGAAACGAGTGAAAACATTTGGAATTTACTTTGGCTATCTCAAAGGCTTTTTTTCTCTCTTTTGAGCTTGCAAACATTCAATTAGACGCTTCCCTTGCGATGTTGGCTTTTCAGACCTCTAAAGAGCACGCTGAATCGATGTTTTCATGTACGTGACATGCTTGTGAGCAGGCATCTTTATGTCACGCACTGACGGTGAAAGAATTTTAGTTTTTTATGACGTCACGTGAAAACCAAGAATTCTTAGGCCCTCAAGGTAAGGTCTGTCCCCAATAAACTGCTTGCGACTCCGACAATCTAGTTTTCACTGTATCATAGACGACGCAGTGAAAAGGGGAATCAGTATTCTGCATCTATAATGATGTGACCAGTCACTCGCGTGACAGCCGGGTGTCACATGCCACACGACCTTGCACCTTGATTCTATTTTTTGTAATAAATGTGGTTTTGTTCGATCGAGCTCATGGCTAGTTGTTACAGCTTCCCACTTCGGTTTGATTTTTACTAGATCATATCGCACACAGTGCTTTTGATTACCACTCTGACTCCGACTATGTCGTTATTGAAATTCAGCCTTTAGCCAAAACACTTGGAAAAGTCGTTTTCGCTTAAAACGTTTCCAACGAAAATCTTTCCTGCGTATTTATTAGATCACTGAGATCAATTTTGGTAGTTTTGGCTTGGAGCTGTATGGAACAGCATTTGAAAACAGTATAGACCCACGATTGATGTCACTGATGAGTTGAAGAAAGTTTAAAAAAAGGTGTAAAACGAAGCCCTTCATTTGGCAGTGTGTGAACTCTGATAACGCGCTGAATATAAATACAACTTTGCGCTATCGCAAGTATTTGCGATTATTCCATCTAGTTCAAGTTATAAAATACGTACCAAGTATCCTACAACTGGATTGGTACGAACCACCTCGAAGAAATGACAAAGAATAAAAGATTTACTACTGCGTGCTCAAGTTGTCGTGAAAACCTTAAATTTGGTCAGCTCACGTAGTTGTTTTGCAGAGTACGGCAAATAAACGTACAAAATGGATCCCGCAAGTGCGGCGCGATTGTTTTTTGTGGCGTTCTCGTTGCGGTAGCCGTATTCTTTGCTTAAACTCCCTAGTTACGCTACTCTGGATCCCCTACGGATCGAAGAACGTACGTTTTTGTTCTTACCGCGTTTCGACGCCATCCGTGTGTTATCAGCGTACGCATACGCACTGACAAATAGCTGAGAATCTATTTCTTAATTTGCAAACATCATATTCGATTCATTCTCTCCCAAAGTTCTTTTACGCATGACCCGGAAAAGAAACTGATTCCACGCTTAATAAAGTTACAATAGGCCATATTCGTATTCTCGGTATTGAACTGGATCTAGCATGAAGTGGGGGCTCTTGCGGGGGAATCTTTTCATATGTAAATGTATTCCCCCGCAAGAGCCTCCACTTCATGCTAGATCCAGTTCAATACCGAGAATACGAATATGGCCTATTGAAAGTTATGTAAATGTCTTACCCAACAGCTGCAGCAAAGATGCTTTCTTACGGGTCCTTTAAAATTTAATTTTAAATTTAAGTTTAAAAAGCTTGATAAACAGTGTCTTTCTCAAAACGTTTGCGTTATATTTTGTTTTACATTAAAGTTTGAATCGTTGATCTTCGATTGATTTTCTCACAGAGACCCATCGACATGTACCGGTACATGAGCTGCCAAAGTGGGAAAACCCTTATGGATTCGAGAGGACCATTTGCGAATTGCTTCTATAATTATACAGTTGTTGATGACACCTCAACTTTTGTAACCATCTGCTTAAAACAAGGAGACACAGTGCTAAAATGCTCTAGGAAAAGTGTGATTCCTTGTTACATTGGTTTTAAGAGAGTTAAGACTGTAGATAAACAGCTATACATACAGAAATCACCAAAAGATTCCTGGCGATTCTTATGCGTTGGTCTACCTAGATTTGGGCGACCTCGGTGCCTTTGCCATCCGCGCCAGCGATACGTCGACAGGTGAACGTATTTCTCCATAACACCGAATGCCGTTGACAACGAAGTGAACCATTAATTGATTTGCCGATATAGCGCCTTCGATGTAACCCGCCTGGAAATTCAAACTCGTAAGAACGTTCTGTGCAATGGACGAGGCCCAAGAATTTGATTTCACGTACACTGCCAGCATTGTATTCAGCATTTTCTTGTGTTCTACCGCTATCATGTTGAACAGTATTACAATCTCCACGATAAGAAACACATCCTCACTACCCAAGCCCTTAAAAGCGTTACTACTCAACCTGGCTGTTTTGATCTTAGTGCTGGATTACTAGCTCATACGTTATACATTGCGATTCTTGCCGTGACTTTGAACCTCAAAACTGACCACAACATTGTTTTTGAAAACACAATGATCGTGTCTACAATCATCGTTAATTTGTTAATATATGCATGATGGCCGTAACAGTAGACAGATTCTTGGCCATTCATCTTCATCTCCATCCTCGGAGACCCAGGGGCAGATAGTCGGGATAGGACGAAGATTGGGACTAGCGAAAGTTTGTAAGGCGAGCGAAAGAGCCCCTGGGTACCTACCTTTAACGGACTAGTTCCAGAACCCATTCCTGAATCCGTCTTTCTGATTGGGCACAAATTTTGTGGCATTGTATTTTTTGTGCCCAATCGGCGATCAGTATAGATCGCGCTCTTTTCGTGACGCCTTGTACGGATAGGAAAATGTTAAATTTGCTGTCGGCCATATTTTCAATCTCTCCCGTTGTACACGGTGTCTTACGAGGAAAGTTTTGGGGGAAAGGGGCCAACAAAAGCCAGAAGCCTACAGATTTAACCTGTACTCAACCAAAAGGTTCTTGCAAGGAACTCGTAAAATGATTGCAGTAAACTTGACGCGAGGACGTCTTGCATGTACACGGCCACATATCGTGGTTGTATGTGCATTTTTTCTGAAGTACTTATAAAGGTGGTGGGCCACTCCTACAACTTCTCGAGGCGAAGGTCAGAATTTCTGCTGCACGGGCTAGGCTGGTTTGCCAATCGGGCAGGTATTTCGCGAAATTAAACCTTGCATTTAACCTTGAAATTCAACATCATCAGTTGTCAGCTGAATTTCGAGCAAGATCTTGAGAAGGCGTTGAAGAAAGTTTCTGTTCTTCCATATGTTGTAATCAAATAATTTTGAAACCTTTGTATCGCTTGGGGCACAAATTCCCATAAAATTCGTTTGTTGTGGTGGTCTCTCCACTTAGGGCAATAATGGTGAGTGGTTGATGTCATTTAACTTGAAAGCTGCTTTTGTGAGGGGAAAGAAAAACGAAAGACCAACAAATAATAGATAGTCAATTACATTTTACGATGGCATTTGAATTTCACACTGCCTCTGAATGTGAGGGTGTAATTTCATCTTACTGGGTACGTGCATTTGGAATTCATTTTGCAGAGTGTAGGTTTCTTCTGAAGTGCTGGCAGCTTGCAAAAAAGACTGGCGACATTAAATTTCCGCCCCCTGATATTTAGTGAAAATGTTTCATGTTTCAAATTAAACCCTCAAAGTCACCTACTGCTTCATCCTCAGTAGCTACTCTAGAACGTAATGAGGCTACACGACTAATCGCCACAATACCCAGATATTATGCCTCATTATCAAGAATGGGAACAAACTTCTTAACAAACAAAATAAAGAACATTACAATCCCTTTTCGTTTTATTTTATTTAACCGTTTTCTTTCAATTTTCACTTCAATTAAAAGGGGGATATCCTGCAGGGAAGCTACTATGGTTATCCATGGTTTTTCCACATAAAACACACTTCAAATATGAGAGAAACTGAAAACCTGGTTCCCTAGTTATCTGGAAGTGGTGTGGTCTCGTGAAACAAATGAGCTCCATAACTCTAAGCACTCAGATCAGTAACTACACGAAACTGCAACCAATAATAATTATTTGTTTTATCGTGCCTACAGTGGTTTTCAAGACAGCACCGTCACACAAAAAATTCAACTTGCAAACTGTTTAATTTGAAAGTGCAACCTTAAAGTGGCAGCACAGTCTAAAAGTCTCCAGAAAAGTGTAACAAAACCCCATTAAAAATATGTTTTCAAAACTTAAAATTAATCTTTTGAATTATATGAACTTCTGTTATAGGGTTCATAAAGAGCTGGTGAAAAACACCATGCGAAGAACTATCAGCGATTAACACAGCTCCAGGGTAATCTAATCCAATCTACAGTTTTTGTGCACACCTTAGGAAATGACGCATTTTGGTCAACAGATATCAGTCAAAATTACAATGCCCCATGTTCCAAAGTGGAACTGTATCTCATAAGTTAAATCCTTCGTGAAAGATTCCTTAGACAATGCCACAATCATAATTCAACTTTAGGTTGGGTGTGGACATCGAAGTAGCCAGTAGCAAAAGTTCCAGGGGTGGCCCACTCCCCGTATAAGTAAACCAGAAAAACAGCTCACTCACATCAAACAACCACGATATGCGGCCGACTTTAATTATACAAGACAACAGCAAGACATACAATGTACATGCAAGACATCCTCGCGTCAAGTTTACGATACCTGCGATCATTTTTCGCGTTCCTGTTGGTTGTGTTCAGGTTAAATTTGTAGGCTTCTGGCTTTTGTGGGCCCCTTTCCCCCAAACCTTCCTCGTAAGACACCGTGTACAACGGGAGAGATTGAAAATATGGCCGACAGCAAATTTAACATTTTCCTATCCGTATAAGGCGTCACGAAAAGAGCGCGATCTATACTGATCGCCGATTGGGCACAAAAAATACAATGCCACAAAATTTGTGCCCAATCAGAAAGACGGATTTGAATGGGTTCTGGAACTAGTCCGTTAAAGGTAGGTACCCAGGGGCTCTTTCGCTCGCCTTACAAACTTTCGCTAGTCCCAACCTTCGTCCTATCCCGACTATCTGCCTCTGGGTCTCTGAGGATGCTTCATCTCAGATACCAAGAACTCACGGTGACTCATAAGCGAGTTGTTTCCGTCGAGACCGCACTGACGGTGTCAAGTGTATTTCGTTCATCATTTCATGTGTGGATCTCAGTTGAAACCGTAATCAGTGCTGGCAACTTATATTATCATTGATGTCGCCTGTCTTGTAATCATCGCAGTACTGTATTGCAAGATCTACATAACTGTTCGACGCCACAGAAACCAAATTGAATCCTTGCAAGTTCAACAAAACGAGCAGGATGGAGACATGACGTCGCTGAATTTGGCAAGCCGTGACAAGTTAGCGGTTGGCTCATTCTGTGTTTATCTAGTGTTTTTGGCATGTTATTTACCAAACATATGCCTACAAATTGCTGTTATTATCTCTGGACCTAGCACCACGAGCATCTAACGGTTTACTTTTGGACAATGATACTTGCTGGAAGATGAGGCACGTTCGGCACGTTGTTATATCAACTTACTACAAAACATTTTCCCGTGTTATAATTAATGCTATTTCGCCTTTGAGTCTTTATACATTACCCTTCCTGACGCAGGTGGAGTAGTGGAAGGATGCTGGCGAAGCATGCTGGAGTAAGGTCATAATCTTCTCAAGGCCACCATCTTCGATCCGCCCTCACGGCTTTTTTTATTTCTCCAGCACTTCTAAAAAACAGGCCAAATTGACTCAAACCTGATTAAGAAAATAAAAAAAACTGCAACACTATAATGGTTTATA
>OX419336.1:10661894-10681894 GCA_948470475.1 Galaxea fascicularis | reverse complement strand
CCTTGTGATGTTTTATAATGAGATTCTTGAAGACCTGCAACAAATCGCAGGCTCAGCAAGAAACTGCATATGGTGTTGAAGAAGAGGGGCAAAGTGAGTGACTTCATGGTGTTGCTTCATGAACTCTTGAGTTTCATGTTAAAACTGCTGACTCCCATTTGCTACCTTAAACCATTTACTTCTTTTTTGCTGAAGGTAGCTGTAAAAAGTCAAATAGGCAATTATAGTGCATGATAGTGTCATTTGGCTGTTACTACCAGAATTCATTTAGGCTTTCTTTAATTTATTACTCTTTTTTATTTTTAATTTCACAGTGGAATAAAATTGCACTAATTAGAATGAAAAAGACAATTAAGCAAAAGGTACTAGTTAAAAAGAAATAATTGATTGACTGGATTCATGGAAAAATTCTGTATTGAAATACAGTCCCATTGCATATTATATAACACAAGAAATATGTGCACTGAGTGATACTGTACTGAAACAACATGAACAATAAAAAAAGAATTTAAAGGAGTTTGTTTATACTTCTTTGTGTTCACTGAATAACTTCAGTCATTAGTCTCATATTGTAACTTCGTGGTGTTCTTGCTTAGTTCCTTTTTGTTGAACAAAATATGCCACGTTCTCATCTGAAATGAAATTGATTTTGCTTTGCTTCTGGATTTGGGGTACTCCCTCTTTCTCCTGTTCAGTAAGTTGGGGTTTCGGCCTATTCAAAAGCAAATCCTTAACTGGGGTGGGTGCCTGTAGCACAGCATTTGAGACTTCATTTAGGGGGAGATGTCTTCTGCATCTGCTAATGGGCTTAGCTGCCAGAGCAGTCGTCGTTTCATGTCCCAAAACACTGGCTAGGCGTTGGTCGATGTCGATTTTATCTGGTGTGATGTCAAGTGGTTCAACGCCAGGCATATCAGAGTCATCGGGGCCATAAATCCTTCGTCCACCCAGAAATTCTCAGGGAACAAGCAGGCAGGTGGCGGGGCATTTATCCCCGCCACGCTTCGAATTGTCGGACCCACGATTCATGCAAAAATTGTGTTGGAAATAATCCGCAAGACCCATTGTGAGTGCGAAAACAAAGCAGAGATGTCAGTTGAAATGTTGTAACTTCAATTTATCAATAAATGTTGTCTACAATCGAACTTAATGTTGATATTTGGTGTATTTCAATATGGCCGCTTTGCAAACATTTGGTTGGTCCCAGTCTCCCTCGGATAACCTTGTTTTGTTTTGGTTTGGTTTGGTCCAATCACATGGCAGGAAAAATGTATCCAGAAATGGATATCCGCCGGACTGACAATGCATGCATGAATTTTTTTTCCTCAGACCTGGCCATGCATGGATTTTTTTCTTTGTTTGGGAGGCTGCAGGACATTTTTTTTTCAAAATCTTCCAAACCCCCGCCCCCCCTTCTCCTCAAAAGTCAAATGGTTTGCCTTTTAATTCGGCAAACACAAGCGCGAGAGAGAGAGTTATCAAACAATCGCTTTGTACGTGCATCAGTTACATTTTGGTACATTTCTTTACCGTCCTCTGCAAAACAACAACGTGAAATGACCAAATTGTAAGGCTGGTGCACACGAAGGGTTTTGCTCCTGGGTTTTGCTCCAGGGGCACGCTCCGGGAGCAAAGCTCCTCCGTGTGTACCAATGATTTCATGGGTGTAATCAAGAGCCATAATGGGACAGTCCCATTATGGCTCTTGGTGTAATTCATCCTCGGGAGCAGAACTTCCACCCTGCAAAATGGATAAAAAAAATACCATTATCCCAGAGTCTCTCCTGCTGGCGACTACCTCGTTGACCATAAAGACAGAGGACTCTGGGTACGAGATTATGCCTACAATGCTTTCAAACGAATACCCCCTCCCCCTCCCTGCTCAGTAAGACTTGAGCGCCATTAGCTCACTCTGACGGAAAATGCAGTCAATCAAAGAAGTTGATCTAAAACGAAGTTAAGTTGTTCTTGCGTCTTTTATGCATATAAAAAACCTGAAAAATGCACTTTCATGTAACTCAATATACGGTGTACGATGGAGCTTATTACAATTTTACGCAAACTTGATTCTTCGAAATAAAACTTGAATCTTTGAAACGGAAACTTGATTCTTCGATGATAAACTTGAATCTTTGAAACGCAAACTTGAATCTAAGAAACGTAAACTTGAATCTTTCAAACGTAAAACTTGATTCTTCGAAACGCAAACTTGAATCTTTGAAAGGTAAAACTTGATTCTTTGAAACGCAAACTTGATTAGACCTTACTACGGTTTCCCACGCCATCTTGACGGGTAGGCAAACGTTTCGGAAATAACAGTGTTTATATGGAAAACTGATGTCAAATAACTTGTGAAAACCTTGAATGTAGAGAAATTTATAAATTGGAAACTGAAGTTACTAGCCAAAAGATTTCAATGTGAAAATCTGAGGTTCCTAACTACTCTAAAATTCGCTCGGTGGAATTTTTAATTTATCATACATTTGTCTGTCTGCGGAAAAAATTCAAAGAATCAAGTTTGCTTTTCAAAGAATCAAGTTTCACGTCTCAAAGAATCAAGCTTTACGTTTCAAAGAATCAAGTTTGCGTTTCGAAGAATCAAGTTTTACGTTTCAAAGAATCAAGTTTGCGTTTCAAAGATTCAAGTTTTGCGTTTGAAAGAATCAAATTTACGTTTCAGAGAATCAAGTTTTATTTCAAAGAATCAAGTTTACGTAATATTGTAATGAGCTCCATCGTACACCGTATCAATAACCTAAGAGCCAAGTATTATTTTAATAACGACAGCTATTCGTGAAAGCGCACACGCAATTCAATTCGTGAACAGTTGATAACTTTATAAATTAATCTTTTGCTAACGGCTGAACCGAAGAGTTACCTTTCGTGTTGGTCCTATAAAAATTGATGATGCTACTAGCACTTTCAAATTTCAATTTTAAGAAGCTTGGTGCATACAATTAATATCTTTTTTAGAAAGAGCTAGATAGTAGCAGATATGTTGCGATTTTTACGAACAACACACGTTTTTTAAAAACATGTTTCGACAGAGGACTCTGTCATCTTTAGTTAAATTACAAAGTAGAGAGTTGAATATATAGTGTGCGCGAAATGCTAATTAACTATAAGAACAAAAGGGAACATGGCAATGTGAAATATTTCAAAGAAAGTTTTAAATTAACATGATGATAAAGTTGATGATTTAGTGTAGGTTTATCCCATTGAATATGAATAGCTTCTTTTATCTTAAGCTGGAAGGTGGTGGAAGTGTGCCCGCACCGGGGGCTCTTGTTACTACGGAAACCGTCGACCGCAGATTAGTCTCCAGTAATTGGTTTTACGCATTCTTTCGAACACCTTTTTGACAGGGGAAAACCGCCTTTGTCAATGTTGAAATGTACAGGTTGTGAAACTTAGCAGATACATCAAGTTAATATCTAGCTAACACTAAATTGGATCAGACTATTTTTGGATATAATCTATTCTCGCGGTAAATATGAATTCGGGAAGCGCGCAAATTCTTTATTCACTCTTCCTGGATCGCTCCGCGATCTCCCTCGCCGTTCTGACAATGTTTCATCGAATTTTCTCGCCATCCTTGGATAAGCAGAAGACATGGTTCGCATTAAACGATGAATTATGCGTGATCCCTCCGAGAAAATTCTGCAGTAATGGCATACATGTATTTGAACTGCTTCCCGAGGAAGTTTGCCGCGTCAACGTTGGAGACCTTGAGGACGAAAATGGCGGGCTTGTACCTTTGTCATGGTTTAACAAGGGATCCAAAGCTGCTGACACCCTTTATGCTGGTACTACTTTCGCTTTGGTCGCTGGAAATCTGCGCCGCAAAAACCCTGTCGAAGGAGAATTTTTCAAATCACAGATCTCCCAGCATTTGCGAAGGGCTCTAAACAGTGACTTGTGGTTGTCACGAAGCGACGATCGTGAATGTGAGAGCTCTCTTCTTGAAGCTACTCTGAGAAGTAGCGACAGATGCAACTATGCCACGGATGATCTAGCACCGGCTGATTCAAAGCCAAAACCCTCCTCCGCAGATCTCTCAAATCCCTCTCCGAAAAGTCCGCCAAAAGCTGATGAAGGCCCGCCAAAATGTTCGACTCCTACCAGCACGAGTAATTCGTCAACTTCGAGTTCACCTGTGTCATCTTCATCGTCTCCAGATGAGAGCCTTTTTATTTTGTGTTGATCAGTTATTATCCAAAAGAGCATTTTATTTGACCTCCATTTTCATTGAATTTAGCATAAACCTACGCCAATTTGTCTGGCTATCCTCTCCCTCAGGGATTTCATGCGGCGCGCCCAAATCCTGAGGTGATGAGAGCCTTTTTATTTTGTTTTGATCAGTTATTATCCAAAACAGCATTTTATTTTGACCTTTAATTCTCCAGTCGTGCTAAATACAATCACGTGGCAATCGAAGGCTTCCGAATTTGTGCAATAATTCGACTTATTTAGAGAAAGCTTTTCTCTCAAGTTAAAACTGGTTTGCTAGCGTATTTTTATTCAAATTCGACACCATTTCATGGTGTGCACCTTTAATAATGAACCGAAAACCTGGCGACTTTTCAAATTTAGCCGATGGTTTATATTAAGTTTTTTACGCTCTAAATTATCCAGTCGTGCTAAATACAATCACGCGGCAATCGAACGCTTCAGTAATTTGTCAAATAATTAGAATTATCGGACAAGTTACCCGAAGGTTTCGACTACGGCGTGATTGTATTTTGCGCCAGTGCAAAAACAATACTCATTCACGCAAGCTGGAATTCTTTGATATTTGTACGGAAATTGTCCAACTGCCTGTTCTGAGGAATTTATCGACCTCATAAGCTGGGCCAAAAGTGCAGCACCAGGGACTGAAGTAGTCTTGTCGAGCTTTACAGCCCGTTCCGATGATGACCAACTAGCAACCCAAGTAGAGGAAGTGGAAACTAATTTGATTACATGACGGTAAAGGACTTGCCTGCGCGAGCAACTGATATCTTTCTTCTGGTGTAAGACCACTAAGGCATCTGAGATGGATTTGCTTGATTGACGGTGTCGACAACACCTCCGATAAGGATGGTTTTTGTCCCTTCAATTTTCCGTCTTTGTATTTTACATCAATTTCTTCTAGCTCTCTCCAGGATCGAGATGGTAGAAGAGCCATCAAAAAGGTTTCTGATAATGCTTTTTTCTTAAAAACAATACAAAAAATGAAATAAGTATAAGTAGAACACATCTCCACGCCACTGGTGAATAAAAATCGTACGCGCGCTGTAACCATGAAGTAATTTCTATAATATAAAGACATACCTTTTTTCCGAGAATAGTTGCGCATTTGTCTCTCCAATCAGCCTTTGGTGTCGGCGGGTCGTCAAATGCTTCGGGTAATGCGCCATTGAACAATTGTTTTCGGCAAACACCAACCTTCAAACAAATATTATTAAACAAAATTACCCCTCGAATATAATGTAAGGCACTTTTAAAGAACCGTAGTTATATTATTGTCCCCGCAGGGATTTCGCTCAGCAGGGCCATAACATATAGCACGCCCCCCCCCCCCCCCCTCCTCCTCTTCTCACCAAGTGGATCCACCAATGGTATGATGAATCGAGCTTTATCAAAATTCATTTGCTTCCGTTGTGTACCTATTTGTACCTATTTGACTGTCAAAATAACATTAAACCCTTGACTAATTACCTCTTCCAAAAATGTAATGGAGTGACGGAACTCCCCAGTTAAGTTGTGTCTTGTTCCCAGCCACAATGCTTCTTCATCATTTAAGCCCACATAAATCCTGGCGTATCTAAACTGATAATGGGGGTTTTCAGGAAACTGTAAATTAAGTTTCTTTGCAGCTGTGGTATTATGTGCGCCCCCAATAACCTCATATGTATACGAATGCAATTTAGCAGTATCAAAGTCAGCCTTGGATTCGCAATCTTTGCACAAGATGAAAAGTGCCTCATAATTTCCTTCAGGCATGCGTGTCATTTCATCCATAAGGCTTTCGACAAATTTTTCATCGATTGGCCTTATCATTCTGCTCTGACTAGGCATTTCCAACTGGCTAATCGGTATTTTGTGTACACCATCTGCAATGCGTAAGAAGAAAAATATGCTTTAATTTCATTCTAGACTCACATATTACAAGTACTGACAGTAGTTATGCAAGTAAATACTCCATAAACCTGGTTTGCTCACTTGTTTAAGACAATTAAGTTTAACAGTATAAAACGCCGGGATACGAACCTTATCAACAGAAGCAGTTACAGTAGTTGTTCAGCCCCCGAAATGATCCCGACCGCGAAACTAAGTCTTAAATTACCCCTTCCCTTAGACTTGGTGTAGTAGAAAATATTTTCATTTAATTAATCCAGTTCAAAGTGTAATCCCAAATTAATGTCATTAAAGAATGCGAACAATTGTCTCTTAAGTTGTTCGACCCATTAGTTCTTAAAATTTATTGGGGATCATTTTGGTGACAACGTGAGGAGAAATTGCGGTCTTTTCGTGGTCGGAATAATTTCGGGGGCTGTACAGCCTGAACAGTTGGTATAAATTCATGTTGTTAGAAAGACCATTAGGAAAGCGGGAAATGAAAACATTTACGTAAATAACTAAAGAATAAGTTAAAATTTTATCGTCAGAAGAGATAGTGGAAATAATACAATATTTTGTATTGTTTCTTACCAACTCGGCCTCGCTCACAGCTTTCTTGTATTCCGCTTTTGTCCCCAGGGTCTTCCGCTTTACTTTCAGTGTTCTTCCCATCTTTGGCTTTTTTGCCACAGTGAATGGGTTCGATCAACGATAGATTGGAACCGGAAACTTCTCCTGATTTTCGTTTTCTCGTGCTTTTTTCTTTCTGGATACCAGCAACGGTTTCCACGGAGCCGGGCCGGTCACCTTCGCTTTCTGAAGAGGGGCCTGGTGTTCGTACAAACCCTAGCAAAATTTCATTGATGGATTTGGCCCATTCCACGGGGTTTGACTTATTCACCTCTTGAAATGGAGAATCGCTGTCAAATTTGTTGAAATGTTCCCATTTCAAAGCCGCTTTTCCATCAGTGCTGTTTACGAACCTAACCTGTTGATAAAGTCATGTCAGTATAAGCACGTAATTCATTTTATTTTTACTGACCTCTGGAGGCAATAGCTTGTTTCATTTATTTATTTATTCAGTTTTATACTTTTTGGCATTTGTCTCAATTTATTTAATATTTCATCTAGCCATACATTTTTATATTCAATCCTGGTTTACCGTAGAATAACCAGGAGAAAAAACAAAACAAAACAAAACTTCCTTCTCAGATGAGCGGTTATGAGGGTTTCTTGGGCATAGAGTAGAGTCGATCAGCCGTTTCGACACATATCCACTGTCGCGAAATTTTTACGTGCGCACTTGTTTGCATTTAACACTATCAAATTCTTGGGGACATTAATTTCTTATAATGTACACCGCGCATTGAGATAAACTGATCCTTAGTATTTAGGCGCCTTCACGCGTTATTACTCTAGCGGAGGGGAACCATGCCATGCGGGCGGGATTACACTGAGTTAATTTGAAGAAAGAAGAATAGAAGACAACCTGATGTTTTTTTTTTTTTTTTGTAAAATAGGCACAATGCTTAGTTCCTCTCCGGCAAATTAAGCTAGAATTATCTTTGCGGATTTTATTTTACCGACAGGATAATGGCTATTTTGGCGCTTGCCTATCGGCATGTACCCCTTCAACTGTAACAAGAAATAAATAAAAATAACTATATAAACAGGAAAAAAGACATACCTCCACTGCTTGAATTGTTCTATTGGTAGCTTTGTGTTCAAAGACGGAAACGTTCCTCACCGCCGAATATGTTTTACCGTAAGATGCAAGTCGGGCTTTGTTCTGAAAAATGTATGCATGATCCTCTTGAATCTTGATTGACCATAAATTTGCCGCCTTTGGTTGGCTACGACATTGCATAACTCGTGTATTTGGTTTAGACGGTGACTTGGTCGGTGCCGTTTTTTCTCTTACCATTCTTGGTGCTCTACAGTCTAATGCTCTGTAGTCGTAGGCCTATTTGACTGCCGAACTGTACAAAGAGTCTAAACTTAAGTAGTAAATTATGTGCGTGCGCGATAATAATGACACTCAATAAGGTCACGAACGACCATCTGACGGGTCGTGTTCACATCTTGATCTCAACATTCGTCGGGTGTGGTCTTACGTACATGGATGAAGCCGTGCGCTTCTTCCTATTGCTACAATGTTTAACATCTCCCACTTTCTTAGCATAACTCTGTTTATATCATATATTTAACAACATTCATGTTTCTTTCGATGTCATGCCCAAATTTTAAGCCGTACGCAAAACCAGATCCAGATCACCCCAAAGGAACGTACCCAAATATCAAATTGTGATGAGTGTTTCATATGGCCACGCAATGTCTCGAGATCACGCTTGGTTTGAATTCTTTCAAAATGGCTTCGTCCAAGTAACGTCTAGTCATTATCCCATCTTGTGTATTCTTACTGTTTGCATTATTGTGCTATACATGTACTAAACATAATTATAACTCCTTTCGTGAACTGCGCTTTGATACGGTGCGCTGCACAGGCTTTGCGTGTTCGCCTTGACATTTGAAGAATCCGCCCATCACTCTGGTGATAATTATATTTCCGAAATAATTATCGAGCAGGGCAATTTCTGGCTAGACTTCAAGAAAGATGGAAGATGACCAAAAACGTCTTAATTGTAGTTTTATCGGGTTTTCGAGTGATGAGTCCAGCGACACGTCTCCATCAAAGTCCAGCATTGAAAAAACTCATTCGAAACGAAATGGTGATTTAACCTTAATCGGCTTCTCAGATGACAGCCTTGACTCATTCCCATCTCCGTCAAAGAGTGGCAAAACACTCCTTTGTGATGATCATTTTCATTGTGATGATGAAGGGTTAGAGCCCGAACAACAACGACCTCTAAATGTAACCTCCCTTGGAGATTCTGACGATGAGGGGATGGAGGAAACAGTCCATGTCATTGATTCAGACTCTTCAAGCAATGAACTGGACCAAGAACAACAACGTACCGGTAAGCTGTAAATGAGTGTAATTACCTTTGCCAATAAATTTCATCTAATCACGGGGAGCTTCTAAACGTAACCTTGTAATTCTGATAAGAATTGAAGACTCGTAGTAACAATGTAATTACGCAGAGACTAAAAAGCACCGGACAGCATCACTACTTTACACGAGAGAGTATTTTCCCGCCATTTTTTAAATGAATTTCTTTTTAAATGTTGCAGACGTTTTAAATGCAAAGCCGTAACTTTTAACGTTTTGACATGGTTTGGCAGTGTCACTGTCAGTCTAAAGTAGCGATGTAATCAGTAGTTATGATTGAACATTAGTTCTTTCATTTTCTATTCTAAACGCAAACTGGTAGAGACCACGACTGACAGCCAGCGAACGAACGAAACTAGCGTGCGCGCGTGAGGCGGTGCCGCTGCTTTGACACACGCGTGAACAGTCTTTTAGCAGGAACACCCGGTTTTAGTTTGTTCCCCATACAATGTTAAGATGATCAGTTGCTGTACCTAGATTGGCCTAACTCAAAAATCCCGGCAAAACCAGACTTTAAAGAAATCAATATTATTTTTCGGCAACTGAATAACTCGATCATTCTTTGAGCTTGCTCCAACTTTCGCGCTCTGACAGAGTAGAACATCAAGAATTTTTTTGCTTATCCCGGGTTTGTAGCGTTTTTCAGTACAAATTTTGCCAAGACGTCCTTTAACGTAGTGCCGTTATCGCATCCGGCTGTCATAAATTGAAACAAAACAAAGTTATGTGAGCGCTAACAACACAGGTTAGATGCATATAAACGCTTGAGTTCGTGTGCCCGTAGATGATAAAAATATTTAAACGAGAAAATTTCATTCAAGAAATAATTTGCCCCTGCGAAGATCGCCAATGTATATCGAAATAACCACAGTCATGCATTAGCCTGCGTCGCAGACAGTTAACGTACCGCAGGCTACACTTTTTATATATATATATATATATAAGAATGTTGTTTTTCCGGCCCAGGCTGAATATTCCTATTTTTCTGCCGATTTTAGGCTGAAAATATTCTTGTATTATTCTTAAGTTATAGCTTATGACATTTCCGTTGTAGAATTTATTGGGGTATCAATTACAACTATTTGGTATCTAGACCTGTATCGCGTTACATTGTGCACGTGCTCCATCGCTTTTCGTTGCAATCAGCGAGGTCAAGATGTCACATGAAACGACACTTGGCCGTTTTGGCTTTAAAAAAGGCATTTCGCACAGAAAGCTCAGACATCTCAGCCTCGGCAATAGAGGCCATAAAAACAAAGGGAGATAAAATCAGCCATATCAAAGCAAAAAGCAATGATAGGAAAGTTAATTATTCTAATAGCTACCACACGGGAAATTCTTAAGCTAAGATAGCCCCCACTCTCTAAATACATCTTCTGATTGTTTCACCTTTGTGTTGGCTTTCATTCAAAGTAAATCGATTGATATTGAATCGCGTTTGTGAACAAGATTTGGAACGAGAGTTTTTCTCTTTGACTGCTGCGCTTTGGCACAAGGGTCACCCACAGTAAATTGTCATTAAATCGCGCACCGTGTCAAGTGTGACCTCAGTGGCTGTCGAAAAATCGAACCAATCCTCCGGAATTTCAAATCAGAAACTTGAATTCAAAACAGTGTCTAGGTTTTTTGCTTTGTAACAGGCTTGACCGACAAACTAGCCTGCGGGGAGCGGACGCTTTTTTCTGCTGTTGTTTCACCCACCGAAAAAAGCGTGTGCTCCCAGTAGGTCACCGACAAAGGCTTGCAGAGGGGATATGTTTGCCTTGTTCATTGACGAGACAATTAATCGTTTGATGTCAATTTTCTTCAGATAAAACTACTGATGAAACGAACACCGATTTCCAAGGGAAACGAATCTTCATAGATGGCCGAATTTCTAACAAAGAAGATAATGGACTAGTCTCTTTGATAAAGCAAAGAGGAGCACTCGTGGAAACATTTCTGAGCAAACGGATAGATTTGATTGTAATATCTGACAGCGTTAAGGCAAAAAAGAAAGCCGTATTTTCAGAAAAAAATACGGTAAAATTGTCATTCCGTGGAGCACGTATGTATTCAGAAGCTATGAAAAAGTCCAAGGCTGATCCATTACATCTGAAAAAATTTGCACGAAAGTGGAAAATACCAGTTTTAACAGTAAGCAAGTTTAGAGCAGCTGCAGGTTCCAGTATCATTTCACAGCATGAATTTGAAAGAATATCTTCAGGTTTCTATTGTAAAGGGAATGCGAATAGCCAACTGAAAAAGTTGCACCCGCATTTTATCAAAGTAGAAGATCAGTCTAGATTATATTGTCCAGAATTTGTGGAATTTGAGGAGTTTCCTTTCATCGACTTTAACTCTCCATTAGGTAGCTGCCCTTTTAAGTTTAAACTAAAGAAGTCAAATGCATGCCGGGCGCGAAAAAGACAGCCCCTAGGATTTTGTGAATGTTGTCAAATGCACTACAGTGATTTGGATAAGCATTTGAAAGGCAAGCAACATCAAGAATTTGCAACGAACCCGCAGAACTACGCAGGAGTGGATGAATTAATTAAGAAATTTGCAGAAAGAAAAGAACAAGGAACTAGTTGCGTCTAACCAAGTTATAAAGTGAACTTAAATGTGAACTCCGATTTAGAATTTTGAGTCAATAATGAGCAACTCAACTTTATCATTGTAGGATAATAGTTTGACACTGACTAGTTTTTGATGTTACTGTTCAAGACGTTTCGGCTGGTGCTTAAGCCTTCATCAGTTTTTTTTTTCTCCAACTGAACATAACATAACATCAAAAACTAGTCAGTGTCAAACCATTATCCTACTATGTTAGCTCCTGACTGCCACTACTCTATTTTTAAACTCAACTTTATCACTTAGGGGCTTTTCATATGAGCCGATTTTCGAGCCCCATAATCTATACACTCGTGAGTAGCTACTTTACGTTTCAATGTCTGCAGACAAAAGGAGGCCAATGTTTAGGCTACCATCCTTTGTTTCCGAACTTCTTGTTTACGCAAAACTATAGGTCAATAAGAATGTAATTATTAAGAGGACAACCTATACAGAGGCATAGCTACCATCCCGGCATAGTAAATCGAACCCAATCGAACTAAATTTCAATCGAACGAAATCGAACTCACCGAAAAGAAAAAAAATCAATCGAACCCAATCGAACGTTCGATTTTCGAACTCGTGATTTATGTAAAACAGACGTTGAAAATCCATTACCAGATCTTAGGGCCTGATTACATGAGCCGGGCTGGCCCGGTTAACCGGGCTGGTTTGAGTTTGCCGGGATCTCGGCATGTTTGTTAAACGCAACAAAAATCAACTTCGCGATTACATGACAACCGGGCCAGCCCACACCGAATCAGCCCGGCTCATGTAATCAGGCCCTTAGAAGCTCGAGTTACTTCAGCCCTGAGTGTAGCGCAAGTGTTTTTCGTAAACGAAGAAATTCCGCAGAAATGGCTTCAGACGAGTTGTGGATCGTAAGCTACAAATGTATAGTCAAAGGCTACCAGGAATGCCGCTTTGACGTTTTTTAGCTTTGTTTTGTTCTGTTCTGTTGCCGTGGACAGTTTATAAATGGGGTTTTGTTATTGAGTAAATAGTAAAAAAAGCGCAACAAAAACTTGCTTTGACGGGCTTGCTTTGGGCTTGCTTTGTATAGGTTCACCAGAGCCAATCGAACGAAATCCATTTAATTGTGTTCGATTGAGTTCGGTTTCCGAACTCAATCGAACACAATCAGATGGATTGAGTTCGATTGAGTTCGATTTATTCGATTGAATTCGATTTGTTGGGAAATCGAACTCACTGAAAGTGTGGTGTTCGATTTCGTTCGATTGCCGAACTCAATCGAACTCAATCCACGGATTGAGTTCGATTGAGTTCGATTGAGTTCGATTTACTATGCCGGGTACCATATACGCACATATGCCCTTGCTTACAGGAGCAATAAATAATGCAATTGGGAGATGCTTCCGAGGTTAAACATCGCTTCATTGCTACAGCTCTGGCGACGGACCGGTTTGTTATGGTCTAGAAATGACCACACTGGTCAGGCAATTTTAGTGAGTGACAGAAATAGATCATTTCACTCTAAAAAATTTTACTGATAATGTAACGCAACGCCACGATTGCGCTACCTACAAAAGTGTAACAACATTTGTACTATATCGCCAATTCAAAGTCAACGGATATTTTTCCAACGCAGTATATATTGTCAACATGCAAAATTAACGGTCACTCGCTAAAACTGCCTGACGAGTGTGGTCATTTTTTGGAAACATATCTGTAGCAATAAAACGATATATAACCTCTCAAGCCTGGAACCATCTTCCAATTGTATCATGTAACTTTCTAATATATGTTTTGTTAGCTTACTGTAATGACAAGTTATTTAAAAACGGCTAATCTGCTAAATCACTCTGGAGTTCTGAGTTGCCCAATGTTTATTCCTGACTCCCCTAGGAATGCGTATTAATTCAAGAAAAGTTTCAAACGATTCCGATTATTTATTTGTAGATAGCATCATTAAAAAGATGGACCAAAAAGTAAGAAGTAACTATGAGATTGTTAGCCTGTTAAAAAGTGAATGCTGTGAGAAGGACTGCTTGCAAAATTTATCACTCAGTGATATAAAGACTACAGAGGAAATGTTTAAGTCCAAGTCAAATAGCACTGAACAAAACAACTGGATTTTGGACTTTATTTTACAACACACCTCTACCGGGGAAGATGATACAAAAGACATCTGTTTCGTAATAAGAGGACGGCGAGTATGTAGAGAAGCATGGTGTATGGTGCACGGGATTTCAATGAAGCGGTTAATGCAAATTATTAGAGACTCACAGAACAATCAAAGGATGTATACGCACGGGAATAAAGGCAAAAGGAAATTACAGGAAAAAACAGCTGATTGTATTGCGTGGTTAAAGTTTTTTGTTGCATGCATTGGAGATCAACAACCAGACAGCGACAAAACTCATCTTCCATCCTGCTTTACAAAAAAAGCCATCTTCGAAAAGATGGAAGAGGAATTGCGCTTAAATGACAAAGAAGTGGTTAGCAGGTCGGTGGTACAATATATGGGAGGATCACTTTAAGGATGTACTCATACCCAAGGTATTTCCATTAAATAGTACCTCTAGTGTTGCAGGTCGTAAGCGTGAAACGCTGTGTGTAGGAAGGTAAACTTGCCCTCTAATTTCTTTTGCATTTTTTTTCCACTTGATCTGGACTTTGAAGCATAATAGCCTGGAATTTGTTACTATAAATGGCTGGCCTACCACCGTATCTTATATCGAAGACAAAATAAGTGCTTGGTGCTCAACGTTGTAATCTCTTCATTTTTCGCCACTGTCTACTTCAGGGAAGAAAAAGAAAGTCCCCCCACACCTGGGTTCCAAAGGAAGTGACCACAAGGAGTCCCTCTACATGACTCAGTAATGTAGTTAATGCATGCGCATAGCCTGATCGGTCACTTAAGATGGCATCCGCGACAGCAAGTGCTTACATTGGTTATAGCCTTGTAGAAATTTATTATGAATTATACATCAGTCATGTTTGTTTGTTAAGTTTTTATAAACATGGCTCGTTATTCAATACAGGAAAACGCGTTTTCAAAATGTGATGACTGTACAAGATACAAGAATGTCTTGGAGTCAACACTGGACAAGAGGCTAAGGCAAAAAACACAGGAACACCTCCAGGGTCACTTGGCCTTAGTGATGTAAGAAAATATTTGTTTTCTCTTGCTCTTTGTAAGTGTTTTTCTCTCAGTCAGTTCGAAATTTATAAGGTTGACCGTATGATGTGTATTTCATAAAGCTATTTTTCAATTATATGTTACCAAGTGTGTTCTCAGCGGGCCAAATTGGAAGTGAGTCTCATTATTTGCTCTCTTGATGAAACTCAGCTTCATTCAGATATAAATCCTCAGGAGTGAAACTCTGCTCCCCAGGGGGGTACTCCTGAGAATTCTTGGTGAGGCTGTGCTGCCCGGTTCTCCAAACCTGACCCGAATTCTGACCAAAAACTGTAACTTTCCGCAGCCGTTTTCAGACCTGGTCTTTAGGCAGAAATTATGTTATCATTACTTAGATCAGAGCGCAAACAAACAAATTCATAAAATCAATGTCGAATTCGCATATTTCTCTTTCTTTCTAACTCGTTTGGAATTGAAACGATAAAAACGTTAATACACTCTCGTGGTACCCCCGAAAACCATACCCGTTTCCAGAATGGGCAAAGTGTATACCCGTTTTCAGGTCAAAACGATGCAAAAACCCTACCCGATAGGGCGGCACATACCTACATAGCTTATATGAGAGAGTACTATCCTCCTCCCCACCCCCCTCTACGGGCTCTGCTCCCTTGTTGCTCTTAACTGATTACATGTACATCTGATATCATTCTTTATTAGGCAGGAAAGAGCAAAGTACCATCTACACCGAGTCAAAGCAAGGAAGCTCCCTCAACGGTATCTTACGGTTATTATTGACGGTATGGATAACAAGAAAACGCACATTCCAAGGGAGCGAAGGATGTCAAAGTCCGTGCAAGGAGTCGTAAGGCTACGCACCCATTTAGTAGGCGCCATTGCCCACTCGGGGCTAACAGATCATGGGAAGAAAACATTTTGCTGCTTTGACTTATTTGAGTACCCTCATGACCCCAATCTTACAATCACAGTACTTGTGGAAGTCTTGAAGAGCTTCAAAGATAACCTTGCAGAAGTTCTATACTTGCAGCTCGACAATTGTTGGAAAGAAAACAAAAATAAATATGTGATGTTCTTCTTGGCCCTTTTGGTGGAGCTAATGGTTTTTGATAAGGTAACCTAGTCCTTTATTTACATCTTTTCCAATGGAATAGACTTAGCTTAATCCCCTCTCCCCAGCTTTTTTACTTGTCACCAGGGTTGTACTCTAGGAGGGCCCGGTGGCCTGTGGCACCCAACTTTTCCTCTTGGGCGACTAGAAAATCTCAGATTTTTCACACAAATCATATGCCGGGCACCCATGACTTTACAAGTTCAGAGCACCGGGTCCCTTATCAATGCAACTTTCCTCAGAGGACAGCCTTGCGTCACGTAACCCTCCACAACAATGGGAAGTGCTTAACATAGCTGATAATGGAAGCGGTTGAGTATGTTGTCTATGCGCAGCTTAGATTTATACCTGTCCACACAGCATAGCCAGTCACCCTTTTACCTTTCACTGGAATTTAAAGAAACAAACTTAACTTATTTTTTTGTTGTTGTTGTTTTTTTCTTTTAGATCCGTGGCAACTTTCTCCCCGTCGGTCACACTCATGAGGACATAGATGGCAAGTTTGGCAACTATTCACAAGTACTGAGCAGAACCGATGTTTACACCTTTGAAGGTACGTTTACTGATGCGTAAGCATTTAAAGCCAATTACACTAGCTAGACAACAGTTGTCGAGGCGTCCTAACAGTAATCTGCTTTAAATGAGGCAACGATCTATGTAGACATAGGGACTCGGGAACAAATGTAATTAAGATAAACTATTCTTTGTACAATGTCCATTAGATCTGCTTGCAACTCTACGAGGAAGCACAAGCACTCCTCACCCTGAGGCGTATCGACTGTCAGCAGTGTTTGATGTTAAGTCATGGCTCGGTCCCCTTGGTCATGATCTACATCACCATGTAAATCCGCATTGCTTTAAGTTTGTACGTGATCCTGAGACCCAAAAGGCGCTAATGTATTACCGAAAGTGGAGTTCAGACAACTGGATGGGACCCATCCAACTTTTAAAGGTTAGTGACAAATATTTATTGTTCTAATCATGATTTGACGTTATGCAAAGCGGATGAAATGCTTTTTTTTTTTTAATTCTCAAAGACTGTTTAAGCAAGTGCTCAAATGCACGTCAATTGAATTCTGCAATTTTTTATCTGTATAGGACCTTCCAAACGGTGTACCAGACATTGTTCAACCCTCTTTGCGTTCAATCGATGTGGAAGGCATGAGGAGAGATATTCCGAAGTTTTACAAGTTTATGCCTCCATCAGCTGTTGACCAATGGAAAGAGCGACTATTGCATTTAGATAGCTGGCTTCTACGTGTGCCAGAAAGGCCTTATTGGCCATTGGAAGACCTTTTGCGAGCGACAAGACCCTCACTTCCAGAAAGTCAAGAGGAGGCAGTAGCTTCTTTACAGTTATTGAGAGACAAAGAACTTGCACCAATTAAAGAGGTAATTCTTAAAGATCGATATTTTCCTTTGTAATTAGGAACAAAATTAAGATTTCCTTTGGAAGACTTACGCCTGTTGTCTAAAACTTTTGTTCATAATTATGATCTGTAGAAGGGTCTGAAACACGATATCGGCGATCAGTATGCGCCAACATTTTCGCGCCAAAACAAATCATACTACCAGCTTGTCTGACGATCATGAATAAATGGGAAAATTTATCTGTTGTACCCAGGGATCTTCTACGATACGCGTTCGACGCAGGCAGCTTTCGCTTGTTTCAAGACCAATTACATCGCATTGATACCAGGCCTTACAAAATACACTTGACCCTCTGCGTGCACTAATTAAGTGACATTTCCGTGTCAAAGCATTTAGCATAGTTTAGTGTCACTTTGATGAGATACTTTTCTTGCCGTTAGTTGACCACATGTCCAAATAGTTATGTAAACCTACTATAATGCCGCAGGATAAAAGGGCAGGGAACAATGAATTTGTTTGGAATCTCTAATAACTAAATATGAAGTAAATAAAAATATGATCAATTTTTTTTTCAGTGCTGCATCAGTATTAAACGGTCTCATTTCGTTTTTGTTTATAAGATCACAACTGGGCCACTCCGTAGGAAACAAAATAGAGCAGTTCAGGAGGTGGAGGACCATACAGCCGACTTAGAACTAGGTTCCTTCGTAGCCGTCAATCTTCTCGACTGGGACCAAACACCAGTCATTGGGAAGATCACCGCTATAAATGATGGCCATGTCACAATACACTACTGGAAAGGCACCTATGAGTCTAGCTGGAAGCCCGACCACTTTAGAAGGAATCGAAGAAAGGTAGCGTGGACACAAGATCTACCCAAGGAAGTTATTTTGCTTTCTAACTTTACGTTAACACGAGATAAGTACCTAAGGGCAGAGACCGCAGCTTATCTCAGAGACATCTACAGTAGGATTGAAGCTGAAAAAAACTCTACTCAACAATCTACATAGCTCATAGCTAGAAACGCACAATGGCGACGTGATTATAAAAAGTAAGATTTTCCATCAAATTCAGACAGTGTGTAAATATTATTATCAATGTGTAATTGTCAGTCCAATGTTTAAGTCTGAGCCTCTCTGGCATTGATGTGAAAAATACTTGCAGCAAGTCAAAAAGAGCATAAAATAGTGACCTTATCATGCTTAACACCTAAACGCTTAAAGGCCAGGAAAATTAGTTTTGGTAATCGTTCCTTCTTACATTTTGATTGACACGATGGCTCTTACGAGTTATGCCTTTACTCGTCTTTATTTTGACTACTCTGACAGTTCGCGGTAAAGCGTTATTATATCAGTAACACCAGATTTGTAAGTAATTTGTATTAAAGAGTTAAATATTGGACATCCGGATTACAAAGTATGTGATCCCGACGTATTGTTAAAAAATGATTTGACGCAAATGCTCCTGTTAACTTGAGTCCGTGAATAAGCTGAATGAAGATTCGTGGTCAGCAGATATATGCCAAGAAGAGTGGAATTTTAGGTTAGGAAATCAGACTCAAAAGTTATCAAAAGGTCCGTTGGGCTGAGATAGTCGAGAAAACGAAAACATTCGCAGCGTCGGCCACGATCAACATTGGTAGACTCAAAGAAAAATTTTGGGTCCGAAAATAGGATCCTAAAAAAAAAAACACCGTCGGCCACAACCCATTTAATGGTGAATTGAAAGAACAATTTTGGGTCCGAAAATCGGACTCAAAAATAAAATATCGTCGCGACGGTCGGCCACAACCCATAAATGGTGGACTGAAACAAAAATTTTTAGGTCCGAAAATCGGACTCAAAAGTTCTCCAAAAGGTGTGCTGGGCTGAGATAGTCGGCGAAACGTAGATTTTTGAGTCCGAAAACCGGACTCAAAAGTTGTCAACATTTCTGTTTGGTTGAGAACAGTATATCAAGGCTAAAATTTTGGGTCCGAAAATCGGACTCAAAAGTAAAAACAACAGCGCTATATTTCCTTGCTGTTTAGTAGCAATTTACCTAACACCCGTAATATTCGTAGTTATTAGGAAGCCGAAAATTCGTTTTGACGAGGGGATCGCTAGAACGACCAAAAGGACTCTGTCAACGGAATAAAAAAGCATTCCGCGTTTTATAACGCTTTTGTATGTTATTCTTTCAATGTTGTTCAGGACTCCGGGGGTTTCGTAACTCTTTTCTATGTAAAGGATGGCATTTAAACGAAGTCCGCGAAATATTATAACCTTTTAGATGTCAAAAAAACTGTAGTTTCCGCTAGAAATATAATAAAGTAGTCAAGTTTTCAACTGTGTGTTTCTTAGTTATTGTAAAAACCCTCCATCGCCAGTATTCTGTCGGAATTTTTGCTGACAAACAGGCTTATTGGCCATTTTTCAGCGGAATTTGCTTAATTGGAAAAGGACGATTTAGTTTGGAACGCCTTACTGTTTATTACCCCACATTGACGAACTTCGAGTTTTCATGTCAACCTCCAAAATTGATATACTTTCCATTAATGAAACTAAATTAGATTACACTATCGATGACAGTGAACTATATTTACCGGGCTTTGAAATAATAAGGAAAGATCGTAAGATAAATGGGCGTAACGGAGGTGGAGTTTGCTTCTATGTGCGATCTAATCTAAACTATAAAACTCGTGAAGACTTGAGTAC
>OX419336.1:10629394-10656894 GCA_948470475.1 Galaxea fascicularis | reverse complement strand
GAATATCGCAAGGCGTATAAAGCTGGCGGTTGCCACATACTACGTTTGTTTAGTGTATCTGGTGTGTTATTTGCCCCGTACATGCCTAGAAATTGCTGATATTATCTCTGGACCTAACACGACTACTAAACATCTAACGGTTTACTTCTGGACAATGGTACTACTCAATTCGTCTCTAAATCCGTTGATTTATTGCTGGAAGATGAGGCACATTCGACACGCTGTCCTCAAGATACTGCAAAATATTTTTCCGTGTTACAATTAATACTATTCCACCTGGAGTATAAATATTTATCATCCTGACACCAGTGACGTTCCTGAGGCAGTTTGAGTGATAAATGCTCGAATTAGGTCGAGGCCTCTCTCTTGGATCAGCCCTCTTGGCTCTATTGATTCTCCAATACCCCTAAAACCTGGCCAAATTGACTCAAAATCATGTAAAAAATAAACAACAACAACAACAACATCATCAACAAAACAGCCAAAAGTGGCATTAATGCTTTATACTGAAATCTGAATATTGCCGTAGATACCAGAAGGAACATTATCGGGAAGGACATGATGAAACGGTCAAATGAAAGTGCGTGCGCACGTGACCAGTAGCGCGCATGAATAAATCATAAATTCAAATGAAGTTAAAATTGATGTTGTGTACATTCGACTGAACAGTTCCCAACAGGAGAATCATCTCCATTTCATACTGTTTTCAATGGATGTGAGGTGAGTCTGAAACCCAACTGGTTCTGATCTTCCACGACTGGGCAACTATTTTAAATCAACATGGCCAAGTTGACGACCTTCTTTTGGATTTCTCGAAGGCCTTCGACAAAGTTTCCCATAAGAAACTGACACACAAATTAGCCCAGTATGGTATTAGCGGAAAATCGCTAGTTAGGATCGCAGCTTTTCTCCAAAACCAAACCCAATTTACAGTTGTTAACGGTGCCCATTCCACCACTACATCGGTTACTTCCGGTGTCTCACAGAGTTCCGTCCTGCGGCCAACCCTCTTCCTATTGTTTATTAACTATATTTCAAATGTAACAAGTTCACAGCTACGCCTCTTTGCCGATGATACCGTCTTCTACAATGAGGGAACTTAAGCATCGACGACGGCAACGGCAACGAAAACGCCACAAAAAAATAGGCTTAATGAGCAAAAACAATCGCTCTGCACGTGCGTTTACATTTTGGTACATTTCTTTTCCCGTGCCCTGCAAACAACAACGTGAAATGACCAAATTTCATGTTTACTAGAGAACGTCAACCTGTGACAGCAAATTTGTTGTTTTTTTTTCCCTTATTTTGATTTGTTCATTACGACTTAGTCCCTGGATAGTTCGCCAGCATTTTCCAAGTTAAACAAATTGGAATAATCGCGAAAAAGCTACAGAAACGAGAAGTAACATTTTGAAATGAGGTTTTCATTGCCGTCGCCGTCGTCGATGCTTAAGTTCCCTATTAGGGGGCGCGCAAGAGAGACGTCTGAATTCGACCGCCCCCCCCTCCCCCCGGTGGGTTAGGGAGAGGAGACGGCTGACATTTTAGACTACTCCACTTGGTAGTTATCTGAAACTAAATTAACTTTTTACTCTTGTTATGTTTAAATTATAGTGTTTTAAACTTCAACGAAGAACTTGTTCATTCGGGATTTTTGCAACTTTATTCGGCTTGCACTATATATTTTTTATATAGTCAAACTAAAATAAACGAGAAAGAAAGTAACAAGTTCAATTACAAAACGCCAGAGAAAGCAGGTATTTACAATTCTCGTCGATCCCTTTGTTGGACAGCGTGTCCGTGAAGGGCCTGATGACTACCAATTATATTAGTTGAAAATTTCCCAGGATGATGTTCTGTCACGTGCAAATCATATAGTTCATTGACATCATCCACTGGATTAGACCATGCTACTTGGATTTTCCCAAGTCACTCTCTACAGTAGATTGATATTATAGTTTACATGTATTTCCTTTTCATTTGACCTTACTATTTGCTTATGCTAATTTTTAGTTGTATCTTTTGTAATTTTAAGTAGAGTTAAAAAATTATCGTTTTCCTCATCCAAGCCGTTTTTTTAGGAGCTGCGTTTGCATCCGTGTGACTTCATTGGATGTCCGACTGGAACAACCGGGTTATTTCGTTGACGGTTTGCTAACTGAATGATGATTAACAATTAAACCCGTAGCTCACCAGGGCCACGGGTCAATAGCCCATGAGGAGAAGCTGAATGGGCTATTGACCCATGGCCCTTGAGGGCAAAGGGTCTAATTATTTTAGCATCACCCAACTAGTCGGAAAGAAAAGGCAATAATAAAGTTAGCAAATGGAATTCGAAGTTGAAGAAATATTTATTTGGGAATGAAACGAAAGAAAGTTTAACGCTCGATTGCTACTCGAGGAGTATTACTAATAGTCCTCCAGTAGCGTGCCCAATCAATATGCAGGATTTGCATTAGGCCACTAGTTGGGTGATAAAAGCACGTTCCTGGGGAGGAGAGGGAAGGAAGGGGTTAACACTAACGGATAAAAATGTTAACGGTTATTAATTTTCAGTCACGGTTAACTTACATTAAACCGAGTCCCTTGTTGAAAATGAAACCATAAGATATCTTCGTTTTTTGGGATCTGTATTTTAGTTTGATCTTATCAGACAAGCTAGCCTAGCGGGAAGGAGACTCTGTCAGACGTCAGAGAGTAGACTGCAAAGGAGGTAAAACGGTGTCTCGAGTGCTATGAAGTCTTTTAAAGTCTCAGATACTCTCTATTCCACTTTTCAAAATAATAATAATAAAAAAAACACTGCTTAACGCTTTTAATTTTTTTTCCAAGGGTAACGGATACTTTATTGTCATTTTCACGTGCAATGGTTACCTTTTTGGACGTTTGACGGCTGTCGGTTAACCCCATTGAGACCCTCTTCCTTGTGTTTAAACAAAATTTCGCTTTTATTCGCAGCCGTTCAGAGATTCAAAAAGCTAACGTTTCGAGCGTTACGACCCTTAGTCACGGTTAACATTTCGGTAAAAACGGCTTATCATTTGGCCTTTTTCTTGGTGAGCTAAATAGGTTTACGGCTTTAAATAAACTTGAAATCAGCTTTGACATCTTCGATTATTATTGGTGATATTCCGCTGTCCCGCGTAATCGTCGTTAGAAAAGTGGTATTTCAGCCCTCTCTTTTAATCGTCTTTGTGGGGACCACTCATGGTGGAGGTCTGTAACCATCTGTTTCATGTTAATAAACCCGGCCTAAACGTATACACAGCAAACAAAAACAATTGTTTGTTGTGATGGATTCAGGTGAAGTTACAACTGTACACGTAGAAGCTGGGTATATATGTAGAATATATTAAACTAGACCTTGTCAATCACCATAGATTACTTATCTGCCTCATTTTGGAAGGAAACGCAATTGTTTCTGCATTTTATAACTAACGAATATCAAGATTTTGCTTCATCATATAAACTAGAAAGCGACTTCTGGAAATTGTTACGTCAAGTATTCTTTAAAAACGTTTTAAGCAATGGGGAAAGCTGACGAATTCTACTTCACGAAATTCGCTAACTGTGTCTTTAATGTTTATTTCTTATGTTTTAGTGCCGTCCTGTTGAACAGGGTCACACTCCGCGCGATAGGAAACACTTCCTTGTTACCAAAACTCCTTAACCTGGTTGTTTCTGATCTTAGTGTTGGATTACAGCAATCTTTAAACTAGTAGTAACCACAGGTTAGAAGTGCGGGCCTGAATGCACTTGAAGAACTTTTGTTTAGATGTTGGCAATAGAGAAGATGGTAATGCGTGCCTTGTTTTGAAAGCCTGGCAGAAAATTGGCGTTACTTTCGATTCTCACTAGTTAGCTAATAAATATTCGATCAAGGAAGGAAGAAGGCGCCGGTCGCCGAGGAATGTTTATTTGCTCAAAATTGAGGCAAAATTTTTCAGAGATGCAAGACAGGACATTAAAAGGATACAGAAAGTAATTTGGGACCATTTGCTAGCTTTTAAGGGTGAAATTATCCAGAAGCAAGCTTTATTTTCGCTTCCGTTTCGAACACCGAATAATTCACGCGTTGTTTTAATATACGCTGTCTGTTCTGTTTTTTCTTTCGTTCTCTTTTCTACCTCGCCGAGGTCATTTTTTCGTCTAAATCACGTAAGGAAAGCTTGGATTTAATGTTCTCATTCAAGGTTTAGCTCTGAGGTAATAATTCTGCGATTTTTTTATCCCATGTGACAAACTGTTACAATTGACACATTTTTCGCATTCTGATCATTCTTAGTTGCAGAACAAAATTTCAATTTCCGGTTTCAGCGTCCCTGTTATAAACATGGCGCGCACGCGTAATACGCAATCCGCTGATCACTGTCAAGATTAGGGTTGCGGGCCTCTCTTGGGCCCGCAATAAATAGCCCGGCCTCAAATGTATTCACAACAAACAAAAGCAACTGCTTGTAGTGATGAATTCAAGTGAAGGTAGAATCGATATAAAAAAAATTAATAATAAATACTTAATTGACCACTCCCCTATAGGGGCTTTTCAGGGCCAATGAAACAAATAATACAAATGAGAACAACAGAGTTAAGAATCCCAACTGGCGGGAGGCAGACCGCAGTTGGCTATTTACAATGATGACCGAGGAGTTGCACTAGGCACTTACCCAGAACAGCTCCAGCTAGTGGCCAGAGCGGGATTTGAACCACTCGGCCATCCTGCCTCCTTCATATCCTGTACCTTATATTTGACCAGACCTTGAGAAACATCCTAGATTGACTATCTGCCTCATTTTAGAAAGAAACGCATTTTATGCATCGTTACGACAGAAAATATATAAAACGTGATATAAAAACCTAAAAAGCGAGTCAAGTGTTCTGTGAAAATGCTCTCAGCATTGGAGAAAACTGATGAATTCTATTTTGCTGCATCAAAGACGCTTTTCCATATTTTTCATATACCGTGATCTTACCCGTCCTTTAAACTTTCAGCTATAGATATCATAGATTAACTTTCACAACGTTTTTTTCAAAATTTTGACCTATGGGTATTTTATTTTCATGTTTTAAAATTTTTCGACTCTCATCTTTGATTTTTTTTTCTCCCAATCACCCACGACAAGTACATGAGACGCCCACTCAGGGTAGAGCCTTTATGAAGAAAACCACTTGCGAACAAGATATTACGCCCCCGTATCACATAAAGGAATATTCTACTGTTTTCTTCAGTATTGGGTCAACTGTTAAATTCAACTTTCTGGTCTGGCATATCATCTTTATCAACAAAACTATATAATGGCAGGTCAGCTCTTTAATTCTACAGTTGTTGATGACATTCACAACTTCTATAATACACTGGGAAAACAGCGATAGTTTTTGTCGCATTGCTTTCAACTGGGTTGAAACTGTAGAGAAACGGTACGTAGAGAAAACAACCAAGGATTCTTAGCCAATCTTCTGCCTTTGTCTACATAGATTTCTTGGCAAACTCTTAGCTTTGCCACCGCGCATACGGTGCGAGGACAGGTGAACTGTATTTTGAGTGACTATATATATATATATAAAACGGTTAAAAATGAAGCCGAAACTGGACAACTTTTGGTTAAAAAAATTAAAATTTCATAAAACGTTTCGGTCTCTCGACCTTCTTCAGTTACAAAAGAGTCGGTATAAAAATCTACAACTTAAATAAGGTTTTACAACAATGAATAAAAAAGCCGGTTACATAACAAATTCAAAGAAAACAATAGGTACAGAAAAATGACAATCAGATGAGAACATGGATAGTGTAAACAACGACAAACATTACGTAATTGTTACAGCGCAACAGGATCCCCATAAAGGGCCTCTGAATCAACACACATTCCAGACTCCTAACAAAATCCCTAAGAGGGGCCGTTAAACAATATGTAATAACCTCCCAACTAAGAGCCTTTGAACGACTAAGGTCGTGCGAAAATAACAGAATCCCCAAAGGGGGCCCCTGAGCGCTGAAACAACTACAATTAAAGACTATAATTAACCAAAGCTGTAGAGATTTGTAAAATTCAATGTTAAAAACACCTGAAGAAATTCGCAACAGCTTGCCTTAAGTCCGCTAAAATCATGTATAGTGGATGCGATTCTTAGAATGAAATTCTTGTCTTTTGTTAAGCCCAAAGGGCGCGAGGGAAAACAACTGCGCACTCCAGTATGCTTCTTTCGTGATTAGTAATTTTTCAGTGTCCTCGGACGCACTGTTTTGAATTTGGTCAATACACTGAAATGTAAAGTCCGATAACACGTGTGGGGTTCGGTTAAAGTGTATGGCGACTTCGCAAGTTTTTTTGTTTGTTTTCATAGAAGATTTGTGATTTCTAAATCGAACTTTAAATTCCGTCGTGGTTGAACCGACATAATGGAGATTGCACTTCTTGCAATGAACTAAATAAATTACATTCGCTGAATTACATGAGAGTTTCTGCCGAACGAAATACGTTTTACCCGTTTGTGCGCTAGAGAAAGTTTGGGAGTTGACCAAGAAGTTCTTGCAAAGATCGCATCTGGTTTTGTTACAAGTGAAGCATCCCGCTGATGGCAGTGCAATTGACTCTAGTGTGCCCTTTCTACACTTCGAAGGTGCCAAAATTTAAATTTCCTTGAGGTTCTTAGACCTACGAAAGGATGAAATTATAGAATTTGGTGGAAAAAGCTCCTTAAGTTTTGGCGACGAGAGCAAAAGATGAAAATGCTTATTAAGTAACTTATTAACAGACGGTAAATTTGGGTTATATGTAAGAACAAAAGGAAAAATCTTTTTGGAATCTCTGACTCTGGCTTGAAGTAAATTATTTCTAGGAATTGTTGCCGCTCTAGAAAATTCACGCGAGACCAATTCTTTTGGATATCCCTGGTCGACTAGGTAACCCCTGTACTCCTCCAGCCTTTTGTTGAGGAAATGATCCTCAGAACAATTTCTACGCAGTCTCGAAGCGACTCCAAACGGAATCGCTTTGAAAACGTGTTTTGGATGGGCACTGGATGGAGGAAGATACAGGTGGCTATCAGTTGGCTTAGAGTAAACATCTGTTTGGATAAAACCATCAACCAGATGGAGTGTAACATCTAGAACATTAAGTTTGTTTTCCGAATAAACCAATTCAAATTTAATCGTAGGATATCGCTTTTCCGATATCAGTAGCGCAGACATCAACTACAACTCGTCAGGAAATCTAAACAACTAGTACTCCGTTCGAACGTTCTTTGCAATGGATGAGGCCGAAGAATTTGGTTCCATGTACACTGCTAACATTGTATTCAACATTTGTTTATGTTTTACCGCCATCATATTTAACAGTGTTACAATCCACGCGATACGAAAAACTCCATCGCTAGCGAAGCCTTTAAAAACGTTACTACTCAACCTGGCTGTTTCTGATCTTTCTGTCGGTTTATTGCTGGAGGATAAAGCACATTAGACACGCAGTTATACTGCAAAATATTTTCCTGTGTAATTCTGCTTTCCCTGGCACATTTATATAGTTGCCGTCATGAGTCTGGTTTGGCTAGTTGGGCAGTTTGAGTCGTATGATGCCGAATTATGTATAATATTAAGGAGCTTACCAATCGACGACGTTCGCACAACGGCGCCGATGTGTCACATCATAGGCCCGCGTACGGTCGTCCTGTAGAAATTTGAATTTACGATTCTCAGTAAAGACGACAACGTTTGTAAGTGCGCGGCCAATTTTCCCGCCGTTTCTTAAGTTTGTTTTTATCTTTTCACAACAAAAAGGCGAGTTTTTCGCCAAACAAAACTGATTAACTTCAGAGAAAAGACGACGAAATTACTGATCAGTGATCTTTGGAAGTAGACAAAACATTGCAAAAGTGAATGATGATTTTAATCTGTCCCTTTTCAGGAAGGATCTCGTACCTACACAACCGCTAAAGACCTCAGGGTAATTATGGATCCAAACTTAACTTTTGGTAATCATGTTATAGGCGGAAACAGTTTCATCGTGCATGTCACGTTTAGCTCAGATCAATAAAGTTAAGTAATCTTTTGACAAACAGTCCTTAATCATTATTATAAACTCACTTGTTTTCAGTAAACTATTTTATTGCTCATGCGTTTGGAGTAACACTTCTCAAACAAATCTAAAAATATTACAGACAGTCCAGAATTTTGCCACACAATTCATTAGACTAGATGATGTCGCAGAACGAGTTCTCAAATGCTTAACATACCTCGCTTTAGAACAGCACTGAGTGGCCAAAGGACTTTTTTCTATAGAGCAGTCACTCTATGGAATTCCTTATCTAACGATCTTAAACTCTGTGAATCGGTTAATGTGTTTAAACGCCGCCTTAGGTCTCGTCTCTTAAGTAACTTTAGCACTTCTGCTATTTAATGTCATTGCTCTATTTTAGGTTTGATATATAATTTTAGCTTAATTGTATAATTTATTTTTTACCTTAACTGTATTGCCTCTGAAAATCCTCTTTGGGGAAGTGGTAATGAAGTATGTATATGTATGTACTATAAAAGAACAAGAAGTTTTACTTTTATACGATGCTCATAAGTGAACAAATTGAGAGTTTCCGTACTGGAACAGCGAAAGTTCGATTTAAACGAAAAAGCAAACGACGAATTGCAAGGCCGAGTTCGTTTCTACAGGGAGAACATTTATAAGCTTAATCATGTTATGTTTATTTGAATTCAGGATTTGTTTCATGTATTTGCTCTGCCCCACCAGCATTTGTGTGCTATAAATACTACGGAAAGTAAATAAAAACTATTTATCTTTATTTATTTTATAAACTTGCTGACCAGCTGCAGCTACCTGACGGAGGGAAATCTGTGCATGTGTGCGTAGAGTGCGGACGCAATTCTTGTGGTTTTCGAACTTCTAACAAATTTTGAGACCAAAATCATTGAAAATTAGCAAAATGGTAAAGGAAACAGTTCAGTCCATAAAAGCAGAGAATGACAAGTTGGAAGGAAAACTTTAAGAGATATACGCCGAACTACAGCTTCTACGAGACGAAATGAATACGAAACGCGGTGGCAGCCATGATAGTTTAGGAGAAGCGACAGGCGGTGATCCTTCATCTGCATCGCTGAGTGAAAGTCATGACGAATTTTATAAATATGCCGAGGTAAAGATGGGTGCAATTGGGAACGCTTTAAATACCCTGTCCTCGAGTGTTGAGAATATTTCAACTTCGATCGATCAATTACACGAGTACAGCTATTCCTACAACGTTAAACTCGTTGGTGTTCCAGAGCTTAAACCCCGCGAAAGCGCGGCGGAAATATCACAGCTCTGTCTGCAAATTTGTAACACAATGGGAGCCGAAGTACAGCTTTACGATATTGATATTGCCCATCGAATTTCCCATCGTAACGCGTCTGATGGTCGACCTAAGCCGATATTATTTAAGTTCACACGACGCGTTGCTCTTGAGCGCGTTATGGGCTGGTTCACACTTTGACATAAGCATAAGCATAAGAAAAAATACATGTGTGAACCGGGGTTACATAAGCATAAGCATAAGCATAAGCATAAACACAAGGAATGGAAAAACTTCCATTCCTTGTGCTTATGCTTATGTTTATGCTTATGCTTATGTAACCCCGGTTCACACATGTATTTTTCTTATGCTTATGTTTATGCTTATGCTTATGCTTATGCTTATGCTTATGCTTATGCTTATGCGTTTATGTCAAAGTGTGAACCAGCCCTATGGCACTACGGAGGGAGATCAACAAGATTAATCCTTCAAGAGTTGGCCTTCCAATAGATCGATTCAACATATCCCTCTAAATTAAAACTTGCTTAAGTTATCCCACTATATAAAAGTAATGATGAGTCTGAGCCGTCCAACTATAGAGGCATATCGTTACTCTCAATTTTCAATCGAATTTTCGAAAAAATGATGTATCTCGAAAGATACAATATCCTTGATAACTCAAAGTATGGATTTCGTGAGAAAAGATCGACCGAGCATGCTGTTTTGGACATACTCAATCAAATTCAAACCAACATGGATAAAAAGCTGTACACATGCGGTATATTTCAGTATTGATCCGCAGAAAGCCTTCGACACCGTAAACCACTCAATATTACTGCAGAAACTGAGTAACTATGGGATACGAGGCCTTATAAATGATTGGTTTACCTCATACCTTGTAAGACGTAAGCAGATTACTGAAATCGGCCGCATGCAGAAATAAATCTAGTAAAGAAATGCTTCTATCTGGAGTCCCTCAAGGATCGGTTTTAGGACCCCTGCTCTTCCTTATTTATGTAAATGATATTTGCAATAGGCTTAACTTAAGTACTCAAAGTAATATAATATAACCTTCCTATTTACTCTAAATATTGTTTAGTAATCGGCTATGTATCCTCCTGTTATCGTAAATCTCGTGTTTTTAACTGTACACATCTAGTCCAAGTTCTTTGTCATTATACTTTCGTTTCTCTTGTTTTACCCGTTACGTTATTGTAAATTAATACGTTTTTTTCTCTCTGTAAGTTTGAATTGTTGTAAATTATTTATTATGCGTCAAATCCACTGCTCGCCTCGAATAGCTGTTACTAACTGCGAGCAGTGCGTATCTTTCTCTGACTTGTGTATGCTTTTTAAGCCTTTAATAAACTTGAACTTTGGAGGTATATCCACTCAGTTTACTTGGCGTTTCACTGTTAGACTATTCGCCATGGCAAAAATCAAAAACATATATCAAGAACATGCCCCTGATGTGATACTTGAATTATTTGGCTAAAACATCTGAAGTATTGGAGGAAAACGTTGAGAATTGAATCTGACGTCCTGCTATTTCCAAGACGCCGGCAAATCGCTCAAATCAACGTCGTCGACTTTAGCCACACGCCAATCTCGTCCCCAGGGGTCGCGATCCTTTTTGACATGCGAGAGGGATCGGGAACTCTGGCCATTTGGATTTCAGATCCAATTCCTATTGATTGCTGAACACAATGGTATTAAAATCAGAAGTCAAAGTGAACCAGCGAGCAAACCGACTGGGGTACTTGTTAAACATTTGATGAAAATATTACTGTATGCAATCATCCATCGGATTTTTTTGGCCCAACGGCATTACTACAAAACATTCGTTCGGTTCTTGAGAGGTTTTTAAATTAAAAATTGCGAGACGCTTACCACAAGGTCATAAGGTTCGAAAGTCAGCTTTTCTTTTTTTTTTTTTTTTTTTTTTTTTACAAAAATACAGAGAATCAGTGTTACCAGTCAAAAGAAGAAGAAAATACACACGAGACGTGATCCCAAAAAAGGTAAAAAAGGCGAAGAAACACTTTTGTCTCTGTATGGAATATAGATGGTAGATGTAGCTGTAGATGAGATGTAGAGGGATTGTCGTATACTGCGAAGGGTTCTCATGTGGGTTAAGGCTTCTAAATCTACATCTAATATTTAACCACCGACCGGTTAGCTCAGTTGGTAGAGTTCCGGACTAATGTGCGGGAGGTCGGCCGGACCAGACCAACACTCAATGACATTGCAAATGGTTAGACTTTCTAGTCTTCACGGATAAGGACGATGAACCGGAGGTCCCGTCTCACAATTCTTCACAATTGTTTTTGTGGGACGTTAAAGAACCTTTAGGGACTTAACGAACCCTGGCTGTGACCACCCCTAGTGCTGGCCTGTTCTATTCAGCAAAGTGGCCGGCTTGGCGTGATGTCCCAAAAAGGCTTATGGTGTATGAGGCCACACACACATAACAGCCATAAGTCAATGGGACTTTGTCAAGTGGTGAAACCTTGTAGTTGTCTCTTCGCTCGATCATTCCTTCGAATCCTGTTGTTTCAGTTGCCTTCAGACGACGCTTTACAGCTTTTAAAATTTCCCACTATTTCTTTCTGATCAGAGCGTCTGGTTTCCCTAATCTATCCAACTCGTATTTTACAGCGAAATGCAACAAATCCAGAGCTGGTTCCGCGTCCGAATCTTGCTCTGCCCTCTGATTTTGCGCAGTGTAATGGAAGTTCTAGAATTTAGGACTGAAAATCCGACCGGGAGTTTGCATATTCCGAGAGATTAGGAAGATTACGCAATGGAAAAATAAAAGTTAACATGTTCTGCGAAACAAGTGCAATCACAAAAGCCGAAGAATTGGATTCCGACGTTCATTGTTTACATTGCATTTAACGCTTTCTTAATCATGGCTTTAACGCCGTCGGAGTTGTGCTGAGACTTCGGTGGTGATTACATGATACCGGGGTGACGTTCATCCCGGCGCGAGTTCACCCCGGTTCCCTCTTATGGCTCTGTATTCGTTTTCATGATACCACCCGGCACAAATGTCATGCCGGCGCACCCCAGTTCTTGTGCCGGAGTGACATTTTCATCCCGGCACGAAAATTCATTCCAGTGTCATGGAAACGCGGTATGACTGTTCTTTTTAAATTAATTGAAGTTTCATCAATTTTACGGCACTAAGACTCGCACCCCAACAATGATAATCACGGCTTTATGTAAACACGGTGCAACTTTTCATCTCGCCCCGGAATGAAAGTCGCGCCAGTATCATGTAAACACTCCCTTATTTGTTAACATGCAGAGGCAAGACTGTAAAGACTTAATTAAGACTTAAGGCTCGTTTCAAACGTCGTGCTACTGCGTCAGACCATAACAAAGTGGTTTTGCTGACTTTTAAAATGTAAAATGCTGACTTTTAAAATTAAGTTCGACACGGCAGTAGCACGACATGGTTTAAAACGTCGTGCTGGTGTCGAATTTATATGGATCGATTGAGTTCGACACGGCAGTAGCACGAAGTTTGAAATGGGCCTAAGTTGTATATGTATTAATAAAAACTTATTATAAACATACAGTGGTAAGACTATAAAGATTGAAAAGAGTCGGACATTTTGTACATTTAACTAAGGAAATCAAAGAACTTTCTTTGAAAGGTGGATAAACTAGGGGAAGCAGGAATTGAAAATGGTGAAGATTTCCATATTTTTGGCCCTCGAAAACGTATGAACATCACTTCGGCTGGTATGAGGTCAAAAATGAGCCGAGACTCTGGTTAACAGTAATTATGAATTTGGCCACTAGTCAGAAGTAACTTTAAAAAGGGCGATGGTGAAAAGAAAACATAAATTTGGAATACGAATTGCAATATTTAGTGATACGAAAGACATCATCGATAGCCAAGCCTTTGAGAACCATCCTTGTTCAGTACACCCAATCTGAGTTGGATCGACTAATGTCGACTGCAGATCTTTCTATTGAGTGTTCCAAAAGACTTCGTTTATCAAATTCACAAAGGAAAAATGTGGTGCACTGGACAAAAGGTAGGACGTTTTGCTCAGCTGTGTACGACTTCAATCAAAATGATTTTAGCAAAACGAAAAGTCATGCCGACGGGAATGACAACAACACTTTATTTGTACCCCGTATTGTTTACATTTTTTACAAGAATAGGAAGGGCACTGTCACTGAAAAAACTAATTAAGAAGCTAAAAGTGACAGGAAGCCGGGTTACAGGCCAACTTTACAGATTAGAATGTTATTGGAGGTATTACAAAGCATACATACTTATTAATATAGAAAATTACACTGCAGCGGCAAATTCAATCAATTGCTCGTTCCGGAAGTTAAATATATAGGCCTGGGCGCTGCTTTAGACATTGTTTAAGTAGTTGAGTGTGCCAGGACTTTGAGAAGAAGACTGGGGAAGCTGGGAGTGCCTTGTTTTGATAACAACCTCTCTGTCTTTCTCGTGTAAATGCGTACTTGTTAGCGTAACAACAGCTTGATTTACATGAGAAAAGCAGTGAAGTTTGTATCAAGACAACATCGCTTCTATTCAAAGGGCAGATCACTCAACACACAAGTAAAACTAAGGAAACCATAAGCTTGGCAAACTGAATAATTTTGATGTGACTTTTGTTGTGATGGTTCAGTCTCGATTTTTAATTATATGAAAATTGAAAAACTCGTCCCCAGTCTCTATTTGAATTCCGGAACGCGCAATTGGGGACCATTTCCTCGTGTTTTTGCTCATTGGCAAAGAAGTGTTCATTGCATTTATTTTTTCCCGCTTCCGTAAGAGGCACGGTTTAACGTATAATCAGAATTGACCAAAGCCGCTTTTCCCTTCACTGAGAGGGCGACGCTCTTGAAGACTTTCTGGTGGCATTTCTCGAAGCAGGAAACACACATGTGTTTTTCACCTGGACGACGAAGCATTTTGATCATGGGCGTTCCTTCTTGGATTGTTCGACTCACACTACTCGTCAAACCTCCGAGACTAGCTTCCCTGCCGACGGTTATGCTGCTGGATTCCTTGGAAAAGCTGTAAAAGATATACGTCTTTTCTGGACGGTCGTTAAATACATCCGCAACCCACTCCATGCCGTCGACGGCTGTAGTTTAAACATTAAGGCAAAATACTTCAAGACTAACATTATATAGTTGTTAAAGGTAAAAAGCAGGAGCAAACTTACCAGAGTCGAGTTGTAGGATACGATTATTTATCCGGCGAGTTGTTGTTGGCACTCAGTAACTCGTAGCCGGCACAGGTTGATTTCGCGCCAAATTTCCAGTTATTGACGTCAGACCCCACATGGACTGTTCCATTTCACACCGCTTCGCTGGGCCATTTCACGTTTTGCTGTTCCATTTCACTTCTGTATTTTTGGCGGTTCGGCGCAAGGCACTGTATCGTACGTCACGCGATGCCGTAAACCGTTTGTTGTCAGATCAAACTATTTAACACTGTGGAAAACTATTTGTCTTTTCCCTAAACCATTTCACGTTAGGCCGATTCATTTGTTATTTGACTGAAAGGTACGAGTTCCGACTAAATCATTTGTTGTTTGGCTGAGCCATTTATCACTACGCTAAATCAATCGTCGTCGTCTTGCTAAACCATTTGTGTGTTCGTTAAACCGTTTCACATTACATTGAACCATTTGTCGGCACGTTCAACGATTTGATGATTTCTTAAGCCACGCTCGGTTAAGCTAAACCGTTTAACAACAGTAAACCAGACCGTTTGCTGACACACTGTACTATTTTGCGTTTGAAAGGTAGGCCGATTCATATTTACATAGACCGATTCTCCGTATTCTAATCCATTTCAACATCAATGGCTCGGACCATTTCTCGTCTTCTTATTTCGTTTGTTGTTTGTGTAAACCATTTCACAAAAGACAACCGGGCCGTTTGTATTTAGGCTGCATCATTACTAAATCATTTATTCTATTTTGAAATACACCAATGTACCATTTCTCCTTACTCTGTTCCTTTCGACATTGCTGTATTTTTGGCGGTGATGGCCGCCCATATTCTTGAGAAGCCGAAAATTTAACTTGCAAGGCAAAAGTGAGGTTCCTCACTGTATGCCGATCCTTAGAAAGCGCCGTGTTCGAAGGAAATCGTTCACATGTTGGCTTCCACTACATATATGTGACTATTTTCTTCGACGATTACCGTGGAGTCACGCCTACTGACTGCCCTGAATTGGTTCTACTGAACGCGTTGATGTGATTAACGTAACAGCAGCCATTTTGTGCTAAAACCTCACTAAAGCTCACGCAGGCGGATTCTTCCAGGGCGTCCCGTAGGTACGTGGTGTTTCACTGACAATTGTCATGAACAGCTCTGATAGGTAGAGCACTGCAACCTGGCCCATACAAAACCTCTAAATATGATAATTGTCTGTGAAACACCACGTACCTACCAAGCGTCCGTTGTCCGTTCCGCTGGACAAGGGTAACGTAGGCTCTGGGGACGAGGACTGCAGTGGTTGTGCAATGGCTTATTTTTGTGGCTCCCGAAATTCTAGTATGACCGCAGTGCATTATGGAAAGTGACAATGGGTCTTTACAACGCTCAAACTACATACAAACGCACAAGCCGTTCACGGCATACCTACACTAAAAGATGTCGAGCGATTTTGGCACGAGTCGGTCCGCAAACTTTACGAGATCAATTTACGATCGAACTACTATGAGTGAACCCATCAGGAATCTTGCTATATGAAATGAGCTATGTAATGTTAATCTAAAGAATCATCCACGTAAAAATCGTATCACGTGAACCATGTAAGTAGAATACCATTACAACTTTGGAATGTCTGAGGAACAAGAGCAGAAAGTTTAGAGACATTTGTTCAAGTACTGTACGCCCAAGTCCTGTAAAGTGCATTGTTATGTGACGGTTAGAAAATCCCTACAAATTGAAGATAATACAAAGAAAAACAGAAACGTTGCACAAAATATTAATACGCTTTTACTTAATTAAATGCTGCTAAAAGTTGAAGATACAAAGCAAGTCCGTATTTGTCAACGTTTTCTGCTAATAAACCAACGCGTCTTTATTCAAACTTGACTCAGACGTATGTTGCGAATTTATTGTAAATTTAAACTGAGTACAGACACAGAAAATAACCCTAATCCTACAAATATATTTTGACCCTAGAAAAACAGTATCAGCACCATATCCCCAACCTAATGAGTTAGTCTTTGCAGGGCAGCAATGTGTTGCAATGAGTTTGTGTTCTTCAGTTGCCTGTTTCTAATCATTCAAGTAAACAAAAACCAATCAGTTCTGATAATGATCTTGCTCTAATATATAATCTTGGAAATCAGTTGTATTCAAGCTTGTTCATATTTATTCATGTAAACCAAGTTTATTTTCATAAGGGAAGCCTGAGTACACGCAGTATTGCGTTTAGTTCAAAGGAGTTTGGAAGAATAAGACAGTAGAACAGTCTTGTATTACTGTCTTTGTAACCGCTCCGCCCAGTAGTTTAACTGAGGAGAAACCATGTGCTTTGTTGTGCAAATATGCATTAAAAGTCAAGTTAGAGTTTATTTTAGTTGTGTGGGAAGGGATTGGTTGAAATAGTTGAAGCTTAACTGGAAGATATTGTTCCCTCAAAATGAACACTGATGGAATAAAAAATTCTTGCCGAATTTGTCAAGTGTGTTAGCCCTACTACATAAATTACTCAACAGTAAGAGTAGTTGGCTTTGGGGAAAAGAATAGCAGCAACCTTTGAACAGTCTAAGCCATTCCTCAAGTCTCCAAAGCTATTAATCCACTGTGATGACAAAAAGGAAGTGACTTTGGCGTGTGATGCATTTCAATATGGTTTAGGAGCGGTCCTTTCACACAAGATGAGGGATGGCTCAGAACATCCAATTTTGTTTGCATTCAGAACCCTAACAAAAGCAGAGAGGAATGATTCAAGTCTGGAGAGAGCAAGCCCTCGATGTTTTTTTTTTTTTTTGGCGTAAAGAAATGGCAGACAGTTTACATTACAGACTGACCACAGGCCTCTTGAGTCTTGCTTTAATGACGAGAAGGCTAACTGACCCGCCATGGCAGCTGCTCTAATCCAACGTTGAGGTTGCATTCAATTGCACCATTAAGGACAAATCTGGAAAGGAACAGGCAATGCTGACGTTCTCAATAGACTGCCTTTGCCAGTTACACCTCGGACAACACCTGTACCGACGCGGCTGAAACAGTATGGACGATGGAGCTTCTTAATTGTACACCGGTGGGAGTTAAAGAAATCCAAGCAGGGACCAGATCTAATCAGCACGGTTGGCCTCAAACCAACACAGATCAAGCACTCCAGCCATACTTCATAACGAAAGAAGAGTTACGATTCAAAATGGGTGTCTTCTATGGGGAAATCGTGTGGCAGTGCCCTCAAAAGCCGGAGAAAGAGTGGTAGAAGAGTTGCATGAGCTAGACATGTCCTGAAATTTGTCGTATTAAGTCATTGGCTTGAAGTTATGTATGTTGGCTAAAGATGGACTCCGATATAGGGATAAAAGTGCGAAACTGCGAGGTCTGTGAAGTTAACAGGAAGTTACCACCTGAAGCCCCCTTCCGTCTTTGGGAAAGGCCTCATAAGCCTTGGGTTCGCCTAGACCTAGACTATGCTGGTCCAATTCTCGGCCGGAGAAATATTCCTCGTCGTAGTTGATGCGAACTCTAAGTGGATAGAGAGATTCCCTATGAACACTTTCGGCAGCCAGTACCAGGATAGAGAAGCTAAGAATTGCCTTTTCAACTCATAGACTTCTAGAAAAGGTGGTGATAGACAATGGCAGCAACTTTGTGAGTGGAGAGTTTGAACATTTCCTGAGACAAAACGGAATCCGTCATATCAGAACCGCATACTATCATCCCTCATCAAACGGGCTTGAAGAAAGAGCTGTCCAAACCTTCAAGGAGGAAATGAAGAAGCTGAAGGATGGAAGTTTGGAAATCAGAGTATCACGTTTCTTAAGCCGATATCGAATCTCCCCTCAGACGACGACAGGAGTCTCACCTGCTGAATTACTGCTAGGCAGAAAACCAAGATTGCAATTCGAGCTTATCTACCCAGAAATTTGTCGTAAAGTGCGTGATAGTCAAATGTCACAGAAGCAGAGGCATGATTTACGTGTTAAAAACGTACCATGTTGGAAGGAGGCCAAGTCTATGCCAGAAACGTCAGTTAAGGTGTACCGCAGTCAAATAGTCGTATTATATTGACGTTAAATTAGAAGATGGGCGAACGTGGAGACGCCATCAAGATCATTTGTTACAGAGATTTTGTGATCATCCATCATCTACTCCTTCAGAAATTCCCGAAATCACTTCATCAGAGTTACTTTAGAAAAGCCAAACTCCTCTGTTTAGCCTGTGGAAAATCAAGCTGCGAGTCCAAAATTAAACAATCCTAAAGAACCTGTTAAAACAGAACTTTCTGAGCAGAGAAGGGAACAGTGACAGACGTTATCGAAGAAGGAACCGACGTCGTCCTAGATATTTGAGTGACTTTATTTTTAAGTGACATTTTGTTTTGAGTTTGCAAAGACTAAGTCAATAGAGTGCTCTTAGGGAGGACTTCCTTTTCTTCGTCGTTTCGGTTTTATATCTTAGTGGGGGAGTGTATAACAGTTATTGTATTACTGGCTTTGTAACCAATCCGCCCAGTTATTTACTCTAAGGAGAAACCATGTGCTTTGTTGTGCATTAAAACAAGTGTCATGTTCTCTCCAATCAGACTTGGCGACCTTTTTGCACTAAAATAAAGTCAAACAAACATGGAGGCTAGGGAGCTAAGGAGTTCTGCTATCACTGTGGTCATCACAAATGGGGATATGTGTCTGTTGTGTCTGGGATTATCTAACCTGCGATCAGGCGTTTTTTTTTGTTTTCGGCGAATGGGAAACGAAAAAAAAAAAAAAATAAACGCCTGCTACATTTACTTTACAAGTCGTCTGCCGCCCCTCGGATGCCTACCTGTCGACACCGATGTTATGATGCGTCATGCTATAATTGTCGGCCAATGACAATTTACCGGACGTTCACGCAGCTTGAAGAAAAGAGCGAAGGCGCCTCCATGGCAAGTTGCAGAGATGTCGTTAGCGAAGTCATCGTAAATTAACCCTTTGGCTCCTGCGTGTTTTGCGTGTATTTGCATAAATAGAGTTTGGTCAAGATCAGAAAAATAATTGCACTGCGCAGTAGATAATTATTAATTGTAGTTTTTTTTTAAATTAAGTTTTTCGCGCCTTTGTCTTTAACGAGAATTCTTAAGGAAACATTTTCTAATGTCAAAGGTTTTGGTTGCCCATCAAGGAATGGCAGAAAATCATCTTGAAGGCAAAAATTGGTAAAATTTTGCGCATTTTAACCGAAACAGTTCGGATATCATATTTCAATGCTAATATGTAAATTACTCAATGTCAACTCAACTTCGCTTTCTATAAAAGGCAATATGAATTAACGAAGACAAAATAATCAAAATAAATAATCAGTTTTTCCAACAAATCATTTTATTGGAATAATCAATGATTTTGTTGTTAGGAGAGAAAAACGTTTGATTTCCTTGCGAGCTTGGACACAAACACGCTGTCTTCACAAATGCTCCGCTCTGCTCAAAGCGATCACTCCATCGCAAATTGCGCGACTTTCCAAGCCAAATAACAAACGTTACACTATTTCAGCTCAAATGGTCAGTTAAGCAAGTCTCAAAGAGAAGATCGAAATTCAAAAACACTATTTACCGTCCTGTAACATATTTCCTGGTCTCACAAAATCCATTTCAAGTCCGCAATTCGGCTTCAATCTTTTAGGCAACTTCAGGTTGTGGTTTGGAAATCAAAGCTGTTGGTTTACGACCTCCGTGTCCTCATTTTTTCACCTCCGATTTATCTTTAGAATCATATCTTTCCATTCTGAAAAACATCTTGCAAGGACGAAGTTAAAGTTACAGAAAATTCGCTGTTCGCATCTTCCTCCACAGTCTCCTTGATAGCGTTGTATTCAGAATTGCACCGGTCGACATGTGATCACGTAACCCACCAGAACAGCCAATCAGAACAGGGCCTGAAGACTCAGTCCAGATTCTGGACTACGGGCAGATGATTGTTTCAGTAAATGTATCAGGCGTCCTTCCTACCCCACGCCATACAAAGAACAAGGGAAGGACGCGCGATCGCAGGTTAGGGGTCATCTGGAATACGTCCGACGCAGACCGCTTCCGATCGTCGCGCAGACCGATAAGATTATATGGAAACCAGACCTCAGGCTGGTTTTCATCAGCCGCCGATATTTACGCCCACTTCAAGATGGCGACCATATATCGCGATCAACTGGTATCTAGTAAGCATGGATGATTAGTACTGGGTTCTACCAGATTGACTTTCTACTACTTCCAGTGAATATCTTCTGCTTCAAACTGCTTCTCAAGCCTGTTCTTTTCGCAGTTGTGGTCCTTAAATGCGAGAGTGCATTGCTATTTTAAGAGTATGTGCGCTGCAGCTGATTTTGTAAACCTACACTGGAGTACAAAATCAAGAAGTCAAACCGCGAGCGGCTTAGGATGTGGAATATTGCTCGCTTTCGAGTATTCGAAGGCCCAGTGGCGTGCGAATTCTTTGCTAATTCTTCGTCGCTTTGTGAAAGAACTGGCTAGTGTTCTTCAAACCTCTGGGATTTTTTCTGCTGGGAAGTGGGCATGAAAGCGAAATTGTTTGCATATTAATATGCAAACGATTTCGCTTTTACGTAAAATTGCCCGAATCGGACATCCTAACAGCGCTTACAACCTATTAAAAATGGAAAATCGAATGGCAGCGGAGTCATAAGCTCGACGGAATCGGAGTAGGGAGAATTAGAACTTTTCCATACGTGGACAGGTGAACTGTATTTCTCCATAACACGGAATGCCGTTGACAACAAAGTAAAACCATTTAATTGATTTGCCGATATATGACGTCGCTGAATTTGGCAAGCCGTGTCAAGTTAGCGGTTGGCTCATTCTGTGTTTATCTAGTGTTTTTGGCATGTTATTTATCAAACATATGCCTACAAATTGCTGTTATTATCTCTGGACCTAACACCACCATTGAGCATCTAACGGTTTACTTTTGGACAATGATACTTGCTGGAAGATGAGGGAAGTTCGGCACGCTGTTATATCAACTTACTACAAAACATTTTCCCGTGTTATTATTAATGCTATTTCGCCTTGAGTCTTTATACATTACCCTTCCTGACGCAGGTGGAGCAGTAGAAGGATGCTGGTGAAGCATGCTGGAGTAATTAAGGTCATAATCTTCTCAAGGCCACCATCTTGGATCCGCCCTCGAGGCTTTTTTTATTTCTCCAGCACCTCTAAAAAACAGGCCAAATTGACTCAAACCTGATTAAGAAAATAAAAAAAACAGCAACACTATAATGGTTTATAAATTTAATTATTGCTTTAGATCCTTAAACAAAACAATGTTTGCAGAAGGACACATGTACTGCGCGAAGTAGTTTCAATTACACGACTTCCAGTGATATCCCTCTGTTAGGCACACGGATTATAACCTCATATAACCAGCAACTAAGTGAAATGTAATGATAAACCTTAATTTCATAATTAACTTTAAAAGCTTCACACTGATATGATCACACGCATGAAACGGTAACAATATTATGGGGCATGAAATCAGAGATCATCAGCAGCTTTAACCCTGTGTTGTAATGAAAGAACACAACCTCGTTCCCAGGGAAGGGAAAAGCCCTGAGAACGAGGCCTTGGAAAGAACAGTTCAACACTGGTGGGGAGAATCTATCAAACTGCAAGGTCTTAGAAAATAACAGAAATATATATATAGAAGCAAACTATGAAGGATGAAAACAGAAGCAGTGGCACCTGTGGATCACCGGGAGTCATCAAAATGGCAAGTGCAATTTAGTGACCTATCAGTCAATTCGAAGACGATTATGTTTCGAAAGGTATGCTGTTATTTAAAACACGGTTTTTAGAACCGCTTAATATTGAAATGTATACAACGACAAATTAAATGTGTCAATTTAAATATGGATCACATGTACGGAAACCTGTATAATTAGTCCCAGTCCTCAACCGCGCATAAAAACCAAGAAAATTATCAAGGATATCACAGCCTTACTTAGTGTAAATGTACTTATTTAATTATTATTTACCTAAAACCTCGAAATGCTGTTGAAGGTCAGTATGAATTTATATGTCAGCCATGCCAAAGCTTCCACAATAAAGAGAATTTGAAGAAGTGGGTACATACTATTACGTAATTACGTTTCAGGCTTTTCTAGCTGACCTACTGAATATGGATATCATGATAAAGACGAGTGTTATTCACAAAAACTTGAAGAACAACCAAAAACACAAAACAAAACAAAAACAGCTCTTGCTGGGCATGACTCCTATTGCCTTGCATGCATATTTAAAATTTATCAACTAAAAGCGGAGGTGGATGCGAAACTATCTGAAATTTGAGTGGCCAATCAAAGCATAGCAAAACAGCTAGCCATTGCTTTGTTATAAACTGAAACAAAGTATCCTGCTAAACATAGACACAATTACGAAGCCTGGCGTTCGAACTTTTTTATTGATGAGCTAATTACGTCTGCGGCTTTTCATAAATTTCAATCCAGCTTCAACAAATTTTGATTATTATTGGTAATATCCCGGCCTGCCACATAGTCGTTCTTAGAAAAGTGGTATTTATGCCCCCTTTAAATCGACTTTGTGGGGAACCATTCATGGTAGAGGTCTGTAACCATCTGTCACAGGTTAATAAACCGGTCTTAAATGTATACACAGCAAACAAAAGCAATTGCTTGTTGCTCGCTATGGATTCAGGTGAAGTTAACTGTATATGTAGAATCTAGATCTTATATTTGACCAGACCTTCTCAAATATCATAGATTATACCTCGATCTCTGCCTCATTTTGAAAGGAAACGCATTCAGTATGCATCATAACTGACGAAAATCAAAAATTCATTTCTGACATAATAACCTAGCGTGAAGCAACTTCTGGAAATTGTTACATCAAGTGTTCTGTAAAAACCTTCTAAACAATGGGTGAAACTGACGAATTCTATTCCACGAACATCGCTAACTGTGTCTTCAACGTTTTCTTATGTTTTACTGCCATCGTGTTGAACATTGTAACACTTTACGCGGTAGGAAACACTTCCTCGTTACCAAAGACTATGAGAACATTACTCTTGAACCTGGTTGTTTCTGATCTTAGTGTTGGATTACTAGTTCACCCGTTGCATATTGCTGATTTGGGCATGGAACTAGAGGAAAATACTGTCAACAATGGCACTCGTAACAGCATAAGGACGGCGTATCACATCACCGCTAATTTCTTAAGCTTTGCATCTTTCTGCGGTGTGATGGCCCTAACAGCCGACAGATTCTTGGCCATTCATCTCCATCTCAGATACCAGGAGCTTGTGACTCACAAGAGAGTTTCTGAGAGAGTTTCTGCTGTGGTGCTTGCAATGATGGCTTTTAGTGCATTTATTTCATCTATTGGGTTTTGGGACTCAGTCAAAACTGTAAGACTAACAATTTATACTACAATTGAGATATTCTGTCTGTCAATCATCGCAATACTCTATTGCAAGATCTACCTGACTGTCCGACGTCACAGAAATCAAATTCAATCCTTGCAAGTTCAACAAAACGAACATAATGGAGAGATGACGTCGCTGAATTACACAAGGCGTATTAAGTTGGCCGTTGGCACATTCTACGTTTATCTAGTGTTTTTGATCTGTTATTTACCGCAAATCTGCATAAAAATTGTCGTAATCATCTCTGGACATAACACAACTACTATCCACCTGCTACCTTATTCTTGGACCATGGTACTGCTTAATTCATCTCTAAATCCCTTGTTTTACTGCTGGAAGTTGAGGCACATCAGACAGGCTGTCATCAACATACTTCGAAGTGCTATTCCGTGTTACAATTGACGTTATCCTGCGTTCGCGGTTTCTTCGTTCGAGCCATGAGCCTGGTGGGTGTGAAAACTCATATGTTTCCATATGTTTAAATAACGTCATTATCTCTTCAAGGGTGTCATCTTGGATTTCTCGATTTTATAATTTATTTATTACGCGTTCTTTTTTTCTGCGCTCTTCGGCGCTCGTTCTCGTTAGCTCGCTACTACTATTCGAGAGCTGAGCCTGAAACAGACTGATACTAATGATAAGGTGGTGAAGAGACCTTTAGATTTTACAAACTATGAAAATCCTTGGAAAATGACCTAAAACGAGACGAAAGATAATAAATTCTTGTATAATGGTGAGAGGGCTGTCAAAACCGTGTTGGCATGGAAAACACCAAAACACTTAAAGACTCAAATATCACACTAAATTGTTGCTAAAAAAAGTTAGACCAAGGCTGCATGTTTGCTCAAAGATGAACAACGTTTGAAAGCTTAAAGTCAGTGCCGGCCCTTTGTGTTCCCTGCCTTCTCGAAGACTTGTTGGAACACTAATGAAAATACCAACGGACAAATCAGAGGTTGAGAAGTTCAGCCGGAGTTTAAATCGGGAACCGAGGCATTCTTAACAGAGCGTATTTGTACGTTACGCAACATCATTTTATAAGTTACAACATAGGTAACATATATTTGCAGAGTATGTGCTTCATTCCAAGAAACATTAGTTCGACCGTCTCATCCCTGGATGTGCCCTGCCAGTTAACATTGATTATGTAACCAGGCACAACAATGTTCTGCCTACTGATACAGAAGAATTAAACCGTGCTTTTTATGTGACCAAGTGGATGGCTAGAAATTAAGAATGCGCTATCTTGAGGGGCTGGCTCAGAGATCTAGAACAAAATGTACCATTTGGAAGAAACTCCAAGCAGGCATCATGCATCCAAATTAGTTCGTACGCTTTATTTTCAACTGATCGGGTTCTAACAAATGAAAAGCATCCTTAAACACCACGACACTGAAACTAAATAACAAAATAAAACAAAATAAAACTAGCATAAGGCACAATTAGCACAGACTTCTTAAAAAAAGCAACAACTAATGAATTTAATTACGATATTGACATGAAACGAACGAACACAAATAAAACTAATCTTACTTAACTAACTTACTGTTTACGAGTATTTACAATTATTTACAATTATTTACAGTTCAGTTCCTTCTTTCTTTCCAACAAAACCAACTCCACGACAACAGCTTCTCCGACCTTCTACTCTCCGGCGCCATGATACTTTCTTGGACTACTTTCCGTTCACAGTTTGCCAACTCTGGCGATCAGCTTCTCGCCCGCTTTACTTTACCGTAAAATCTCTCTCCTCGCTCCACTTTTCTCCTCCGCAGACAAAGGGGTTTTGTCTTGTTAACGGTTTGGAGTTCACTAAAGACTTTCAGCAATGAATATTTGAGCGATTCTGCCCACACCTTTCTCCTCAACTCTGTCTTCCTTCGTTCCTTCGTACGGCTTCCCTCAACTGTTTTCTCACCACCGTTTACCACGCCTTGCTCCATTTATATGTTGAATAATGATTTACAATAATTAATTCTACTAACATCTAGCTTACACACTTATTGTTTTAACAGTTCTGCATTTACAACACTCTATACTAAATCAACACTTTATGAACAAATAAACTTACACGCTATTCTTCTTGTACTAATTACAGTGTTTACTCCTAGGATGCATTGACACCAAACAATCAACACCAACAAACAAACCATACAACTGGGAAAACAGAAAAAAATAATTTTCTTATGACACATTGATAAGAAAATATGGTAACCCATCGACCCGAGAAATTCTGGTTATGACGTCATCGTACGATCGTCCGTACGTCCACTCCTCTATATAAGCCAAAGTGAAATGTGACACTCTAGTTAACCCTTTGGACTGTTTTTGGACAGATCATTTGCCTATACATACAGTTCTCAACCCCCGTTTTTGTGGCGGGAAGTTGCATGCCCAACTGCCGGCCAACTGCGTCGTAGAAAAACAAAGGGAAATTTTGAAGACAGTTCAAAAACAAAGCCAGTTTCATCCGTTCGTTGGCGGAGTTATTAGTGACAAACAGCGGGAGAAAGAACAACAAAGAGCACGAGTAAACGAGTTTCAGTTTTTAGTTTACTGGTCTTCGAGAGAAAAGATCATGTGGTTTGGCATGCACAGACGCTGTCTTCGCTGTCTACGTTGCTGTGTATTAAACTGGACGGTCTTGCCGCTAAAAATCCTTAATTGAAGACGCTTCCTTGGTAGACATGAGAAGTAATAGTTTTGTGTGAAATGACGGCTTCTGCTTAAGCTCTGCGTTCGGAGTGATTGTTGGCTGACTTAAAGCCTATAACCCCAAATATTTTTTTCGCTAAAATAAATCTTTGCACTCGTCCGAAGCGCATTGTGGCATTTTTTTCCTTTTTTCAACAAATCTTGACTTTTTATAGGCTTCTAAACTGAGCATCGTTTGTTTCACGACCGAGTCAGAAGGGGCATGGGTCTATTCCCGATTTGACGTCACAAACTGATTTGCATCGCATTAACTCTTTGTAAATATGCATGCAACGTAGATTTTGACGTGAAATCAGGAATAGACCCATTCCCCTTCTGACTCGGTCGCGAAACAAACGATCCTTGGTTTTTCGTAAGTTTTGAAGCCTGTAAAAAGGCGGGAGTTATTAAAAATAGGAAAAAAAGGTCGCTATGCGTTTCGAACAGGTGCAAAGATTCATTTTGGCGAAAAAATAATTTGGGGTCATAGGCACTTTAAACTGTGCGCAGGTTAGTACTCCTGTTTTGTCTTTGATATGGACAATGGTGCCAAGAAAATTGATTTGCGATTTGTCTCGGTTACTGCAAGTTATGTTTGTTATTTGTCTCATTTTTCCAGTTTCTACGAGAAACGCCGACACGTACATGGCCAAAGACCAAAAACTTTGCATCGTTCTTGGTTTCTTAAGTTTTGTTGTTCGCTGTGGCTATATGGCCGGTAACCGGCCAAGGTGTTAAAAACACCAAATGGCCGGCAGTCAGAGATTTTTCTAAAAATTGTCGAATCAAAGAATCCTGGCTAAACTAAACCATCGTATGTCGATTAGGAAAAGTCAAGCGATCCTGAAATGATTTTTAGATGTCAAGTCCAGCACTTGCTTTATGCTGGGCTTATTGGACGAACCGTATTTCAGTTTG
>OX419336.1:10591894-10624394 GCA_948470475.1 Galaxea fascicularis | reverse complement strand
GAATAGGCCTACGGCTTTAAAAAGATTAACAAATTTTTAATCAGCTCTTAGCTTTCTCAGTCATTTCATCTTTTAATCAACTCTGTGGAGCACCAATCATCTTCTGTGACAATCTGCTATATGTCAAGAAAGCCGCCTTTGAACATAGTCAACCTGCAATTGAAATTGTGTTGGACTCAGATGAAGTTTTAGCTGTCGATGTGGAATCTTATGTTTGACTTGACGCCGTGAAGCATCATCATGCCATTACCAACACACGAGGCCTCCTTGTAAAGAAGGTACACGTTTTATGCATCGTAACTGCACTGGCGGAAATCAAACTTTCCTTTGGTGATAAAAGACATAGAAATCGACTTCTGGAAGTTTACACTAAATAAGAGATCTGTCAAATCGTTGTCGATACAATGAAAGAAGAATTCTATTCTACGTACGTCGCTAACTGTGTCGCCAACGTTTCCTTATGTTTTACCGCCGTCACTTTGAACGGTATGACAATTCATGCGATAAGAAAAGCTCCAACGTTATGAAGGCCTTTGAAAACGCTGCTCCTCAACCTGGTTGTTTCTGATCTTGGTGTTGGATTGTTGGTTCACCCTTTATACATTGCAATTTTAGTCTCTCTTTTGAATCAAAACCCTGTCAAAAACACAGATCTTGTTAATTCAATGATTATTGCATGGGGAATCTTGACAGCTAATTTCGTTTCTGGTGCCTCGTTCTTTGGTGTGATGGCCCTAACAGTGGACAGATTCTTGGCCATTCATCTTCACCTCAGATACCAAGAACTCGTGACCCACAGGCGTGTTGTGGTTGTTGTGGTAACAATAATGGTTTTTAATGGATTTGTTGTATCTATGGGCTGGTGGACCCCCACAACTTACATTAATACAATGTATACCATTATTGAGCTTGTCTGTCTGTCAATCATCGCAATACTGTATTGCAAGATCTATTTAACTGTACGACGCCACAGAAATCAAATTCAATCGTTACAAGTTGGACAAGGAGAACAGAATGGGGAAATGACAGCACTGAATGTGGCAAGGCACGTAAAATCAATCGTTGGCACATTTTGTTTATATACTGTTATTGGTATGTTGGCTACCACAGATAGGCCTCAAAATACTTCTGGTTGTCTCTGGAGATAACACAGTCACTTATCATCTATTTTATTATTCTTGGACAATGATACTACTTAATTCATCTCTAAATCCATTGATTTATTGCTGGAAGATGAGGCACATTCGACACGCTGTTACCAATATACTGCAAACTATTTTCCCATGTTACAATTAATTAACCTACTCGGCTGTTTTTCCTAAGCTGAACCTTTCTAAGTGAGAGAGGTGTCAGGGGCGGGGCACAAACTTTTAAAATGACGTCATTATTTCTGCTAAGCCGTCACCTTATGTCCACCATTTTAGATTTTGCGATTCCCCCAAAATGATGAAACGCTATATAATGGTGTGATAATGGGGATGGATGCTGTAGCAAGAGACTACACTGATGTTTTGCATAAAGAGGTTAAAAAAATCCCAGTTTTGACAAACATGGTTATTAAAATTCGGTGACCTTTTCAAATCGAACAGACATAAACAATCAAATACCATTATAACAAACTTTTGTCAGATAATCTCGTTCAGTGCAAACCAATTTTTTTGGCTTATAAAATATGGCAAACGTTATACATAATTGCCTTAATCAGGGTGGGTTCTGGGTGCGATCGCGAGTTGACGAATAGTTTACATTTAGAATGGTGCGAGATCTGTTAACCAATCACAGAGGCTGGATAAAACCAGGCAAACGTAAACAAAGTTGGACACTCAATCGAAAGATTCTTGATGGAATATTCATGTTCCTATTGCTTTTATTCCACCTAGCTATCACTGATGACCGATTTCATAATCTTTTCATCGGTTGTAACTACCAGAAAAGTGTCCTTAGAGAGGCGTAACCAGTTCAACTCTTTCAATCTCAGGAGTCATCAATACACAGGCCATGTCTCCTTGCAGTATAATTACATTGTCAATCAGACAGGCAATGAGAATAAACAAAACAAAATAACTAAGGGAAATTGTTTGTTTTAACACCAAAATCTTAGAACTAACATTATAGGTAATGTATGACAGGAAGGAGAATCAATATTGAGATGGTGGGAGTGAAAAGGTTAAGGCCATATTGATTTTCGACCTTAATCGCATTTATAACAAAATTCTCGATTCTGATTGGTTCTGCGCGAGCCTATTTGTCGCGTAATTGGCGCGCATTCACGTGGGTGACCAATTACAAGTAACTAATGACAACTTTTTGTAATTGGATGCCTATAATCGGACACCTACGCTATTCGTGCACTTTAATGGCTTCCTCCATAATGTTTTTCTCTGTTTGTAACACTGTTGGAACATACCACTGACTTTTGCACTCAAAAGAGGTTCTCAAAATCTTCTTAATGTCGAAATTTGTTATTGATACGATTAATTAGTAATTGGACCGAGAAGAGTACAATTCAGAGAGTAATCGTGCTCGTAATTTCTAATCAGACTCGCGCTGCGCGCCCGTCCGATTTTGAAATTAATCGCTCGATTACTCACTGAATTGTACTCTACTCGGTCCAATTACTATTACTTATAAAAATAACTGGCTTTTGTTTGGTTTTCGTTTTGTCTTTTATTAAAATTTATATGAAAATAATTTTCAGTACAATACAATCAATATTGTACTGTGAATTTACATTGCATATTAGAAACTAAATGCAATTCTGAAAAAACAAAACATATATGTTTATATGAATAGGATTTACGATACACATTACAATATTACAAAACTAAATACAGATTGATTTAAGATTGTTTTAACAGATTGCATTAAGACAACTAGTTTGATTACTTGCTGTATATTTTTTCCGTTTAACTTTTTAGACGGATCGCTTGGTGCTAGAGTTAGCCACCGTTGTTGCAATCTGGTATGCTGAAGTAACTTTTTGCGAGGATGATTTTTAACGACGGGACTGGAACACCTTTATTCCGGCAGGAAAAAGATAGAACTTTGGAGCGAAATACCAAGTTTGCGTTTTCTGCCACTTGCGACCGCCATTGTGGGAACGAGGTTGGCAAATGCCCTGTCCCGGATAGTAGTAAAATTTCAGATGCCCCACCCGTACCCCCAGCATTAAAACTTGAGAAAGCAACCGGCTAATGCTCGGAATCTTGGAATCAACCACGCGCGCAGGATTTTATGGTGCAGCCTCTGGAACGCCAGGCCAATTTTTAATCGAATACAGTTGTTTTTTATTCATTTAAATTTTACGAGAGTCTCCGTGAAGTGTCTCCTGGTTTGGTATTTTCTCCGGTCGCAATTTTCTTGGCATTTTGTTCGGCCTTGATGCTCGTTTGTCGCTACATATTGTGAAACAAGTCTTTTAGAATTCTAAACTGTAAAGAGTCTGTATCAAACATTGTTGTGTGGAATGTGTAAGTCTAAATACAGAGCTCCTCGAAGGTCTATCCTGGGTTTGGTTTTATACATGTTTACCTTGAACACGTGGCAACTAACAGCGTAAATGAATTTAGCGTAATGAAAGTAAATGTTTGTAAACAGATATCTTCCCTATACTAAAGCAATATACCAAAACTCTCTTGCCAAAATACAGATGGCGAGCTTGCTCCAAAACAAAATAAAAGCAAATTTATGATTAGAAATTTCTGCCGGGCCACGAGGGAGCCGTAGTTGCAGATCACATAACACATAAACAACGAAAGGAAACGCAAACTGGCTTCGTACAGTAAAACAAATGAATAACTTACATCGGTCTCACAACGCCGATGACTAGTCTGAAATGTCTGCCGTCTCCTAACCTACAATCAGGCTCTATTTTCGTTTCGATGGTAAGCCTTTCCCGCGGGAAAGGAGAAACGAAACGTAAGAAGATATAAGAGCGATGGTACAGTTGGGCCTGATCGCAGGTTAGCTGTCTCCTCTCTCCTCCCCCGAACCCACAGGGGGCGCACGCGAGAGAGACCTCTGAAATGTCGTCAGGGGACGTCACATTTTAATTCAGGCTTTCAGACCAAAATGATCTAAATCTGTACCCGTTTTCAGACCAAATTAAAACGGAATAAGAAACCATACCCTTTAGGGCGGCATATACCTACATAGCTTATATAGGGGAATACCCTCCCCCCCCAGGTGCTTGCTTGAAAGATAAAGCAACAATACTTTTTTATGCTTCTCATATATGAACAATTCTACGAGTTCTGTTAAATTTTAGCATTTTTTTTTAGTCTCGCGTACAGTATCTTGTTCAAATGCCTAGCGTTTGCATATGGGATCTTCACCGTGAGCTCGAGTAATTGTGTCCCACCGTCTCGGTGTTAGGGCGGGTATGGACGAGAGATTCCCGACTAGAACAGACACTGAAGTGAAGAAAAACACTTAACAACATATCCTACTTTGTTATTGAGTAAGGTATCAAATGCAGTCTTTAGGCCTGGGTTATCACCTTTATTTTATAAAAGTGCCGCTCCGACTAAGTGCACTAGCTACGTTTTAAAGCTTTTAAAAAAGCTTTTAAAAGATGACGAATTTTCAGTTTTATAAAAATATTTCCGGTCGCAATTGGCATAATTAGGGTCTCCAGCGTAGTCTATTTAATCAAAGGAGATGCAACATTAGTATAAAGTACAATATGTGTGACTTAAAACCCTTTTGTAACCAACTTTTTCAAGAGAAGGACGGAAGGGCTCACTCAAGTCAAGTTAGAGCTGAAGGTTTAATCGGGTTTTCCAAAATCTCGGAACTTAGAAAGCGCACGTACTCTGGGATTTTTTATCTGCAAGTATTCTGTCGAAAAGTCTTATACAATGGAAGACACCGAACAGTTTTCTTTTACGTACATTGTTAACATTGTCGTCAACACTTTGTTATGCTTTACCGCCATAGCGTTGAACAGTGTTACAATCCGCGCTATAAGGAACACATCCTCGGTGCCAAAGCCTTTGAGAACATTGCTCCTGAACTTGGTTGTTTCTGATCTTTGGGTTGGATTGTTGGTTCATCCTTTATATATTGCACTTTTAGTCATGCTTTATAACCAAAACAAAGAAAACCAAATAGCTCTCATTAACACAAGAAGATTGTTGGCCGGCACTGCTAAGTTATTATCTTTGGTTTCGTTCTTTGGTGTGATGGCCCTAACAGCGGACAGATTCTTGGCCATTCATCTTCATCTCAGATACCAAGAATTTGTGACTCACAAGCGAGTTATTGTTCTACTGCTAACAACGACGGTGTTTAGTGCATTTCTTTCATCTATGGATTGGTGGATACAAGACGCAATGTACACTTATATAACTGTTACCACCATCAAGATTGTGTGTCTTGGAATCACCGCGATACTGTACTGTAACGTCTATTTGACTGTGCGACGCCATAGAAATCAAATTGAATCCTTACAAGTTGGACAAGGAGAACAGAATGGGGAGATGACAGCGCCGACTGCCGCAAGGTTTCTAAAACTGGCGCTTGGTACATTCTACGTTTACCTAATATTTTTGGTGTGTTATTTACCGCTAATTTGCACAGAAATTGTTTTGGGTGTCTATGGACGCAACACTACCACTAGTCATTTTTTGTATTACGCTTGGACAATGGTACTACTTAATTCATCTCTAAATCCTTTGATTTACTGCTGGAGGATGAGACACATCAGACACGCTATGAAAAACACAGTAAAAGATATTTCTTCTTGTTGCATTTAATCCTACTGATTCCAGTGAACGAGTTTTGACACGTTATAATCATACTGATGATCAAAAGGCAGTTGTTAGTCAAGAGAAACAGCGATCAGTGACAGTATGGCAACCCAGCAACTAATTATATAAGTAAAGTGAGAATATAAGGAATAAGAAAGGAAGGAAGGAAGTAATTAAATAATTTAGCAAGTGAATAAAGTACCACACATGTAATGTAAGAAAATAGTTAAAAACGTAAATGAGCAATTTATTAATTCACTGAGTAAGTAAGTACAGTAACAAAATAATAACAATAATGAAAAAAACAAGTAAGAAATTAATTCAGTGAGCGAATAAAGTACATGTACTAAGTAAAGTAAGCAAGGAAGAAAGCACTCAATTTTCAATTAAGTAGTAAAGTAACTGAGTAAGTAAGCGAACAAACAAGTAAATAATTAATTAACAATGACGTAAGAGACGAGAGAAGGAAGTAATTAAGTAAGAAGAACAAGCAGCTAAGTGAGTAAAAAGCAAGAAAGCAATTACTTCATGAATTGATAAGTGATCAAAGGAAACAAGTAGGAAATGAGGAGTTTAAAAGAGGAAACTATGATTTTTTGCTGTACTAAACAGAGCAAAAAGATAGGGGAGAGGCTTTGATTCCCATTTCCCGTTCTCTGCGCGCAGTGCCCAACTGAGAAGTGCATTTGAGAGCGAAAAGAGTCACCCAATGCATAGGCCGCGGAAGAGGCTGGGGGGGGGGCGCAACCACCCCCCCCCCTCCAGTTTTTGTGGAAAAGTAATTTAACATTTATTAAACTACACTTCCAAAAATGAAAAGTACTTTCAAGGAATAATTGTGGTTAGCTAAAGCTGGCGGACTTTGCGGGAAAACATCCAAGTCTGAGGGAATAAAACTTATGAATTAAACTTATTAAGATACGTTTTATCAGTCAGTTAGAGTCAGCCCGCTGCCCTCACTTGAAGAGGCGGGAGCGGACGCTTCCCTTTAAAAATTGCCCTGCAAAGGTAAATTAAGAATTAAGAATTAGCAAGACAGTAGTATGCATACAATTGTAAAAGATGGGAAATGTCAAATGATATTAAAGCGTTAAAATATGTAACAAAGGTGATGGGAAAAGAAACTGCTAACGAAAAATAAGTACTAACAATAGAAAACGAAAGCAAAGACAACAGCACACAACAATTAAATAAAAAAAGGGTTGGCCTGATGGGAGTCAGTTTCAACATTCATGGACAACAATCGAACTTGCTGATTAATTTGTTTTTTACCTCCTTTATCGCACAGGGTAAAGGCACTGGTCGGTAGCGACGGTGGTGGTACTATTCATGTGAGTTTGACGATCATGCTGCGGGTGGCCTGGTGATCTGATGATGGTAGTGGTAGCTATAGTGGAGGGTAGTGATAGTGATTGATGTTGTTGATGATGATGACAGTGGTAGTGGTGGTGGTGAAAATTATTTTGATGATGATGTTAAACGTGATGATGGTGATGGTGATGATGATGGTGGTGGCAGTGGTAGTGGTTGTAGTGGTGGTGGTGAAAGTGATGATTATGGTGTCGTTGTTGTTGTTGATGATGTTGATGATGACGATGATGATGATGACGAGGTTTTAAAGCGATTTTCGGACAATTATACGCGCTAAAATGATAATACAGGAAACTGAGATTCATAAAATTGCGCATTCTTAGCCTTTTTAGAGCTTTTTTTTTATTAATTTGACAAAACAGGTACAATAATTACAAGAAATACAAGAACAGTTCGGACCATAGCGTGTGTTAGAATCAGACAAGCCAAAGTTGCACAATACAGTCAATTTGCAAAAACATAAGAAGATGCACATTACAAAAGAAAAGCCCACTTTTGGAAAAACTATGGAAGCGCTTTTTTAGCTGTGGCAATTTCCTTCAATATGATAACTTTTTCATGCAGTCGCAGAAAGAAACTCCGAAAACGTAGCCCGTCCTCGCACTCACTAGTGCAAAAGATTTTAGATAGTATTTTGCAATAAGAATACAGTAATTTAGTGCCTGCCCCTTAACCGATCTCTCGTGACAGCCGTACAAGATTTTGCTTAGATTTAAAGAGATATGTTCCTGAGTTTTTTAAATACCACCAAGTTTGAAACTGATTCCAGAAGGAGGCAGTCTCGTTGCAAAAAACTAACGGGTGGTTTAAAGTTTGCTTCTCGCTTTAATTTTAGAAAGGGATCGTTGTCCTTTATGCCATCTCGATATAGGCTCGCTTGAATAGGTAGCTATAGTAAACTATGTTATGTATAATTTTTTACTGAAACATTTGGAGCTTAACCTCTTTTGTAGTATTAAAGGGTAAGCAACAAACCTTATAAAGATCAATTTTAAAGAAACCATGTCTCTCTGGCATGGCTCTCGCTCTTCGAATTAATTAAGAACTGAATACCAAATGGCCTATATTTGACGCAGACTCACACATCTTACAGTCATTAAAAAATTGAGAAGTTTTAGAAATGTTTATGGGGAAATCACATTTTCTTTGCTTTTTTTTTAAACGTTTTGCTAAGTTTCTCTCAGTCTTCGACTCAACTTCTCCTAATGACGCACTGCACGTGCATAAGATGACTTCACACATGAAGAAACGGGAAGCACTTACGAACTACTCATGTAATAGTGTCCCATCATTACATAACTGAACATTCTGTTTTCCTACTGGGTCAACTGTTAAATTTGGTTTTCCGGTGTGGCTGCTCTCCTTGTTAAAATTGAAGATATGTCAAGTGGGCTCTAGAATTTTCGGTGGTTGATAACATCTACGGATTCTGTAACCACCTGCTAAATACAAAAGAATCAGCGTCAAAAATATTCGAACAACTGCACTTTTGTAATCTTTGATTTAAATGAATAGGAACTCTTGATTAACAGTACAGAGAAACTAACGATTCTTGTGGTGAATCTTATACCTTGGTTTCGCCAGATGTTTTAGAATTCGTGGTTTAGTCATGTAAGCTAAGAAACGGAGAAAAAAAGGTTAACAATCGCTTTGACGATATAGAGCCTACAAAGTGGCCTCAGCAGTTTTTCATGACCTGTGCTCTGTTACTAGTAAACCTTTCCTTACAATGACGAAAGCCGATCAATTATGTTTTAACACCATCATACTGAACAGTGTTACAATCCACGCGATAAGAAGCACATCCTCACAAGCCAGGCCTTTGAGAACATTACTCCTCAACATTGCTGTTTCTGATCTTTCTATTGGATCACTGGTTCATCCTTTATACATCGCGATTCTTGCCATGGATTTGAACCACAACACTGACAATTCTACATCTAGTCGTATGAACACAATTACGGCTTTTCACATCACCGGTAATTTTTTATGTGATGCATCTTTCTTTGGTGTGATAGCCTCAACATTGGACAGATTCTTGGCCATTCATCTTCATCTCAGATACAGAGAACTTGTGACTCACAAGCGAGTTTCTGCTGTGGTGCTTGCAATGATGGCGTTCAGTGCGGCATTTATTTCGTCTATAGCCAGGTTTTGGGTCTCAGCCAAAATTGCAAGACGTACTTATACTATTAATAGGGACCTTAAAAATGAGGTTTTTGGGCATTTCCCGCGAACCGCAAACGTCAAGACGTCACGTGACCAGTGCCTTGCCGTCAGGTTTGCAGTTTCAGGTTCACGTTTTGAACGGCTGGACCACGCTTTAGAGGTAAGTGATTTACCGCAAGGTTTTTTGCACCCTAAAACATCACAATCCCACGTTTGAGAGGAAATACTACTTTTCAGAACTCTTTCGTTTATTAATCATCGAATTCCTTTTTCATAGAAACGTAATTTTGAAGACGATTTCTCAGCTAAAATGGAAGTGAACGAATGAGTGAAAACAAACATGGCGGCCGGCTTTGCTGTTAAAACTGTTTTGCCAGTCGGATTACTTTGAGGTTAAACTACGATAAAAAATGTAAAACAAAAGCCAATTTCTGATGATATGCGGGTGCATGGATGTTTATTTTGTTTCCTAGATGGCTCCGTTCAGATGGACAAGCATAGAAAATGGCCTTGCCCTGGCTAAAGAAGTTGCTTCCACAAAGCCACAAACACATCAGGACTGGGATGAAATAGCAACCGTTCTCAGTGAAGTCTTAAGTTCCGAGAACAACAGAGTTGACCTAAATGGCCGCGGTGCCGAGAAAGATTTGCAAGGCTAATTGTTCTTGTCCTAATTTCCAGTAATTAATCAGTGCTACCACCCGCAAATCTTAAGTCCCGAATATGGGCAGACAGCTAACGTGAAACTGCTAATCGCAAACCGCGGTTTGCCCGGCGTTTGCGGTAAGATGGCCTAACCTCGATTTTAAGGTCTCTATTGAGATATTCTGTCTTGTAATCATTGCAATACTCTATTTTATGATCTACTTAACTGTCCGACGCCACAGAAATCAAATTCAATCCTTGCAAATTCAACAAAATGAACAGAATGGAGAGATGCCGGCCCTGAATTTCGCAAGGCGTCTAAAGCTAGTGGTTGGCACATTCAACGTGTATCTAGTGTTTCTGGTGTGTTATTTACCACAAATCTGTTTACACATTGTCGGAATCATCCATAGATATGATAAACTTGACACGACTGTTATCAATCCATCGCCTTATCTTTCGGCAACGGTACTACTAAATTCAACTCTTAGGCCCCGTTCAGACTAGGTGCCTGTGCCCGGATTTCGGGAACGGGCACTAGTCTGAACATAGCTTTTCGTTGGTGCCCGCGCACAAATCTGAGCACTGTGCCCGGGCATGGACACTACCTCCAAGGGTAGTACTCGGGCACCGTTCCCGGGTACCGGGAACGTTTCTGAACAGGCGTTTTTTCCCGTGTTTCCTTACGATGCAGTCACAAAAATGGCGGCAATATTGCGGAGTACTCAAAAAGATAAACTGGGCACCAAGCCCTCTGCACGAGTATGAACGTCGTCGGCCCAGGGCACTGAGGTGTCTGGACAGCGTCCATTTTAGCGTCCGGGAACGGTGCCGCGGAAGTCGGTCTGAACGGGGCGTTAGTCCGTTGATTTACTGTTGGGAAGACGAGGCACATTAGACAGGTTCTGAAGAACATAGTAAAAGATATTTCTTCATGTTACCATTAACCCGACTGATTCACGTGAACGAGTTTGACACGTCATAATCATACTGATAATGATAATCAGAGAGACAGCTGTTAATCATGAGGCAGCATGTAGCTGACGGTATAGCAAGCAACTAAGCAGTACCTAAGAAAGAAATTAAGGAGGCAAGTCAGTAATAGTAAGTACTGAAGTACTTAACTTGGTAGCTAGGGTAAGCAAGCAAGAGAGCACAGTCCCCGGTTGAGTTCTTTGCACTATAGCTTTAAATCAAGTAATATAGTAAATTAGGTAAGCGAGCAAACAGTTGTGAAGTTAACAAGCAGCTAAGTAAGAAATGAAAGAAAAGTAAGCAAGTAAGCAAATACGACTTAAATATTATTATTATTTTTATTTACTAAACTGTACAAAACGGTTTCTATTAGCACTTTAATTTAGGCTTCAGAGTTAATTATCTGTTCCATCACTTGTATGTACAAAACGTAGGGTGGGGGGGGGGGGGTACTGGTTCCTTACCAGTCTCCTCTGCGATGCCCAACTGTAGTCGCCTAAACTTTGAAACAAAAACTAAGAAAGAAAAACGTTTTTGACCGTTCTTCGGTCATCGTCAAGTTTGGGGTTCGAATTATGTATTATGCATGAAATTGTAAAAGACACGAAATGTAAAAATTATATAACAGGTGTAGTGAAAAGAAAGTACTAATTAAAAGTGAGTACTAACAACAGAAAACGATAGTTAAGTTAGCAGTATGAAACAATTAAATTAACAATTAAAATTATATGGTGTTTGGTTTTGAAACTCTTCGATTAATTTGTCCCGCTGTCTCGGTGTTACACAGGATATGGGCAAAAGATTCCTGCGTAGCAAAGCCTTTGTGAAGAAAAACACTTGACAGCTTATCTTGTTCTAATTTTAATTTTAAGAGGCGCCCCGACTAAGTGAATTAGTTAAGTACCCATGAAGCTTTTAAAATATCACTGAAGAAATTTCAATTTCTTTAAAACTTCTCCGGTCGCAATTGACATTTCTGTTCTCCCGCGTAGTAGTTTTGATAAAAGTCATGCAGCATTAGTATAAAGTACAGCGTCTGGGACTAATAACCCTTTTGTAACCAACTTTTTCAGGAGAAGAAAGAGGTGTTAGAACATACGGTAATTGCTTGTTGGGTCCATTCAATTCAAGTTAGAGCTGAAGATTTAACCGGGATTCCAGAATCTCATGTTCAACCATACTTTGTCCGCGACAGGCAACCATGGCCACTTTCCTCTTTTGTTGATGTAAAACCTAGAAAGCGCACTCTGGGATTTTTATCTGCAAGTATTCGGTCGAGACGTTTTATACAATGCAAGACTTCGAACAGTTTTCTTTTACGTACATTGTTAACATTGTCGTCAACTCTTTGTTATGCTTTACCGCCATAGCGCTGGACAGTGTCGAACTCCGCGCGATGGGAAATACATCCTCGTTACCAGAACTTTTGAGAACATTACTCCTGAACCTGGTTGTCTCTGATCTCAGTGTTGGATTACTGGTTCATCCTTTCATATATTGCACTTTTAGTCATACTTTTGAACCAAAACTCCGAAAACCAAACAGGTTTCACCAACATAAGAACAGCGTCGATCAACATTTCTGAGTTATTGTCATTGGCTTTATTCTTTGGTGTGATGGCCCTAACAACGGACAGATTCTTGGCCATTCATCTTCATCTCAGATACCAAGAACGTGTGACTCACAAGCGAGTTGTTGGTCTTGTGGTAACAATGATGGTGTTGAGTGCATTTCTTTCATCTATGGATTGGTGGATACAAGACGCAATGTACGCTTATATAACTGCTATCATCATCAAGATAGTGTGTCTTGTAATTACCGCGATACTGTACTGTAACATCTATTTGACTGTGCGACGCCACAGAAATCAAATTGAATCCTTCCAAGTTGGACAATGAGAACAGAATGGCCATGGAGAGATGACAGCGCTGAATGTCGCAAGGCTTCTAAAGTTAGCGCTTGGTACATTCTACATTTACCTAGTATTTTTGCTATGTTATTTACCACAAATCTGCGTAGAAATTATTCTGGGTGTGTTTGGACAAAACACAACCACTAATCATCTGCTGTATTATTTTTAGACAATGGTGCTACTTAATTCATCTCTAAATCTTTTGATTTACTGTTGGAAGATGAAGCACATTAGACAGGCTATCAAGAACATAGTAGCAAAATTTTTTTCGTGTTACAATCAACCAAACTGATTCTCGTGATCAAGCCCTCTAAAGCCCGACAAGAGCTTCAGGTATACGGTATCCGGAACCGTTTTCATGGGAAATCTTACTTTGTTGTCACCATTCGGTTGGAAAGTTCTTAGTTTTTCCTGAATTTTAGGTATTGGGTATGTAGGAATGAATGAAATGTATATTTTTTCCCAGGGATTTAGTATCACACGCTTTACAATTTGGTGATATATTCGTATCTCATGGAGTAAAATCAGGTTTATTGGCATCCAACTACCCTCCCTAGAGCCGGACCTGACTGATAATCAAAAGGCAGCTGTGCAGCTGACAGCTGATAGTACAGCAAGCAAGCAACTAAATAAACTAAGAAAATAAATAATAAAAAAGCAAGTCGCCAATCAATTAATTAGTTAATTCAGCAGTAAAGTAACTAAGTAAAGTAAGAAAATAATTAAGGAAGCAAGTAAGAAATTAATTAACTTACTGGGTAAGTGAGTAAGGTAACTAAGTTAAGTAAGAAAATAACAACGGAAGCAAGTACTATGCACTCAACAGTCACTGATTAAGGAGTAAAGCAACTAAAGCAAGAAAATAATTAAGGAGGCAAGTAAGAAATTAAGTAATTAATTCACTGAGAAAGTAAGTAAAGTAACAAAGTAAGGTAAGAAATTATTAGCGAGTTTAAGAAACGAGGACGGCGGCGGTAACGAGAGCGCCCCAAAACAATGGGCTTAATGAGCAAAAACAATCGCTCTGCACGTGCGTTTTACATTTTGGTACATTTCTTTGCCGTCCTCTGGAAAACGACAACTTGAAATGACCAAATTTTAGGTTTCCTCGAGAATGTGAGCGAATGACGGCAAAATCGTCTTTCTTTTTCATCACTTTGACGTCGTTCAGACTAATTTAGTTCCTGAAGGGTTCGCCTGCATTTCCAAGTTAAACCAATTGGAATGATTGCGAAAGAGTTACAAAAACGAGAAGTTATATTTTTTAAATGACGTTCTCTTTGCCGTTGCTGTTCTCGTTTCAGTCGTAAACTCCCTATTAAGGAAGCACATACGCAATTAAATAACTCAGTACGTAAGGCAGGGTTGCCATTCAGGAGACAAATACGATCATTAGTGTGTTAGCAGGAGACAATTACGATCATTAGTGTGTTTAAATAGAATTTTCTAGACTTAACTGTGTTACGTACCCTTTTGTGTTACGATTTGTAATCGTACGTTTTCGCATATATTAGTTCATTATTTAGCCTTGTTTGTTCGTTCGCTTAAAAATAAGTTTTTAATTCTATCCTCGGCGAGTGTGGTACAGATCAGATCTTATAAGGCATTTTCGAATCTCAAGGACATTTTCAACTGTTACGACATCGTTTCAAAGTTTGGTATTGTTAAGACATCGTTTTCAATGTTATATTATCAAAAGACAGAATAAATGTTTATCTGGTAAACAAAGGCTCTGGTCTGGAAAATAAATTTCCAACAGAGTGGTGCCATCTGTAATAATGCTAAGCTTCTTACGCCTACATCGAGGACACTCAAATTAAAATAATCGAAAAATTGCGTTCCTCAATTGAGCAGAATCAAACATCCAGCTATATTTCATGGAACAAATTTGGCCGTTAATTTACGGTTAAATCAAGGTCCCACTTTATTACATGGAACAAATTTAGCCGAACATTTACGGCTAAAACTATGCCAGGAGGTAGTACTACCATGTATAAGCTATATTGACATGTGTCGCCACAAAGGGTATGGGTTGGTGTCTTGTGATTGGATTTGTGGGAGCAGACTCGAAGTAAAGATAGAGAATGAAAGGCTAAAATACATTAAATTTGTTCCATATTTGTTGCCGCTATATTTTGTGGAACAAATTTAAGGTATTTCCGATGAAATCAAAGACGCGGCGATTGCGTAAACGAAAACAAAGATCCCAAGTTTGTACCGGAGATTTAACAATTTGCGTAGTCGGATAGACTAAAAGTATTGTCAATATTAATACATGAAAAGTGTTACAGCTAAAAGTTTGACTTGTGTTATGGCGATAACACAAAAATGATTAAATGATATTCGTAGCCACAAAGAGAGGAATACGAGGCAACACACTTCACAAACTAAAACTGCAGCATTCCCTACCATATTGAGTCCTTTACTGAAAAAGGGTGGCTACGTTGTACGCGCTGAGTAATATATCCAAGAGAAGAAGCTATCTACGTGGTACGTGGTACGTAGTTAGTAATCGTTTAAGTTGAGAAGTGGTCAATCGATCCACGGTGCTTACTTCGCAAGTTATGCCATTTTGAATGCACAGTGTATTTGTTACTTGAATAAATTACATACTTAGTTTCTGCGTAACGCGTACCGGCTATGCGAGTGGCAGGGTACCGCGTACCGCATAGTCACTGTCTGCGACAAGAAGATTGAGATACATCTCGTTCCCCTGCCCTGTCACAATGTTGGTTCACTGGATTTGCGAAGGAAATTCCGAGAAACAACATTGAGAGGGAAGGGAGAGCAGCCCAAGGTAATATAGCTTCTTCTATTGCATATATGTTGATTTGATTTACAATTAAGCCAAATAAATAAATAAATAAATAATGTTGGCAACAAATCTAAACAGTAGTTCCAAAGAACAAAACATCCAACTAACGTTGATCGAAGATTCTCAAACCAAAAGGCGAGGGAATTGAAGTTTAAAGGTAGCAATGGTCTCTAGAACTACGTTACTACAACACTAACGTGGCTTCCACTACTCACATTGCTAACAATACCTTTTAGTATGATTCACAGACTCTACAATTTTCGTTACAAGCAAGAAGAAGAAAAAAAGGAAGCCTGGCCTTGTTTTAATTCGTCAGATTCACCGTTAAATGCTGAAAACATCATGTTTCACGTGGATGTTCAGTTGTAGAGCTGAGAATGCCGAAAGCATGAGTATGTTTTTTCCGCTATGTTTTGCGTTTTGTGGAAAGGTGATCATGAGGCCACTTGAATTGTGATTGAACCCTTGTCAAACTAAGGTAAAGTTCCACATCTTCGCAAAACACATTGAATCTTGGACGAGGGTTTAAGGTAAGGTGAGGTGCCAAGCAAGCACACTTTCAAAATTAGAATTAAGGTCGGGATCTTCAGATTACGGATTTTGTCGCAGATGTCGTTAATTACGATAGGCCAATAACTAACAGCTTAATTTGGAACCGCTCTCAATACATCCTGTAACATTTTAGGCAAATAACTAACGCCTTAATTTGGAACCACAATTAATACATACTGTTACATTTTAGGTCAATAACTAACGGCTTAATTTGGATCCACAATTAATACATACTGCAACATTTTAGGTCAATAACTAACGGCTTAATTTGGAACTACAGTTAATACATACTGTAACGTTTTAGGCCAATAACTAACGGCTTAATTTGGAACCACATGTATTACATACTGCAACATTTTAGGCCAATAACTAACGGCTTAATTTGGGACCGCAATTAATTCATACTTTAACATTTTAGGCCAACAGCTAACGGCTTAATTTGTTAGTCGGTAATATTTTGTAACATTTTAGGCCAGTTAATATATCACCGACCGTAGTTACTGGCTTAAAATGTTACAGTATATACACTGTGATTACAGCATATGAAGCCGTTGTCTAAACGCCCCTAACCTGCGGACAGTTTAGGCAGTCAACAATCACTTCGAACGCAGAGCTTAAGCAGAAGCCGTCATTTCACACAAAAGTAAGTCTTATTACTTCTCATGCCTACCAAGGAAGCTTCTTCAATTAAGGATTTTTAGCGGCAACGTCCGAAGACAGCGCATGATTAAAACCTTGGCAAACCACACGATCTTTTCTGTCGAAGACCCATCAATTATAAACATGCAAGCTTCTGTAGGCAAACCCGAGATAAAGCTGAAACTCCGCGACACTTGGTGATGTTTTGACAGCTTGACAAGAGACGCTCTCTTTTTCGCTGTCCCTCACTACAATTTCGTCTCTTTTCTCGAACATTTTGTTATTTCTTCCGTTGTTCGTCAGTGTGATTCAGCGTGTTTACTCGAGCCTTTTTCTTGTTCTTTCTCCCGTTGCTCATTAGTACAATTCAGCCTGTTTACTCGTGCTCTTTCTCCCGCTGTTTGTCACTGATACTCTGCCTGTTTACTCGTGCCCTTTCTTGTTCTTCTTCCCACTGTTTGTCACTGATACTCCGCCAACGAATAGACAAAACTGACTTTGTTTTAAAACTGTCCTCAAAATTTGGCCATGCAAATTCCCGCCACAAAAATGCAGGTTGAGAACTGTGTGTATGGGCAAATGGTCTGTCCGTAAACAGTCCACATGGACGCGCGCTTATATGCGAGCTCGCAAACGAAAGGGTTAACTGGAATGTCACATTTCATTCTGGTTTATACAGAAGGGTGGACGGCCACCGCTTCGCAGCAAGATGCTAAAAGGCAATGCAAACTTTCTGCGAATTTTTGGCAACCGAAATTAGGGCAAAAATTCTGGGCATATCTTCTTCGTGCTACATTACTCATTTTACTCGTCTGTCGTTTTGTTTCCCTATTTAGTCTCCCTACTTACACTACACAACTTCTCAGATGTCTATAGAGGAGGAAAAGGGAAAGGTTAAGGAAATAAAGTCAGGGTACCGTTCGGTGTTAAGTATCCCTTCCCCCGGAAAAGTTGACATTTTAGCTCCCTGAACTAACTGCAACGCAGCTGGAATGGCTAAGCTCAAGCATGTTAAGGCATGGCTCATATCCAGTACAGACCACCAGAAAGAAAAAAACGTTTTTGATCTAAAGCAACGTTGTTTTTATCCCAGGGGGAGCCAGAAACTTACCCCAAACAGGAATTGGTATCCTTAAATTTCTTAAGGTGTCTTTATGGTGTTTACGTGACTTGTGACGTCACAGGCCTGCTTAAGCTGAATTCTAAAATGGGCCAAGGATAGTGAGGTATCACGAAAAACTAACCATACGACATTTTTAACCACTTTCTAAGGCAACTATTTCTGTCCTGAATGGATGAACTCCTCAATTATATAAGGCTATATATGGAAAGATAGAAGGTCACGTGACCTTTTTTACGTAATAACTTCTTAGCTTAATATTTTAGTCGGTCATTCAGGACAGATTCTTGCAGGGGCCATTAGCACAATTGTAAAAATACTAAATTTGACAGTGATTGTATGTCATCTCGGCGGCCCATTTTCAGTTGTTTTTTTAAAAAATGAAACAATTAATTATAGTCACGTGACCCATTTTATCAGATTTTATTGGTCTTAGAATATTAAGGTCGTCGACATTAGTTAGCCTGCCAATTCTGCAACGATTAAACCAAATTCTGACGGATTAATTACTGTTTTTCAGATTTTATGCAAATGAGGCTTGAGCCATGCCTTAACATGCTTGAGAGCGTGATGATGGAGCCATTAGAGGGAGCTAGCCTTCCAGTGAAGCGCCCTTATACCAAGGAATCAGGGCAGTAGTACAAATTTTAGGATGTTTTGAAAATATGGTTTTCTTAATATTTAGGCAACGAGTTTTCGATACAGCAGGATACAGCTGTACAAAATTGGCCAAACCTAGAAACCTCAAAGGTTTTTGGCTATTAGTTTGTCTAGCAATTAGACCTTTAGCGCCCGGCTTACGAATTTTACAAATTTTGCAAATTTACTCGCGATGTGATAATAGTTTTTTTTACTGGCTGCGGGCAGGAAATCTTCGGAGACTAATAGAGCAGACAGAACTTGGGTCCAGCAGTGGCATTTAATCCAAGAATGCACTCCAACAAACTCAAATGTACCGAGAACATAATCGAAGAGCATTTTGCTATACAGTTATATTTAGGCCAAAACAGCAACGCGAACAGTAGACAGAGCACCCATTCAGACCAATATGCATCTCATTAGGGTGAGAGGGACAAGGGGGTCTCCCTAGGGTTTACATCTCATTAGGGTGAGAGGGGACAAGGGGGTATCCCTAGGGTTTTTAATGAATTGAGGGCTACGTTGTAATGAATTCAAAATGGCGGAAAAGTTTAATTATTCAAAATGGCGCCTAGGGTTAGAAAAGAGAGACAGTGGAAAAGTACTGATTTTGAACGGCCTGTTCTGTACTATCTACCACGTTTGACTTTGACATTCCACCGTACCTCGATAGTAGTAAAAGGCTGGAATTACATATTAAGGGTGAAAGGGGGAGGATGGGACAAATGTGGGAGCGCGAAAAAAGGATCACGCGGTTGAAAAAAGTATTTAACCAACTCGACACATCGATTTCAAGACGGTGCCGGAATCGAACCGACGCCCCCTGGACTCGCAAGGTCCAAGCTCTACCACAGAGCCAGCTCCCCAAGCGATGGTAGATCAAGGTGAAAGGAAAATGTCTGTATAACGTATCCCTGGTTAGCAAGGGTTACTAGCGGCGTGTTGTCGGCAGAACCACGCGCTCCGCTTGAATCAAAGCTTGACTGAAGCTCTGATGAGGTCTTTTTCGGCACCAGGAAGCTGATCTATGCCAGATTAATCGAGGAAACGATTCGGGGCACTGGCAAACTCTGCGGAGTAATAGCAAAATTAAAGTTTCAAACAAATTTTCGGTTGTCCGATGGGATCTCCAGTCAGCGCCATCTTAGCCAATCTCGTCATGGAATATCTCGAAGAAAAGGTCCTCTTTTTGGCTCCAAACCCTCCCAAATGGTGGTTCAGATGCGTAGATGTTAGCCATGTGTGTGTAAAAAGGGAGGACGTGGATGAATTCCACTCACATCTCAATTCTATCGACGTCAACATCAAATTTACCATCGAGATAGAGTCAGAAGGTTCCATTGCCTTTCTTGACACAAAAACAACTAGACAAGTCGACATCATCATTGCTCGATCACCGTGTCTGTCTACAGGAAAGCTACCCACACCGACCGCTACCTTGATTTCAAATCACATCACCATCCCCAGCACAAACACTCGATCTGTCGTACGCACCCTCATGGATCGCGCAAAGAATATTCCATCCACCGAGGAGGAAGCGTTTCGAAAAACTAAGCGAGTAAAGGAAGACCTTACCGCTAATTACCCTGCCAATTTCATTTATAATGGCCGCCGACTAAATAGACAACAAGAAGTTAATGATATCGACCATCGCGGCATGGTTATTTTGCCCTACGCCAAGGGATTCTCCGAGAAAATCGAAAAAGTTCTTCGAGGTTTCAACATCAAGGTGGCTTATAAGCCTATTCGGACAATTGCAAACATACTTGAAAAACCAAAAGACAAGATCGAGAAAGAGGCTGCCAGAGGAATCTTGTACAAGATCAAATGTAAAGATTGGGATTGTGTTTACATCGGTCAGACATCGCGCGCGCTAAAAACACGCGTCAAAGAGCACGCAAAGGCCATAGCAACATTAGACGAAAATTCTTTGTTGGCCAAACACCACATGCGTCACAGTCACCAAATAGATTTGGTGAACGTCGAAAATGTTGACAGGTCATCGGCATGGCGACAAAGACTTATTCTTGAGGCTTGGCATTCCGTGCGAGATATGAACGCTATAAACCAACACATAGCGCTTCCAAACGTTTACAATAGCATAAAGAATTTGTAGAAGTAATTAAGAATGCTCTAGAGACTTGGTTTAACCTTTAAAATATTCTTTCGAGGTGCGATTTAATATTAACATACATCGTGTACCATCAGGATGCCGTTAGACATTTGCATTTTTATCTTTTGCTGAAGAAGGCAACAGAAGTTCCCGAAACGTCCAACACAACATTTTAGCCAGTGTCAACTTTTAAACATATTTTTATTTTTAACATTCCTGGCTACACACCACACATTTTTAACTTCTGATTTCTGTTGGATTTTGTATATTTTTAACGGAAAGCTAATGAACAAATAAAATTTTAGTCATCGTACTTTAATCTCCTCCTTACAGCGATAAACCGGAACCTGAACGGTTTTACTCATTTTTGTCGATACTTCTTTATGTTGCCAATTACCTCTTTACTCACCAGAGCCGTCGGTGAATATTACAAACTTTGGCTACAAAACTTTTCATCGCACTGTATCCCGCAAATAATAACGGGTCTCAACTGACAGGGATAATTAGCAGTTTTAGGTCTTCATTTGTGTTTGTTAACACCTGCTGAATGCTAAAATAGTCACTGCATAGCGTCCTAAACGGTAACCGAGAAGAAAGAAACGTTTGAAAAACAGGAAGAAGCAAGAAATTGTTTATGAGGTATATAGCGTAAGAAACACATACACATTTTTAAAGCCCTTCTGTATTATATTTTCAGTTTTGCAGCTCACGTTTCTTGAACAAACCGTACCACAAACCGACTTGGCCCAAAGTGACAAACATTCGGAGCCCGAATTTATTAAGCTTTTTTAAAATCTTAAATTCAATTGTTCAAACCCATCTCATTAAATGAGAAACGCAGTAGATGCTTTCAAACTCGTTGTGTCCTAAAATTTGAGTTCCCGTTGCAGGTAATACCCGCTAAAGGGTGCAAACTGTGTTTTATTTCAGTTGGCGACTGAACTGCACAAATATCCCTTATAGCCGTTATCTGTCGAATTAGGGCTCAAACCATCTGCTTAAATAGCGGGACGTGGAGCGCTTGGCAGCAAGCGCTCTTCCTTCAGGAAAGTGTGAAATTTTGGCTCCTGAAATAATTGTAACAGTCAGACGTATGCGTAACTTTTTTTTCTCCATAACTGACATTTAAAATATATCTGGCAACCGTGTTTTCTCTCGAGCTCAAGGCCCCCCTCTCCATTAGACTTGATGAGTGATCATACAAGGAAATGTTTTGAAACAAGAAGGACTACACAATGATATGTTCCGAATCCCTGTATCGCTGAGCATGATGACTTGCTTGGTGTACACTGACCACACGTGTGTGACTGAAACGGATATTATTTTAACGGCTGGAGTAAATTGTGCTGAAATTTGCATGAAGAAGCTTGCAGATTGTTTGTGGTTTCATTTTTTTTATTAAAAACAGCAGCAGCCTCTGTTCAAGCACAGTGTAGTCTGAAATTTTGTGCAAACGTGTAACCCAACTTTGGATTTTCAGCTTTTCATTCGAATTTATTTTCATTTTTACTTAGGCGGAAAGTTTCTTTCCTTGATGATGACTGTGCACTAAAAGTAAACGATCAATTTGAAGGACGTTTCAACCTCTCCGAGATCATTTTCAAGTTCGAATTAAAATATAAAATCATCAAGGGTACGGAGAGAATGGCGTTCATGTTTGGCTGATATTCAATAGCGTGTTTATCAAACTTGAGGCATGTCAGTGGATGTCAAACATTCTTCTGCTCGTAAAAACATGGCAGACAACGAAGCTCTTTCAAAACCCAGCATAATCTTTGCGGGAGCTCGAGTAGCTTGGATTTTCTGGTGTTTTAAAAGACGAACAGAGAGATGCTGTAAGGCAGTTAGTAAATTGAGGCATCTCGAATTCACTGTCTAGTTTCAATCATGGTAACACACAAGTCTTAAAAATGATTTACACTACACAACTTCCCAAATGTTTTATAAGTCACTGTAGAATCATCATCAGCCCTTGTTATGCATCACAATTAACGTTGCAAACAATAACTGACCCAAACTTTAGCAGTTCGTGTTGTAAACCATCATTAATATTTTATTTGTTTCTGTGAATGATGTATATGAAATATGTTGACAATATCTGTGACACAGTGACATTGAATTTCATAATTACATAATTTATTTTTAGCCACATTATTGTAATTTCGTACAGAGTTCTCGTTTATGTAACATTGGATATGTATTTTTTATCTTATGGTTTATTAAAGACACCATCATCATTGCCATCGCATCCTAAAACTTTAAACAGGAACTAGAAAGAATCGTTTTGAAAACAGGAAAAGGTCATAAATTATTTGTGAGATACTTAGCGTAAGGAACTAATGCATATTTTAAATCCGTCTTCTAGTACATTTTCAGTTTTGTAGTTCATTTCCCATTTTGCTTGAACAAGCCATACCATAAACCGACTTGGCTCAAAAGGTATCAAGAATTTGCAGCATCAATTTAATCTATCGGACAAATCTCATTTAAATATTAACAAGCATGGAACTGAATGTTCTGGAACTCACTTTTTAGATGCTTGTAAACTTGTTTCGTTGTAAATTTTAATTCCCCCTACCTTGCATTGGCCCTAAATTTGCAAGAGGAAGCTTCTTGCTGAAACTCCAATATTTCTTTACAAGAATTATGGGTCCGTACCACTTTTTTGATCGGGTCTGGACCCATTTTTTTCTGCAGTGTAAACGCGCCTGTGATGAACTCACCGATCGTGTCCCCCTTCCGTGTTGTTTAAAATGGGGCCACCCTGCTTGTTTTTGCCCAGTATGCCCCTTATTTCTTGCTGGGTTGCGCGTGAAATGTTCGAATCAAACTTGATCAACCGGTAAAAAAAATTGTTATTACAGAGGAAAATCTATGAAACCTAGGGCGTTTTCGTCTTTCTGGGCTATAATCTTTCACTAAAGTGATTTCGAATTGCCCGATGTTGCATATAATGTAAGGAAACTTCTCAAACTTATTAATAATTCATCAAATTAAAAACAAAGAAAATCACAACCGTGGAGGAGGTTTGGATACCCGGTCATAATTAGCACAAATTTTGACGACTTAACTTCTCCGTTTAATACTTAGTTTTTGTTTTGATTGAGAAGCGTATATCAAACACGGGAGACAGTGTTTCATCCGCTATCCAAACACTTCGAATTTCATCAAAAATACTCCGCTGCGCGTCGTACTTTCAACTCTCTTCTCGGTGTTTGGATATCCCGATGAAACACTGTCTCTTGTGTTTGATATATTACTGGACCGCTCTCTCATAATCCCATACTCCTCCCTGACTCCAAATGCGGAGTTTTGCGTAATTTATACACAAATACTACAACCTCTACTGCCCAACTTTTTTTCTTCTTAAAATATGTATTTAGTGTACCTATTATGAGTAAACAACACCAATAAATAAAAGGAGGGGTCGTTTCTTTGCAACACGACGAGAAAGGGAAAACGATCATTTTCGGCGAAGGGACTTGGGCGAATTCTAAAATTGTCGACTACACGTACGAGTATTGCGCTTTTTACTACTATTTTCGCTTATTTATTCTTTGCAACAAGTCATCCACGGCGAAGCGAAAAATGATCAAAGAAGTCGATAAAAAAAACCCCCGACAAATTGTGATGACGCAATGTTATGCTCAGTAGGATATGCGCAGTGCAAAAAAAGGGAATCACCTTACTAGTAAGCAAATTACTAATTACTTGAGCTTCCCAAAGGGAGCCCAAGGTTAAAAATGCCCTTCCTTAATTTTTTCTGCGTTCAGTCACAAATCGCCGTTTGGGTCCTAAAACGCTTGCGTCCCTTCTTATTGTCTCTACGCATGCTCATGATTAGAGAGCACGCACATGGTTAAAAAACATGGGGGATTTATATCAAGCGTCGTCCTTGAAAGGAAGCACGAATACTATCATTTTTCTCCGCTCAAACCAATTACAAATGCGCACACCGCTTGCGGTAGACCCTACACGAAAGGGTCGCTCCGCGGACTTTACGTGAGATCAATTTACGAGCGAACATTTCTGAGTACACCTATCAAGAAGCATGCTATATCAAATAAGCTATCCAATGTTAATCATGTAACGAAGCATCTGCATAAGCATTATCGTGTATTTAGACGTGATCGTGAACCCAGCAGAATACCAAGTCTTGTTATGCCCTTATAGTAAATAATAGTGAATGCAATAGGTTTTAATGTGGTTTGACTGTTATTGTATCAGCGGTATCTTTTAAAACTTCAAAGAAACCAAAGTATTTGTATTGTCTCTTGGTTTATGATGAAAATAATGTAACACCAATTAAAATTAAAATGGAACAGCTTCAGTTGTTGAGGCCATCAGCAAAATTCAAACAAAATGTAAATCTCCCGGACGTTACAAAATACAATTTTTGAGATGCTTATGTAAAAGATGGTGACAATTAAATAAAAATTAAAACTATTTTCCTGGGTATTGCATAGATCTGCATACTGTTGTTGTTGTTGTTGTTGTGACCTTGGTGTGAAGTACACGTGACACGACATCAAAGCATGCGCCCGAAAACAATACACTGGTTTACTGACATTTTCACAGACAAGCCGTTGATCATTTCTTTGACAAACTGCGTTCTCGTTTGAGTCTTTTGAGTCAGCAAGGAAAATGTCTTCAAGTACACTTAGAGTTTAAAACGACCAGCTACCAGAGGTGTTATAGGTTATGTCCATCATCTTTCTCCCGAGAAGAGGAACAAGAAAAATACTATGGAGTACGCGACTTTACCGCACTGCAACCTTCAGCAAACGAAACGAAAGAAGCTCTCATTTACTCAAAACACAAACGGCAGCTGTTTTCGCAAAGCCAAACGAATCGGACACCGATTAAGCTTACAGATTTTACGTTTACTGAAACCATCTTAATTTGGGAACTGCGACAATCGTCGACCAGACTGGAACGATACCGATTGATGTGTGGGAAAAATACATCAACGATATAATCGAAGGACACTCGTACCAAATGAGTTCTTTGCTAGTGCGCATCTGGTCCGGACGAAAGCAGACTTCCATAACATTGAAGACCGAAATCAAAGCAATCAACGCTGAAAAATTCGCAAAGATTAAAGTCTCCCAAACCAAGAAATCAGCGAAGGAGACCGTCATGGTCAAAGAGATCACCGCCATTACAAAGTGTGACAAGTTTCAAAGATGTCGGAAATGCACGAAAAAGATCCAGCAAACTACATGCTTAAGAGTTGCAGAGTGCCACAAATGCGGGACCATGAAGGCAGAAAAGTGTCAAGTGGGCCGTTTCCTCACAGTAACAGTAGAAACCACGGAGAAGGACCAGTGACTTCATTAGACTGATGAAATACTTGCATCGATTCTAAAACATGTGTCGTCAATGGACGAAGGCGCCATTGCAGAAGAACTTTTGTTTGTTGAAAACATGTCGGCGTGAGATACGACATTGACAGTCTCGTTATTTCACACGTGGAACACACATCAACGGCATCATGAATCAAATAAACATTGACAAGTAAGAACTTTTATACTGCGACTACTCAACCAGAGGCTATTTTTCCAAACTGCGCTGTGCAAACGGATTACATTTTACACGCCCTAAACATGCGCATGAAACCGTTTTAAGATAGACAGCACATGGAATTGAGTATATTATACTAAAGTTCTGGGGCGGCCTCGGTTACAATCACACTGCAAAAAGCACAATTACGTTTTCCTTTTCACAGTTTGTTTTCAATGTAGAAAACGACAACAATTGTAAACATTTCAAAATCCGTCTTCTATACTTCTTATTTAGAGTTACAGTTTTTATGCATGACAATGTGACACAACATAAATGATATAACAACATAACATTAAGTCTAAACTGAAAGCTCATGAGCTCCTATTCCACCGGCTTCAGAAATTCCAACTTCTTGGCTGGGGGCCTCTCGCCTTTTAACTCGCGGTGATTACATTCGCTTCAGCCAAAGCCTTTTCCTGCACCTCATGGGCCAGCCGAGTTATTTTAGGCAACAGCTTTACCTGCAGCCACCCTCTGCGGGCTTTTGGCTGGCTTAGTTTTTGGAACTGGGTTCGTCGCCTGCTGTGTGATATCCGCGGCTGGCGGAGCAGAAGTCTCTGTTTCCAGCGCAGTTGATTGTTCAGCCGACATGCCGGCAATATGCTCGTCTATTTTTATGTTCAAAAGAACTCCACTTGTTACTCGGCCGACTACTCATTAATTGCTGGGTGTTGCTCAGCTTTTGGTGAGGATTGCTCAGCAGCTGGAGCAATGGGCGGCGCTTCGAAATTGTCCAGCGACATGTGCTTCGTCGTGATCAGCGCCGCGTTTGCAATGGTGAGGAAACGGCCGCACTTCAGCACAAGAGATCCGGCAAGGGTAGAGAGCACCTTATTGATCATGTAGTCGTTTTTCAGCTCTTTTTGGTATGCCTCGACATCCTTGATTTTCACAGCCTTTTTAATCGCTTTCGATGCAAGGAAGATGAAGCTCTCTATCAAGCTGTCTGTCGTTTTTTAGCCGACATAGGTCTCGTACCTTTTGCTGTACTTTTCGACGTCTTTGTCTGTGAGGCCTTTCAGCTGCTCGTGCGTCAACTGCCCCCCAATGGCCTCCTTGGCCTTGCCTTTCGACACCAGCACAGCCAGCTGCTTGCGAATAGGGGGTGTGTAGTGTGACCGTGAACGGGTGCCACAGCAAAATCACAAGGTATGCGTGCTTCTACGCTTTCAGCTGTGTGACTAGGGCTTTGTACTCCTCAACGGACAGCCCGCCAGCGAAATCTTCGAAGATGGATTTCATGGTCTTGGCTGACGGGGTGTAAAAAAGGACGACCGCTGCCACGTTCTCCCGGAAAGAAGCTGAGATGCTCGTGTACTTCTGGGTCAACATCCAAACGCTGATGCCGATATGGCGAGCAGAAAAAGTCAGATTGACCAACTCGCCTGTGCGCCCTTTCACGTCTTTGGAGGCTGCGCAGTCGTCGATGACGATGACAGTGTTGGTGCCTTCAATAGCAAACTTGGCAATTTCCAACCTTCTTTCTACCTTGCACTGCTCGCAGATCACGATAAACATTCTCGGATCTTTTTCGCCGATCCACTGGAAGGTTTTCTTGTGCGTGAACGTCGGGCAGATCAAAACGATGTAGTTGAACCTGCCGCGGAAAGGGCCGTAGAGCTGGTTCACCACGAACCTGGATTTGCCTGAATTGGTCGGGCCAACGACCAAAACATTGAAAGGGATGTTGCTCGGGTTCATTGCACTGTGCAGATTTTAATTGGTGAACCGTGTCGTACCCTTCTTCGCTAGATTCATCCTCGGTTTCAACCGTTTCAGCGCTACCCTTCGCGCCTGTCGGGAGGCCGTCATAAACGACCTCGTAATTCCCGATGACGCCGGAAGCGAGAACCATGTAGGCGCGCGCAGTTTTCTTTGTCAAGTGCAGCCTAATCACCCCGATTTCCATGATGCCCCAAACCGCGACCATGCTTTCGAAATAATCGGGCAATTTCAGTTTCGCCGATCGAATGTTTTTGCTAGAAGACAAGCGGTCCATAGCGTGCGCAAGCGCGGGTATTAATACTGAACAGAGTCTAATTGCTAGCCCTGAAGACGTGGCAGTTCACGTTTCTGGAGCCGCTGCCATCCGGCTCGATCTCAAGCTGGACCCCGTCTTCGGTGTTTACGAAGCGCGTGCCGCTGCCGTGCATGCTGTAGTCAGGCATAAACTGCAGATCAGTCAAAAGCCTAAACCTGTTGCCGGTGTAAAACTTGGTCAGGTTTATGCGTTGCGTTTTGTTTTTTGCCTTGACGAAGAAGCGGCTGGCCTCCTCCCAGACGTCATTGGCGCCGATGCCGTTGTTATACACCCTGTTGGGCGAGCCGTTGACAGTGACGCTGACTTTCGTCAAGTCCCTGGTTCCGGCGCTATACGGCTCCACAATTAGGAGCAGGAACCGTTTCAATGACCTTCCGTGGGGGTTGACCCTGATATTCAGCCGTGTGTCGTTGTTTTTGTAGAACGTGACAACCTCTTCTCGCTGCGCATGGTCGTATAAAAACTCCTTGCCTGCGGAATAAACGCTCTGAGCCTTGTTCACCAAAGACTTGCTCCGGATCATCTCGTATTAGAGCTGAATGTTTTTCAGCTTTTATTTCAGCTTCGTCGTATCCGAGCCTTTGACAACTTGGGAGGCCGCTGCAAGGGTCAGCTCGAACGAAATGTTGTTCAAGAGGGCCTGGGGGTAGAAGACGCCGTGATCGGTTAGAATCTGGTGGTCGAACCGGATCCAATATTTTTTCTTGTAAATTGTTTCCAGGTTGTTTTCTGCGTCAACCCCTGTGGTTGCTTTATCCCCTGCGCCTGCTCAGATCTTGCAAAGCTCTTCGGTTTGAATGCTCTCGAGCAGCATGTTGTCCCGCTCCTCCTGTGAAAGGAAAAGGTCCTCCCAGGTTTTGAAAATGTCATAACCAACCGTTTCCTGCAAAACGGTGCCCGCGTACTTCACAATCAGCTTCTCAACCAGAGCGCGGGAGACGTTTTGCACGAGGAAGTTATTGGCGTGGCCCCCTGCCAAGTCGATGTCGAATAGCAGTAAGAGCGAGCCGGGAACGAGGACCTCGTCCGCATTCAGCTTTGTCACCGAAACGTACAGCGTCTCGCCGGGGTTGGCTTCGCTGCGGTCAAACGTGATGCGCTTGACCGCGCGCTCGGCTTTCATGGCGCCGAGGGTTTTCTCGTTGTGCGTCGGCAGAAGGTTTGCTTGCACACACATCTTGCAAACTGTGTGCCACACCAAAATTTTGTGTTCTATTTAAAAATAAAAACCGGATAGAGGCGCGATGGCGGAAGGCGGCTATGACGCAGAAATGGAGCACCCCTTCGGGGTTGATCAGCCTGGTCTTTATTACAATTTTGACAACGACGACGAGGAACATGAAGTGGACACGACCCGACAAAAACATTGGGTGAGTTGAAAGAGCAAATAAATCAGCTTCAAAAGCACGCCGAAGAAGATGAAGCCATTTTACAAGATACAGATGCCTCGCCTTCTCACAGAGAAGCCGCACAGGAAAGATTGCCAGACAGAAACGAGGAGGTCGCGCGTTTGCAAGCGTAGATTGGTAAAAGAGAAGGCGCTCTCCCACTTCGTGAAAGGATTGTGATGATTTCATTTTTTGTTTCCAATTCTTCGTGTTAGTGTTAATTATTCATTGTAGTGTTTAGCTTGTATTTAATTAGAGGTGTTTTGTAATTATAAGAATAGCTAGTAAGTTTATTGTACTTAAGTGTTAATTTAGTAAAGCGTTATCGTAGGAGTGTGAGGTATCATGTTTTAACAATATGTAAGATAAGTGTTGTAAATGAATTAGCATAAACATATAAAATGATAAGAATAAACGCCATGTGCAGCAGTTGGAAGTAAAAAAAGTGGCAGATTTTGAAGCAAGAAAGCAAGGAAAAGAGGGTTTGATTTACTAAGCCGGAGGGCAAGAAGAAGAGTAGAGGGAAACCAATTCACTGCCAAGAAGTCATTGGCAGGCGCCGACCATAACAAGTTGACAAAACCCATTTGTCAGTGGAGGCGTAGGAGTCGTGAAGAGCTGAAAGATTAGGAGCCTCGTGTTTGAAAGAAGTGCTGAAAGCCTTTGAAGATAAAACGAAGTAAGTGCGTTAGAGTGGTATTGAACCAAAGAGAAGTACGATTGCGGAGTTGGTCCCTTTTTGGTTTTTTTTTTTTTGTGGAGTTGGTTTGAGTTCGGTACGGGCGGATTTCAAGAACTTCGAAATGGAACTGGACGGTGAACTGCTGTAAATAAATTGTAAATTAATTAGTGTTCTTGTTATCGTTTAGGTTTTAAAATTACTCTAGGTAAAGAATTAAGAATTAGTTTTACTTTGTATTATTATTAGTATCCTATTTAAAACAAGTTATTTCTAGTGTAATTGTTAAGTGTAATAAATACTTGTAGACTTATGTTTTGTTGTTGCGTGTTTTCTCGGGTTTGTTTATGCCTAGTGTTTTTGTTTGTTAAAGAGTGCCCACCTTTGTGGCGCGGTTTCCCCGGGGGGGGGGGGGGGTCCTTGGGTCAATTTTTGCTGGGTATGTGCCGCTGGCCTCTCAGAACCCCTACCCCATTATAGTCTATTCTGTGGCCAATTATAGACCCCATCTTAGTCACTTTTGGGAAAATGTAATTTTCGCGATCCCAGCTTAGTTACTTTCTGTTTATGCCTCTACCTTAGTAGGTCATCCTAAAATGAATTGACTCGTTTGTTAAATTGAATGTAGAACACTTTACTTTTCACCCACAGTACAAACATTCTGGTACATTTGCTAACCGTATTTACAAACGTACCGTCATAAATAGTTGAAATGCAAACATTCTTCTTTAACGGGAACGTCATAATGGTTTCTTACATGAATAAAAACAAATTATTTCGAACCTACAGATCAGAAGATTCATACTAAATGTTCCTGTAAATGTCACGTTGAAAGCTATTAAGTCCCGAGCGAAAGAGAACAAACGCTTTCTAATCCAAAAGAAGATCCAAGTTGTGTTAACTTCGATGGACGATAACAACGCAGAATAGCCAGAAAATAAATACCGTAGTGCGGATGATTTGTTGGACTTTGTTCTGGACCCAGGGGTTCTGGATTATTGTGCAAGTCGTTAATGTTTAAGTGGTGATTTCACGAACGTAAGTCAATGCGAGCCAACTGTTAAATATTAAAACAACAGCACGAACCATTTTTTAACCGCGAATCTTCCTACTTTTAAATCCCTGCTTGCCAGAATTTTCTTATCCCAGAAATCCCGAAAATGTGCGACCCCATTCTAATAACTCTACAAAAAATGTAACCCCATTATAGTCACTCCAGTCGTGAAAATGCGACCCCATCCAGCGGCACATCCCCATTAGCCTCTTATAAGGGAGTACCCCCCCGGGGCGGTTTCGTCACAAGGATCAAAGAGATCTTCAAAAACTACGGCTTTACCGTTACAGCGATCGCTCTCGTGGCTGGTGTTACGATTGGGGTCGTAGTTGGAGCGATTACCAACTCTTTGAAAGCCCTCGGCAAACGGTTGGGAAACGGGCTGAAAGAAATCGGGCAAAAAATGGCTTCGCTTCTGCCCGGCTCGATCGGCTCGATCGTTTCTTTCCTTTTCAAAACTGCTGGCCAGGCTATCGGTTTTCTATCTGAGCACACCTGGATGCTTGTTCTGGCTGTGGTGGCCTTTCTGGTGGAGCGGTATGTAAAGAAAAACCGCTGAGACTAGCGCATCGAAAGGAAAACCACCCCCGCAATCGCAACAGCCCCAACCTCAACCAGAATTTTGTTCACATCGTGAACCTCGTTTCCAAATCCAGCAGGCGGGGTTGGTTCTTTCGGCCTTTCACTTAGTTTGGTGGTCTGCCCCCCAGCGTCTGAGGCTGCCGGTTTTTGTGCATTCGCGCGATGAATTGGCATGGGTTAGAAGGGTGGCTGTTTGGGGGGTTAATCTTTGAAGGCCCGCCCGCCATCAAATGCAGGGACAATTTTTTTGTACCCTGATTTACGTTGTAGTTCACTCCGAGCTTCATCCCTGACCTCGCTTGCTTGAGCTGATTGTTGTAGCCCACCACGCTGCCTCTGTTCAGAACCTTGCGAGAGGGTATGAGCTATGCTCCCGGCGCTACCGCCAAGTCCAAGCGCACCTTTTGCTACTCCAGATTCAGGCGAAACAAGTCTATTCACTTTATTTAAAAATCGACATTTAAGTTTTCGTAGGTTCGAATGCCCGTAAA
>OX419336.1:10584394-10586894 GCA_948470475.1 Galaxea fascicularis | reverse complement strand
GTCCGAGGTTACAAATTCTATTGCAAATATGACGTCACGTCTACATGTATAAAAGCTGTTGTCTGTAATATTGCGTGCTGGAATAACCAAGAGATGTCCGCGAACTAGGCATAAGTGAAAAGAGCTCCCGGGTACGATATAGGGCACGCAACAAAAGCGTAATAACGAGCAGTTAACCTTTTAACTGTTAATTTATTTAGCTATACTCTGTTACAACTACTTAGGTTAAAGATCAAGTTAAGCAATTCGTAAAGCAGGCTTACTGTCTTTCATAGTCATACAGGTACTGATCATGATTAACTTTGAACTCCAAGTCAATCCACCAACTAGAGACAGCAACGTTTGACTTTCTCGTTTCACTGGATTCTTTCCACTCACTGGATTTTCCGTGTACACAAACTCGTATGGAGGACTTCATAATGAACTCTGAACTCTCTATCTTCTTCCGTTTTCTGCCATCGTTTCTTTCTTCTCTCCAGGTGTAGCAAGGTCAAAGGTTATAGCTCCATCATAGTTATAGCAGTTGATTATATAGCTTCCTCACATTATAGCATCCATAGCATAAGTTCAATCACAGCTGGCCACGAGGGTAAGCCCTCAGGAAAATAAGGAGAAAGTCCACTCTGTTACTTACGATCCTGCTTTCATACTTTTTCTTTAAGTATCTAGAAAGTTCTGTTGCTATTTATAATTTATTACCAGGTCTACTATTTGTGGAAACTGCTGAGTCACATCAAAGATATTTCTGGAAAATTACAGATTAAAAGATAATTCTAGAAAAGTCTGAAATTGCATAACAGATAAACTAAAAGTAGCTCTGATCCTCATAACAGTAAGTATGACGTAAGGAAAACATTACCAGCAGTAATTAGCTGCGTGTTTATAGTTAATAAAAATTGAGATAGAACCTAAAATGCATAATTTTGTTGTTCCTCGTCGCCTTGGGGCTTTAAGTTTGTTTTAATTCTTTTTCAGTTGATGATCATGGACCTTAACCCATCTTAGAAAATATGGCCAGGTGGCTATACTGTTTATTCTCAATATTATTCTGGACTATTAAGGCGGGTAAGTTTTAACGCTTGTCCCAAGTACCAAACGACCGATCGATCAATCGGTCGCCAATTTATTTGTGTGAGTGTTGTGTATTTTGATTATTCCATTTCTAGCTAAGTAATTGACCAACCGACCTTCATTTTGTTTAATTTACTTACGTAGTTTCTCTGTTGCCTGGCTCCTCTAGCCCCTGTGGTTATTCCGGGCACCCAGCACTCTATTTAATTTCGATTGATTTCCTTCATATCGTTGTTAATATTTATGTAAAATGAGTACAAATAATTTTTTCGCCATCGAATACGTGAATTACAAAATATTAACTGACACGCGTGTCAATGCATTTGATTTGCGTATATGGATGAAGTAGAACCATGAAGGTTAGAAATTGACAGTCCGGGCCACAATCAGAACTGGATATATAGTTTCCTGTAATGTGATTGGTTCATACGCTGAACCAAAACACTGGCCCTTTATTACTCTTTATTACATTACATTACATTATTTTATTACATGCATGACACAGTTACAGGATGCAAAATACTGTATGACTGCATGAATACTGTATGAACGTATGTATGTACTGACTGGCATGACCGCGAAAGGACTAAGTTCCAGGTAAGTAACTCTCCCGCTAAGATCATGCGAGAGGCACAGACTGCTCGAAGCACTTCTATGAAAATCAAACCATGGACGGATTAATCGAGACAATTTATTTGCCCAAGGATTCGATACACAGATATCAAGATACTGTTGATTCAGGAAGGATTGTGTGCAAGAGGTACGCGTGCGACCAGTGCAGTGGAACGTTTGGACTTTTCTCTAAGCTTAAATTAAATATTGCAAGATACCGAAGTAAATTGAGAGGAAAACAACCAAAAAAAGGAATATCTTGTAGTGAAAACGGTTTGAGAAGCGATCCCTCGAAAGTGGATGAGTATTTGAAAGTCTAGGACTGGTCTCTGTTTGTTGTGAGCGAAGATATATTGGCCTGGATTGATACATTAAGCTATCAAGACTTGGTCTTAACCTCCACTAGCTCGTACGCGTTTGAAAACAACTTTGACCTAACAAGAACTAAAATCCTGATGTTGTCTCTTACGGGAGAGTTTGGACCTGTCTGACGAAACCTCTTGGACACAAACACAGCTAACTGGTACGTACGTACAAGTCGCACTCGCCAGGTCGATGCATGCAACCCTCACGAGTTTTTGCTATTTCATTGCAAACTTCATCCCGATGTATATGTAGTTGAATTGGCGGTAAACAGTTCGACATAATAATACCGTTTCGACATGAACGTAAGAAAAGTTCAGGGTGTTAGCCACTAGTGTTTGCTTGATGATATGGTATGCTACAATGCCATATTAATTTTTTTTTTTAATAACAAATAAGGAATACAACGCTTACAATACAACTACGAACGGTATTTAGGCTACTAACAGCACTA
>OX419336.1:10549394-10574394 GCA_948470475.1 Galaxea fascicularis | reverse complement strand
TGCACGACGGCGAAAACGCAATGTCACACGTACGGTACCAGACACAAATGTTATCGGTTGACCAGTGTCTCCTCTTATATTGGGCAGAGTCACGTACCAAGCAGTGGGCAACCTCAACTCGAAGTAATGTTGAGCTTTCTCGTGAATGTAAAAGCACTCGTTTCCTCCTAAACTTGTAATCGTTTCTTCAATCACTTTTGAGATAAAGGTCCTTCAAAGCGTTATGAAGTCCCATCAACATATTATCTATTACGTCTTTGATCGTACGGTAAATAGCGCTTGGAAGGTGGATGGACAATGACCAAGGAACAGGCCCTGCCTTACAAAGCAAAGTGTAAGACAGCTTGTTGTCTCTCACATTTTGTCACGTGTATGGGTAGATGATGCGGGTCATGGCCACTTCCCAGTCGTCACTTAGGTGCAGCTGGGACGGTAATTGCATCTTAAACTCGGACGGCTTGTTTTCTGGATTTCCAGGCTTGCATCACTTGTCAACACCATGTAAAAACTGTTTGTCATGATGATCGACGACGAAAGTGTAATACCACGTTGACGATACCGTCTAGAAATGAAAGCCGTTGACCACAGCCACCTGTTAAGTAGATTTCAACGGTTTGAAATATCTTTGTACGCAACGGTACAAACAAACGGTACCATTGGGTACCATTTCATGTAAGAGAGGTAAACGCTTGTCACCCACTTGCCAAGGTTCCACGAGGTTGGTTTGTACTTGCAAAAGCATCTGTTTACACGGGCAGAGAGACAACGACTGTTGATAATCAAAAATTGGCTTGTTACCCTGGTAACTTTGCGGGTTGCCGCTTGGCTGTATCGCGGGCGCATTTTCACACATGTAACACGAGAGAAGACATGTTGTTTTGTGAGACCTTGTTGTTCATTCTTGCTCGAAATTAAAAGGTAAAATCTATTCCTCTGTGTGACGACCCCTTTGGATATTGACCGTTCTACCGTTTGAGAACAACGACAAAGGAATGGCAAATTGGCTAGGAAATGTGATGGAGGTCTGAGGTGCCTTAACACACCAATCGTGACCAAATTTATCTATTGGGATTAGGGAGATATCTTTGTTCAAACGGATCTCAGGCTTAACGGTATGTTGGTCCGTTATCCACCCAGGCCGGTGCACGAGCAGTTGAAACGGTGAACATAATCTCTTCCTCAAGTGAGTTCAGAGTTACATTCCATTCTTCATCCACTGTTATTTTGGGTTAGACGGCGAGTCATCATTGTTCAGACACTGTAGGATTCCCTCCGTAACATCCGAGGCTGTTCGGTACTTGCCCTCGGGTAAGGTAAACCGATTGAAGTCAACGGGCGTCGGACTAAGACATGTGAATGCTGACAACCACCAGGAACGTCAAGCCACGATAACGGATACACGATATGATGTAGTCCCACTTCCCAATCTTCTCCATCTTTCAAATGAATTTGCTGAGGTAACGCCACACGGTAAGAGGACTTGGAATTGGTCAGAAATAGATTGCTACTAGCGTTACTGGGAAGTGTCACGTAAAAAGTTGTTGTCTCCAGTCATATCTGTTTTTGCAAGGCTACCAGTTGGTTATAGGGAATCCAGCTGTCGTATTTCTTAGGCCAACCCTTCCAATGCACTAGCACTTCTTTGTTCGCCCCTTTTCCTCGATGTTTTAAAACTTTTTCAATGCCGAACAAGTGATGAGCCGTTTCTATCACTTTCTGCAGCTCGAACTCATAAAAAGTGCCCTGAATCAAACCACCGTCTGCTTCCTTTAAACGGTATACAGTTGGATCCCTTGGAACTCTCTGGGCAACCGTAAAGGTCTCCTCCGTCCAGGATGGTAAGTAACCTTTCTCAAAGATTCGCTTATGTTTACTAATCCTTACTTGATCTCCTACTTTGAATTTATACTTTGCTGGATTTCCCTGATTCTGATACAAGGTTTTCCAGACCTCTCTTGCATTGTGCATAGTTACATCGGCAGGTTTCATCTTGATACTTCGGTGGAAACTCTGATTGTAATTGTCATTGACTAACTAACCTGTCCAGTTTGTCCAAATAGTGGTATGAGCTAGTGGTGGTAAACATCCGCCACATTAATTGCTTCAAGGTGCGATTGAATCTTTCGACCACTTGGTCTTCGGTTTCGTTGTATGTCACGTATGATGCAAGTTCTCATTTTTAAGAAAAGTTTCAAAAACTTTATTCTTAAATTCGGTCCCAGCATCGGTTTGCAACTTTAATGGTTTTCGACCTTGCTCGAAGATATTTCTGAACTCTGCCACCAACGAAGAGCCGGTCTTTCATTTCAGGGGAACCACCCAGGCGTACTTGGATAGGATGTCGATACAAGTCAGCAAATACTTGTACCCCTTATTCCATCGAGTCAGACTATGCATGTCCACTAAATCCGCCTGCCACTGAGCATCGATATCAAACACTAATACTCTGTTACGACGAAAGTGTTTTCGTGCCGGCTTGTGTAGGGTGTAACCGGGTTGGCCTTGGAGCCAACTAAGCGCTTGAGAGCGTTTCAATCCATACCGACGTGCTGCACGATATATTTGTCGACCCCCCCCCCCCCCCCTAAAGCAGAAGGATGGTCCACTTCATAATACAGTTTCTCGAATAGTCGGTTCATCTGATTGTGGGTCATCTTCTTCTTTTGTGCTTTTCTCTTCGTGATTGTGGATGTCATAGTTCAATTCGATGTGTACTTCACCACCACAACATGCAACTAAACATCGCATTCTCTGACATATGTCACTTAAAGAAACAGTAGGCGTTGAACTTTTACACAGACGACTTGCAGCACTGCCCATAGTTGAAAACCAAATGATTACAAAATGTTCGTCCACAGGCTTCTTACAATCTGCCACGACATCCACCAGACGGAAGGATAATGTGTAGGATAGGCATCCTTTAACTTTCGATGGAATTCATATTGTTCAGTGAACTTGGCGTTACACTGATCCATGTAAAAGTAAACACTCAATAAGCGACCCGAGTTCATGTGTTCTAGTTCATTCAAGAGAACTGTCCAACTTTCACAAGGTAAGGGATGCCATGTGTATCGTGAAAAGCAACATCGAGCACAAGTGCGAACCAAGAGGAAGTAAACCCTATCCATGTTGACGCGTAACTGGAAATGACTAGTTCCCTCGTTTTGTTTTATAGTCAGTCAGCCTAGGACAGGTCCCTTGCTTTTCTTCTTTTAAGAGAAAAGTGAAAATTTGATTATAGGATTTTTCGACCTTGTTAAAACAGGAGGGCGACTTTATTCGACAATGTTAAAACAAGAGGGCGACTTTATTCGACCATGTTAAAACATGAGGGCGACTTTTCTCGACCATACTAAAACATGAGGGCGACTTTTCTCGACTATACTAAAACATGAGGGCGACTTTTCTTGACCTTGTTAAAACATCAGGACGACTTTTCTTGACAATGTTAAACTCAGGGCGACTTTTCTCGACCATGTTAAAACATCAGGGCGACTTTTCTCGACCATGCTAAAACATCAGGGCGACTTTATTCGACCATACTAAGACATGAGGACGACTTTTCTCGGCTTTGTGTAGGTACATTGCTGGCAAAGGTTTGCCTCTCACTATTATAAAAACTGTTACGGTAAAAATGATTTTGGTTAACTTTAAGAGAAGATGTTTGTATTCTCGTCTCAGTGACGTGTTGACCACAATAACATGTTTTGCAAGTGAATCCGTGTGTGACTGAAATTTGCATGTAAAGGTTCGAGGGACAACAATAACATCTAATGAACTATTCTTGTCTCGATCCCTCTGCGCCGCTGTCTATTCATTTATATTCACATTTCGCTGTGTGTCTCTGTAATTTCTGTAATATTAAATATTTCATAAGTAAACTGAACTAAACTGGAACTGTCATTAGCTTTCAATCTTTCCATCGTAATCGAAGATGGTTATCCGTTGGCGCTTTGATTCAAGTTTTCGGTTTTTCTACAATAAGCGAGGGTAAAACTCAAATCAAAAACCGTGTTTACTTGTGATTTCACAATGAGATCAGAGCGAAGTGCGTACTGCTGAAATGACGAGGTAACCATGCAATAATTTCCTCGCATGAGGATTTATTCACTCAGTTGTAATTTTTTCACTCAAGTTGGATAAAATTACAACAATGATATTTGCTTTCTCTGAATCACTAGTTTATTTGTAAAGTCTGCCAGTGATGATTAAAGGTTTCTTTTGATTTGCTTCGCTTTCATTCATGATCGAACAGTTTTAAGAAACACTTTGAGAATGACAGCGACAATAATTGCCAAATAGAACACACTGCCTTTTTAAAGCTTTCCAGTTCGCTTGATTGCTTAGTTCAGCCAAACACAACGTAGCCCTGATTTCTTTTGTTGTCATTGTTTTTTCTCAAGTCGGGGCTTGCGTCATACCCCCTTGATATCCCATGACCTTGGCATGACGTCACCTTCCTAAGACCTTTGGTATTGCGTCATCTTAGACTTTGACCTGCCTTTGAAATGGGCGGATATGGGCTCGTGCTGTGCACGTGATAATTTGCATGTCTATTTTGTTTTCTATTCCCTAAGGAATTCTTTGCCATTATTCTCTTAATTAATTCTTTTGTTGTGGCCCATGTGGCCCCCTTTACTACTGAGTATCGTATAAAAGTAAAAATTCTTATTTCTTTACAAAGTTGTTTTGATAAGCATATGTTATACGAGGTCTTGTTTCTTTGAAGTTAGGCATTTTAGTTGAAACAACCCGCCTTGTGAAAAGATAAAAACAAATTTCAGAAACGGCGGGAAAATTTGCCGCGAGCAAACAAACGTCGTCGTCTTGACTGAGAATCGTAAATTAACATTTCTAGAGGACGACGACGCGGACCTATGACGTGACCCAACGGCATCGTCGCGGAAAAGTCGTCGATTTGTAAGCTCCCTAATATATATTTTGAGAACTCACTACGTACTTTTTCACTTTGTACCAAGAAAGTCAGTTGAAAAACAATGAACATATCATGGATGAGCAAATCAGGGATCAGGAGATGTTGCTTGTATCATCACCTGAGTGTTAAATCGTAATGAAAGTATTGTGGATGATCAAGTCGGTGATCACCATTTGCTGCCGCTTGCATTGTAACTGAATCTCAGCCAGACCTCAGCGTGAGTCCTAAGAAGATCAATGGCGATTTATTATATCATGATGAAGCTGTCCAGACAGATTTAACGGCTGATCAAGTCACCAAAATGGAACAGGCTCACTTTAAACTACACGAACACTGAAATGAATGAAAAGATAAATGTTTATGGAGGACGTGCAGTGAGACGATAATTCCGTAAAGTTTTGTACACGACTACCATCACTCTCTTGCTTTAGCGTGTTATTTAATTTTCTCAAGCCTACTGCAAATTTCATGAAATACTGGAACGGAAGAAGGTGACACAAGCGGAAACATATCAGGTATAAATAAAATCATAATTAATAATTTTCATTGTTGTAAGAAAATTTGTATAGGAAATCGCACGACCTTGAGTACAATTCGTCATTAATAGGTACGAGTGATTTTGAAAATTCTCAAAATTGCACGAGCCTTTAGGCGAGTGCAATTTGAGAAATTTCCAAATCACTCGTACTTATTAATCACGAATTGTACGAGAAGGTCGTGCGATTTTGTTGTTTATAGTTCGCTTAACAAAACTACGATTTGTATGAAGTCGCACAACATTAGTCCAACAAATCATTCCAGAGAATGGTAACTTCGGTTTATGTTCCTTTTCATCCAGTTTCACCCATCAAAACGTTTGCAACGTTTGGCTGTTCACACAAACTATTGCCATGCAGACTTAACAGGTACTCCTGCCAAGTACTATTTGGGATTAATTGTACTGCTCTCGACCAATCAGAATTGAGTAATTTTGTCGAGTGTACTATAAAGTGAAAAATTCCAATATATTTCCTTATCACCAATGAAAACGAAAACGTTTTCTCTGCACCTGCAGAATGTCTGGGCAGAAAGAGAGAGGGTTACAGCAATCATAAACTATGAAGAAAATAATACATTTCCTATCCTGCCTCACAGTCTTGCACCCCTAAACTATCTGTTCTGTAGGTTGCATATTTGTTTAGGATATGCTTGTCGATCAGCATTAGTAGTAAGAAAATTTAGAGTGTACATTGACAGGAAGGAAGAAAAAGTTAAGTTGTGCCCAAAGTACACAAAATACCCATAACTGTATTACTGTCTGAGTCTTTTTATTGTTTTTAAAGGAGAACACAGACAAGGGTAAACCTGCAACAAAAGGCAGCTACCTGTATTTGTCGAGTTTGTGGTGGTACTGGTTCGCCTTCAACTGGGTTTGCTGCAGAAACAAGTTGCAGATATATTCTGCATTTTCCAGCCATCAGTTTAAAAAAATTTTATAACTTGGATAACATTATTATACCAAGTATTTGTTGTCTTAAAAGAACATCTGTTGTAGTTTCATCATTTAACTTTAATGTACTTAAACTCAGCAACACCATGGGTGCTTTACTCTGGATCAGTAATAATGCCATCCAGGCTTGCACCCATAAACCCATGGATTTTGCTTATAAACAAGCCACATTTTGTGATAGTGACTCCTTTCTTCCCCTCAGTGTCCATCTCGTTAATAAAAGCTTCTGCAATGCTATCTTCATTTTGTATTCCGTGTAGCATTGCAGTAGACTGGAAGGTATTGCTCACCAAAACCTCTTGGTTGTTTTTGATAAGGAAGTGGTTGTTTTAAAGCTTGCCACTCTTTTACATTTAGAAGCTGTTATTCTACCTTTTCTGTAGAAAAACCAGTCAGATTCTTGACTTTGGAGCCTTGTTTTCTTTTCAATAAAGTTGATCTCACTTTCAGTGAAGTTCAGTTTTCTCTTTATTCCCTGTACCTTCTGCTTAATTTCATCAACACCCGGGGGGAGGTTTTTGAAAGGTGATGTACAACCTAAATGAAATGGTTGTTTTTGGTTAGACGGGCTACCAGGTGCATTTGTCAAAGGAGTGTGATTTGCACGATTTTGTTCTGTAACATCTTCAGTGACTTCAGTTGTTTCATTTAATCCAGGGTCAGGTAATATATGAAGGCCTACTGCTGAAGGAACTGTATCCATCAGCAGTCCTTTGAACTGTACAACTAAACCCACACTGTTTTCAGCTGATTTTGGGCGTGGATCATAATTCCTTGTTGAAGGCTTCACTGCTTTTTTCCTTTTCTTGTCGATTTCTGGTTTAGTAAAGGTCAAATCTTCTAAATCACTAGCTTCGTTGTGTGTCCTCTTTCCTCTTTTTCACGTTCATTTCTCACCAGTGCAAGTAACCACTGCATTTTGTCGAAGAGTGTCTTAAAGTTCGATTAGTGCCGCCCCTATGTGATGGCAAGCCCCATCAGAGCTGTGAAAAGGTAGAAAGTGTTCATTGTTAAATGATGAAGTGAAAATCCTATTGCCTTGTTTTGTAACTTGTGCATAATAACAAAAAGAGCCGCTAGCACGTACCCGTCAATGCAAGGACAATGTGCAGAAAGAACAACACCATCCTTATGGAGGATCATCCACCCATCCAGTATGTCGGCTTGTTTCCTAATGGCGTTTTCTCTCGTTCAGTAGTTTTAGCAGATAGTTTTATGATGTGGTGTTCAAAATAAATGTTCCTGTTCCTTTGACGATTGTACACATGTCCATCCCAGTGTAAGCGGTACCCTTCAAGAGACTTGTACGCCTTGAGGGATTCTTGATCATATCCCCTCTTGTTTATTAAAATTAATAGCAATACAAATCTCCCTAGGAAAAATTTGGAGCATCTGAAAAATTGTTGCTTCAGGGAGAATGGAGGTTAAAAGGATTCGGGATTGTACCATCACTGGAAAATCTGGACTGTTTACAGACTTCACAAAATGTCTATAAATCTTGAATTTACAGACTTCGTTCTTTTGCTAGTTAAAAAATAAATCTCTGTAAATTTATTTGACAGACATTTCATATAGATTTGTTGTTGAAATCTTTATATAATGTCTGTAAAATTCTAAGAGCTTTAACGAGAGGAAAGACTTAGAATTTACAGGCATTTTAAAATCTGTTTAAAATGTTTGTAAATCTACCTTTTACAAAGATTTTCTAATGTGTTGGCTTCTAATATAAAATGTCTGTAAATGACGGGGCATCATAAAATCTCTGTAAATTGACGCAAACGGGGCATCATGAAATCTCTGTAAATTGACGCAAACGGGGCATCATAAAATCTCTGTAAATTGACGCAAACGGGGCATCATAAAATCTCTGTAAATTGACGCAAACGGGGCATCATGAAATCTCTGTAAATTGACGCAAACGGGGCATCATAAAATCTCTGTAAATTGACGCAAACGGGGCATCATGAAATCTCTGTAAATTGACGCAAACGGGGCATCATAAAATCTCTGTAAATTGACGCAAACGGGGCATCATGAAATCTCTGTAAATTGACGCAAGCGGGGCATCATGAAATCTCTGTAAATTGACGCAAGCAGGGCATCATAAAATCTCTGTAAATTGACGCAAACGGGGCATCATGAAATCTCTGTAAATTGACGCAAACGGGGCATCATGAAATCTCTTTAAATTGACGCAAACGGGGCATAATAAAATCTCTGTAAATTGACTATGGACAAATATCCGAGTATATTTTTGCTCCAAATGATGAACAATGTTTTAGATATTCCGCAAGCCCGAGTAGAATAAGAAGCCCCGGCTAACCGATCAAACATTTTCATCCAACATCGTGTTGAACGAGCATGTTCACGGACTGTTTAGTCGCCTCTCTCAACATTGCATTTGAATGGCTTCCCATTTTTAATGTAGATCATACATTTTCGTCTTCATATTGCTTCACAAAATCACCGTCAAGCAACCAATGAGAAACCGAATCTACCGACGCGAACGTCATAATTTCAGCGGTAATGCACAGAAAGCGTTCTGTGAGCTCGCTTTGCTTAATGTTTGATCAAACATTGCTTGCCCAATATATTAGCCATTAGGTTTTTTGTGAATCAAACGATTGGCCGGCCATGGCGGGAAATTATCGATTTATTGTTCTAGGACGGAATGCGTCCCATACGTGACGTACCAACCGGGCTCAATTCTCATGTCAGCGGCTGTCAGCGGTATTCTCCAGTGCATTCCGATAATGGCGGGCGTCCGAGGCGACCGTTAACGTTTTTGAGAGAAAGCTAATGCAAGGGAAGTGGTAAGTGTACTGTCTTAGTTTCTGATTACTTTTCATTTTAACTTATGGAATCCATATTTCTTAGGTTAAAATGCCAACTTTTGTTCACGATCTTTAAGCTTATGTATAGTAAACATTCATGGTTGAGATTAATTTAAAGCCGATCAGAGACTGAGCTTAATACAAAAAATAATTGTAGAATACCTGTCTTAATTCCTTGTGATTAAGAAGAGACAATCGATCGTTATTTTCTCGGAGATAGCGGTCAATACTTTTAACAAAAGCTCTTATACAGCTGTAGATGAGTGCTTGTGGTCTTCGTCGTTTTGTTTCTCGCAGCGTACATACAAGCAAGCTCAAATTAAATTAATTGTTTTGATGATCTGATTGCTTGTGCACATGTAGTTCCACTGGAGTAAGTTCCTCCATTTCTTTAGATGAATTTAAATTATACATGACACTTTGTTTATTATGTGTGAACATATACATTCAATGTATGGGGTTGTGGGGAAACAGACCTCTCAATCTCAAAACAGTAAACACTGAAAATCTGGACGACTGATGTAAAAAAAATCTGGATATTTCAGTAAAAATCTGGAGATTGATCGACCGGCAGACAATTCCAAGTAAACACAGGTGCTAATTAAGAGACAGTTCTGCTTATTACTTACATTCTGTGTTGAACTTGGTTCTGTATTGATCGAGATTGATCGACCGGCAGACAAAACCAAGTAAACACAGGTTCTAATTAAGAGACAGTTCTGGTTATTACTTACATTCTGTGTTGAACTTGGTTCTGTATTTCGCTGCACCTCTGCTGCTGCCTTTTCCTTTTGTGTTTGAAACTGAACCTCTCACCTCGTCTGATAAATATTCATCACTGAGGTTCATCAGTAATTTTGAAAACGTGATCCAAATGTGAGAGACTGATAATTATGATCTAATTTGGAATAGGTGTTCTGTTTACACGACAGTCGACAGTCTGACATGGACTTTGTTTCCAGCGAACATGAAAGGTTAACTATGGATTTGCACAGAATTGGCGCAAGAAACTCACCTAAGCAAGTGAAAAATGACATTATACAAATTTATCCTTTCAGCTTCCACCTGTATTTATCATGAAATTTGTCTGTCTTGTCGTGAGACCATGAGATTGAACTGGAAACCATGAGTGTCACAACAAAATTGTGAGACTTGAGAGGTCTGGGGAAATCTTGCCCTCGACTCGTCCTCCCGCCCATTATTCCTGGCAACAAACAAACTTAGTTCATTCAGCTGGAAAAGGGAGAAATCGTGATGTCATTGTTCGATATGGGTCTACTTGTGTTACCCGCAAAAAATAGATCACTCAGTTCCCATATGTTGTGGTATTGATTCTTTGAGTGTTTTAGTTCTTGTAAAACACTTCCATCTCTCAGGGTGTTTATACAGGCTGAGCATGACATGCACTAGTCTTGTCTTGCTTGTGCATATAAACAGACACAAATGAACCAAGTAGTTACTTTTACAACCTTAAAAGAATTCAAAAGGTGATATTTTGAGAAGCGCTCCTCTCATGTGCCGAACCAAATGCATTAATTATCACGACTGTAAAAATGTATAATGCCTTCTCCACATATAAAATACATATTAGGTTCAACAGATGGTACGCCACCGGAATCAGCTGTCATGCCAATGTCGCTCCAAAGTTGAACCTAATTCAATAAGGTTTGGTACATGAGCTGAACGTCTGAACCAGGCCTAAGACGCAAAAATGAATCGTGAAACAACTGAAATATATTTTTTGTTCTAATTACAAAACTGAACAGCAGGGAACAAGGTGCATTTGGTAATGATGATTGCAGTAACACAATGTGCTTGACAACACACAAGTAAGTACATTGTATGATATTGTGAATGAATTTAATCTTGTTTAAAAGAATATCCCTATTATTTGAGATAAACAACAGTCCATTCAGAGAAGCAACAGTGTATTAAGAGTTCCCCAGACTTCCTCTAGCTTTTGTTTGATCATTTTCATCACATTGTTCTCTCTGTTTGTTTTTGTTTTTGTTGCTTTTTTTTTTTTCACTTACTGATACCTATGTATGACACCTTGTGAAAACACTTACCAGTGGTGTCATAAATATTGCCCTTCTGGTTGAGTTGTGCAATAAAAATAAACTTTACTTCTCTGGTTCATAATGTATAGAACTGAGGATGGAACCATTAGGATAATGGCCCTTATATGTATTGCCTTTGAATTGGAAAAATTGAAGATGGTGAAGGAAAACAACCTACATGCTACTGAAACACAATGAAAGTAAGTTTTCACATTTTACAGTTTACAAGTTTGCTCTAATACTTTGGATTCAGGTTGGATTTTATATTTCATGCTCTCCCCATAATTCCCATGATGTAGCCTAGCTACATGTACATGTATATTGTCAGGAAGCCTATAGTTCGTAAGCTCCTGGCTTCCATATAATTATAGGCTTCCTCGTAATTACCACCTTAAATGTTTCTAGGCTATTGTTTTTAAGTTATCATAAATTTCTAGTGTATTACATTATTACTTTTTTTTGGACAACCCAACTTTACAACCCATTTCCTTATAGAGCAAGTTACAATGAAGAAAATTATATTGTTAATGGCAAAATAAAATGAATAAATGAATGAAGATCAGTGATTTTGTTCTTCTAAGGTTTTGACTTGGAACATAATTTTCTAGCCAAATAAAAAACATTGAAATGAGTAATGATCCTTGCAACTTTATATTTGGAGATATTGCTATAAATGAGCTTAACCATTGGCTACTTTTTCCAAATTCTGAAAAGCTACAGTGTAGCATTAGCCTTATTTGTTTGATGGGTATCTGAGACTCCTTGTTAAAAAAAAAAAGACTTAACAGAAATTTTAAGTCTACATACATGTAGGCCCTGGACCAAAAGATGCTGATAATAAGTTCATGTATATTTATATTTAGTATATACCACACAATTGAATAGTCACACGTTCTGATTGGTTAACTAGGAGGTTATTAGCTAAGAACTATTCACCTCCGAGCTGCTGAAGAGGAAAAAAAGCGCCTCCTGTTTTAGATTTAGATTTTAGAGGAAATTGTTTGAACAAAAATTGTTTGAATAAACGTTAGTTATTCAGCTAGTGTGTTTATATACTAAAACAATAATCATTCACCTCAATGTCAGTGAGAGCCGTGGATATTATTATGTTGTGCCGCGTAGCACTATAAACACATACAAATGATGGAACAGAGAATTAACTCTGAAGTGTAAATTAAAGTGCTAATAGAAACCCATGAAAAACCCACTGGGCGTTAGCCCTGGTAAAGGGTATCAGGGAACCACACAAGGCAAAGAAAAATTTCTTATGACCTCGGTGACCACCTCTCATAAGGCATAAGGGGTTCCAAATAATTATACTGATTTAACTGCGTCATGGCTCAGTAAATATCCACCACTATTCACTTCCACTTTGGTGAATATTATCATTTATTAGATACACTGGCATACATGCTTTGATTGGGTTCCTTTCAGATTTCACTCTCCTGACTGTGTTGTTGTTGTTGTTTTTTTTTCCTAGGGGACAAGAGTCTGAACACTGTTAATGTGACAAACAATAAGTTCTGCTGTGATCTGCTGTTTTTACGCTTAACCGTTAGTGCCTGGGAACCAGTACAAAATGGTGCTGTGTTCACACACTGGGTATCTGATATGTACAGTTTAACTGTATGGATTTACCATGTTTTGCTCTGACAGATGCCATTTTACATGTAAATCATGAGCATAACAAGTACAGTAGCTGATAAAGCAGTGTATTGAGGGTTAAGTGCCTCTGAAACAACAAAACAGCATATGCTCAGGGAGCCAATGCTTATGAAAGTGCCTAAGAATGCATTCTTAGTCACTATTGGCTATTCTAGTGACTGTTATGACATAATCAAAAAATATGAAACAAAATTTCAAAACAGAAAAATTAATAGGAAACCACAACTTATGTATAGAAACTGGTAGACATGTTCCCAGAGAACAAAGATGCTGCCGTGCTGTGTATCAGCAGAGGATGAGGATGAATTTCACTTCCTTTTTACCTGTGCTTCTTATTCAGACTTTAGAGCCATTACTTAGCTAACTAAACGAATGTTTTTCCTGAACTTGTAGACAAGTAGGCCATTTTATTTTGGAAGCTTCAGAGAGGCAAAACTAACAATCAGCATGCACTGTATAGTTCGATTTCTTTTCCATATGTGATTTGTTTACATTTCTTTTGATTATAATTTTGGCAATACCATGTATGGGTAGTATAATGCTAACAAACATTGCAGTTGTTGACTAAGTGTGAACAGAGACATAATTATGAAGACTTTTTAATTTCATTTCCATGTACACTGTATAACATTTAAGACGCTGTTCCTAAAACAGTAATATTTCGCTCTCAGTGGTTTCATCTCAAGTGACAGTTTTCTGTTTACCTCTACATGTAAATTTTAGAATTTGTAATGTAGATATTTTTTTGTACAATGTATACAGTGTATTTATTACTTGCAATAAATTTGCAGACTTAATGTGAACTTCTGGGATATTACGTTGTGTATTTTGGTGTGATTCATTTGAGAGCATTTCACTAACATCCTATGCAATGTTCTGTTTTCTTTTTACAGATAATATATTGAGATTTTATGCTGTGCATTCCTGGGAGTGCATTCTTTTTTTACAAGATAAATTTACAGAGATTTTGTGGTCGATTTGCATAGATTTAGGGCAGGAAAATATATACATTTTACAAGCTTTTTATTAACTTTTCTTGAACATTTTGAGAGTTTTTTGTTTACAATTTACAAACATTTCATGCAGTTCCTTTGACTCACTTTTTACAGGAAAAATATAGAGATTTCATGTTAAGATTTACAGAGATTTTGTGTGTTTTTTTGTTAAGATTTTACAAACATTTCATGCAGTTCCTTTTACTCACTTTTTACAGAGAAAATATAGAGATTTCATGTTAAGATTTACAGAGATTTTGTGTGTTTTTTTGTTAAGATTTTACAAACATTTCATGCAGTTATTTTGACTCGCTTTTTACAGAGAAAATACGGAGATTTCGTGTTAAAAAGATTTACAGACATTTTTTCTCGTGTTATTTTTACAGAGAAAGTACAGAGATTTTACAGAGATTTCTTGTCTATTGCATAAAATCTCTGTAAATTTTACACAAAATTTACAAGAAAAATAGGAACATTTCATACACATTTTATGCGATCTTAGTGCAGAAAATGTGATGAAATTTACAGTCTTTTTACAGAGTTACAAAATCTCTGTGAATGCGCGCATTTACAGAGTTCGTAATTTACAAAGGAGACATTGACATTTTACAGATATTTAACTAACTTTGGTGAAGTCTGTAAACGGGTCAAGTTTTCCAGTGCATATTTTGTAACTAACTTTGCGTTTACAACATCCTTGAGCGACTCACAGTCGTCCGTCAATTCTAAGCCGAGTTCGTGAACTTTTTCCGTCAGGTCAGCTAGTTCTTCTATTTTTGTTGTTGTTGTTGTTGTTGGAGACAGATATCCCTCGAGCCTGCAGATAATTTTAAAGCTCTGGAACCTTTCAATTTTTAACTTCTTTTTTCGTTTCCGCCAAACCGGCCATAACTCTCCATAGAACTTTCTTGTATTTCGCGCATTAGCCTCCATTCATGTTTCAGAGCCTACTCGTCCCAGAGCCGTCGGGGAATGCCAATATTGTCTACTGGAATTGATTCTACTGACGAATTACCTCACCATGGAAAATTTGAAAAAAAGTAACACAAAAAAGTAAAACAAAGTAACACACTATACACAAGGTTCACGTGTACTTTTCTTTTATCACGAGATCGAAGCTCGTTTCCTTCCGCTTCTTCTTTCCATCAGTAATTTTTTTCTAAACTATTGCTATTAGACATTCAGTTCTATTTACATTTGGTACTGGCGCACGCGGCCCCTGTTCAAGTCCCCCTGTTCCTGTGTACACGGCCCCATATCGAGTCTTATGCTGCAAAATTTAGTCTGGTTTGCAGGTTTCTATAACAAAAAACGAATTTACTATTTCTTTAAGTTACAATTTACAGAGGCGTTAACAATGGGGTAAGTCATTAATTAAAGTGCACCTAACCCCAAAACATTCTTTTCGCTTAAATATATCTTTGTACCTTTTCGAAGCACAGTGAGCCTTTTTGCCCCTTCTTAAACCATTTCTTGACTATTTATAGGCTATAAAAATTAGAGTCTGCCCCACGACCGAACTAGTAAGGGTCATGTGTCTATTCCTTACATGACTTCGCAAACTGCTTTGCATGCATTTTTACAAAGACTTAATGGAAGACCCATGCCTATTTCTAGTGCGGTCTTGGGACAGATGATGGCTAGATGTCGTAGCTTTTACAGCCTATAAAAAGTCAATATTTGGTTGAAATAGGCGCAAAACGTCGCAATATGTTTCGGACATGTGCAAAGATTTATTTAATGGAAAAATATCTTTGGGTTAGGTGCACTTTAAAGAGAAACTAAGTGAATTATTTATTTTCTCAATTACTATACAGATGTTTCTGCCAATCAATGCTACTTTGAGGTAAACAGCTCCCGTGGCCAAATCAGTTCTGATTCAGTTAAAGACAGCAAAAATTGCAGCTGGGTCATCACAGCACCAATTTATCACAAAATAAAATTGACATTTACAATTTTCCAGCTACTAGAATGGAGAAACTTGGTAGCCCTTCTCAAAGTTTATGATGGAAAACGTTCAAATAATACTTTATTGGGGGCTTTCAGTGGAACAAGGCGACCTTTTACCGTGCAGTCAAGTGGACGCTATTTCCTGGCGAAATTAACAAGGACAAATCGGATCGCCTTCTGTAACTTCAAGGCTACCTACACTTCAAGTATGACCAAAGGTAGGCTTATATTCATACGTTTATTCCTTAAAATTATTTACAGTGGGAGCACCTGCATCCTTGCAGGTTTCTAAGAATTTCATCATGAACGTCCGCCCGTGTGGTTTGTTATAAAACTTAAAATATAGTTTTTTTCTAAAAGACTTAACTGAGAGATCATAAGTAGTATATATAGCCGGACCTAAAATGGTGGTAAAGGGAACTACGTTGGCTTCCAGGAACTGTGTTCACAAAGTACCGGAAATCCGGGACGATATAATAACTTAGGTAATAATATACATACAAAAATGTCTGCATTCTGATTGGCTGAGAGCATGTCAATTAATCCCAAACAGTGCTAAACTTGAAATCTTTTTTAGTGCAGAAACAGGAAATTAGTGCAAAAAGTTGAAATTGACGGGTACCTCGAAAAAATGTAACAAAACAATCACAGAATCATCCGCAAAAGCATGCCCAGGACGCCGGTGATCATTTAGAATATAGTCCGGGAGCATATGTCATTAAAAAAATGTCCCGTGGGAATTTTGTGAAGCAAGGAAGCCACTAGTCTAGATATCTTAATTGGACCTTAAATAATGTAAAAATACTTGGTGGCACTTTTGTAACTTGCACCGATTAAATTTGTCACCGTGGAAAGGAGGCTACATAAGTTAATTCCTTTTATCTTTCAACCATGTGAATGAAATCATACCAAACTCACTATGTTGATATTTATTGATGTTTTAGACTTCCTCATGTTCTCTTTGTGGTATGAGGGGTAACGTGACGAGTAACCATGGAAACGTCTCTTTATTAAGAATGTAAATATTTCCGGAATGATTGCTGATAATTTCGTAATGCCAATACATAAATTGCTTTGTTTGCTAATAATAGTGTCTCTACTACATATCTGGTATTGGTTACTTGAAAGCATTGTCAGGGAGAGCCTGGGAAAATCATGCAGTATGTGTGGTCAGCAGTAACGTTCACTAAAATAGAGGTCGGCCATCTTTTCTAACAGACTATGTAGTTCAATCATATTGCAGCGTCTGTGATGAGTAAACAGAGAAACAAGTCAATCAACATCAATTTTAAACTTTGTTTAGTTTGTTAATGTGTTAAGGATGACGATTTAATGGAAAATCCCACTTTGTATGACAAATTAGTGGCTGATGTTAAAGAAAGAGCGTCTTATGGTGAGTCAAGATATTCGGAGATTTGGTCGGTTGAAAGTGTTTTCAGTTGAGGAGCTCAAGGTTAAACAAGGGACATGGCACAAAAAGTGCTATCAAGATGCCTAAAGAGGGCAAAAGAAAGATATGAGAGAGTACTGGTTGGACCAAATGAATCAAGACGAAAGACTAGAAATTTGCAAGAAGCAGAACCCATCAACCAACTCACTCGATCAAAGACAGCCCCTTACAACAAAGCAGTGTGTTTCTTCTGCGATGGTGAAGGATGTAATCACGAAAAGCTCAGGGAAGTTAGAACCATGAATGTAGGAACGTCACTACGTGAAGCTGTTGAATTGAGCAAAAACGACAAGCTCCGTGTCAAATTCTCTACTGCAATCAATGTAACTGATGCTCATTCAGTTGATATAAGGTATCACAAAAATTGCTGGACTGAAAATGTTTCAATTGAACTCCACAAGCCTCTGGCATCACTGTAGTGTTCCCGAGAGTAATAAAGTATCCAAACAAACAGATTTAACTCAACCAATTTCATTGCAAATGTAACATTGCCGCCGCTATCAAAAGCACATGGTTTTTCCTATCCCAACATACTTAGCGGCCCCATACATTACAATTGGCTGCCTATGGATACATGTAAGAATGTTTATTTTTGTTAAAGGAATTCAATTATCTCCAAAACCCAATGAAGCGTAATGTATCCACGACTTATTCACAGTTTCCTTTGATTTATAAGGATGTGTCGTAATATTTTTACTCAATTCTTGGAAATCTTATTGTTATTGACTGGATTTATGAAGACCTTCTTACTAACTTAAACACGTTTCATTTTTAAGCAGCTGTTTTGTTATATCCATGTTTTTAGGTGGCCACCTTCGTGACGCTTGTAACAGGTCACATTCCACAGGTCAAAGTACAGGTCACCGTGCTACAGATAAATAAACAAGCCCAAAAGTGTCTCCTAGCCCTAATCACTATCCAACATTTCTTTTTAGATCGTAATGAAACTGGGCAATTTTAAAACATTTACGTCATGGGGGTCACGAATCATCTGTCAGCCGCTGTTTACACGTTGAAACTTTTACCTGCAAACTTATGTGCAACGGCGCTGCGAAACAAGTTTCAGCAGGCGCTGCACTGTTTAACATACATGTAAGAGGTCAAAACTTGTTTGTCTCGAAATGTTGTTGTTCCTGTTTCTGATTAGCTTGCTAAGCGTAGCGTAACAAGACCGAGCGAGACGAGTTTCGCCAAGTGGTGTTACACTGTTAAACTCTTGATGTTACGACCACTGCAATCGTTGCGACCGTTACAGAAGTAGAAAGCGGTTCTACTTTTTGTGAAACTTGTCTCGAAACAGAAGTTGAAAAAAGTTTCACGCCTGCTGAAACTTGTTTTGCAACGCCCGTTGCACATAAGTTTCACCAAAAAGTTTCAACGTGTAACAGCGGCTTTACACGTTGAAACGTTCAAGTGAAACTTATGTGCAACGGTACCCTGTTTTCAGAGGCCCGTTAACCCATTTGGGTCCAATGCGCCCCCATGCGCCTGGCAGACTGACGTCCCTTCTGCCGCCTGTCACGTCCTCAGTTTGAACGGTCAAGGGTAGTTTTGTTGACTAAAGTGTTGATCATAACGAGATCTTTGAAACCATACCAGATTGAGCATGATTCAGTCAAGAGCGCCGAACAAAAAGGCAAAAAACAAGCTAAATGAACGCAAAAATTGCTACAAAAATCTGCCCCCATCACCCACTTACCTTTCGTTTCATCAAGTCCTAGGATCGTAAACGCTTTTCCAGAACCTTTCCCACCAAAAAAAAGCTTATTCAATACCCAGCAAAAGCCCCCAAAAAAATGAGGCAAAAAGAACGGGAAAAGAGGGAAGAAGAGAAATTTTGCTTTCTGCGCATGCCCGACCTCTGAAAGCTAATGTTTTGCATCTGCAACAGAAGGTCGCGTAGTGCACGACCTGTCAACGGTTCCGTGGTGAGTTTTAGCTCCTAATTGCTAGAAAGTGGCAAGAAAACGACTCCACTAGCTTGAAAACGTGATTTTCGGTGAAAGTTCCAGATGCCAATGGGTTAAAAGATTATAGTGCGACTACTTCAACCAAGGCCACCCAGGAAAATTTTCTGCAAACTAGCTGTTACGAGTTCGTTGTGTTGAGAAGTGAGAAGTGGGTTGTTTGATATCTAATCAGAACGCAGGGTTGTCGGAACAGCAACAAGGTTATTTATTCCAAACAAATGTAGTTAACTCCACACAAGGCTTCACAGTAAGCTCACACTAGGCTTGTAAAATTACACTCGACCTCCGTCACACTTCAATACTCACGGCCTCCGCCAAATGTACACGCGACCTCTGTCACACTTCAATAAACACGGCCTCTGCCAAATGTATACACGACCTCTGTCACTCTCTTCTCACTATGACTCTAAGACTTTCTTCTAAGAAAACTCTAAAGCTACACCGATCGGCTTATATACTTTACAACTAAAGATTCGAGAACTTTCCGACTCGACTAAATAAAGTAACATTTCAATGAGAAACTATTCACAGCAACATACGCAAACGGCTTAAAATAGAATTACTGAATCATGATGATACGATACTAATTAAATATGCAGAAGATTCCAAACACTTCCAGACAGTAACGCGAGTCACGCAATAATTTTCGTAACACTAGCCAATGAGAATCTTATATCGGAACAATGGATTTTCACAAAATTATTTATGAATGACAAGTTTACCCACTATCGAAGCACAACAAAATTCATATTGCGACCAGTCTGTTGTTTCATCACTCGAACACTATTGGCCAATTTGTAAAAAAAATTCTTGGGTGGTCTTGGTTGGAGTAGTTGCACTGTAAATATCTCTGAACTAAACCAAAATAGAAGGCGAGAGACGACCCTCTGGTCGTAGGAACGGAAAAAGTTCGTTTCGTTAACATCAAATCGGGACAGAATTTCTCCTAATTCGATGATTGGCTCTTGAAATGAAGCAACTGTAATTGGCTTACAAAAAGCCTGATTTCCCAGTCGACATGAAATAACAACTCTGATTGGCTTAAGAAATAGCGTCGTGGTTTCCAGGCAACAGCACAGCACTGAAACTAGGTTCAGTATTCGAGCGACCAGAGGTTATTTGTTTCCTCTCGTCACGGCGCTTTGCGCCTCGTGGCCGCGGCTTTACCGCGTAACTCTCTCCTCCATCGAAGAAAAAAACCCTAAAGTTTTGAAGAAATATAAAACCTTTACACCGCTTTTTCTTTTAATTTTTTTTCTTTTGAACCATTTGCCTTTTAACTACTATACCAGCCTTTATCATTATAATGTCAGTTCTGTCACGTTTTACATGGCTTTACCGGTTACCTGGTTAACAACATAGAGGGCAATATTACTGAATGTTGATTGGTCGATGGAGAGGGCATTGTTTCTTAATTTTGCCTCTTAGGAGGGCAAAATTACTCGCTCCCGATTTGTCGAGCGCCAAAAATACTTGCACCTGATTGGCGGAACACACCGCTTTTACATTCAGTTGGTTTCTTCATTTTTGAGCAAAACAACTTTATTTCCTTCGAAGTTTGTTTTTTAATTCGCGTTGCACTCGCTATAAAGTGCATAAAGATCAAGAACTAGCTTTAAAAGACACTTGAGTGATAAGAGGAAGAGCAAAAGATTTTTCTCAAGAAAAGCTTAAAGTTTGGATCGACTTGCGTGCCGCCTGGTGAAGCGGGATTATGTGGTAATTCCAACAACTTCTGAAAACAGCGTGATATATTAATCCTTGATTTCACTTGGCCCAATGCAATTACCAATACTAATAACATACTGCACAAAATTTCATTCAGCTCATTCGCGCGTTTGAAGTGATTGATTCTTTGTGAACATTAAATTGCTTCTTGTGATTGATTACTTAAGAGCACGCATCATCGGGTAGAGTGGCCGGACATCATTACTTATTCATGAGCACTGAAGCGGCAAAATTTGAATGCGAATGCACTTTGAATAGCAGAGAATAAGAGAGAAACAGCCCTAATTTGCCTGCAGGGCATTAATAAAACTCGCTCTTTTGACTTTCCCAAGTCGTATATAATGTTTTAAACAACGGGCTTTTCAAGAGGAAAGCTATATCTACAATTGTAGCCAAAAATTGTGAAGTTTTATGAAGTTTTCGCACTTTTACCGACGAAATTCGTAGGATAGGTCGATTAGGTTAGGTTACTTGGTAAAATAAGACATTGGTAACTTACCTAATTTTTTCTTTTTTCAATTCTTTTCACGTTTGGTTACTTTTGCACTGTCGAAAGTTCCTACGAAAAGAAATGAAACCGGTTGCTGGCATCCACGGGCATCCACGCCATTTTGACGCCTAACGCGCATGGCTATGGCAGCAAGAACGCTAGCCAGACATATCGACTACACTCTTTTTTTTTTTTTTAATAAGAACCAGTAACATTTAGCTCAGGCTCGATGTTCTTATTTTTTCGGCCATTTCAACCTCAAAATGTTCTCATTTTGTTCTTAAAATTCTGTGTTCTCTACTGGCCCCAAATGTGGTTATACCGTACTTTACAGTACTTCACTGTAGGGACCCTGACCTAGCTACAGGGTGCCTAAGCCATAGACAAACATTAAACAGTTGGATTTAATAATTGTAAAAAATGGGCGAAGCTTACAGAACGTGGATCATATTATACTGTACCAAAGCACTGTTTGCATGCGTGGCGCTACATGTTTTCTCATCCATCAAGATGTCAACACTTTACACTGTCGTCGCCGACTGATGTTTGTTTGTTGAAAAAAAAAATTCAGCCTCAGATTGTTCTTAAATTGTTCTTATATTTCTAGCGATTTCAGCCTCAATGTTCTTATTAAGTTTGTTATTGTTAAAAAAAAAAGAGTGTAATACGAGAATCGCCTTGGGGAGGAGGGAAGGGTTAGTTTCTCGTGTACTGTGTCTAGTTGTTTCTTGTTTCTCCACACTGGATATCGTCTATTTAGGCATAAAAACGGTTGAGGGAGTCAGGGGTGGAGAGTGAAACGCAAGTTTGGTTTGATAAGCGTGGTATATATTGGTAATGACTTTTTTATGTTTGGTGGCTTCTAAAGAAGCCGTTGTTTTTCTTCCATTTTCTTCATTGAGAAACTGCATGATAGCTCTTTCTGAATACAATGCGCAGACGCTCGATCGGTCGGGAAACCTTCTGTCCATGTTGATAGAACGCAGGAGACTTTGAGAGCAAAGACGGAAAGTGATCTGAATTACACGGCATCGGCTTCCATTGGCGTTGATCGTGCGCTCTGTGTAGGCTGCAAGTCCAGCTCTCTGAAGGTCCTGATCATGGATGTTAATCGGCTTAGCTCTGAAATCGGCAGGCAGGCTGGGAAACAGGAAACGCACCACGTCGTGTCTTATTTCTATTGATTCTTCGTGTTGGAGAGGAACTTTCATTGCTCTTTCAAATACGAGCTCAATTCTTTTTCGTGCCTCTTCTACGCGAACTGGATCAGGATCAGGGTTCTCGAAGGCTGCTACTAAGTCTGCCGGCAGGTGATCTTTCGGCTCCCAGGTGTTTTGGCTGGCACATCATCCATACCATTTAACCATGTAGCAAGGTCTGCCGTTAAGAATCTTTTTGGCCATGATGCTCTCAGCTTCGAAGAGTGCCAAGAACTTCAGGTTTTCTTTCACATTTACGGCCACGGGGAATCGAAGGCGTCTCAATGGACTTGTAAAATCCTTGAGGCGGGCGAGAACGTTTCTCCATGCATGGTCTTTTCGTTTGTCACTCTCAGCTAGAACTGTTTATACTGTATCTGTAGGTTGCCATGGATTTTATAATAACAAATCATGGAACAAAGGAAGGCCGCAGGATCGAAAAGCGCCAATGGCGTTCAATGTAGACCAGACTACCCAAATTAGCATACCCGAACAAAAGTCATCTTGTTGTTCTTAAACTCGGTGTCATAGCTTGCAGCTTTTTCACGTTTCTTAGCAAAATGTTAAAATGTTAAAATGTTAAAGCTTCTCTTTCTTTCGCAACAAAGAAAAGGCACGCGCGCGCTAACTTTTTGGATCATAAGCTACTCAAGATTCAGGCGAAACGAGTCTATTCACTTTATTTAAAAATCGACATTTAAGTTTTCGTAGGTTCGAATGCCTGTAAAGGCACCATATTTGTTGCCGTAGGTTTGGCAGTGGATAAGACTGGCCCTATTCACAAATAGCATGAAGCAGGCCAAACGGCTTTTAAAAATTTCGATCCTGTTATAATATTGAACGTTAATACACTTGCTGCCGGTGCGCACTTATTCAGCTATACTTATTTATTTATTATTTTTTTTATTTGTTTGTTTAGTCACTCATAAAACCTTATACAACATCAATAAAAGTTGTTTTAGTCACTCATAAAACCTTATACAACATCAATAAAAGTTGTTAATTAAATTATGAAATTAATGTGACAAGGAAGCCTAACGAAGCTTGAAACTTATATTAATAGGCTTCCTTCAACTACCTAGTAAACTAAATTCATGGCTGAGTGCAGAGTGAACAAGATTAGAAAATTAAGCAACAGATCGGTCACAGTGAGATAATTCTTTATTTTTTTTTAAAAAAACGAACATAGAAGGAGAGCTAATTAGTGAAACAGGCAACGAATTCCAGTTTTTAGGTCCTCGGTAAAGGATACTGAATTGCTTTATATTTGTTCTACAAAAATGAGGTCTATACTAAGAGGCTAGTCGAGTTTCGTATTGATAGACTTGATTACTACTTAAGAACAAGTCATGAAAGCTACTGGGCAGACGATTATGGTGATAATAATACATAAAGGTAGCGACAGAAAATAAATTAATACTAAATATGTCAAGGACTTTAAGCTGGCTAAATAAAGGGGCGGTATTTGCTAGATAGTGAGATTTTGTTATGAGCCGCACAAGACGCTTTTGCAAAAGGTAAATACAGTTTAGGTTGGAACAGTAGGTGGAGGACCAGGCGACATTACAGTATGTTAAGAAAGGATATACAAGGGAGTAATACAAGGTCATCAAAGTTTGGGATGATAGGTAAAAGCGGGCTTTCGCAATAATTCCCGCACTTTTCGAAATTTTTCTTTTGACACGAAATCAATATGTGGTTTCCAAGAGAGATGCTGATCAATAAGAACACCTAAAAATTTTGTCTCCCTGACTTGCTTGATCACAGTATTTTACAGAATGAGAGGGACATTAACATTAACTTTCTTTTGCCTTGGATGAAAAATCATAAAATTTGTTTTAGTCAAATTTAGAGATAACTTATTCACCTTAAGCCAAATAATTATTTTTGCAAGTTCATTGTTAAAAATAGAAACGAGGTGGTTGGCATCTTTATGGGAACAAAAGATACTTGTGTCATCAGCAAACAGTAAAGATTGAGTGAGACTAGAGACATAAGGAAGATCATTAATGTAAATAATAAACAAAAGAGGTCCAAGAATTGAACCCTGCGGGACGCCACATAAAATTTTCCGCGGATAAGATCGATGGGATCCAAATTGGACAAATTGAGTCCGATCATCAAGATAACTTTTGATCCACGCCAAAGCAGTATCCCGAATACCATAGTGTTGCAGTTTTTGACACAATATTTCATGATTAATAGTATCAAATGCCTTAGAAAGATCTAAGAAG